>CM057136.1:9288940-9888940 GCA_029964075.1 Patiria pectinifera
GTACCTGGTACATGCGGTCAAGCTAAATGAGTCGTTTGTCAGGAAATTTCATTTGGAGATTCAGGCCAAAATAGGGCCACTTCATCACATCGCTTGGTGTTCCCACTTCCATAATTTTTGAACTAAAGATGGTATCAGCATGCGGTTTTCACAGCAGTAATGCTGAGATTGTGCTCTTTTCAAATATGTAAAAGAAATTGACCAGGGTCGACCAACAACTCATTTAGCTTGATTGCATCACATATATATACGTTTACAATGGAGCACTGCATTGCTGTATCTTTGAATTAAAATTTTTGCTTCTAAGCATAGAGCATTACATGTACATGTAGGTAATTCCGTAAATTTTTGGGGGTTAACTACTTTCCAGTCCCCGTTACATTTGACGTGTTTAAGGTTGTAAATTCTGGATGCATTCCTTACATATCAGTGCCTTCTTTCTTCAAGAATGTTTGCATGAAACAAACTGCCTACCAAACAAGTAAGAAACACTTTGATGTCTTTTTTTTGAATGATACTTATTTAGCAAATTACAGGGACAGGAAAATATAACACTTTGGACACTCAGTTTAGGCCCAAAACAAAAATCGCGTGTTTATTAAAGGTAAACCCAAAAGTTCCCAATCTGCCTGGAGTTTTGACGGCCAGGTGGCTGCATGCACAAACGGAGCAATCCAGAATGTCATTTCTGCCCCTCGTTAGCAAAAAAAACCACACAAGGAATATCCCCATCAGGTCTCAGTGTTGTGATAACTTTGCCTGCTTTCCTATCACCTGCCCATGCTGGGTTCTACCCAGGCATGCCAGGCAGCTGACACAAAAACCTACCCAGTCTGTGGCTTCAGGCAATGTCTGGCACTGAAGACTCCCAGAAGAAGCATTTGCAATAGAAATTCTATTTCGCTGACTTGGACAGTGTGCTCATTAAAATTGGAAGCATCCACGACATTTCAGTTGGTTAAATGTGGCAAGACGTTCTGACAGATCCGAGACGTGTTTATTCAGGCAAGGGATGTGTTTCGCAAAGCACAGTACAACTAGACAGTCGTAACGACGCAAGGACGAACCGAGGATGCTATTTTAGCCTTTTCTTTCTTATCTTTTTTTTGGCAGGGCCTGTTTAAAAAAAGTCAAAAGATTATCGCATTCTGTTAGGCTATTAGTAAAAAAATAAATAAGTTTCTCGTCTCCACTTGCTTTCTTTTTCCAGCCCGCCTACTTTTTTTTTTTTTAAATCATACATATTTTGTTTTTAAATTTATTTCCCATCGAAATTGTAGCTGCACTGTTATGTAAGTTCAAAATCTGGTATTTATGTAGAAAGGGTGACTGCTCATTTGGACACAAAAATATCAGCAAAAGAGTTAAGAAAATGAAAAAATCCGGCTGCCGCCTCCTTTTTCCCAAAAAGACTAGACTAGAAACTATTTTTTTTTTTACTTGGCCTTTATGGGAATACCACAAGGACTATATACATGTAGTCATAATATACATCCCCATGTACAGTTTGAAAAGACCATTTTGTCAATTTTTGCATGTACCGGTATTGTGTACAGGTGACCATCAAAAGAACAAATCACACAACATTAACCATAAACTTTAATACCAATTCCTTCAAAATCCATCCCCCATTTGGGGGAATTGTGGCAGATAAGCCATGTGTACCAAGTCCATCAAAAATCCACCAGCACTAGTGGTGGATTTCAATGGATTTGGTCCTGAAGCATTATGTGTGAAGCAGAGGGAGTGATGGATTTTGATGGACATGATCTTCTGCTGGTACTTGGTAAAACTAAGTAGGGAGTTTAGGGTTAACGTATCAAATTTACATCACCCCGACGCAAAATTTCATCTTGTGAAATCACAGAATAGGCCTAGCCCTTGCAGATCTGACTTATATCAGATTTTACCTTTTTTTAAAAATACCAATGAAAGAATGTTGCATCCTGACGCCATTTTCTTCATCATATATTATCTCAACGAAGGTCAGTCGTTGCAAAAATGTTGTAAAGACGTGAATCTGTGACTGAGAAACGTTTCCAATTTTGTTCAAAAATACTTAGAAAAAATGCACTCGTCTCTCCAAAGAAGTGGTGTCTGGATACTACATGCGTTCCAGTACCAATGATGCCTTTTAAAATTCCTCGTCATTCATGTATTGACATCGCTGCCGGTAACCAGCCCTTCAGATATGATGGACAACAGATGCGGGTTTCTTTCTCAAGGGGAGAGACCAGCGGGAATTCGCGCCACGCTCCCTGTCGGGCCTGGTGCAGTTCACCGCCACGCTTGGCCGCACGGTGTGAAGCCTGTTAGTGCATCTCCTTAATAAAAGCTGGCTACTCGAGTAGAAACATTAAGTTAATGCTGTATGAAATACATGTACATGCATGTGAACTGAAGGTGTACGGAAAATAATGCACAGCAAATGAGCACCACTACCAGCCAGTATTTAATTTGATTTTGTCCTCCATTTTTTTTGTAATCTGCTATTTCTGTTGTCGCTTTAAAGGGAATATACAACATTTGCAAAGATCGAAAAATATAACTACCCAGTTTTTACGAAATACCGGTACCTTACTAGGATGTTAGTAAATGACAGTGTAAAGCATCCTGTAAAATTATGGCACCTGGTGTGAAGTCAATTTTAAGAAAAATGGTATTTTTGTATACATTTCCAACGGTGGTCGGCCGACCACCGTTGGAAAAACCTAACTATTTTTAACTACTGCGCCAAATTTACCATTTTTTCAGACCAAATTTTGTTTGCTATTGGTTACATGTTCATGAACGGGTACAGGCCAACTAGACTGGTTCCCTCACCTTACAATTTTCCGGCATCTATAAATTGATACATTTCGTCTTTAGTGGAGTCAGGGAACCAGACTACTTGAACATTTTTGTTTTTCTTGATTTTTCCAGCATTTTCGAACACAAAACTGCAAACATGTCAGTGTAACAATATTTGATCTATTATACTAACCCCTCAAATAATTCATTTCTGAAAATTACAGCAAAACCAAATGATGTACATTCCCTTTAAAGTTACATGCCCTGTACTATTTTCCAAGTTTCATCCCAAAAAATAGATTCCTTTTCTAAATTGCTATTTTTCTAGCAATGTATTCAAAAGTTATTCACTTTAAATGAGACATTGAACCCTCCCCCCCCCCAAAAAAAATATTGGCCCAATTATTGAGTCGTTAATTTTATAAATTTCGAATTACTGGTGGCCAGACAATATTTTTTCTTCTCTGGTGCGCAGGGAGGTCATTAAAGTCTTGGGAATGTTGTATTTCTGCTCGGGAAATTCCGAGCAAAATTGCGTCCATGTGACGTAAGCATGTCTGGTTTCTGTACATTCAGCTGTCCAATTGCAAGCGAGCCCGTATGTAAGCATCGTTCAAGGATAAAAATATGTCGACTGCATTGACGAAGCAGTCAATTTGGCAGCAAATAAACTTGGCCTTGAAAGGTTCAAAATCAGTGCTCTTCATCAATTTGGATGTGGCCATGACTCAAACCGTATGGTCAACCAGCGCCTAGTGCCATTGATTGCATGCATACGGTACGTCGTCTGGCTAACGGTTTTCGGAACAGCTCTTTTGTTTCCACCACTACGCATATATGCTGCTATTTTGCATATTGAGTCACGCCCTGTTGCAATGCGAAATGCTCGAGATGTTCTTTGTGTCCGGTTCGTCGTCCGAGTGAGGTTCGTGCACGGGAACATGCATGCTGCTGCGCAGTACAAAGGCTGTACTGTCTATCGTAAACTATCGGGCTCTTGCACCAAGGCAAGGCAGTCACTAGCAACTGCCCAGAAAATATCATCTGTGCACCTACATGTACATGTAATCCAAATAATCTGCGCACTTTTTATTAGACCACTTTTTTAAAGGTATAGTCCATCATTTGTAATTTGTGCATTGTGTTCGTTTGAAGCAACAAAAGTGCTCACAATCTAAAGAAGGGTGAAGTTTTAGCTCAGCTTCAGCTGTATATTCTGAGAAAAACAGCCTTCTAGGATCTCGATTTCAAAAGTTGCTGAATCATGTTTTGAATTGGGCCTGAATTCAGCGTCGGATACACGTTCTCACTGAGCCGATTGCAGCTACGCGATGTTGCGCACCGCTCCGACGAATTATAGCAATAGTGTGTACGTTGTGCCAATGCTTGTGCGCGCTTCGCCGAATAACAAAACGAAATACTACTTTGAATTTCCTACGGTGCTTCTTAAGAAGCACCGTTGGAAAGGCCTTCTTTTGTTGATTTCTTCAAAATGACAGCTTGCCAGAAAGAATAATTTCACAGAGAGTTTAGTCCACTTACTATCTTTCAACCAAGTATGTTTTTCAACAATAATAACGCCAGTTACTTTTTGGATAGCTGCAAATTATGGACTATAGCTTTAATGATTGTGTTCTTTTGTTATACACCATTTCAGGTGGAAGAATTCGACAAGATAGTTGCTACAGGTACCAGCCCAGGCCTTTCCCTACTTTCAAATGAGGATTTTCTCATCACAATAGGTAGGTACATGTACATGTACAAATGCTGTCATTTTCAAGAAACGTGGAATTTCTGTATCAATTTCCAACGATGTTGAGCCGAACATTGTTGGAAAAAAACTGCCTTTAAAAAAAAAAAAATACTGCCCCCAATTTAATACAAAATTTAGTTTAATAGTTCACATATTGTTTGCAGTCGGTTGCACATCTGTGTGCGCACCCATCATGGATTCGCGGAACTATAAACAAATACTAGCGGAAATTTAAAAAAATGTGTCACTTGACACATCTTTGGAAATAGCTTTGAAGTGGCTTTGAAATGACAGCATGCCAGTAAGAATATTGCAATCCCCTTCTTAAAACCAATTAAGTTAACTTTTCAACAATAATTTCGTTGAGGTACATGTACTTTTTGGATAGCTGCAAATGATCTACCGGTGCCTTTAAGTGCATACATGTACATGATACTGGTACAAATTGTCCTTGAAAACCCTGGGAAAAGATTTTGAGTTGATCATGCATTTGCCACATGTAATTTGTAAGGACCTTGTGATGCACTGAACCCTGGCAGATTATAGTTTGTTGACCCCACTCAAGGGCGACTTTGTTGACTTTTTGAGGTTGGTGTATGCAACAATTGCGCCATACATGTAAATAGAGACACTGTACCCCTACACAGCTCCCACGAGGGCTATGCATGCTGGAGTTGTTCATTCTGAGAGGTGGAAAGCTCAAATTTGTTTCCAATCTGTTAAAGGGAATGTACATCATTGGCTTTTGCTGTAAATTTCAGAAATGAAGTATTTGAGTGGTAATTATAACAGATCAAATATTGTTACACTGACAAGTTTGAAGTTTTGTGTTCGAAAATGCTGGAAAAACCAAGAAAAACAAAAATGTTCAAGTAGTCTGGTTCCCTGACTCCACTAAAGATGAAATGAATCAATTTATAGATGCCGGAAAATTGTAAGGTAAGGAAACCAGTCTAGCTGGCCTGCTATTTGGTAAACATTTTATAGTTTTGTTTTCCAATGTTTGCAAATGTTGTATATTCCCTTTAAAAAGTACTTTTAAATCTACTGTACATGTAGTAAGTACAGGGATATGTTAGGATTTTATCTGGATTTCAGGATTTTTTTTGTCAGAATCCCTTTTGAAATTTGGAAATGGAATTCCTGAGATTGTACCATAAAGGTGTAAAATTATGTTTTGGTACAACAATAGAAATGGAATTTTAAAGGGGTCATGTGATGAGTTTTTCTTAGGAACATATTTTGTGCAACTTTCTACTGCTCTTTAAATGTATGAAAAAATGTGGAACAATTTTCTCACAAAAGTACATGTACATGTACATGTAAATGACACATGAACATGTTATACATTGTATAATGCTTGGTTATCAAGCAAATATTCAAACAATTTCAATTGTTTCATTTTGCCAAACAATTCTCACAATTGAAAGTACTATTGTCCATTGATTTTATCGTGTTGAAAAATGAGTCAAAATTTGTAATTTATCGTGATTCATCAATGGTCCATTTTTACACAAAGCAGTGACAGATGTGAACAACTTCATGAGAAAATCTAAAACATCATTTTTTTTCTCAAGCCTGACTCAAATTGTGGAGAAAATTGCTGTTGAATATTCATAAACTGCGGCCAATTATTATGGATGAGTCACCATTTGCCGCTTGTAATCCACTCATCATGATTGTACTCACCACTGTCTATAATCACAGACACTGACTACATGAATAATTAATGACCTAATTTGAATATTAATGGACGAATATTTAATGACATGAATACTGAATGTATAATGAGCAGCACAGGCTGAATGAATGGGCGTCTGGATGGCTAATCATCGTTGCTTATTTCAAGGACAGCAGATGGTCTTTCTTGCGTGTGTGGACAAATCGTTGCATATCATAATTTTGGTTTGCAAAATATGCTAATTTTACATAAATTTACAAGCTTCATCGATGTACAGTAGGCCTATATGTTACTAACGAACAAAATTACAATTTCATGTTCCTGTGCGTCTATGCATACATTATTTGCAAGCTGGTATGTGTAGTACGGTAAGTACGCACACATTGTACAGGTAGATATTGCAGACAAAAAATCAACATCAAATTTTTTTTATTCATTCATATTTTTTTTTAGGAATAGTGCTGTCCTGCATAAATACTGGATATTTGATTATTTGATCGTAACCGAATATTGGATAATCTTTTTGCCAGTTTGAATTTAAATTTTCAAAAAGAAAAAAACTATGTACGTGCAGGCTGTTTCGCATTTAAACTGAATATTCTAATAATCGATCATCAACAGAATATTGGAACATCTTTTTTGGACGGTTTGAATTTTTGAAAAGAAAAAAAACGATGCACGTGCACACATGACTGTGATGTCATTTTAATAGTAAAGTTGTCTGATGCCACTTTTTTTGTGGATGGTAACTTTCTTGTCAACACCTATTTCTGGGTCCCATTCTTTTAGCAGGGTAAAGTCCCTTGAGAGTTATACAGTACTTATTGCAAAACACTCCAGTGGCCTATAACATCCATCGCCGCATGCACATTTTAACCGGCGCGCTTTGTATGCAACTTTTGACCAGCGAGGAAGGCAGCTACAACTGGCCAGTGTAAAACTTGATCGGCGAGTTTCGAATATTCGCATACATGTATATGCAGTCAAGTGCTGTTTCGAAAATAATTGAATTTACTAAATTATTCGAAAATGGACAGCTCTACAGGGTGAGTCAAAAAAACACGAAACCCAAATGTCGGGACTATTGTTTTATTGAAGTTCTGCATGTAGCACTTTCAAAATCTAGGATATGAAAGCCCAATTCATAAGCTTTCTTTTGGTACAAGAATCATTCAAATCACTCATGTACTTTTCAAGTTACAGAATTTTAAACACAACCACCGTTTTAAAGTTCTGTCCACGGAACACAAAAAAAGTGTGCGTTCTTTCAGCAAAACTAAAACAATTCAAACACATCCCTATGTGATTTCCTTTGGTTTTGCCGAAAGAACACTGAACTTTTTTGTGATCCGTGGACAGAACCAATCAACGGTGGTTGTGTTTATAATTCCGTAACTTGAAAAGTACATACATGAGTGATTTGAATGATTCTTGTACTACATGTAAATGCTAGATTTTGAAAATGCTACATGCAGAACTTGCTAAAACAATAGTCCTGACATTTGGGTTTCGTTTTTTTTGTACTCACCCTGTAGAATTAGCAAAGTTGTGATCAATCTCACTGTGGCTTGAACTGAACAATAACAAGTTTGAAATGTTCACACTTTTGCATTTGATTCATTATCCAGGTCAGTACATTTTTATTTTTCGACCGAGGCCTGTTTTTTTGTTCGAGGCAAACTGTATTTTTGGCACAATGTGACAATTAGATTATCTGTTTTTTTTGCCTGCGCTCGGTAAGGGAGTTCCTCCTGTCTAAAAAACATCTCCCCCCAATCAATTAAACCGTCGAAAATATTTTTTAGGGTGAGGACTATTTATAGCACCTCCAAAGATAACTTTGAATTTCTCCAGCGATTTGGAAATTATGTTCGGTGTCCTGCTTGAGGTTGTGTTTTTCGAGTCGCCCAGGTCTGCGGACCCCCCCCCCCCTTCCCCGTTTCCTGACAATATAAACTTTAGTTGTCAACAAGGTAAATGGATAGGCCTTACACCTGAGATGCATCGCGTTGGAGAACTGTGTTCTGAACAAAAGGAATATCATCTGAAAATGCCATAGGAAATTGTTAATATCCTGGCAGCCGTTTCTTTTATGGATAGGAAAGATATTTGTAACATCTTTTTTACGTTTATCTTTTCAAAATCCTGGAACGGAGTTAGCAAATGTGATTTTAATCGATTTGGAAATACATTTCAACAATTTGTTTTTTATTTTAAGTGGGAAAGATGTTTGACATAAACTTGATTTTTTTCCCCCCATTTATCTTCTGAAAACTCTGGAGCAGAGATTGAACAAATATGGCCTGACACCACAAGATGAGCTTTAAAGGGAATATACATCATTTGCTTTTGCTGTAATTTTCAGAAATGGATGGAATTGGGGGGGTTGGAAATATATAGCAAATATAGTTACACTGACTTTTTTGAGGTTTTGGGTTCGAAAATGCTATAAAAACCAAGAAAAACAATCATTTTCCTGTAGTCTGGTTCCCTGACTTCATATAAGAAGAAACAGAGCAGTTTACATACATTGAGGAATTGTAAGGTCAGGGAACCAGTCTAGCTGGCTTGTACCCGTTCATAGGTGTGTAATCGATTGCAAACAAGTGCGATGGTCAATTGGGGCCAGTATTTGAAAAAAACCCAGTTTTTTTCCAACGCTGGTCGGCCGACCAGCATTGGAAATGGATACAAAAATACCACTTTTCTTGAAACTGACAGTATACCAGGTGCCATGATTTTACAGGATGCTTTACACAGTCATTCACTAACAGTCCAGCAAGATACGTATTTCAAAATGATTTGGTAGTTTTATTTTTTGATGTTTGCAAATGTTGTATTTTCCCTTTAAGCTCATTTTGTGATGACAGTTCACAAAATGTGATTGTGCTTTGGGAATACATTTTAAACAGTTCCATATTTGCTTTAGTGACAAGCTTTTTGTACAAATATTTTGGAGTTGGAATTTTGCAGACAGACGACCGTTCAGTTTTTCAGCAGGTCACGTTTGCAAATAAGGCCCGGCACGTCTGACTGGCCTCGTGTTTCTGTATTGTACGCAAAGCCTGTTTGTATAAAATAGGCATGTTTGCGTTTACAGGCATGGATTTCGCCTTAGATCAGCTAGTTTTTTTTTTTTTTATTTCATTGAAAATTGAAAAACACTGTGCGTGTTGTATGACTTGGAATTTCCTCTTTTTGTGACGTCCGAGCTATACATGTACATGCCTGCATTAACGAATCTTCTTAAAATAGTGCACACACACACTGTTTGTTTTCAAGCTGATGAGCTCTCATTGTTTGTAATTGCTCCTCATGTGCTGTTTTCGAGTTTCCCGAAAAATAGATCTTGTTTTTGAAATTGCTGTTTTTCTAGCAACAAGTTATTCACTTTGGAATGAGACATTGATCAAAAACATCGACCCACGTTTAGTGATGGAATATATTTACACTACAAAAATGCGATTTTGTTTATCTCGTGGCCTGACTTTCAGGGAATCGTTTTAGCGTTATGGGTGCAAAAGTCACACAAATGAAAGTGTATTTTCGGAGGGTTGAAAATGTCCCCCCTAAATGTTGTTTTTTCCCTTTTAAATAAAACATACAAATTGAAAATTCTAAAGGCGAAAAACAAGCCCGATCGGAAATATCTCGGAGCTGCGGGCCAACGAATTCGTGTTCATGCACGTGTCACGTGATTGTGCCATGTAATTTCTGGAAGGAGAAGTGTTTTGAGTAAAAAAGAAAAATCAGGTTTTTGACCCCAGTGACCCCATGATGACCTTTGACCCCAGTTTGGTCATGTGACATGTTGAGGCTGGGCTATTGATACTTTAGACAAAGTTTGGTGGAAATCGGTCAAAATATGTAGGAGCAATAAGCAATGTCAATGTTTGTTACTAACTAACGGACTAACGGAGAGACATGATGTTTAATTGAGCTGCTATCCTGCAGCTAAAAATTTAATTTTGTTGACGAGGATGTGTAGAGCATCTTAACTCTTTCAGTGCTTGCGAAATTTGAAAAGTTTAACCACAAAGTGCCCAACTTCAAAACTGTTCAAAATTCTGTAAAAAAAAAGAGCAAATAATACTCACTAAATTTGTTGTTGCTCTCTGGTATATATCCTTGGTACATTGGAAAGTCAATAGTAGTCACGCATATAGTGATACACCCCGGAACACTGTCATGCACACAGGGGAATTCTGCAATTTTTTGCAGAAAATACGAGTGTCAGTGCTGCGCCCTCTCGCAAGAACTCGAATGAAACAAATAAATACAGGTCATACCTGAATGAAAATGATGTTATTAGAAAGAGCGAGAGTGCCCCCTTCTGATAACATGCTTAATCTACCTCGTACATGTACGAGGTTTGGCGATTTTAAGTACGAACATTACCTCGTACATGTTCGAGATTGGCAATTTCAAACTAACAAATATACCTCGTACATGTACGACTTTGGCACTGAAAGAGTTAAAAGGCCACTCTGGTAGAATATCAACCAGATCCATGTGAGCATATTCCTTCAATTCCTTTTTCTCTATGTCCTTAGTTTTTCTTGTCTTTTTGTAGTGTTCTTGCACACACAAAAAGCTCTCAAAACAAAATATTGTTATCCTCGTTTTGCTTCCCCGGCCTGCGTTCATGTTTGTCACTTCAGGCCCAGCCTGTTTTCACCCCTCGGAAAATGTGGCCTAATGACCAGGGATCCTTCTCTGTCATCAGCCAATCAGGACGGATCTATATCGGGCTGTCCTCTAAAGCTTGTTATGCGGGGCCCCGCACTCCTTTTACTCGTGTACGCATCCTCCGTCGGCCATTAGCCAATATCCTATTTTCGCGTTGGGCTTTTCTTTCTTGTTTTTGTGTGGGGCTTTTTAAAGGGAACATTTGCTCTTGCTGGGAATCGTAAGGTCAGGGAATCAGTCTAGCTGGCTTTCAAGTACATGTGTACCTATTCACAGGTGTGTAATCCATTGCAAAGAAAATGCGGTCTAACCAAATATGATAAAGTATTTGAAAAAGGCCTGTTTTTTCCAATGCTGGTCGGCCGACCAGTGTTGGAAATTGTTTAAAAATACCATATTTCTTGAAAATGTCAGCACACCAGGTGCCATGAGTTTACAGCATTTAATACTCAATCACTAACAATCAAGTAAGGTACAGTATGTTGTGATAATGTGGTGCTTTTTTTGGGATGTTTGCAAATGCTGTATTCCCTTTAAGTGTAAGGACACAATACTGGAGAACAAAATAGGGCCTTGGGGATCAAAAATAAAGTTGGTTGTATTTATTTTGTTTCCCTTTCATAATGCTCGACCGGCCTTCCCTCAATAGAAAATAATAATGAGAAGATAACTTTTAAAGCATCTTTCCTTTATTAGCAGCTTTATGTTGGTGATAAAGAGAAAGTTAACGTTAGTTACATGGTGTCCACTTCCTGCTTGTAACCAGACCATAATTGGCAGAAATGGAGATAATTATAGTTTCTTTATTGCAATATAAGCTATTCATTGCTGAAAATCAAATATTTAGACGATTTTTTTTTTATATAATATTTTGTCGCAAATTTAACAAGTGGACACCGTAACTAACATTAAATAAAATGAGAGATTTAGCTGTTAAACCATTTTAATAGCAGATCAATTGAAAATTTTATGACCACAGTGTCTCACAGTAAGGACCTCAGAGGGAAATTCATCCATTAAACATTATGTTCCTTTCATGATCTTATATGGACCTCTTTTGACAATCTCTGTATCAAAATGTTACGTAAGTTACATGTGGACACCACATAGGCCTTCATAATTTACATAACTTTATATTATTATTGAGCCCAAACTGATATTAAATTGTTGTTCTCCATACTACCAAAGGGACCCATTTAAACCAATAAACAGCAATATTCCACTGGAAAGTTGTTGCTTGGAGATATTAACTATCGTATTATACAAAGTGCACATTGTAACTAATGCAACTTTGGTGTCCAGCTGTAACTAACGTTAAATCACATGCATGGCATTTTGTACTCCTATTGCTCTGGATATCACAGTAAATATTTTAAACTGCTAGATACTCCTTAGAAAGTAATTTGCTCTTCAAAACCATTTAGCTATTATTTACTTTTCTACCCCTGTAGCTATATAGTTACGTTAGTTACACCATTTAGTGGACACCATTTAACGTTAGTTACATAGTGTAGAATGACTGATTTTTTTTATGTAGATCAAATGTCCTAATTGTGATTAGATATATTGGTACACATGTAGAGTACAACATCACTGTTAGAGTATTTGGCCTTCCCTCCTAACACATAATGAATTAGGCATTCATTATGTTGAATAAAAATGGACACCAAAGTGGTGACCTACCCTTAAATCTGAATTAAGGAAAGGTCAAGTTTGAAAACTTATGTCATTGTGTATAAAGGAACTGATATTATGCTTCTGAAGACTCTATCATCTGAAATTACTGTAGGATACACTAAGGAGGGTTTATAAAGACCCCAGTAAATATGCTAAATAGGTGGACACCAAACGTAACTAACGTTAAATAGTTTATCTGGCGTCCCAGTGCACAAACCAGAAATATTTTGAATACAGGTTACCTGTATTTGTAAAATTCATTCCATTACTAACAACTTCAATACAATATTCATCTGAGGAAATAAATTGTAAGCGTGTTTTTAATTCATTTAAAAAGGCTTACTTGTTATGTCCCGTTTTTAAGTGGTATTTCGAGGTAAATTTTCACCAAAATCAAGAATTTTACCACTAAAAAATGAAAATTGTGGATTTTTTTAAATTTTATTTATCCCTTCATACTTGTACCTAACATGTTAAACCACCAAAACAGACTTTACCCAACTATTTAGTTATCAGGAGTGACAACATTGAGTTACACCCTAAAAGTTGCCAGTATTGTGTCCTTACACTTAAGCGAATGCAAAACATGCATCGCTGCAAGACAGAACATTACTGGTGTTTATGTACGGTACATGTACATGTATAAGCATGCATGGCATGTACATGTATACATTCACTGCAGACATTGTGATTGCTTTGTGTCACGCACGTGTAGCTTTCAGAAACTGTTGCTGTTTGCAAGAGTTTGTTTTGAACATGTTCGTGCACATGAACATACCGGTACATCAGTACATTGCAAGATTTTCAATGGGCGTTGCACCACACAATTGGATGCGATGATGCAGGCGGCGCGTTCAATTGTGTGTTGCAACGCCCATTGAAAATCTCACTAAGTGCAACTTTTAGTTTTGGGGTTTCATGAGCTTCAGCGCTTGCCCTCTCGTTATTTCTTAGACAGTGTTCTTACAAGTGACGTATCAAATTGAGATTTCTTGTTCACTGAGAAATGTCCAAACAAGGATGACTATAGAAACTGCTTACATTCTTTTTGTGCCAGGTGTACATGTAACGGTACGTACTTATTGACAACCAGTTGACATGCATCATACATACTTGTAATTACCACTGGATCTGCCACCAGAAGCTATTTATTTACCCGTTCAGCCTGTCTGACTCTTGATCCGGTGATGAGCATTTGGCGCGACTGACTTCACACACTGCGGGGAAGATTGGGTGTCCTGATGATAGTATCAGAGCTGAGAGGCCCCTCCCCTCCCCCGTCCCCCTCCCCCCTGCCCCCAACCCAAGTCCATCTCACACCAGGGTTAATGACATACATGTAGCTTAGGAGATTCAGCTGCCGCCTCTCAACCACCCCTACCCCCTTTGTAAAGGGGGGCTACATACCGTACATGTAAGCAAATTGAAAAAAAAAATTCTGTATTGGGTGTGCTTGGTGGATGTTTGCTATTTGTCGATCAAGCTGCGCTATTTGTCTATTGTGCTGCCATTAAGGTGTGATTGAGTGATGATGCAAATTTTACTGATCGCGCCTAACATGTACACTGAATTAAACTCCGATTTTTTTTTGAGATTTCATGTACATGTACATACATGTATGTAAAAAATGTAATCCTTGGTCTTTTACGATTGTGAACAAATGTATTAAAAAGTGTACAGTACCGGTTCGTACATGAATATATGCATCGGCACGTTGTCCAGTATGTTTCCACTGAAATGACATAAAATCGGTAACGAAATATGCCGGATTTGAAATGGATGCAACGTTTGCTATTGTGCAGTGTGAAAAGTGGCCCTGACATTACAAATTCAAATTTGGGTTTGCTTTTGCGCCGAGTATGAACGTCCTACATGTATATGTACATACGTGTAGGACTTCCTCATAACACAAGATTCTATGACAACTTGAAACTTCAGCCCAATAAATTATGGGCCTGCTTTTAAACAAAACACGCCTCCAACATGGCCACTGAACGCACCCAGTCTATACTACATGTAGCTACCGGTAGTCTCCACGGACCAAACTAAACCAAAAAATTATTTCTTTTTACTCATGCTTATTAAGTTTTTATTTTGCAAAATTTAATTGTCCGAGTACAGTTTGATTGATTGATAACTTGTCTATTTTTTTGGCCCGTCCAGCCTGAGTAGTTATTAAAATCCCATCCAAGAAAAGATTGATTGCTCGCGCCCCAGTGGACTTGCTGATGAAAACGCCAGTTTCTCCGGGGACTGCGAAATGCGCCAACTCGAGTGTTGCGTTGCGGCAAGCACAAACACTCGGCAAATGGAAATTACACAACGTAAAATGGTTGAGACGTTTAAAACGTGTGCGCCTTCCACTTTAATTTTTGTTTTTAATTAATTAAGTTGCCTCGGTAAGTTCTTGATGAAAGGTGTGTGGCAAGAAAATAAATGTATTCAGTTTTTCTGAAGGTTGGTTGGTTGTTTGTTTTATTCTTTTAGTCGCATTCAAGATGAGCTGGTTGATTCAGTTGTTCCAAGTTGTTTTGTGTGCTGAACGTACGACAAATGTTGGTGGTTCAAACTTGGAACATAGATGAGGAAATGTTTACACTGTTATCTAGAGAAAAAAATGTCCAAGTTGAACAAGTTTGGCTGTAGGCCCTAAGTTGTGCCCAGGTGGAATTTGAGTTTTGGACCAATTTTGAATATTGTGTTTGTTTTTTAAGTTGGGACATTTTAGAAAATATTGACATTTTTATGACATAATTTTGGAAATTTTAAAGGTGTCTCTCCGTGCGAGTTAAACTACTGAAAAATAGATGTGTTTTTAAATTGCTTTTTTTCCAGTAACATCAAAGTTATTTACTTTCGAATGATCTATGAGACACCGAACAAAAAAAATCCATGTGCGTTTAGTTACTGAATAAATTGCCTTACAAATTTTGAATTGGTTGCAGCCTAATAATTGAATCTTGTTTTTGTGTGTGCATTATGGGGACAAGAGTAAGCAAAAATGAAATTATATTTTCAGAGTGTTTAAAATGTCCAAAATGAAAAGAAAAATAAGTTTTACTGTTACAATAAAACATACAAACTGAAAAATGTTTAGGAGAAAAAATATGAATATGTTGAAGAGCACGCGTAGAGCTGAGCTTTAAAGCTTTGACACAATGCACTGATTTATTGATTGTGATTCCATGAACATGTATCTGGCAAGACACCATAATTATGCGAACATTCAACAATGAAACTGTCAAAATATATGAAATATCCTACTTCGTTGTAAGTAAATAATAGGATCAACCATCCTGTGAAATCACTGCGCCTTGTACCGGTATGCTGTCATTTTTTAGAGAAATAGGAATCGCCATCATTTCCTCGCGATGGTAAGGACCAAACCATCGTACTTTCAACAGAAAGCTACATGTATGCTATGTGTTAAGAAAAATGAACATACATTTTTCGCATTTTTTTTCAAAAAAAAAAAATCTACTGAGCTGAATTTTTGACAGGTTAGTTTTTTAATAACCTGCTGCAGATTTACTGCATTGTTCCTTGAATTGGCAAAAATACGTTTGTTTTTTGTTGTTTTTGTTTAGAGTAAAATGGTGTCCTTTACCTTTAGTCTGGGCTGATTATCGGACAGAGATTGAGAGTGATAGAGCAGGGCGCGAGTTCCTTCCCGCCCAGAAGGATAAACAAGGAGCCCCGTCTTTTGGCCTTTTACATCTGATACTTTCAAGGGCTGCCCCTTGATATTTTCCAAGACTTCAATCAGCAGTCTTAAAAAAGCCCCGGCCAGCTTGATTGATTTTCTGTGGCTCTGCAGTCTGTTGTTTCCTAGTGGTTGCCACGACAACGGCTGCCGGTCCTGCGGAGATATGTGGCTTTGCGACATGAGCACAGCCTCGGATTTCAATTTTGTCCGCCTGCTCGTTCTTTATGGCCTTGTGGCGGAATGAATTTCTCACTTTGATTGTTGGAAGGGGGGGGGGGTTGATTGTCCCATCCAAAAGCTGTTGGTAATGTGAAAAATAATTCCTTTTTGAAGGTTCGCATTCAATATGCCATTTACTAAAGTAATTTTCTTAAACTGAATACGGAGTGTTGTCACATGACAAGCTTACAACACATGACAAGCTTACATGTACCCCGGTGGGACTCGAACCATGACTTTCTGCTTACGAGTGCAGACGTCTCGCCACTCGACCACCGAGCAGGGTGACCGTTTTAGCCGAATATCAGCAAAATTTGACAGATTTTTTTTTTGATAACAAAAGAGTTTGACATAAAATTTAGCAGAATCAATTTTTTTTTTAGCAGATTTCTAGCAAAAATTCTGTAAAATTGGTGATGTGACATAAAAGTATTTCAGATTTGAAAAATATATAGCTATATACATGTAGCTATATATAGTTTTGAAAAAACTTCAATTTGAGGTTCCCTGACGTGTATTAGTATACAGTGAAGTACTTTAGACCATTGAAAGCCAGGCCCCCGTTCAATGTTGTCTCATTGCGTGATGTGTGCTCCATCAGCTGGAGAGAACAACATTGGGAGGGGGGGGGGGGAGGGGGAACGACTGTGGGATGCTACCGGGGGTACGATTATGGTCCCAAACATTTTGGCCGGGATTTTGTTATTAAAGTGCAGTCTCTCTTTTACATGAGTGCCAATGCAGATGTATAAGGGTCCAAGCGCTATATGAAACAAAATTCTCTGAGTTTGTCCTTATATAGTCAAGAGGTGGTTGCAGCAAAAGCACCCGTACATTCGTAAAATACTGGGCCCAATTTCACGGTGCTGCTAAGCACAAAAATTTGCTTAGCACAAAAAAGTCTGGCTTATAAAAGCAGGTTACAAGCCAAAACTCAATGTGATTTTCATGCTAAGCAAACAACAGCCAAATACCAATCACGAGCAATATACATCACATGGAGTTTTGGCTCGTAAACTGCTTTTATAAGCCAGACTTCTTTTGTGCTAAGCAAATTTTTGTGCTTAGCAGCATCGTGAAATTGGCCCCTGATAATACACAGTAGAAGTGTGTGATATTCAAGATTAACTCTAAAAAGCCAACATGCAGCCAGTCAGTCAATGAACACAACTTGGCCAGGAAAAAGACGCATACATGTACAGTATGTACATCAAACTGGCAAAAACCTTTCTGGGTCACTGCCAAATTCCCAGAGTTTTCCCCTGATTTTGGTGTTTCTCCCAAATTCCCTGAGTTTTCCCCGACTGGAAAAATGGAAACTCATTTTTGAGGTTTTTTTCCCCTGATTTCCAGAGTGACTGGGAACCCTGTGTACCCCCTTCACAGTCTGTGTTTCTTCCAAATTCCCTGAGTTTTCCCCAACTGGAAACATGGAAACTTTTGAGGTATTTTCCCCTGATTTCCAGAGTGGCTGGGAACCTTGTGTACCCCTTTCACAGTCTGTGTTTCTCCCAAATTCCCTGAGTTTTTCCCCAACGGGAAAAATGGAAACTCATTTTTGAGTTTTTTCCCCCTGATTTCCAGAGTGACTGGGAACCCTGTGTGCCCTCTTCACAGTCTGTGTTTCTCCCAAATTCCCTGAGTTTTTCCCCAACTGGAAAAATGGAAACTCCTTTTTGGGGTTTTTTCCCCCTGATTTCCAGAGTGACTGGGAACCCTGTGTGCCCCCTTCACAGTCTGTGTTTCTCCCAAATTCCCTGAGTTTTTCCCCAACTGGAAAAATGGAAACTCATTTTCGAGTTTTTTCCCCTGATTTCCAGAGTGACTGGGAACCCTGTGTACCCCCTTCACAGTCTGTGTTTCTCCCAAATTCCTAGAGGTTTTTCCCCAACTGGAAAACTGAAAACTCATTTTCGAGGTTTTTTCCCCTGATTTCTAGAGTGACTGGGAACCCTGTGTACCCCCTTCACAGTCTGTGTTTCTCCCAAATTCCTAGAGGTTTTTCCCCAACTGGAAAAATGGAAACTCATTTTCGAGGGTTTTGTCCCTGATTTCCAGAGTGACTGGGAACCCTGTGTACCCCCTTCACAGTCTGTGTTTCTCCCAAATTCCCTGAGTTTTTCCCCAACGGGAAAAATGGAAACTCATTTTCGAGTTTTTTCCCCTGATTTCTATAGTGACTGGGAACCCTGTGTACCGGCCCCCTTCATGCTCTGCGTACCACACAGTGAATGACATCACAGCTCACCTTGAAGTCTTCCCACACACTGTCATTCATTCATCAGAAAATAATACCTCTTTACTTTCCCTGTTGCAACAATTTTGTATTCGTATGAAAAGGACTTCAAAAGATTGGCTAGGGTTTAATCTCTTCCGGGGGTTGGGGGGGGGGGGGTTTGAGGCGTGCTTGTACCCGTACACGTGTACATTTAGGACCGGTAATTTAGGCTGTGTGTGGTCACAGAATTTTGAGCCCAAAACCTACATTGGAAAAATCAGCCACACTCATCTAACCCCCCCCCCCTAAAAACAGACAAGGATTTTTTTCTGGTCATGCAGCTATCACAAAATCAACATAGTTGGGGTGGGGGAAAGTGATCGGGGCTGGACACCATCTGACAAACCATTTTCAAAGCGCATAAACTTGGACACTATTGGTGGCGCTTTTCGTTGCAGCATACATGTATTTGCTGACACGCAAAATTTGGCCGACAGGACCACTCTGACGACAAAAACAAATTATGAGGAAGGGGTGTGAACATCCTACCCCATCCCTCCCCCTCCCCCCCCCCATCCCCCTTTTAGTGAGGCCTTGGTTTTATTGGTTGTAAATGCAGACCACAAATGAATTGTTTACAAGCTGAAATGTGAGCATGACGGAGTTGAATTCTTGGACAGGGTGTTGCCCGCTGTCCACCCCTGGCCTACCAGCTTGCCACAGGGGAAGCTTTCCGTGAAGGACAGAGACAAATTGACGACTCTGCCCACTCCCCTAAATGCAATTATAAACACCCACACTGCTATAGGGGACAACTTTAGTCTGGTGTAAACATATCTTGACCTGGTATTAAGTAAACTCCAGTTAACATAGCTAGGGTTGGGACAGAATCTGATACATTTAAAACCCCGGAAAAGAAGATGGGACATTAAGATTTCGCATTACATTTCACATCCGTGTTATTACATCCACTCTGAAATGTGTTATCAGCGAAATGCAAAAAGGAAACGAACTGAAAATCGTTTCCAATACTTTAGAAAGGATTGGCGATAATGGCGGCGGTGGTTGAGTGAATTCCACCAGGAAGTTTTGTTAAACATGTTTGAGTTTTATGTTTCCGTAACTTTTGACGGATTATTGCTTTGTGTAGAATGGGAATTGAGGGGAACTTCCCAGCTAGCTGTTATTAAAGCTAGTCACTCTTCCATGCTATTTTTGTTGTATTACTCAGGCATGCAACTTTTTCTCGGATCAGCTGATTTCCTCTTTTTTTACTTTCCATGTGTGCCATTGAAAATAGAAAAACACTGTACAAAGTCTTAGAAAGATTTGAATTTCCTCTTTTTTGTGTGACTTCCCAGTTGCATGCCTGATTACTTAATCTGTACGTGTTAAGATACATGTACGTGTACACCGTACTTGTGTACGGTCCATGGTACACCTATTTTTGAGTTTTAAACCCCCCCCTCCGGAAAATAAAAACCCCTGAAATTGTAATTTTTCTGGTAATACAAATGTTATTTACTATTGAATGAGATGTCAACCAAAAGACTGGCTCACGTTTAGTCACGAAATAATTACGAAATACTAATTTCAATTTATGACATAATTCAGTTCTTCACCCTAACCTCCCAACTCTATCCCCCCATTTTGGGGATTTCGTTAGGCAAGCCATGAGTAACAAGTCCATCAAAATCCACCTATAGTAGTAGTGGTCTTGTGGTGGATTTCAGCAGATTTGGTCCTGAAGCATTATGCGAAGCAGGGTCAGTGATGGATTTTAGCGGACTTGGTCCAGTACTTAGTAAAACATACTAGGGAGTTTCATGTAGGGTTAAAGTGTGGGCTGGTTCCTCCCCTTCCCCCCAAATAATAATTAAGGATTGGGAATTGCCACTCATAAGACCATGGGTGTCGCGAGGGGGGCTGGCCAAGGGGGGCGCTTGTCCCCCCCCCCCCCCCCGGAAAAGCCAAGGAAAAAAAAGAGAAAAAAAAGAAAAGGAAAAGAGGCGTGAAGTCATAGTGGTGTAAATTTGATGCGTGTGGGGGAGGGGGGGGGGGGGACAAAATGTCCCTGCCCCCTCTAAAACTGATAAATCGAGAATATGTTGAGAAACACAGGAATTTTTTTGGAAAAATATGTTTTGCCCCCCTTTAGAAAAAATCTTGGCGACGCCCTTGCATAATACGGATTTGTTTGTGCGTAAAAACAACCCCAAAATAAGTGCCATTTTCCACAAGGGTTGCAGATGCCTAAAGTAGAAACACTATTGTGTGTGAATGAAAATAAAACACCGAAAGGTCAAATTCATTAGTACATCGTAGAAGGGTGTTTCAAGGGAATGTACATCATTGGTTTTTGATGTAATTTTCAGAAATGAACTATTTAAGGGGTTAGTATATAGATCAAATATTGTTACACTGACATTTTTGAAGTTTTGTGCTCGAAAAGGTTGGAAAAACCAAGAAAAACAAAAGTGTTTAAGTAGTCTGGTTCCCTGACTCCACAAAAGATAAAATGGATCAATTTATAGATGATGGAAAATTGTAAGGCACGGGAACCAGTCTAGCTGGCCTGCACCCGTTCATGAAACCATCCAATAGCAAACAAAATTTGGACTGAAAAAATGGTTAATTTGGAGCAGTAGTTGAAAAATAGATAAATAGTTAGGTTTTTCCAACGCTGGTCGGCCGACCACCGTTGGAAATGTATACAAAAATACCATTTTCTTGAAAATGACTTCACACCGGGTGCCATAATTTTACAAAATGCTTGAGACTATCATTTACCAACATCCTAGTACGGTATTTCGTAAAAACTTGGTAGTTTTATTTTTCGATGTTTGCAAATGTTGTATATTCCCTTTCAATAAGACGTTGATTCTAATAACCAGCCCCAGAGTACAAATTACATGTACATGTAGTTATACAAAAAATACTTGACAAAATAGTGAAAAGAATCTTTTAGGAATAAGACATACAAAAAAATAGGAATATTTTCAGTAGAAGTGGATGTCCAGAATATATTGATTGTGGAACTGCGCAGTGGAACCCTCCGAATATTTTAGGACAGTTTTGTTTAGTTGCTAAATTCTATTTTAAACATTATTAATATTTTACATGCGTACCGGTAGTTGTATTCGCAGGTGCCATTTCAAAATTGTTAAAGAGTACAGCTTTTCCTTTTTTGAAGATCAAGACCAGGAAATTCTATTATGTGTAATTTTGTGAAATTTCTTCAAATTTTGTGAAGCGAGTGTGACATTTGTAAGCACTGAGCTTTCTAAATTTCTTGCTATTTCAATTTTTTCCTGACTTGTGAGGCGTACTGGCAAAATGATACAGAACTGGGCAGAATTTGAAATGAGGGTTTGCAGTTACATAGACTAGGAAAAAGAATAAAATGATACATAGAATACTGTTTGGTGCACTTCAATCGGACATGCCATTGACAAGTTACATGTATGGCTGTTTATAGTTCACATTTATGGACATGTCAAAAAACTAAAACACTGAGAAGAAGGCCTGTAACATTCCAGTTTTATATACATGAAAATGAAAGATGTGTTTCTCTTCATAAAATACACTGTTATTCTGTGATTCGTTTGTTATTTCTTCAAAAATATGCGTACCGATACTTAAACATAACAATTATCAATAGATTTGAAAATCAGAAAAAGTTCATTAGGCCAAAAAAAAAAAGTCTCTGGTTTCTGGTATGCGCACGCGTCGCCGTAGCCATGCGCATCGGCAAAATGAACAATTTTTTTTTTTAATACAAGATGATGTTTCAAAACCGCCAAACTCACTGGTTTGACTGGAATTCTGCTGCTGCACAATTTTAACGTGTTTTTAGAAGGGGTTATGATCGAGAATAAGATTGTCATCAGCCGACATTTGAAGCAAAAAAAAAAAAAAAAACAGGTAAAAAAAAAAAAAAAGCCGCACCACTTTTGGGGCAAGCTCCATACCAGAAACCGGAGACTTTTTTTTTTTGGCCTTACTGTTCGTTTTTTTTTTTGCTTTTTTCTCCATCATGGTCTGTGCCCAGTTCCGTCTCATTTGGCCAGAACACCTACATGTAACATATATTTTTTTCTTTCTTTATTCTAAAAGCATCAGATTAGTGATCTCCTGTCGTTATGACTTTTCCGTATCGTCCATTTTATCTGCCGAACAAATTAGTCCTGTCGAGAACCTTTTTATCAGTTTGACTGATGAGGACACTGGCCAGATAGTAAGTGCATTAAGTTCTTTGTGTTTCTTATCAAGTGGTCAAGGCCCGGATTATTGTCAGTGTGATAAAGTAAGGCTCTAGATAATGCGGTTTAGGAAAGTTGCATGTACAATTTTCCGATGTTGCTGTACTTGGCGAGGCCATTCATTTCGTGCTGAAAATATTAGCGTCAATTTTTTTCTACCAAAATTTTGTTCACAAAATACAGTGTAGATTCTCTTCAAAAGTCTGTTTATTTGGGGGTTTTTTATAGGTAATGGAAGCAATTTGCAAAAACTGTGTTTTTGCTGATTCAAGGAACAATACAATAAATCTGAAGCAGGTTATTAAAGAACTAACCCATTGCAATTTTAACTCAGCAGATATATACTTTTTGAGAAAACTCTGAAAATGCATCTTCTTTTTTCATGACGCAAAGCATAGGTTTCCATTGACATTGGGATGGTTTGGTCATACATGTAACTGCCCTCAATTTACCTTATTGAGTTAGTCTGCATTTTGTTTGCAGTCATTTACACAATTTTGAACGGGTACAAGCCAGCTAGACTGGTTCCCTGAACTTCACAATTTGTTGACGTCTACATGTATAAATTGCTCCATTTCATCTAAAGTGGGGTCAGGAAACCAGACTACATGAACTCTTGGATTTTCAGCATCTACGAATACAAAACTTCAAACAAATCAGTGTTTATTTGCTATAAATACTAACCCCCAAATCGATCCATTTCCGAAAATTACAGCAAGAGCAAATGATGTATAGTCCCTTTAAACACCTAGGCTATATCTTTTATAATTGAAAAGCATTGATGTACAATTAGTGATTGAAAGTTGAATTTAGTATCAGACCCAAAATTTCTCCTTGTTTCGACTGATTTGTTCCTTTCCAAATCTGTTCAAATCAATACCATGACCAAGCTCTTTCCTTCCTTCTCCCCCAGCCAGAAATCTCCCACGGATTTCCCTTCACAAAGGAAGAACCCCATTAAAATAAATGAAAAACAAACTTCTGAAATGCTGATCACGTTTTGGCAACGGAAGATGAAACACCAATGTTGCACAAGTTAAAAAAAAAAATGTTGATCAATTTCTCTTTTTGTGGTTGGACGCAAAGCCTAAAAAATTCAATTTTGAAGGATGTCATCGCCCACATTCTTGGCAGGGCTTCACGGGTAGTGTTGTTTAGGAGAACCCATCAAAAACTGTTGTAACTGTTGTGAAGACAATTTGGAATAAACAGCTTTTTTTTATGATGTTGAACTGTGTCTGTTGGCAGGAGGTCTAGAGTTTTGTGTGCGTAGGAAGCAGCAGTCATATCCCATGATTTTGCGCAAGGTCCCTGGTGGTTTGCAACATGCTTGGAATGGGGCCAAAACAAAGAGACTTGTTTTTCATTAGGCAATTTTGTATCGAACTTTTTGAGGTTATGGTGTTCTGTATTTCAGTCAACTTATGGGGAACAATTGAGAGTCACATGTTGTCCTTGTATTGGCTCCATGGTTTACTTATCGTTCTGTAAATTTGGGGTCCACTTTTTCCCCGTCCCTGTTACATCTGACATCTATGATTTTATAATTCTGATACACTCCTTAATGCAGTCGTCCTCCAAGAGTGATTATGAATAGCACACTACCTCCCCAATACATAAAAAAAAATCATCTGAAGTCATTCTTAATGATACTTGATTGGCAAATTACAAAGTACCAAGGTAACAGGGACAGGAAAAATGTCACACTTTGGACCCAAAATTTATAGAATGATCATATGTTCATGTGACATACCGGTACATGTACTTGGAACACTCTTAAAATGGTTCCATTTTGTATCAATTGATATACAATTCTGACTTGATGTTTGACGAATTTTGTTTTGATAAATTCTGTTCTTCAGCATTGCATGAGACTTTTTCAGCAACTGAGTTTTAAAAACATTCAAATTTACATTATTTTATAAATGTTTCAGTTTGAATAACGATCATTAACAAACCATGCCAAAACAAAAGCCATTTTGTTGGAATGTGTATCCTTTTGCGACTTACATTTTCAAAAAAGTTGCTCTCTTTAGTGCGCAAAAATATGGGTCAGTTTGTTTGTATTCTAAGTTATCACCGTTTCATGTGTGCTGTGCGTGTGCCGTTCGGGGGCCAATAAACTTTTCACAAGGCAAAAAAGATAAAGAAATATCCATTGTTGTCCAGTAGATTATACCGTGCAAACTTTAGCAAGGATATTAAAAATAGGTGCGTGGTCATTCATACTTCTATAATTTCTGGTGCACTGACCACAACAATAGGCTTAGCCTGAGAGGAAATAAATTATACAAAAAGGGAAAATTTCTAAAGCATTCTTTAGTGATCCTGAGCACTGAAACGTGAATTTACCGGCAAAAAAAATCACCCTGAAATGTGAGCGTTGGTGCATGCAGTATTTGTACTTTACGTCATCGCGGTGAACAAAGTTTGAATAAGGTGTGTTTTTTTTTTCTTACCAACAATATGTTATGGATGTGAGAGTGGCGTGGAATTTTCAAAAAGTTCGGGTTATGTGTAGTTTGTGTGAAAAACCTCTTGGTCTGTATTTGAGGGACATACACTCATCTGTACGAGGCATTTATGGGGAACGAAAATGCTGTGGGGACAGCAGAAAGTCCCCATGACTTGGTCCGAAGTTGCCTAATAAAAAAAAAACTTCCCCATAATGCGGTGTAAGCCAGGGCAAACAGGATTGGACAAAAAACACAATCAGTTCAGTTGGGATTGATGATCGAAGTTGACTGATTATGATAACATTTTATCTGTGAAACTGGTTTAACTATGCTCCTTTTTAATCTCAAGTGCAATTACTGAATTAAGAATAGATCAGCAAACGTTTTGCATAAAAAGTTTTTGTTTGCATTTCAAACATGATGGTCGGGCGTGTGTGTGCAACCAGGACAGAGTGATGGTACTTTTTATGTCAGTAGGATCTTCTACATTAAAGGCGTGTCGGAACATTTGCAAATTATACGTAGGGATTTAACGTGAAAAGCCTTGTTCAAAGCGAAGATAGGACTGGTACCAAATACCCTGAGAAATTATTCCGCCTGAAATGCTATCATTCAGAAGAAAACATTCATTGAAGGTGGTTTTAAAAAAGTGTGCCTGCGGGCACATTTTTGTAACGAAATAGCAACAGAATCCAGTTGTGAAACCAAAAATTGTGCATTATGTTTTCTCTGATATCCTCTGAGCTGAAACTTTAACAAGTTAGTTGCGACATGCACCCTTTGTAAAATTTGAGTAATTTTGTTGCTCATAACGAAAAATCAGCAATCAATCCTATGTGTGCCTTCAATTTGTACAAAATATACATGCATACATTGTACATGTACATGACAGTGTCACAGATTATTCCCAGTTTAATTGGGTGTCAATGAATAATTCAGGTTGCCACGATAACTAAGCATTTAGGAACACTTTTAGTGGCTGTCAGAAACAATTTGCTGGTGTTCCCTTTGAAAAATCAGCCCCTGCAAGCGTGGACCGTACCATAATCCTGCTGTGAATTGCGGGGCATTGTAAGCCCCTTGCTAAAGCTCTTACACGATTTACCAGCAGCCAATTACCATTTTTCACTGTGTACATGCACTGTGGTCGTGATCATCCCTCCCTTGGTGGTCCACTTGGTTTTCCCCGTGGTTGAAATGGAATAGTCCTGTTGTGCATAATTATATCGCTGTCGTTTCCTTTCCTATGCAGGTCACTCCCACTCCAGCGCTCACAGAGGGTAGATCGTGAAAACAGCAAGTTGCATGTGTCAGTGCTTGGTGTGTACACACAACAGTAACACAGCTCTGTGCTGGACAGATCCGTACCTGAACTAACATCATCGAAAGTAGTAATGTATACAAGCCAATATCTTCTCATGGAATAACTGCAGTCTGCAAGAAATTAACGAGTTCAGTTCCAGCGGAGGCGTCGATACAATTTGCGGGAGACACCGAATGCTGAAAAATTGTTGACACCAGTAGAATGTGCCGTGGATAAATTTTGTTGGTGAAACGGCGGAGTAGTATTTGACAGCATTTGCTGCCGTGATTATCTATGCAGGGTGAATTTCTACACAGCGGCACTCGGCGTAAAGGTGGCAAAACCGACGGCCTTGGACGGAGGACGTTAAGAAACGCAGGAAATGAGGACTTCGTACATGACACGTTCCTGTTGATTGGTTTGTGATGCACATGTACGCTGTACAGGGTTTTGCTATACGTGGAAATATCATTAGACTGTAATTGACGGTGTTTCTGTTGGATGGACCTAGATTGGTCGTGTGCTGCCTGTTGCTGATTCAGACTGCTGCGTAGCCCGTCCATTAGTTGAAACAACCATGACTTCCAACTTCCTAACGAGATTACTAAAGCGGGGGTCGGGGCCGCCGCGTCCCCAAGTGGACATGCACGCACTCTTCACCAGCGCGCAGCTGAGCACGATGATACTCCAGGGACAATTATCGGTCCACGAGCCGTGGCGACGACACAAAAAGAAGCCAAAGATCGTCTACGTGTGTCTGTACACCAACGACTCCAGCCCGTTTATTGTGTGGTACACGGACAAGGCTCACAAGAAGCCCCGGGGGTTCTTCAACGTGAGGGGCGGCAAGATCGCGCCCGTCGGGGAGTTCAGTTTCCAGATTGCCTTTAAAGACAAAACCAGCCAGATTTACAAGTTCAACACGTCCAGCTGGGAGCGGCGGGAGGAGTGGCTGCATCTGCTGCGCAAGGAGAGTCGCAAGGAAGTCCAGATGCCGTTGATTGAGACCATTTGCAATCAGGACTACCGCGTCAGTCAGGACGACCTGGCCATCACCATGACGGCGGAGCAGAGGGCGAGGCAACAGCAACTCCGCCCCGAGTGGAAGGGGCATCGCCGGACTGTCAGCGCCGGATCCCCGTCGCCGCAACGCTGCGTCGTTCAGCTTCAGAGAAGCAGAAGTCAGCCGCACATCCAAAAAGGGCGTCTCATCAAGCGGAGACCGACGGTCCTGGAAAAGCATTCGCCGACGCTCGGCCAGGCGGTGCAGAACGAGCGGAGGTTTATACGCACGCCGGAGGTTTGTCGTAGCTGAGAGATTTCTCCTTTGCCATTTTTTTCTTCTCGCATTTATCAAATTGTTTTTAAAATTTGCATATTTATACAATTATTTTGTCTTGAGTACTCCTTTTTTCTGAAGAGTACTTTGAACACGGAGCTCAACGTGTAAGGGAAAGTTACAATTTTTGGTCACGGTCTGTGAAACGGCGGTTTAAACGAAGATGGGATTTAAAAAAAAATTACATACACGTCTCTTGCATACTCTTACTGTTGATGGGAGTATTTTTTGGCCGAAAAACACCATTTTTGAAAAAGACAAAACATATCATCCAAATTTTAAAACTATTAAAGTCAAACACCACAAATACTGGCTCTTGAGAGTCATGCGTACAATATTTGTATGACTCTTCTCACCGTACATGTAACTTCATACATTTATGTATTTTGCAACACTCCGAGGCCCCGCCAAGGAGCGATATTTGCTACGACGGCAGGCCGTGTACCGCGGCCTAAGTTCAAAACATGGTGTGTACAAAACCAATGGGAATGCCTGACGATTCAACCCGTGGCCCGTCCCTGCGAATGTACATTGCCAGATCGTGTTTACATGTCCTCCGTCGTTAACTGGTCAATTCTCAGGATAAAAAAAAATATCGGCTTTCAACATCTTGACTTCTCAGTCGCTGAGAAATATTTCAAGAAGTCAACAACTCCAAAACAATTTCAACAAAGTTTGCATTGCATCATGTTGCAAGAAGGGAATAACCATCTGTCAAAAGAAGAAAACAAAATAAAAATCGAAGTGATTTTCTTAACCTGTTGAGCTCTAGTATAAACGGAGGCTGCCTTATTATAAACTAATTAATTTCAGAAAAATTATCAGCTGAATGTATCTACACTGTATATATACGAAATAATTAATATTAAATGTATGAAAAAATTATCCCACATATGTGCATGAATTTAAAATATAACAAGTCTGTGATCGGGAGTAAGCCAGTAACTGTCTCTTTTTCTTTTTTTTTTAATTCTAGTTTTGGGAAACTGGAGGATTTTTTTCCAAGGCTGGTAAAATTAACTGCCAAATATGGTACTTGTGGTTGGGTTAAACAGCGCAACAAATTTGTCATGACCACCCACATGTACTGTACATGTACGTGTACATGTACAGTGTACATATGTACGTGTACATGGACATGTACGTACAATATTTAAATCTAGAGCTTTACGATCTTTAGAATATCACAAACAACCTGATAAAAATATTAACCGACATTTACTTCAAATGCATGAGTACGTGTACCAGTAATTCTACGTAGTTTAAAAAAAAAGTAAACGTTTACTTGCCATAATGGACTACATCTGTAATCTTATATTTTCCGTATTCCGGGGTGCATTGTATTTTGTAAATGATTTATTTTTTGGGACCAGTGTAAAACAAAGGAGATCTCTTTGTATCAACTCTATTTTCATGGTAATAATTATAACCGAACATGTACCTGTATAGATGTGGAATCCTATTTACAAAACGAAAATGTTAACGATGTTTGTACTCATCTGTAATTATTCCTTCCCGGTACTGAAGTTCAATCGTAGTTCACAATTAATTAGAAACGACTACACCAATTTAGAAAAAAAACAACCTCTTTCATCTTCATCTGCAAGGGCTTTGAAGTTGTGAATGTTTACTTTTTGGATGTGTACATCGTTGAACACTACATTTATTCTGTGGTCTTATGAGGTGCATACATGTACCCTGTTTTCTGACGTTGGCAATCACAGCATTTATGTCCGCGACAGAGCTTTTAAGAGCTCGGCGAGCAAACCTGAAAATGTCTTTTTCAAATCTTATACATCCATCATCTAGTAATGGTCAAGGAGATTACAGACTAGGAGTTTTGGAGCACTTCTCTGAATCATTAACTAGATATCATGGTTAATTGGCTCTGGTACGGTATGAACATAACACTTCTTTATATTGCTGAAATTGCCCACTTTTTATTTCAAATAAAAAACACGAGAAACATGTACGTGTAACTCCAGAGTATCTGAATACAAACGGGAGACCCAAAATGTATTCCAAATGGTCATTGGCATGGGAGGCTTATAACTTCAGAGATGGTTTAAACATTGGTCGTAGCCGGATAATCAATAGACGCTTAATGTCCTGTGGTCGGACAGTTTGCATGACACTGAGCGCGGACCAGACGGATATGCAGGAAATCCTTCTGGCTTATATTTTCATTACAGCTCTTCCCCTGATGGTACAAAGTAGTGTGTATTTTTAGAACTGACTGGCAGTTTTTCTTTCACCCTGGCCTACATTGTACTACATGTAGTTTTATTTAAAGGCGTATAGGATCATTTGCATTTGATATCAAAAAGCTTTCTTGGATTAAAGATCGTACTGGTTAAAACACCATGTGAAATTGTTCCGCCTCGCTTGCTGTCATTTAGAAGAAATCAAGAAATGTAGGTGATTTCCAACAATCAGTCAATTGACTGATCGTTGGAAATAAAGGGTAATAGCAAAATCTTTGCTCGTTTTTCACTTCTTTTTTTTTGAAAAGTGCTTTATCCACCGAGCTGAAACTTCAACAGGTTAGGTTTTGAACATTCTTCTTTGGATTTTGGGTGGTGTTATTATTGGAAACGAACAAAATGCATGAAAAGCAAATGATCCTATACGCCTTTGAAGCACCCCACTTTTGTACATGGTGTTCTTTCAAATTGGAAATAACAGTTGTTTAAATGCAACATTACTTGATATGTGATCAGTATTTTACCATGGTAAGATTTGATATTTAAACAGTCCACGTTTGTGATATTTTTACAAGTTCATTGCATTCCAAATAATATATTATACAATTATTTGAATAGGAATATTTCAAAATGGCCCACCCAGTGTTTAGTCTTTGTAAAAATAAATTGCGAGTCTAGCTTCAAATTTAGAAAATTGTTCAGAAGAAAACGCACGTCGTGCACATTGCAACTGAATTGGGATTATGTTACTGCTGTGGCCACTCACGCAAATCGCAAGCACACCTACTGCGGAGAGAAACAAAACGCAATTGAAAAATTCCGTCGTGTAAAGTCGCACGCCTTGGGTCGCAACAGCTGTGCTCTTACTGCCTGCTTAGTTCATGGGGCAAATGAAGAAAGAAAAAAGACGCCTATCCGCGTTCAGAATGTCTCGACTCAATGTGAAATTGATGGCATGCTTCTTCGGAACAACTCGAGCGCAACAAGCAGCAAGACGTCAAGGCCCCAAACCGTGAACGTGATGCGCTCTTACATATCTCATCATCTATCTCCTAAGGTCAAGATGATTCCTCCCAAAACAAAATTAGCAAGAAAGGAATTCAATTCACGCTATTGCTTATTACTCCATGAATAATTTTATCATTTGCATTTTTTTGTTACATTATGAAGTTGAATCCAATTTCACATTTCAAAGATTCGATAATCGACGTGCTGCATCTGTTTTTAATATTGGCTAAACCTGAAAAGTGAAAATACTGTTCCCCTTTTTTGAGATTTTTTTGGGGTTTGAAAATGATGAAAGCCTGTATTTTCACTTTTCAGGCACGCTTTTGAAAAATTTTAATTCACAACTTTTTAGCCTTCACATGTACGGGGGCAATTCTTGCATTACATGTATGTAATGTCCGTGACAGAGCTTTTAAGAGCTCAGTGAATAAACCAAAAAAATGTAATTGTTTTTCCCTTCAAATCTTATACATCCATCATCTAGTAATGGTCCAGGAGATTACAGACTAGGAGTTTGGGATCATTTCTCTGAATCATTAATTAGATATCATGGTTAATTTGGCTCAGTCACAGACAAAACACTTTCATAATGCTAGACTTGCCCTACTACTGAAAAAAGAAAGAAATTGAATCAAGCTACATCCAACAGCGTAAAATCCTCGGGTCCCTGAACAAAAATAATAAAATTTTATTGGACTTTTCTGTTTCGTATTTGCTACATGTAGTTGCCATGAGAATAGAAATGTGTATCCGTATTACAGATATGCAATCATCAACACTACATATACATTTGTACATGTACATGCACTGTACATGCACTTGACCATTTAGTTTACTGTATACCCGTACATGAACATTTCAGGGTCAATTTCAGTGAATTTATACTGGCTACTGGGTATTTCAGTCTTTCGTTTGCGTAAATTATTCATCTGTTGACGTTAATCGTTGCGCGTCACCGAGCTCCTGGAGCTGTACGACTGTACACGTACCTTCAATTTTACTAATCGTAGTTGACGACAAGTGCGTGTACTTCAGTGCGTTGCGAATGCTCTCAACTGTTTCTGGGTAACGGATGAAATTTTCATTAGTCTATTGATCGTCATTTTTTTTGTAAGCCTGGATGAATTGGCGTTGCTCGTTTTTTGTCGTCGGCGTCTGTTTGTTGGACACCTGCGTTCTGTTATGAATTATATTTGACCGAAGTGCTTTTTTGTATTTGAGGGTATGCCCGTTAAGGTTTTTGAGCTCAACAGTTGAAAAAATTTGCGTAATATGTGATACCTCTGCTGAACAGACATTTTGAGGTTGCTATGGTAATAAATAAGATAAGAAAAAAAATAGTAAAACGTCAGTACATAAATGCAAATGAGACACACCGAACACGCTGATCCAAATTTCAGAGAGAAAGTATTGAAAAGAATGGTTGCCATGGGAATGCCCTTTCAGCCCCCCCCCCCACAACAGCAAACAATTAATTTGTGTTGCAACACGGGTCGATAGGAATTTAGTTTGGTGGAAATTTTCACAGAAGAAATCAACAATTTTTAGGATATTTGGACTGAGGTTATTTTGTAAAATGTTGTTTTGTAATTAATTACCTTGCCTATACTATCAATGCAACTACACAGCATTAGCAATCTAAGAAATTCAATATTATGTTTTTTTATGTTATGTTATGTTATATAATTGTGGCTACATTTATGTCAATCATAGATATTATCAGTATCATAAATTACATTTAAAATGTACACTTATTATTGACATTGAACTATTGGTGTGTATATATATATAGTCGTTATTAAATTTGTTGAATTTGTTGAAATGAAGAGGAATTTTCGGGGATGCTTACAAGTTTTTGCAATTTCTGTCCGTGCCGATGTGCATTACATTTTTTTCTTGTTTTTATAATAAAATTAAAAAAAACCAATGCATTTTTTATTTGTACATCTTTGACAATGCATAGAGTTACCCATACTCGTGCATAGGGAAAAAACATCTATCCCAAAATATTTATGGCCAGTACCAATTTCTTTACACAAAATAAATTTTTATAAATTGCAGAATATTGATTGTTTTTTTTCTGGAAAACACCTAATTTTATCCACACTCTTAGTCTTAGCTGTTGGGCAAACAATTTCTAGCCGATTTACCTAAGATGCGTTTTTTAAAGGCTTATAGGATCATTTGCATTTATCCCAAAAGTGACCTACCGAATTATTATCAAAAAGCTTACTTGGATTATAGATCGCACTGGTACTAAACACCCCGTGAAATTATTCCGTCTGGCTTGCTGTCATTTAGAAGAAATCAAGTATTGTAGGTGATTTCCAACGATCAGTCAATTGACTGATTTTGGGAAATATAGAAAGGTATAGACGAAAATCGTGTTTCCAGATAAACAAGTTGTGCACGGTTTACACAGTATTCTTGATGAAGTTTCAGCTCAGTGGATATTACACTTTAACAGGTTAGGTTTTGAAGACTCTTCTTTGGATTTGGAGTGGTGTTATTATTGGAAACGAACAAAATGCATGAAAAACAAATGATCCTATATGCCTTTGTAAAACTGTGATAACACTTTTTTTTCTGAATTTTTAGAGAGGCTGTATTGTACTCAGTAATTTCAAAAAATAATAATTTGTCCACTTTTCCAACTCAAATGTTTTACCAAAAATCTTATTCTTCAAGTAATCTAAAAGAAAATACATGTAGTTTATGGATTTAATAGTGACGTAAATTACACATTTTTAATCCAAATTGTAGAATAAAAAATTATTATTTGTTGTATCCTAATATATCCCACCTGGTTAGTCTCTATTATTCATAATTTTTTTTTTTGGTATGAATTACTCCATATAATGATGTTAACTGAAGTATCCTTTACATTCTTTCGATTTTCAGTGAATGTATTTTAATTACATTTATTCCACTTTTCAGTATCGTCCGAATCGATTAAAAAATGTTAAATGTCAAATGTGCTTTTGCAAATTTCACGCGTTGTGTTGTCGGTTTTATTTTATGACTGAATTGCGTCCATTTTGAATGCAAGTGTTGTTCGTATTTCATGGTAATGAAACCAAGGATTCTTCAAAAGCGTCCTAGGCACTGTAGCTCACAGGTTAGGTTGGCGTAGCGGTACTTTCCTCGCCTTCCACCGCTGTGACCCTGGTTCGATTCCCGCCTGGGCCAATATGTGGATTGGGTTTTCAGTCCCTGCCTGATTCCGTGGGTTTTCCTCAGATTACTCTTCTGGGCTTTTCCTCCCACATCTAAAACTGTAATTTCTTCACATTGTCTTCTCTTTACTGGGACCCATGGGAGATCAGTGCATTCCACTGAATGGGCTACCCAGTTAAAATAAGAAATAAATAAATAGATAAAGCCGGAAGAAGCCTGTTGGGAGGAGACAGTGAGAAGAAATTGCAGTTTTAGAGGTGGGAGGAAAACCGCAGAGGAATATTCTGGGGGAAACCCACGGAATCAGGTAGAGACTGAAAACTTAACCCTCATATGGACCAGGACAGGAATCGAACCCGGGCCACAGCGATGGAGGGCAAGGAAGGTACCACTACGCTAGCCCAGGTGGACTTTCTTACATGTACCTCCCTACATTACAGAGACGTTGTCCAACCTGGGCTACTGCTACGCCAACCTGACTTCCCTAATTATAAGAACCAAACTTTTGTTTGGACGGTGACACCCCTTTGTTCCAACACCCCTATGTTCCGACACCCCTATGTTCCAACATCCCTATGTTCCAACATCCCTATGTTCCGACACCCCTATGTTCCGACACCCCTATGTTCCGACACCCTTATGTTCCAACACCCCTATGTTCCAACACCCCTGTGTTCCCGACAACTGGGTGCATACATTGTACCTATGTTCCCCAATACCGTTGTTCCCTAACCCTAACCCCAAACCTAATCCTAAGGATTTGGGGGAACATCGACATTTGGGAACACAGGTATTGGGGAACGTCGGGTGGACCCCCCCAACCCGCGCATAAGATTGTGTTACTCCCGGTTAGGGGTAGGGATAGGAAAAGGAATATGTCCAGTCGGAACATAGGTGTGTCAGAACATAGGTGTGTAACTGTTTGAACTCAAGTTTGAAAGCCTCAATTTTAAGAAATCCGAGACAGTTTTCTAATTCTGGGTAATGTCCCTTAAGACTTTCCAGCAAGTATCATCTGAAAGGCTGCTTTGAGAGATTTGACCTAGTTTGAGAGGCCATGCCACAAATACCTGCGGTTTCTGTGAAAAGCTGCAATTAGGTGAGCTACGTCAGGTGCCTTGCGTGTGCACTGTACCAACTGGTACATGTGTGGGTGTGGAATTCAACCTCCACGGTCTGTTGACAGAGGTCTTACTTCAGAAGCCAGTACAAAGTCGGTACAATCCAAGAAGTCTTATTAAAATGTAAGCAAAGGGCTGTTTGGGGGTCAAGTACCAAATACCACAGAATACTACATGTGCTGTGCACACTTGGATGGAAAGAAATTCATACTACAGGTTTACTCCTCAGTAGTATTTTGTAGCATTGGGGGCATTTAGGGATATATATATATAATATATAATTATTAAAAGAACTGTGGTATGCATTGAACAGGAATAATACACCTAAATTATTAAAGAAATGGAAACAGAGTGCTGTGGTCCAATCGTAATGGTGTCCGACTCGGTGATTGTGTTCTTGGGCAAGACACTTTACTACAGGAGTATAAATAGGGACCTGTGCGGGTAGAATCCAGTTTTTACAGATCTCGAACTGCTGCAGCAAACTGGTCTGATGGCCTGATGAGCAGGGGTAATAACCGTGAAGTGCTTTGAGTCTTTGATATAACGCGCTATAATAAACACCACAGTTCTATTATTATTCAAGGCAGAAATCCTAATAAGATGGGATGTGTTTTTGGACTGTGAATTATTTCGCCCTCCCCCACCCTTTATACTTGCTGCCTTTTGCCCCACGGCCAAGAACAAAATCTTCAAAATTTGCTTTATTGAATACAGTCTTGTTTCTAGATCATGGATGCTTATGTAACCGTGAAAAATGACACACTTGACTCAGGATCTTTGAAGGGAAAAGTCGCGAGGAAATTGAATTAATAGAGACCAGAGACGAATTCTAGATTTCGAACAAAAAAAGGACCACTAAGAATTTATTCACAAGAACCTTAAACCAAAAACCAGAAACTAAAAGCAAAGAATAAAACCTAAAATCCAAAGACTTAAACCAAAAACCAAGAAATTGAGACTTAAACCCTAAAATCTAAAACCAACACAGTGTGAATAGTGGATCTTTCAAAGAACACTCAAGCAGGAATAAAGTCAAAGCAAATGACTCGGCAACAGACTAACTTCAAGCAGAACGGGCACTCCAGTTAGGAGGAAAATATATGCATGTATGTCTATTGTCTGCTGGTCTGCTGGCTGAACTGAGTGTGACTTGACCAGTGGCAGTTTTTATAGGGGGAACATGTGGGCTTAAATAAACAAACAGAGGGTCACACTACCAACAAAGGGGGGGGGGGGACATCTAAACTTCAACTAAAATGATTTTCTGTTTCTAAGGGGAGCTACTCCTATTTACTATACACTACATACATGAAAAATACACAAGATAAATTTGGCCCTGCCACACTTACTTGATTACTACCATTGGGTGGAGTTTAGGCATTCCTACTCGTTTTGTGTCCATGTAATTTTACGAGAAAATTTTGAATATTTTGGTCTCCATTCTCTGAAAATTACATTGAAATATAAACTTACATGAAAACTGGGCATTAAGGAATTCCTTGGAAGGGACGAAAGGATTTTTGGAAGGGACGAAATTACACTTCAAATGTTTTCACACAATTCCAGTACCTGGAATTGTATTTTTTGCTTATGCCATATTATCAACAGCATGATTTGTGAACTGAAATTTAAAATTTCACCATGCTGGACATTAACACTAAATTTCACTTTTATTGCCAGTTTGGCACTCAATTGGCATATGGGTCATTGTATAAATTTGGGGTCCACTTTTTTCCTGTCCCTGTTGCATATCCGACATAAATGATTTTATAATTCTGATGCACTCCTTAATGCAGTCGACCTCCAAGAGTGATTATGAATAACCAAATATACCCAACAAACAATCATTTGAAGTCATTCTTAATGATACAGTAATGGCAAATTACAAAGTACCAAGGTAACGGGGACAGGAACTTGAAAATGTCACACTTTGGACCCTAAAATTCCTCCATGGTCCAGGTTTTAAGGTGAAACGGTTAAAATCCTACCCCAAAGCATCAATTCATTTCAGGTCACTTGGCGTGGTCATCCACCACTTTCTCCCACGCGGGCTTACACAACACTTCAATAAAGTCGCTGAAATTTGTCCAAATCTTTTCAGAAGTTGAAAAGGTCTGAGAAAAATGCCCCGGGGCCCAAGGATCAAGACCTTTAATATTGGCCGCCCAGCATGCAGCGAGGCATGTAGGATTTCAGGCCAAACCGCAACACCGTTTAGTACATGTAGAACTCAAGTACATGTATTACATATTTTCACAGTGCGATACCCATCGGGGCCTTAGGGTGAAGTACCGAGCCAAGGTTGGGCGTTGTGCGGAACAAATTTTCCCACTATTTCTTGGTTTCACCACTCTCTTCTTGGACAATTGAGAGAGAAAAAAAATTCCATTCAAGAAATTCCTGTGGGGGTTTTTCCTTGAGAACATATGCTTGAAATTGTTGTGATGCTTTAGTGGGATCCATGGATGGATGAAGTGTCCAGAGTTATGAAAAGTTTTAAGCCAAGTTAACCTTGTTTGGACTTTTTTTCGGCCCAATTTAATAACGGGCCATTGAGTCCAGATGATTTGGGATTCTGTAATGGGATATGTTGTTGCAGTGGATGCTGAAAGATTGATTTGTGTGGGCAAGGAATTTCTAAATAATAAGAGAATTTGTTCAACTAGTACGATTTACGACCATAGCGGTTTACTGGGAGGGATCCATCCACCCTAACACCAATTCTAAAACCCTTTTCACACTAGAGCCTCTCAACCCGGGTTGAACTCAACCCTGGGTGAACCCAGTGCCGCCCCGGGTTGATTTTCAATTTTTCAACCCTGCGTTCAACCCCGCATCGTTTCACACTTGTTTCATGCAAATCAAGCTTATCATGCTCAGTTACTACTGTTTTGAACTCTTGCAAGATTTCCAACCCTGGGCAACATCAATCTCGGGGTTGATGCAGGGTTGAAATTCTTCAAGTGTGAAATGATGCATGTTGTCAACCCTGCGTCAACCCCGAGATTTGTCTAGTGTGAAACCATCACCCACCCCACTTCCTCCCCCGAGTCCCCCCCTCCCCTAAAAAAGAACCCTTTAAAATTAACAAAAGTCTATTTAGCAATAAAAATATGACATTTTGAGCAGGAGAGCTGATGATTAGTTTTCTTGTCGATGGGGGAATGTAGGTCAATGGGGTGATCAAATATGTTTTGAAAATTAACCATTTATGAGAAATTCTCTTCAATTTTCAAGCATTGGCAATCAGTCAAGCAATTTGATATTTTGAGTGGGTGAAAATTGAAAGATTTGAATTAACACGACAGGCTAATATATCACAATATGAGATATTTATATCATATTGCCAGTTTTTTACATACTCCAAGAAATAACATCACTCGGATCAACATCGGTCAAGAAATGTGAACACTTGAGTGGGAGGGAGTTGAAAGATTTGAATCTTGGCAGTTTGCATGTATGTCACGATGGACTTGTGACTGGACTTGTGACTGGACTTAATATGGACTTGTGATGGACTTATGGACTTATGATGGACTTATGGACTTATGAGTGGACTTGTGATGTACTTATGGACTTGTGACTGGACTTGTGACTGGACTTGTGACTGGACTTGTGACTGGACTTGGACTTGTGACTGGACTTGTGACTGGACTTGTGACTGGACTTGTGACTGGACTTGTGGACGGACTTGTGGATGGACTTGTGACTGGACTTGTGACTGGACTTGTGACTGGACTTGTGGATGGACTTGTGGATGGACTTGTGGATGGACTTGTGACTGGACTTGTGACTGGACTTGTGACTGGACTTGTGGATGGACTTGTGAGGGACTTGTGACTGGACTTGTGACTGGACTTGTGACTGGACTTGTGACTGGACTGGTGACTGGACTGGTGACTGGACCTGTGATGGACATGTGGATGGACTTGTGACTGGACTTGTGACTGGACTTGTGGATGGACTTGTGATGGACTTGTGACTGGACTTGTGATGGACTTGTGACTGGACTTGTGATGGACTTGTGACTGGACTTGTGACTGGACTTGTGACTGGACACTACAGGAGGCTAGCTTGGACAGATTACATCTTTAAATTGTTCACTATAAATTGAATGTATTTGGTTCTCACGGCCACCAGTCAAGCAATGTGACATTTTGGAGTGGGCTGGATCATGTTGAGACAACCTCACCCGCCAGTGAATTGCTGCTTTGAACGCCGGTGGCATAGTATTCCATCAGGTGTGTGCCTTTTCAACACAACCATCAGTCAAATTTGTTTGGGAAATTTTGACACCTTGAAAATAAATATCTTTACATCCATGGGAAACAGTAGGATCAGAATATTGAAAGCCACACCTTGTAAATTCAAGATTATATATATTTTAGAAGAAATGTAAGTTTTGATGCAGTTTGTCTTTAGCAAATTCTTGAGCAATTTTGTTGTTCTGTTGCTCTACTACTGTGCTTATTTCTCTACCTTATGACACTCTTACCATCAACAAAATGTTCCATCTCACATAGTTCTACATTAGCCACAAACTTGAAAATAGAGTGTCTAACCTTTGGTTTTATATCAAGGTTTTCTAAATGGATCATTCTGTAAATTTAGGGTTCAAAGTGTGACATTTTTCCTGTCCCTGTTACCTTGGTACTTTGTAATTTGCCATTCAAGTATCATTAAGAATGACTTCAAATAATTTGTTATGTTTGGTAGGGAGTTTGCTATTCATAATCACTCTTGGAGGACGACTGCATTAAGGAGTGCATCAGAATTATAAAATCATAGATGTCAGATGTAACAGGGACAGGAAAAAGAGTGGACCTCAAATTTACAGAATCATGCTTCCTTGGGGTTGGCATATAAATACCCCCCCCCCCCAAACAAAGTAACAAAATCTTTGAAATTCATAGGTTATTCCATAGAGCAAGGAATTCTAAAAAATGCAGACCTGTGCCTGTACGTATTTTGTTTTGCTTAATCATTGTGGCTGCTACATGAGCTTCACTAAAAATAAAAATTAGGAAATACCCTTCCAGATTGCAAACAAGTTTGGGTGCACGACACGGTACCAGTCACGTCTTCCGCGGTACTGTCACGGTCATGCTAGCACCTAGTAGTTTCCTTCCCGGAAACTCTATCAACCTTGGTCCATGTTTAAATGTGCGTTTTCATACCCCCAGGGGAAATTACATGGGTCTGCATATACTCACCACATGGGGAGCTCATTTTCTCAGAGGCTGGTATTGGAATATCTAAACTGCACAATTTGAAACAGTTGATTTATTGCCCTAAACAAAACTGTAATACCTAATGGAACACATGTACATTTAGTGAAGTATTCGAAGAATTAGCAATAAAACATCAGTCAAGCCCTTTTACAAGCAGTGATAAAGTTATTCTTTTTGTTGAGAATTTGTTGTTCCAGCATGTAGCTTAAAGCATGCTATCGACACTATAGCTTGTGTTTAGTCTTTGCAGATTGATGAGCAAAACAGAAGTTAGTTTTCCAAGTCAGGGCTGAGATTGAGGAAAAGGACAAAATCTATGAAATAATCGACAGAGGCTAATGGAGGGTCTATGGTATATGTTTGTATTTGACTGAAGGCAACCCTTAGAATCCTGACAACAAATCCTGAAAACAAAAAAAATCTTACTGAAAAAAGCAAAGAGAAACATTTACTAACATATTGCCCAGGCTATAAAGATGCAATATTGCCCTGGCAATTATTTGATGGAATATTGACCAGGCATTTATATCAGGAATATTGACCAGGCAATAACATGTATATCATGGAATATTGACCAGGCAATTATATCAGGAACATTGACCAGGCATTTATATCAGGAATATTGACCAGGCAATTACATGTATGTGATGGAATATTGACCAGACAATTATTTTTTAAGATGTTTGTCTTCTCTTCCCTGGAGCAGGACTCTAAATCCAGGAAAAATACCACACATATCCTCTTGCAATTCCACTTGTAATGGGCTTTCAGATTACCGATTTTTTATCCCCTAGAAGGCCACTCGATCTGTCTGATTTCCTTGTTTGTGAGAAGTGACAATGATGATGTGGGTTTTATTATGTGGACAGTGCAATTAGCGAGCCATTGAATATAGTCAAACCCGGAAGAAAGGACGTCGGTGGGGTTATTCAATATGAAAACTAATGCCCAACTAGGGGCGGATCCAGGTTTTGGATTGGGAGGGGGAGTTTGGGTGGGCCGGAGGGGGGCCGGAGGGGGCAGCCGGGAGAGTACTGTCGCCAGCTCTGGTAATTATTAGGGGGGCACATTACAAGAAAACAAAAATGTAGTTATTTATTTACATTTATATGGGGGGGGGGGAACAGTTGCTCGTGGGGTTAGAGGTGGGTGGGTATAATAAGGAGGGTGGGTTGGTAAAGGTGCTCCCAACCTTAGCGACAGGCGTGGGTGTTGGGTTGAATATGGACGTGTATGGGTGTCAGTTGTAGGTGCCAAATAGGCACATTTTTGTTATATCAAAGGAGGCACATTTTAGTGATATGTAGGGTACAACTTGGTGGGTATGCTCCCCCCCCCCCAAAAATGATTGAAATCTAAACGGTTTCTCCTACATTCATTCTAAGCCATATTTTAGAGAATTCATGGATTTTTATTAAAAGAGTGCAGAATTTTGGTGCTGAGTGGGGCCCCTATACATGGGTGAAACTATCAGTAATACCCAATAAAATCACGGTTACACCTCTATATTCCGACTGCACATATTCCTATCCCTGACCCTAACCTTAAAGGGAAGATACAACATTTGCAAACATCAAAAAACGAAATGATAAACCTATCATGAAATACCTTACTGAATTGCTAAAAATTGACAGTCTAAAGCATCCTGTAAAATGGTGGCTCCTGGTGTGCTGACATTTTCAAGAAATACTGTATTTTTCCAACGCTGGTCGGCCAGCCAGCGTTTGAGAAAACTGGCTTTTTTCAAAAACTGCTCCTAATTTTTCATATTTAGTTATTCCGCATTTTCTTTGCAATTGATTACACACTTGTGAAGGGGTACAAGCCTGCTAGACTGATTCTTAGACCTTACAATTCCCTAAAGTCTTTACATTTCTCCGTTTCATCTTACGTAGGGTCAGGGAACCAGACTACAAGAACATGATTTGTTGTCTTTGTTTTTCCAGCATATACAAGCCCAAAACGTGAAACAAGTCAGTTTAACAATATTTGCTATAACGTACTAGTCCTCCAAATCGATTTATTTCTGAAGAGTGCAGCAAAAGCAAATGTTGTACCGGTACATTCCCTTTAACCCTAACTGGGAGTAACACAATTGTGTGGGTTGTCAGAACATAGGAGTATTGGAACATTGAGCAGTCATCTAAAACCACAGTTCCTAAAAGTGAAACTTGTGAGAGGCTCTGTGTGCTAAGCCATTCTTCAACAGTTGCTTAGGTATGTAAGGATTAACACACCCACTCAGTTCTGGAGGGCAGCATGTGATATTTAAATACTATTCATCAGTAAAGTATGGGGGGGCTACATACAGGGCAGTCACCTTCTAGCACAATTTTGTTCACCTCTAAGTGAACAATAATGTACCTCCATGAATGACATTCCGTCCTCCCCCGCCATTTGTTGTGTCCTTCCATTGGGGGGGGGGGGGGGGGTGTTTGGCTGAGGGTTTGGCCGATGAGGGGTTGGCTGGGTGGGGGGAGGTGCCGGTGTTGGCAGCACTGGCGCAAGCTCTAGGTATTATGCGAAAGTGCCAACTATAGGGGCGCACCACAAGAAAAAAACACAAATGCAGTTATTTTTACCATGGTTTTTGCTGGTAGGGGAGGGGGCAGTTGCTCGCCTTGGTAGTGGGAGGGGGAAGGTGTTAGGTGTTGAGTTTGTTTCTGCATTCAAATAGGGGATGTTGAACAATAGAGGACAATAGGGTCCCAATTCCCGAGAGGTCCCCAATTTGGATTAGTGTACAAAACATACGGGAGGTCTTCCTAAAAAGTACAAACAAAAGAGGGACAATATAGTCCCCGATTGCAGGGAAATACACACTTGTGTGAACTTGTAAGACACACTCCTAGTATCTAGGGTGACTGATTTATTTGGAAATATTCTCTCACGGTAAATGTTTGAAATCTAGATGCTTTCTGCTGCATTAAGGGCCATATTTTAAAAAAAACTTATGGATTTTAAAGAGTGAAGCACCCATAGTGCTGTGATGAGCCGCTGCACATGGGAGTAAGCAGTAATACCCAATAAAATCACAAAGTTCCTAAAAGTGAAACTTGTCAGACTAAGAGCTCTTGGCCATTTTTCAACAGTTGCTTAGTAATTATACACCCACTCAGTTCAGGAGGATAACATACTTGAATGCTATTCATCAGAAAAGCAGTGGGGACCGTACACACATGACAGTCACCCTCTAGCATTTTTGTTCACCTCTAATGGAACAATATATACCTCCATGAATGAAACTCTTTCTTTGTACAGGGTGAGTCAAAAAAACGCAACCCAAATGTCGGGACTATTGTTTTAGTGAAGTTCTGCATGTAGCACTTTCAAAATCTAGGACATGAAAGCCCAATTCATAAGCTTTCTTTTAGTATAAGAATCATTCAAATCACTCGTGTACGTTTTGAGTTACAGAATTTTAAACACAACCACCGTTTTAAAGCTATGTCCACGGATCACAAAAAAATGTGCGTTCTTTTAGCACAACAAAAACAATTCACACACATCCCCATATGATTTATTAATTTTGCTCAAAGAACACTGAACTTTTTTTTGTGATCTGTGGACAGAACCTTAAAACGGTGGTTGTGTTTAAAATTCTGTAACTTGAAAAGTACATGAGTGCATTTGATGATTCTTGTACTAAAATAAGGCTTATGAATTGGGCTTTCATATCCTAGATTTTGAAAGTGCTACATGCAGAACTTCACTAAACAATGGTCCCAACATTTGGGTTGTTTTTTTTTACTCACCCTGTATAGAGTAATGAATGAGCTACATTTATGCCAGGCTTTACATCTTGTGTTTGTGTCCTTACTCCCCCACTTCTAGACTCTTTCACAAACTGGACAGCAAGGGGTCTATACTATGCCACATTTGATGGCGGGGGACTCATCACTGACCCAATTCCACATTAGGGGCATTTCGCCTTTGTGGTTGCGGACAATGGTTGTAGAAACTGTCTTGACAAGGCCATATATTCACAGAGTTAGTTTCTTTAAACACCTCCTCCCCTGCTATTTGTTGTGTCCCTCCATCCCCGTGAGAAACCTATTCAAAACTAGTCAAAGGGTATAAATGACATCTGAACTGCTTTTCATCAGAAGGGGTGAGGAGGATATTTTGAAGGAAAAATAGAGGTAAGAGAATTTGGGAAAACATCTTGAAAAAGAATTCAGTCTTCAGATTTCAACCAAAGCTACTAGTGATTTTTTTTCTGAAGAAAAGATTCACTTACTATTCTGAAAGTTAATAATGGTTTAACATTGAAGTGTGTTTTAGACTAAAAATGGAATAAAAAATTCAGACAGAGTGTCAAATTCTAATCTAAGGTTTAGATGCCACGAGGTTTACACCAAAATATGATCTGAAAATTTGATACTCAGAAAACAAAAGATGCACAAAACAACGATGGTCAGGAGACCATCGTTGGAAATTGACACAAAAAATTCCACTTTTCTAAAAAATGACAGCACAGCAGGTGCCATGATTTCACAGGATGCTTGAGACTATTATTCACTTACAGTAAAGTAAGGTATTTCACAATAATTGGTTATTTTTGTTTTTTGATGTTTGCAAATGTTGTCAGGGGTGGATCTAGGAATGTTTGCAGGGTGGGGTTGGGGGGGGGGGGGGGTTCATCAGCAAATCAGTGCTGAAATATAGACAGTTTTTTTTTTCTCCAGACACTTGGCCTCCATAAAATCAATACCCTGTACCCCTGCTGGCTCAGTCCGAATGTTGTGCACAGGGGGTCCGCTCATAAGTCCGACGCCTCATAGGTCCGACGCCTCATAAGTCCGAAAAAATCGCATCCCCTAACCAAATAAAGGCCCATAAGTCCGACGCCTCATAGGTCCGACGCCTCATAGCCGACGCCTTCATAGTCCGGACGATGTTAAGTCCGGACAAGTTACGCGTCTGCTTTTAGTCGGGCTTATGAGGCGTCTCGGACCTGGCGCGGAGGCGTTGCTTATAGCCTATAAATTTTATCATAAGTCGTCCCGCATAACTCCGAAAGTCCGACCTATGAGGCGTCGGACTGATGATACGGCCCGCCCCGTGCACAGGTACGTGGACATTATTACCCGTATGACTGTCATCATTTTTGGGGGGCATCAGAGTAGGGGGATTTCACATTATTTGTAATATTTTTCTATTAAAAACAAAGTTGGGTCAGAGCTGGGGGGGGGGGGTGGTTTCGACCCCCCAAACCCCCTTTTAGAACCTTTAAGAAGCAAACATGCTTGAGTGCTTCCGCGAGGGGGGGGGGAGGTGTGTTCCCTTTGACAGCCAAAAAAAGCACCCAAACAAACAATCAAACAAAACAACCCAACAAACCCCTAACAGTTGTTAATCACAATGGTAACTCTCTGTCCCTAGAACTACCTTGAGATTTTGTTCAAAATACCCAAAATGAGATCCTGAATTATTTTCTAGACTTATTTTCAAATGGTGATGGGGAGGGGGTTGGGGCTCACACACAACTTGAAGTTTAGAGTAAGCCGTGAGAAGTTTCAGCTCACCCAAACCATCCCAACAAAAGGCCAATTGTTGGCAAAGTCCACTGATTGTGCATATAGTATGGGAACCACTGAACAAATCTCTGAAAGAGAAACAGTGCCCATTCTTCATATCAACAAAAAGTCCAAATAATCTTCTGGTCATTTATACAAAGTGTGTCCTCAGCGCACTGATTTGTTTGCAGTTGGGTTGAACAAACTGTTAAGCCGTTCTTTTTTTTAAAGCAGGTCCTTACACAACAAGGGAAAACCCTATTATGCCCAGGAACTATTTCGGAATAACAAAAGGCATTTAAGCAAAAGGACAATCATTGGACTGTTACTAGTTGCTCCCAGTTATCGATTTCAGGATGTGGAAATGCTCAACTGTTGGAGGAAAGTCCCAGCTTAACATGGGATTATCATAGTGAGGGTTTCCTGATGGGTGGCCAAAGTACAGTAGCGTAAAGGGAATATTCAACATTTGCAAACATTGAAAAATAAAACTACCAAGTTTTTACAAAATACCTTACCAGGAAGTTGGTATGACAGTCTAAAGCATACTGTAAAATTATGGCACCTGGTGTGAAGTCATTTTCAAGTAAATGGTATTTTTGTATACATTTCCAACGGTAGTCGGCCGACCACCGTTGGAAAAACCTACCGGTAACTATTTTTCAACTACTGCTCCAAATTTACCACTTTTTTTCAGTCCAAATTTGCTATTCATGGTTACATATTGATGAACGGGTGCAGGCCAGCTAGACTGGTTTCCTTACCTTACAATTTTCCAGCATCTATAAATTGATCCATTTCATCTTTAGCGGAGTCAGGGAACCAGACTACTTGAACATTTTTGTTTTTCTTGGTTTTTCCAGCATTTTCAAATGCAAAACTTCAAACATGTCAGTGTAACAATGTTTGATCTATTATACTAACCCCTCAAATAATTCATTTCTGAAAATTACAGCAAAAGCCTATGATGTACATTCTCTTTAACTATAGGTTGAACTTCCATAGGGGGAAACTAGGAGTGCACTTTTTTTCTAGGGGGAACTGAAAAAGTTCTCTTTTTGTTCCGTTCAATTAAGATTTCACATTTGGGAAGGGGAGCTGTTCCTTAATCTCTGTTCTGTTATTCTTATTTCCAAAGAGTTTTAAAAGACATTTTGCCCAATTTGTGTGAAAACTCAATCCCACCACCTGAAAGTAGGAACTGAATGTTTTAAGAAGAGGGACATTCGATTATTCAGAAAAGAGGGAGTGCTCCTGAGTTTTGACTGAAATACTTTGACCATGGAGGTAGGAATAGACCTCCATGCTTTGGCCAAAAAAAAAATCCCTTAATCAAATCTGAAATTAGAGTGATTTCCTATCTAGTTGCTAGTTTTACTCTTTGGAAATCAGACAATATGCAAGACTGATTAAAAAAGTTGGGGGGAGGGTAAAAAAAATAAGCTGAAGGGAACACAGATTGCTCCACTGCCAACAGTAGCCATATAATCCGAACTAATCAGCTTTTTTCGTCATTCAACAACTTACATATTCCTAAGTTGACATTGTACAGACCCTAATAAGAAGGATTTAGATTAAAATTAGGGGGGAAAAAGGAAAACCAAAGCACTTTCAGATAAAGTATGGATTTTTCACAGATACACCAATAATTTTGTTACCATATGAGTTTCCATAGTTCATGAGATCAGTGTAGGCCTACTGAAATATAACTCAATGTATTATGATCGTGATGAGGAAATAAACGAAAATCAACATATGGGACTCGAGTCGGATAAAATCTGGGTACGTTGGCTGGAATAATGTTTGGTTTGGTTATTTTTTCTCTCATTCTGAGATCCTGTTTCTTAGATCCTGTTTCTCCCCCAGCCCTAAACAGAATCTGAAATGAAAATAGCCATCGACAACCAGCTATTAAGTACACACTAAAAAGTAAACCATTAATTATCAGAAAATCTTAAAATGATATATTCTGAAACAACCCGGCCCCCCCCCAAAAAAAATTGAAAAGTAGCTGAAAAACAAACAAGTATGCATCATGTCGCGAAAGAAATCACGATGCAATTTTTTTTTCTTCAGTTTTATCAATCCGCCAGTGCAACTGACTCTTTTGTAAAAAATAAATAAAAAAAGAGTCGATGTGAGAAACTGGAAAAATTAACACTGTCATCAAAAAAAGAGAACAAAAAAAATTAAAAAATACAACTCTTGAATAACTACTACTAAAATCAAAGTGAATTTGAATAACTACCACCCCCCCCCAAAAAAAACCAGGTTTTAAGATTCTTCATTCTACAATGATTTGGGAATTTTTAAATCACAGCTCAAGACATTTCTTTTTATTTTTAACTACTACTTTTGAAGTAACTGGTTTAATTTTTATGTTGTTTTGATATTTTGTAAAACATTTTGCCTTTATGTAAAACGCTGTATTACGAATAAATTATTATTTAATATTTTACTACAACTATACGCGTTGATGCTAATTAGTCATTGGCACCAGACTTGAATACATATTGATTGATTCATATCAGGAAAGAAGAAAATTGTTTTGATCCACAGGACGGGGTTACAGTCACGCACCGCGCATTAGCTTTTTAAACAATCGGCTTTTTTTATTATATTGCAGCGACCAGTTTATTAAGAACGATGGACGATTGATTTCCCTCGGACGGGAGCACGCTCGATTAAAAGATCGTGGAGCCTGCACCATCTGTCAGAAAGTTGGCAATATGTTGAGTGGTGAAATGGGGAGGGAAGGGGATAACATCAATTTGTCAAGTACCGATGTATGCCCCTGTTTATGTCCAGTCTGCTAAAACGTGCACGGTCCAATATTTTCAAATTAGCTGGCTAACAAGTCAAATTTGATTACGTTTGGAGGTGCAACGTCAAGCTGCAAGATTAAAACCTTGCATGCGATCAATCTTCATTGGATAAGCTGGCATCGGTTTGTTTTGAAAACAGCCAATCTTTCTATTTTTGTATATGTACATATAGATAACAAAATCAATCGGATTAAATACTGCTTTCGAAATATTACATATTTAAATGTCTGGACTTAGTTGATAATATACATTTGACTCTTATATACATTTGACTTATTTACATTTCTATTTTCATAGTTTTGAAATAAAACCTGGCATGCAAATGGGGAGTTTTAAAAAAAGAGAGGAATTTCCAAGCTTTACAAAATTTCTTCAGTGTTTTTCAGTTTTGTAATGGCGTAAGTGTGAAGAGAAAATGAGAAAATCAGCTGATCCGAGGAAATGCTTGCATGCCTTTCTAACTGGACTGACTTTAGTTTACTTGGCTTTTTACGCACTACTTACAGAAAACATATCAACTTCAATATAAAATGCCTCATATCTCTGAGATTCTGTTTATATTAAAGGGAATATACATCATTTGCTTTTGCTGTAATTTTCAGAAATGGATGGAATTGGGGGGTTGGAAATATATAGCAAATATAGTTACTGACATACCAGGTGCCATGATTTTACAGGATGCTTTACACTGTCATTCACTAACAGTCCAGCAAGGTATTTCAAAATGATTTGGTAGTTTTATTTTTTGATGTTTGCAAATGTTGTATTTTCCCTTTAAAGAAAACCTATTCAATCTCCCCCCCCCCCCCTTCCTTGCTCAGGGGTTGAGCTTGTTCAGCCCTGCTCGTTTCAATGGCATCTGATGAAAACATTCCCTTGGGTGATGACAGTTGCAGTCAGTCGTTTGTCGTGCCCAAGAGGTCCAGAGGCACGATTAGAAATTTTTGACTCAAGAATCAAAAGTTATGATGTATATCTAAGGCTCCCTTAAAGGTAATGGACGCCATTTGCAAAAAAAAAATAAAAATGTTTTTTTACCGATGCAATGAACAACAATAACAATAAATCTGAAGCAGGTCATTAAAAACTAACCTATCAAAATTTCAGCTCAGTAGATATCTAACTTTTGAGAAAACTGAAAAGCATCATTTTTTGTCTCGAACCAAAGCAAAGGTTTTTACGGAACGCGCGATGGTTTGGTCCTAACCATAACGAGGAATTATGATGGCAACTCCTCTTTTCTCAAACATGACAGTAAACTAGGTGCAATGATCTCACAGGATGCATGAACCTATAACTTAGGCCAAAAAAAAAAATAATAGTTCTGCTTCAAATTACATGGCATTCAAAAATAGGGTAGGTTTTTTTGCCAATTTTTTTGTGTACGATCATATGGAGGCGTCTGCGTGTAGTCAAGGGTAAAAGGTAGAAATTGATGGTTTTGGGTGTTTTTCCTCATTTTTCCAATAAAAAAAATTAGTGTAGGGGCTGTCAGAATAGGGTAGGTAGGGAAACCGGAAGCAGAACTATTAATTTTTTTGGCCTTACTTACAATCAAGTAGGATATTTCATGATATTCTGACAGTTTCATTTTTGAATGTTTGCAAATGGTGTCCACTATCTTTAAAATTAATGCTGTTGTTTTCCATCGTCTAAAGATTCTTAGAAAAAAAAATGAAGGATTTTGAGCTCAGCTTATCAAATGGAAATTGGTTCTTGACAAAATATGATGCGACAGATCTGCCTGTAACAATTCATATCAGAACAGCTCAGGAAAGCCTTTGGGTGATAGGATTACACACAAGATTCAGCAAGCACAACACAATATATTAACATCACCTGCTGAACAGTGTTGACAGATTCTGGATAAAATTCCACGGATATATGGGTGCAGAATTGTCCAAACTGTCTAGTGAAGCTGGCAATGCTTTTAACTGTACAGTATTTCAGGGAAGTTTTATTTAAACCGTGTTGACACATTTGGATTGAATCTCTGAAGAGTTTGTTGCCCTGTGTTTCAAGATTGCATTCACTGGCAAGTACACGACAGGGGTGGATGCAGGTTTGGATTGGGGGTTGGGGTGGGGGTGGGGGGGTGGGGTGGGGTGGGGGTGGGGTGGGGGTGGGGTGTTAGCTGCCAAAGACGGAGGGGGTGTTAGACCCCATAATAACCCCACCCCCTAGATCCATAACTGCATGAGGCTCGGTAGTCATACAGCTAGAGATATTAACAGCTCACAGCTTGACTTCAAACTCAGCACAGACAAAAGACCCAAGATTAAGTTTGCCCTAGACCAGTAATGTCATAATGACGTCATCAATGGTCATGTAATGTCACCTTAAAGGTGTATATTTCATGATTTTACATTCAGAGAACTGTAAGTCCGATTGGGTTGGAACTTGGTATGTACATAAACAGGGACGTGTTTCAGACAAAAATTGGAGTGACGTCATGATGACGTCATCATCGGTCATGATACGTCATCTTACAGGTGCATATTTTAAAGTCCTATATCTGGAGAACTACAAGAAAACTAAAAGTCGTGGAACTATGTTCAAATCATACAAAAAGTATAAACTCATAATAAAAAACATAATGCAGAAAACCTTATGTTCTGTTCCTCGATATGATGATGGAAATTCCTTTGAAAACGTGAACTTAAAGCTACACATATTTGCCTAGCAGCTGAAGTACCGGTGTCATATGAAAATCCGACTCCTATGAAAATCGGACCCCTTTTCCCTATTATTGGTTAATCCCTCACACATGACTGGTCACTCTCCCGTATGTGATCCTAAAATCGCATATTCTCGTACTTACGCATGCGCAATACTGCCAATGAGTTCACATTTCATGGAGTCGGATATTCACGCTACACCGGTATATAATTGCTCATATTTTTCATGAAGGGCTCAATTACAAAACTAGTAGTTGCTCCACTCTCCAAAACTCTTGAGAATGTCATTGGTATCAAATTCAACTTAATCCTCCTCTTAAACTGAAACAATTGTGTGGTTTTTCCTCAAAATGTGCAGAAAGCAGTGTTGTAGGACTCGGACTCGGGACTCGGACTCGAGTCCGGACTCGAGTCCTTTTTTCAAGGACTCGGACTTGGACTCGAGTCCTTTGCTCAAGGACTCGGACTCGGACTCGAACTCGGACCCCAAGGACTCGAGGACTCGGCTTCGAGTCCGGCTCGAGTCCGGCAACAAATGTGAAGAATAATTACTGAAGATCATATGCTAATTGTAATTGTCACTTTACTGTAGTATCTGCGTCAATATCTGTAGGCTTCTACGCATACTAAGGTAAAAGTTAATGCAAGTTTTTTTTTAATGTACATTATAAACATAATGAATGCATTGCATAGTGCATACAGCCAAAACCATTACCTCTTCTCTATCACCTGACATTTGATAGTGACATTTTGAAAACGTTAATATAGTATTGGTGAACTGCGACTTGAATTTGATACATAAGGACTCGGACTCGGACTCGAGTCCTTTTTTCAAGGACTCGGACTCGGACTCGGACATCAAAAATTGACAAGGACTCGGACTCGGACTCGAGTCCTTTGCTCAAGGACTCGGACTCGGATGAGGAGGACTCGACTACAACACTGGCAGAAAGCGTAAACATGGTCATGGACAAGTGGTGGGATATCCACACTTGGGTAGTAAGCAACACGATCCCACTTGAGGACTAATTCACACAGAATTTTTATAATTTCAGGGTCCAAAGTCGGACATTTTTCCTGTCCCTGTTACCTTGGTACTTTGCAATTTGCCATTCTAGTATCATTAAGAATGACTTCAAAGGATTGTTTATTTGTTGGGTAGGTAGGCTATTCGTAATCACTCTTGGAGGATGACTGCATTAAGGAGTGCATAAGAATTATAAAATCATAGATGTCAAATGTAACAGGGACAGGGAAAGGTGGATCTCAAATTTATAGAATGATTGCCACAAGCATCTGTAGAAGCAGTTTCTATAGACGCGTGTGTTACCGTGAGTCATAGCCGTAATTCAGATGCGGCTTAAGCTTGTGTATTCTTCACACAATTTCTCATGAAACCTATTTTTAAAAATAAACTTTATGTGATGCGATCAAGCTAAATGAGTCATTTGTCTGGAATTTTCATGTGGAGATTCAGGCCAAAATAGGACCACTTCATCACATCACTAAATCACATTTCTTGATGTTCCGACTTCCATAATTTTTGAACTAAAGATGGTACCAGCAAGCGGTTTTCACAGCAGTAATGATAAGATTGTGCTCTTTTCAAATCTGTAGAGAAAAAAAATTGACCAGGGTTGACAAACGACTCATTTAGCTTGATCGCATCACATAAATTTGCTTTATAATTTTAATATACAATATTACTACTTAAAGATGTGCCACACACAAACATCAATAATTGACGTTTTAAAAAAATCCATCATCCAAATAGGTCGAAATATTTTCACAAATTTAGGTCTAGGCAAATTTGTAGGCATTTTTTCACCCTCCCAAAGATAACCCGAGATAGAACACGGGGAAAATATTTGTATTTACAAATATTTTCCTGTGTGTTATCTCAGGATATCTTCGGGCGGGGTAATATTACAACTCAAACATATGCCTACAAATAAATATTTCATCAATTACACACAAAAACTAACAAACTCTCATCCAAAGTGCTAGTGTGGACTATGAGAAAGGGGCCACCACCCATGTCTTCTAAATAAACCCACTGGCATTGTACACAAACCATAAAACCAATAGTTTACAGTAACTCAAAATGTAAAGCCACAGAGGAATGTGCGTAAATCACTGCTGAAAATTGGAGCACACACCCCAAAAATCAAAGTGTAAAACCAGTGTTGGGTTTAGTATTAATTTCCGTCATGTGCACAGAAGTGTAAAAGGTCTCATCTTTCAAAAACAATGAGAAATGAAACCTAAATATTTTACCGACAAATTATGACACCACATTAGAACATGTGTACATGCTTATTGTTCGAATACAAAAAGGCTTGCGGACTTTGTTTTAGTTTCCAGTGGGAACTCTGTAATGATAACACATGGGATCCTGGTGTTTATTTGTGTTTATGTCAGTCTGTATATGTATATGCACTTTGGCATGATAAAACTCAAACAAGCCTGCAGATGCGCACATTCCAAGCTGTCTGCTCAAAAAAAAAAAATCCTGCATGATTAATTGAAATGGCCGACCGGACTCAGATTGGAAATTCTGATCCAGGACCCAGATTGGAAATTCTGATCCAGGACCCAGATTGGAAATTCTGATCCAGGACCCAGATTGGAAATTCTGATCCAGGACCCAGATTGGAAATTCTGATCCAGGACCCAGATTGGAAATTCTGATCCAGGACCCAGATTGGAAATTCTGATCCAGGACCCAGATTGGAAATTCTGATCCAGGACCCAGATTGGAAATTCTGATCCAGGACCCAGATTGGAAATTCTGATCCAGGACCCAGATTGGAAATTCTGATCCAGGACCCAGATTGGAAATTCTGATCCAGGACCCAGATTGGAAATTCTGATCCAGGACCCAGATTGGAAATTCTGATCCAGTCCCAGTTGTCGGGTGAAATATTTCGGTTGCCATTGGGAACCAGGGTTTGGAGTGGATGCCCTGCTTTCTTTATGTGCATCCCAATTGCTCAATTTGGGGCAGAGAGAAGGCTACTGGAATTCCAGAGAGGAAATTGAGTTCTTAGACGGTGGGGCGTGAGTGAAATAATTCCGTTTTGCGGGACTTGCGTTGGCTCTTTATTTGTGGCTCACCAGAAAAATTTTGCTGCTTCTTATTTCCACAAAATAAATTTTAAATTTTAGTAAAAAATATGGTACTGTTTAACAATACACATGAAGTTCATTAAAATGAGTGTTATGAGAAATATGAGAAAAATGAGGAAATAGTCCTTAAAGTGTGTTTTGAAAACAGTTGTTGGATTTTACCCATTTTCTATAGAGAATTTCAATATTTTTATGTGGCAATTATGACGGTCTTTTTTAACTTCACAAATTAACGTAAGTCACTGCAATAGATAAGGTATTTTTTATTTTATTTTTAATGTTGGACACTTTTTTTTAAAATTCTTTTGAAAAGTTGAACTTTGTCCAATCGTTTAAAGTACCGTTTTTGTTCGAGACAAAACTAATGGAACTACTTGTGTGAATTGTAAACACGGCTCGGGAAACTACACAATGCACATTACATTTTAAACATTCCAAGAATGCATGTATTCTGAAATATTTCAACAAATATTTGCTATGATAAAAAACAACCAAGAAATACAAATACAACCCCCCCCTTCCCGAAAAAAAATAACAAAACAAAACAAAAAGGTATGCAAACGTAGATATTCAAATATTTGAAGACGTATTTCACAATGCCTGGAAGACCACTTTTGCAATATTTATCAATGTTATCTAATGAATGGAATGTTTGAAATGCACACAGGTTGATAACGCTACGGTTAGATATCTCCTAAGTTTCTACTGTCACATGTACGCATGTCTGCAACCATGGTTTTCTTGTAAATCTTATTTTATATTTAATTGCCGTTTTTTCATCCAGTTAAAAAAAAATAAAACACAAAGCAATAGGATAATGACAAGAAATGCAAAGTCAATCACGTCTTTGGGAAGATTATTTTAATAAATTTTTGAGTCTAAATTAAAGATATAGTCCATCATTTGTAATTTGTTCATTTTGTTCGTTTGAAGCAACAGAAGTGTTCAAAATCTAATGAAGGATACTGAACAACTAACCTGATGAAGTTTCAGCTCAGCTTCAGCTGTATATTCCGAGAAAAACAACAATCTAGGATCTCAATTTCAAATCAAAAGTTGCTGAATCATGTTTTGAATTGTTTTGAATTGCAGCTATACGCGATGTCGCGCACTGATCCGACGAATTATAGCAACCACGCGCGCCTGTGCGTCGTGCCAATGCTTGCGCACGCTGCGCCGAATAACAAAATGAACTACTAATTTAAATTTTCCTACGGTGCGTCTTAAGACGCACCGTTGGAAAGGCCTTCTTTCGTTGATTACTTCAAAATGACAGCTTGCCAGAAAGAATAATTTCACAGGGAGTTAAGTCCACTTACTATCTTTCAACCAAGTATGTTTTTCACTAATAATACGCCAGTTACTTTTTCGGATGGCTGCAAATGATGGACTATAGCTTTAAAAACAACTTCAACCCTTCTATGCAAACAGACATTCTGTGCCAAGTTGTTCTCACAGTCAAAATCAATCAAGTGACTGTTTTCAACCCTTAAAAATGCCCAGCCCACATAAAGCAGGATTGACTGCCTTGGACTGCTTAAGTAACTTGATACAGCTATGCTTTGACTCCCGGTGAGTGATAAAACAGCTGTGACCACAACTTGCCTGCTTCGTCTGTTGACCCAGTTTGACTAGTCACAGTGCTTGCTTGACATGTGATCTGACAGCAGGTGACTAGCCTTTGTTAAAAGTCTAGCAGGGGAAGTGAAGTGAATTTTGACTGTCTATGACTGTTTAAATAGCAGGAGGGTTAATGGCGAATTCAAGAAAACACATCAATTATTCAGCATACGACTCGATCACATACAGCTGGGGCCAATTTGTTTACCGGCCAAAACACCATGCGATTGTTATGCAAAGTAAATAACTGATAAATAAAAGTCACAAGTAATGTACATCGCATGGAGTTTTGGAATTTTGTGCTTAAGCAGCTCTATGAAATTGGGCCATGACATCATAATGCTTTTAAGTAAAGGGCAAGTAAACTACTATCAAAAGTATGCAGTTTCAAACTAATCTAATTTCAATTGTGAAAACATTTTTTTTAGTAACTATGGTACGATCTATAGTACTGAATCTTTCACCTTAGCACATGTATGTAATTTGCATAACTTTGTACATCATTTTAATATTTTCTTATCAAAATATGCTGCACATTGTAAATGCACAAAATGTTTCTTTAATGTATTCTCTAAACCTAAATTGTTTGGACATGATTATCTACTTACTGTTAACGTTCTAATTCTTACAAAAATGCACATGGTATTTTCATAAAAGTTTGGCTGGAACAGTGTCTAATTGTTTCATACCTGCAAAAGTCACACTTTTTAAGTTATTTAACAACACACAATCCTTGAGGAAAAATCTATATTGGCAAAATCAGATATAAATGACAATTTTAACTGTCATTTCAGCTCATTATTTCAGCAAACCTTTAAAAGGAACGATAGGCAAGACGTTAACCCAAACTCCCTAGGAACCATCCTCAATCCTCCAAAATTCTCAAAAATTGTTCAGTTATGTTCAAATGTACAATATGAAGGCACATTTGAACAGTTATATTCAAATGTGCCTCAATCCTTCAAAATCGTCAGAAAGTCCTGCATTAAAAACGCATTCATCCTCAATCCTCCAAAATTCTCCAAAATCCTCCAAAATCCCCCAAAACTGCCCTGAGTCTTTTGGAGGATTGAGGTGGGTTAGGGTTAAAGGGAAGATACAACATTTGCAAACATCACAAAACGAAATGATCAAATTATCACGAAATACCTTACTGGATTGTTAGGGAATAACAGTCTAAAGCATCCTGTAAAATCGTGGCTCCTGGTGTGCTGACATTTTCAAGAAAATGGTATTTTTGTATCAATTTCCAACGCTGGTCGGCCGACCAGCGTTGGAGAAAACTGGCTTTTTTTTTAAAAAACTGCTCCAAATTTTTCATAATTAGTTATTCCTCGTTTTCTTTGCAATTGATTACACAACTGTGAAGAGGTACAAGCCTGCTAGACTGATTCTCTGATCTTACAATTCCCCAAAGTCTATAAATTGCTCCGTTTCATCTTAAGTGGGGTCAGTGAACCAGCCTACAAGAAAATGATTGGTTTTCTTGGTTTTACCAGCATCTACGAACCCAAAACGTGAAACAAGTCATTTTAACAATATTTGCTATAACATGCTAATCCTCCAAATCCATTTGTTTCTGAAAATTGCAGCAAAGCAAATGTTGTACATTCCCTTTAGGTAAACTAACCAAATGTTATTTTTTTTTTCCAAATATATACACACTACGGACTATCAAAAAATTACTTTAGAACCCATCAAACCAATTTCCAGTGGAAAATTTTTACAAAATTTCAAATATATACAATGTTATTGCCATAATTTGCTATAATTTGAAACCACCATGTGGCTTACGTATAGACGAATCCAGACGCATGATTACTGTACGCTTCAAGGCCCCCTTCAATGGAGAAACCATTGTGCATGCTATTGTACAAAGCGACTTGCCGTGATGGATTATCTGAACAATAGCTAGCACAATGCCTTCGCCATTGAAGGGGGCCTTCGTGATAGCACTTCTAGCGTGCCAGGATTGGTCTATGAATTATTGGATTATTGTGTTAGACAGAAGTTTGTAACTTCTAGACGCAAAACGTGTCTTACAATATACAGTTATTGGGGTGCTGCTACGGTATATCAGACTAAAGATGGACCATTTGTCATTTGTGCATTTTTTTCATTCGAAGCAACTAAAGTACTTAAAATCTGAAGATGGTTGCTTAACAACTAAAAAAACCAAAACCCAATCCCAAAAATCAAATCTCGGAAATTGCTGTTGAGATTGTTCATGAAGGTCGGCACGATTAATATTGCCACATCGGTGTGTCAATACAGCAAGATGTGTATACAGTGAGCTTTACAGCTTCACGGTGCAAACTGCAACTTTCGTGCGTGTCATTAATGTGAAAATATCTTTTGTTCTCCCCTGTAGCCTGGCTTTCATTCTTGAAAATTCCCCACAAATGACATTCAAAATCTTTCTTTTTCATTGTCTGCGAAGTTACCAAGTTATTTGTAAAGTTGGTTACGGGTACCCGATCCCATAATCTGGAACCGGTTCCTGACATCAACGGTCGGTACTCAGGTACCCGGTTCCGATGCACAGCCCTTAAAAATTAAAATAACGAATATCCTCCGAGCCAGCAGCAAGCATACCGTCTACATGTACATACACGATGTACCATTTCTCAATTAGGTTTATGTTCCCCCCCCCCCCCCCCCCCACCGAAAACTTGGAAATGTCACTGGATGCAAGATATCACTCAGATCCAATCAGCAACATGTTCTCCCACAAATTTAAACAGGAAGGGCGAGACTAGACGAAAAACCCTGGGGTTTTCACCCCCGAAAATGCCACCATTTGGTCCAAATCATGAGCACATACTCTCAGCAGGGCCACAAGTCACATTTGTACATTCACACATTTTGCAACGCATTCTACGTCTGTCCTTATTGCAACCATAAAAATCACCATTCCTTTGCTGTCGAAATGTCCACCATTAGAATCTGGTCTCGGCGACAAGAAAAAAAAGAAACACCTTTGAATAATCAATTTCTTTTCTATCAGTCTAGCATTTTCAAAGATGACTGTACGTTGTATCTTTAAAGTTTCACCCTGAAAAATATCTTTAACAAAAATTTTTTTCGCCAAAACCTCCAGATTGATTGCAGCATTTGAAGGCTAGGGTTAACTTAACTTTGGGGTAGTTTTAGGGGCGTGTTTCTACAGGGTGATGCAAAAAGAAGGAAACCCACTTTTGACAGGAATTTTAACCTACTTACTTAACTTTTTTGAAGTGTTTTTTTCTTCAACTCAAGCTCCGGAACTCAGTCAAGCGGATGGAATAAAGCCGTCCATGGACAAACAGGTTTGGCACATGAAATTGTTAAACTAACCATACCGAGACAAAATATGCAGTTGCGATCATTTTTTTGTCAATTATGTTTAAAGATCAATATTTGAATTTACCATTAAATTGAATTTTTGAAACATTCTCAACACGTAGGTGAAAGTTGCTGTCAAAAGTGGGTTTCCTTCTTTTTGTACCATCCTGTATGGGTAAGTTTTTGGGATCAGGTACCCATTACCAAAAATGGTCAGGTAATTGAAGTAACTGCTCAAATTGCCCCAAAAATGCCAAAATGTGAAGAATATATAAACTACCCACACCGAGACAAAATATGCATTTGCGATCATTTTTTCATCAGTTATGTTTAAAGATCAATATTTGAATACCATTAAATTGAATTTTTGAAATATTTTCACCACGTAGGTAAAAATTGCTGTCAAAAGTGGGTTTCCTTCTTTTTGTACCACCCTGTGTGGGTAAGCTTTTGGGACCGGGTACCCATTGCTAAAAATGGTCGGGCAACCAGAAACTAAAGTAACTGCAAGTCGGTGTTTTCTCATTCAGCTCAATTGCCCCTAAGATGCCAAAATGGGAAGTCAATACTCCGAGCAATAAGTAAAGTTAAAACCCTGCAGGTCAGTTTCAAGTGAAGGAATATAAAGTGTTACAGTAAGTGTCTTAGAGAGAGAGTCACTGCAAACAGGAAAACAATGGAGAGCAGTGAAAATGTGACCAAATCTGCCTACTTGCGTCAGTGGCTACAACAAAACAATCAAATGACGAAACTTGGTATGCCAATTATCAGTTTGGTATCAGGTTCCATTAAGAGAAGTGTATTTCGTCGTGTTCTTGCATCAAGGTCTAACATCTCCTAAAATGGGCCGTATGCGAAACGCGAGTCTCAGAATGTCAAAAAGTCGTGTCTCACTTAAAACAACCCGGGAGTACACACAAAGTCAATGGACATCGAGATACGACCGTGTTGCACAGAGCGTATTCGCGCGAGATTCAACTTTGCTGCAAAGGGGAGTTATGACCTTGTTGCACTAAAGCGACGATTTGTCCTTTCTCAATGTGTATTTTTGGCATGGGAGCTCACCAATCGTTGTCCTTGTACTACAGCATGGCCGAGGTTTCGGCAGGTCCCTCCCGAGGACTTTCCCTGGTCTCTTCCACCCCCTCTTGACTCCCTTGAGACTCCTCCCCTTCGGGGGAGACGATTTTAACCTCGGGGATTGGGTGGTCCACTGCGCTGTCGGACGTGGGTGATTTCTCCAAAAGCCTGGGTCCGCCCAGAGCGATTAGGATGGCGCCGATTGGGGCAGTTAGGATGATTGACAGCACGGCTAAAGTTAACACCTGCAAAATTGTAATCGATTATCCGGACGATGACGGGAGGAAAGTTGAAAATAAGTCAATGCCACATGTATGTGCATAACAAGATTTGACAATTTTTAACGCAGCAGATAAATGCAAACAAGTCTACGGGGGACGTGGTAACTGAATCTGGAACATTTAGTGCATTCTAATTTTAAAGCAAAGGAATCTGACAAAAATCTGTAGTGCTGATTTCTGTTTAGAGAGCATAGTCGTTTCCTATTTCAGTCCGTACTTTTTATAAATATTCATGTCAAAATTAATGACTACCAGCAAATATCATTGGTATAATTTGGACATTAATTTTCCACGGAAATCTGATGTACTTTAGGCCAAGAAAAAAAAATGGGTTTGCCACCCTACCTAGAAAGTTCTGCAAAACCTTAATTTTGTTATAAAAAAATGAAAAGAAAAAAAGATAAAAAATGTGCAGGCTACCCCACCCTAGTTTTTGCAGACATCCTGCGTTTTAAACATTCCTCTCATTTTTTGTAGCATTTTACCCATCCACACTGTAATAGGAAACACGCTTTTTTTCTTGCCATTATAAATCTCTCTCCTCATTGTGATACAAAATTCATATTAGCCAGTGCGGGTTGGACAAATAATGAATATGGATTGGATTTCTCGAAAGATGAACTCCAAAGTGCATATATGTTTCTTACGCAACCTGTTGTCGGTGTACTTTTCAGCTTAGCAATGCTTGATTGAAGCAATACGTTACACCGTTATGACCAAATATGTTACACCGTTATGACCCCCACTGTAAGAGGGAACACATTGTTTTTTCTTGCCATTATAAATCTCTCTCTTCTCATTGTGATACAAAATTCATATTAGCAAGTACAGGTTGGACAGATAATGAATATGGATTGGATTTCTCGAAAGATGAACTCCAAAGTGCGTATGTTCCTTACGCAACCTGTTGTCGGTGTACTTTTCAGCTTAGCAATGCTTGATTGAAGCAATATGTTACACCGTTATGGCTAAAATGAACAGGTGGACATACTGTGACGGTTCAAGTGCGAAATTGATCTCAGAATTGTGCACTTTCAGACGTGAAGATGTGTATCCAGCAATGCACGAGCTGTCAGTGCAATAACCCCAACTGTTTTTTTGCCAAAGTTGAAATATGTTTTTTCCCTATCTTGAAGACAAATCCCAACCCCCACCCACCCCACAAAAAGCTTTCTGAAACTACCTACAGAGTTTTTTATGTTTAACCCAAACTAGCTAGGAACCTAGTCTGAGAATCAGACATTTACGTGGGCAGAGCCACGGTCCAACGTCTGATATATCCTAACGGGCAAATTTTATGCTACCCCGCGCGCAAGCCAATCGGAGACGACTTTAGAAACTGTGACGTCATTTTGATCAGAAATTTGGCCTAAGCTGTTGATTGGTCCATTTGGCTGACATGTTTTTGTATTACAACAACAGGTTACCGAAGACCTGATATAGAAGGCGCCCGCTGAATGGTCAGAATGTTGAGGTCAAGACGCAGTCTTGTTTTGCATAATTCTTTTTTTCTTAATTTTGCATAATAGTTTTGCAGTGCGCCACCAAGAGTTTGCCACGGAGAGTTCATTTTTCCCCAGTGCATTGTGGGAGATGGTCGACAAATTCGCAGCGCGGGACATTTGAAATGGTTAGTTTTTTCCGGTCAGTAGTTTCGTAAGCGTATAATACGCGGATCTGTTTGCCCTTTTCTTTTCTTCTTATCAAAATGGTGTTTTTGTAAGGCGGCAGAACGCTATGCTCCAATCTATAACATATTAGCTCAAGTTGTCTTCTGACACTCATTCAAATGGACCATGTTTTGTCGACCGTAAACCTGAAAAGTGGACTCTCCATGGCAAACTCTTGGTGGCGCTTTGCATTGTGAATCGCCCGAATTAAATGCCGAATCTGCTCCCATATCATCAACCCTTGCTGTGCAAGGGGATATTCAATTACTAGGAACCATCATCAATTCTCAATTTTCTAATTGTCACCGTGTAAACATTTGATTCAGCCTCAAAAATCCTCTAAAAAATCCTCCAAAATCATCAGTTATTTCTTGGATGTGCCAGTTGGAGGGGTGACCACTGCCTCAAACCTTTCACATCCTCCAACAATCAACTCTGTAATACGTTGAGGCAGTGCCGAAGATAACCAGAAGCAGCACAGGTAATGTCCAGAATAATCTCGGTCTAAATCATGCAGTCTACAACCTCAATACAATGCATCCTCCAAAATCAACCGACCCTTTCTGCCATTCAGCCTCAATCCTCCAAAATCTTCCAAACCGCCAGGCCTGGTTGATTTTGGAGGATTGAAGAGGATTTGGGTTAATAATGATAATAATGGAGTCTTATATAGCGCACGTATCTACCAACAATTAGGTACTCAAGGCGCTGGTTATTATGTCTATTATTAAAGAACGGTAAATGAAGTATATGAGAAATATGAGACCCATTAATAGCTTGTGGGAAGTAATAGAATATTTTTTTTTTTGCAATCTTTGAATTGCACTTTTGTCTATCCCATTTAAGTTTATTTTCAATTGTCGTACAACCATTTTTAAAGGTGTTTTCACATCTGTGACTTTAATGCTTATGAATATTAACATATTTATGAGCAAAACTGTGATGTCATTCAAGGCAGTAACAGCAGGTTTTCAGCATCAAAAGTCGCCAGAAGTTTGTGTTTTTTAACACTGGATATTTTTTTATTTTTATTGTTGTTCCAGTAAGTCAATGAGCAAAATGTTATGCACAAAAATAAGCAAAACTGTGAGCCGAAAACCTCTGAATTTAAGAGTGTGTACTTTTCATGACATCACAGCAACAGCGCCCTCAGTTTTCAGAAACAAAAAAGAGACATCTCATGATCTTCATACATTTATGGAAACTTGCACAATCTTTGTTCCAGTGTACGTGGCCCTAATAACATGATACATAACCAGAGTCTTAAAGATAACCCTATGAGTCAACGGATATGTTTAATGCTCGCGAAAAAAATTGATACAAAAATAGCCGATTACTAGCTATTTATAAACAGGGCAGGGTACTTACTTTTATTCCATTTTGTTCAGCTAATGGCCCCGCATTCTTGTTAATAGCAACCTCCCACGCCAATGGACCAATAGCAGCCTGCGTTACAAAAATGTGTACACAATTGTTTTGTTTCATGAGGTAAAAACGTTTGACATAAAGACTGATACATTGCGTTATGATAGGGCAAGTCTAAAACTTTGCATACAGTTATGTCCCATACATAACGAAAGTTTAACCCTCAAAAGATTTTCATGGATTTCAGTATTTTTAAAGAGGTTGTGGAATGCTCGAAGACATTTCCGTCATTTTTCGGGTATATGTAGCCTAAGGTGTGATGAAATAAAAACGACTATTGTGTCTGTCATGAAATGAGGACTCGTTTATACTACGCTGTACCGGGAGTCCTGTTTATTACATGACGTAATAAACAGGACTCGTTTATACTACGCTGCACCGGGAGTACTGTTTATTACGTCACGATTTACTAGTTTTGTTTGCTGCCCCCAACGACGACTTTTACACAAATTGCACGTTCGGGTCGAAACAGGACCTGAAAAACAACTCTCAAAAGTACCTTTTGTACTCATTGCATGACAGACACAAAAGTCGTTTTTATTTCATCACACCCTAGGCTACATATACCCGAAAAATGACGGAAATGTCTTCGAGCATTCCACAACCTCTTTAAGCTCTGACAGGAACTTCTATGTGTCACTTCGTGGTCGGTCGGTCAGTCGGTCTGTCCCCGGGTAATGGACCAAAAAACAAGCTCTCTAAGTTTCCCATAGAAAAAAAAAGTACCAATGGACCAAAAATTGAGCAAATGCAATGCTGTTGTAAGTAACTGCACTCTTGGTGCAAGGTTTCAGAACACGCCCCTTTGTCTCGATGGATGTGCATGCACGTCTATTTCGCATATGAAGTCAGGCATTCCGGAACCGAAGCTAAAATACTATACAAATAATGAATGGTTGTGAGTGCAATGGTAAGAATGATTTCATGAGGTGACGGATGAAATGTTCCATTCCACGAGGCGAAGCCGAGTGGAATGGAACATTTCATCTGTCACCCAATGAAATTATTCTTTCCGTTGCACGAACGTGAAACATTCATTATTTGTTTTATATAACACCTGAATAAATCCTTGTCATCTGATTGGTTGACTTTTAATAGCCAATTTATTCAGGTTAAAAACCGTTTGAAAGTTTGACAAGGAAGTTCATCATATTTAATTTATGCAAACTGTCATATTCAAGTAATCTCGATTTTAAAACAGCGCCACCGCCAGCAGCGATGACACCGTGCAATGGAAGTTCTATTCACCGTGCAATGGAACTTCCATTGCACTGTGCGCTGCGCGCCGCGCGCGCGCCGTGCGTTGGGACGAATAATTCAATAACATGTGATCAATGATCCACCAATCAGATGACGGGGATTTATTCAGGTGTTGTATAAAACGAAATTAGCACTTCCAGGGAGGTGGAAAGTGAAGTGGTGGAGGGTCCATTTTGCCTTATCGAAGATTGGGAGGTGGCTCAGGCACTGAAGCGCACCAAGTCTGGGAAGGCCGCTGGTCCATCTGGAGTGGTTAGTGAGATGATGAAGGCCTCTGCAGGTGTCAGTGTACAGTGGATGACGGCCTTGTGCAATTCCATTTTGGCAGAAGGCCGTATTCCCACAGATTGGCAGAACAGCATCTTGGTTCCCCTGTTCAAGGGCAAGGGTGGCCCTTTAGAGTGTGGCTCTTTCAGGGCCATCAAGCTCCTGGAGCAGGCAATGAAGGTGTGGGAGAGAGTGCTTGAGGTACGTCTGAGGATGCAGGTGGAGATTGACGAGATGCAGTTCGGCTTTATGCCGGGTAGAGGAACTACTGACGCCACTTTCATTGTACGACAGCTGCAGGAAAAATTTCTGGCCAAGAAGAAGAAGCTCTACCTCGGGTTTGTGGATCTTGAGAAAGCTTTTGACCGGGTGCCAAGGGAGGTTGTGCGATGGGCCTTGAGGAAGCGGGGTGTGGAGGAATGGCTGGTGAGAGCAGTGATGATGTTGTACACTGGTGCTAGTACGGTGGCGAGGACAGGTGCAGGGGATAGCAGGAGTTTTGAGGTGAAGGTTGGTGTACACCAGGGCTCGGTACTGAGCCCCCTGCTGTTTGCTACTGTGATGGAAGTGGTGTCCAGTGAGACGCGAGGCGGGCTGCCTTGGGAACTGCTGTATGCGGACGACCTAGTCCTTATAGCAGAGACAAGGGAGCAGCTACATGCAAAGATGGCAGCATGGAGAGTGTGTCTGGCATCTAAGGGTCTGAAGATCAACGCCGGGAAGACCAAGGTGATGGTTAGTCGCGTCAGCGGTGGGCCAATGACGAGCTCTGGTGCATGGCCATGTGGTGTGTGTGGGAAAAGTGTAGCTGCCAACTCAATCCAGTGTACAACGTGTAGGAAGTGGGTTCACAGGCGATGTAGTGGCTTGAAGGGTAGTCTTCAGGCTGCTAGCGCCACGTTCGTCTGTAAGAGATGTCGGGGTGATGGTCTACGGCCAGAGGAGAGAGAAGCGGGTCTGGAGGTCTGCGGTGACACGTATGAGGTGGTGGAGTCGTTTTGCTACCTGGGTGACATGCTGGGTGCTGAGGGAGGAGCAGATGCAGCAGTGACATCACGCGTGAGGAGTGGGTGGAAGAAGTTCAGGGAGCTGGCCCCATTTTTGACATCCAAGGCGCCGCCCCTGAAGATGAAGGGCCAGGTTTACACCGCCTGAGTCCGAAGCAGTATGGTGTGCGGCTGCGAGACATGGCCCACAAGGGTGGGGCACATCCAGCAGATGGAACGAGCAGAGATGAGAATGATCAGGTGGATGTGTGGGGTGTCTCTGGCTGACAGGCTGTCAAGCGAGGAGCTGAGGAGGAGAGTGGGAGTGGAGGGGATCGGCATTGTATTGAGGAGGCACAGGCTGAGGTGGTTTGGTCATGTGGAGAGAAAGGAGGATGTCAACTGGGTCAAGAGGTGTGCCAACGTAATTGTGGGTGGGCCCTCACCCATCGGCCGACCGCGCAAGACTTGGCAGAGCTCCGTGTCAGATGACATGCGACTGCTTGGAGTCAATGCGAGGGACGCGACGGACAGGGCCAAGTGGAGGAGAGCCATAGCAAGAAAGCAGGCCAACCCAGAACAGACTGGACAACGGCCTTAAAACAGACATGATGAGCAGCTGAAATACAGAACTGGCTTATTGAATATGATTTCGTGCACTCTGGGACCGGCTTTATTTGGACGAACCCACAGAGATGAACATGGAAACTATTCTAAATAACCTTTTCTTATAGAAAAAAAAATGAATGCCGAAATAACTTCTCTCCAAAATCTCAAAAGTTCTTGTGAACACACTGCACACCATACCTGAACTGTTGCCTTTGGTAGCCAAGCGAGGGCAGCAAACACCTTAGCTTTGATGGTCAGTCCTGCTTTACACACCACCAGATATGTGACAATCGTGCGTATGATGAGACCTATCACCATGATAGCAATGCCATTACCTGGAAAAGAAAGTTAAACCCAGCCATGAAAGATAAAGGATCGTTCGCTTTTTGTGCATTTTTTTTTTTCATTTGGAGCAACAAAATTGCTCAAAATCTTAAGTATGTTTATGGAATGGGCCCCTTTCTTACTTAATTTTGATGGATGTACAGCTGGGTTGCCATTAGTTTACAAGGTACTTCTAGTTTAAAGAACCAAGCATATGCTTTTTTTTTTGGAACACACCATTATGTTTTTGTAGATTGGGGCCTTTTGTTAAATATTTTAATAATAAAGTTAAGTTGAAACTGAACTTATTCTCATTTTGCTCTTTTCACGCTTCCGCCATAGGTATACAGAGCCTCGATCTGGCAACTTTACACAATAAAAAAGCCGGTTCAGTGATCTGAACCCCGACACGGGAATCACTGAACTGGCTATTTTCATTGTGTAAACTTGCCAGATCGAGGCTGTGCATGCCCATGGCGGAAGCGTGAAAAGAGCAAATACATGGTACAATGGGAACATGACTACGATACTTGTTGAAAGCCCATATATATGATAAGAGACCAAATTTCACAGTTTATATAAACAAAAATTACTCACAAATTTGCAATTTTTCCTCATTTTGGGTGCAATGCCCCCAGAAAAAGGGTTCCATTTGAACAATGATTACAGATTCAGTGGATTCTGATAATTGCGCCAGAAAAATAAGGTATAAAGGTTTACATGAACACACATGTATGGTGCCAATATGTTATTTACAATTTGATTAAAAAAAAAGCCTAAAATCAGGCAATTGCTAGAGGACTTACATCCGTGAATGATATTTAATTTTAGGCTGAAGGCTACATGTACGTGAAAGATCTCAAACAATTCAATAACATTTCAATTTCTTTTCAACGAAAAATACACTTTTTCCCCTCCATTTAGAATACTGAGGCTCACCAACTGTGTTCCCGTCCAAGTATTCAACTGAAACCGCAGCACCGATGATACCAAACAGAATCGGCTCAAACAGCGTCCATATGACGCCTACAATCTTATTGACAGGTTCCTGAAATACAAACACAAAAAAACCCGACACTTTTCACCTTGGAGTCTTAAGTCGTGATCGCAACGGACTTAGTTTGGTTAAACTAACAAAGACTTTTGTCAACTAATACCGAGACCATTGTAAACTTAACCAAATTAAGTCAAGTGCGGCAGACGATAAACTTCCCAATTATTATCTGGTGTCGACTGTTGATAGTTTTACGGTCCGCAGCGGTTAGTTTTACAGAGCCAACTGGGTTGTGGAAGATTAACGTTGTTAGTTTTACATCACTGAAAAGTCCAGTGCGGACGGCTGTTGCTACGTAAAACTAGCGTTATGATCACGTGACTTCCATGTGGGTCACCACATTGACCTCTGTAATCCACACGCGTAGGCCTACATACGGTATGAGATTCTACCGTATTTCTGCTGCATTATTATTTTGATGCGTTTTTACACAGCCACATATGGAGTTGGGTTTTAAAAAGATCAATAGTAAGTAGAGCACCCTTGTAAAACTGAGTGAGAAGGGTACAGTAAAGTTTATGCAATGAATGTGACTTTCTGCGGGCCGAAACTAATCCAACTGTGGATGCATGGTAGAATAACCACAATGGAATGTTTTTACAATCACCCGTGGTAACTTTTTACAAAATTAAAACCCTAATCCTGCCAGACCCAACACAGTGCATCCCGTGTAATAGTCTGGTGCACTTTGATACATTCAGCTACCAACACCAGTGCATGAACGGCCACTTCTGAGACAATGAGGCAGGCTTGTCATTTTGACAAGCGTTGCATGTTAATGTGTATAGCAGGGTTTGTAAAGGCTACTTTTGGCATGTTTAATGCATGTTAAATGGAGAACTTGACCTTTCTATTTAAACCTAAATCAACAAATTTGACTCTTTTATTTTACCTTAGATCTCCCCCACCCTTGAGCAGCTACAAACGGTAGGATGAGGCATCCCATAGCCCCGGCACCGGTGAATTCAGCTTGGGCAAAACCAAACAAAGACAACAGGCCTCCACCGCAGACTAGTAAGGCACGCTTCCACGTCAGAGATTTCTGGGGAAAAATAAGCAAAAATATCAAGATTGAATGATAAAAACTGAGAGGTCAAGTTCAAGCAATGCATTCAATATGTTGCTAACCAGTTCGCGCTGGATGACGTGTATACACGCAAAGGCTTGGCGGCATTCGGAACAGATGACAGACAAACGCGCAGGGAGCGAGGCCGGAAATATCTGTCAGCGACCCACTCGCAGCAGGCCAGAAATACAAATGTGCTGCCCGAGGGTGATGGCTTCAATTAACCTGCCTGGCATGAGGTCGAGTGAAAATTAATCCCGCGCCTCGTTCAATTCTTGTCAAAATAATCCCAGCGTGAACTGGTTAATGTAATGCTTTTTTTGTCTTTCACCGAATCAAATTATTGCCCTTGACTGGATGGGCCTAGTCAGGACATAAAATAAATGCCAAAAACAGGATGTTACACTTGTAGCTCCTATATGCCGATCCGAATTGCCCACTTTTTGTGATTACTTGGCTGGTTTTCCACCATTACTGGGACACACCAAAGCTCGCTGTGGTATTTCACACAATACACTCCCCTTTATTGACATGTCCAGAGCCGCTATACAAAACACACGTGTGATGGGCGTTCAGGCATGGAATCATCCCAGTAATCGCTACCAGAACCGTCATCAGAATTTCTAGGGCTGTCCTGAACATACCGAATACTCCAATATTCGATCATCAACCAAATATTCAGATAGCTTTTTGCCGGTTGGAATTATCAAAAACAAAACAAAAAACTACGCACACATGTGATGTTATTTTACCGTAAAATTGCTGCACTTTACTGTCAAGTGCTACTTTTTTTGCCGACAGTAACTTTTCTTGTCGACGACGGTTCAATGTTCACATCCTTTATAGGAGGTTAAAGTCCTTTACAGTTACAAAATCCTTACTTCTAAGCACTCATGTGCCCCATATCAATTGCCACACGCAAATTCTAACTGGCGCTCTCTTCGTGCGAATATTTACAGGCGCAGTAAGCAGTTGCTGCTGGCAGTTTCGAACATCCAAATATTTGGTCAAACGTACTTGCGAGTAATCGAATACTAGATTATTCGAAACTGGACAGCCCTAATAATTTCAACACTGGATTGGTGTATAAAATGTGCCTGGAAGTACTGTTTTTCCATAAAGTCACTGATTTTGACGTCAACTTGCACGTTCAATAGACCATTATCATGTTGCGGCCATCTTGATTTTTTCCCATTCAAATCAATGTAACCAAAGCGAGGCTGGAAGGAAAAATAGTCTGGTTCCTTTTTGCACAAGAAGCATTATCATTCAGTACTGTTACTGGATACAGGGAACATGACTGAAATGGTGGCAGCATGATAAAGGTCAATTCCCTTTAAATAGTGATTTTTAAACACTAGTGTGATTTTCTCAGCATACCCATATAAATGTCAACACAAAATGTTTACCTGGTTCTTGTTAGGGATGTACCACAGAAAAATGCCCCCCAGGCAACCGAAGGCCACGCCCATCAACAACTCAATGGGTGCTCTGAATATATCGAACACCAATGCACCAGCACCTACGGGAAAATTTACAAAAAAAAAAAATATAAGGTGGAGTTTTCAAGGAAAAAATATTTGCAATTTTTTTTTTTTTTTAGCTAGACCAGTTTTTCCAAGGTTTACATGTCTTTGCCATAACTGAACGGATAAATTCTTTTGTGCTACCCAAATTAAATAGCGTCCATCTATTGTGTTCACCGTATCTCAAAACAAGCTAATGGACCACGACAAAACTGCTGTTGAAAATCTTTCCACTTACCATCGTTTGAACTATCCAGCGAGGTGTCATAGGGAGGGTCCGTTCCGTTATATGTTGCGTTCCCTGATTCCTGATCAAAGTCACTGGCTAATTTGTCTGTGAATTGCCAAAAAAACGGAGCAAAACATTAGCATTCCGAGAAATCTTCTCTCGTTATTCCCGTACCTCCCCAAGCTGCCCTGCCTGTGTCTCCTGCCATACCCAACAGCCAAATGCACCCAATTTTTTTCTCTGGATTCATCAGGATATGAGGGAGTTTTCAACGTCTGGTTCAAAACCAGTATGGGGATAGATAGCCGATAATCAGCTAAGGCCAAAATAAAAAAGTCTCCGGTTTCTGGTATGCGCGCGCGTCGCCGTAGCCATGCGCGTCGGCAAAATGAAAAAGTTTTTTTTTTCAATGAAAGATGATGTCTCAAAACCGCCAAACTCACTGGTTTGACTGGAATCCTGCTGCTGCACAATTTAAACGTGTTTTTAGATTGGGTTATGGTCGAGAATAAGCTTTATGTGGCCTCTCTGGACTCCCATATATTTGCACTATTGTTTAGTCGGGCACCATTTGCAGTCATCAGCCGACATTTGAAGCAAAAACATCAGGTAAAAAAAAAAAAAAAGCCGCGTCGCCGCACCACTTTTTGGGCAAGCTCCATACCAGAAACCGGAGACTTTTTTTTTTGGCCTAAGGTACAAAGGCCGATTTATATTTTGCGCGAATGCGAATGCAAAGCAAGAATGTTGTCAAGAAACATTCCTGACAAAATTCCCCACATTTCAACTACGTTAACTTTTGCAAAATTTGCATCATGGATACTTGTGATGTCACAAAATTTGCATCCGCGTTACTTTCAGGAGCCAAGCATGAATCGGGGCCTGACCGTGCTATAGGACTCTCTCACTGACCCACCCAAACATTCGGGTACCGGAAAGTCAGCGTCGCCATTGTAGTAGGCAAAGATCATGTCGCGCCGCTCGCAGTAGGTAGTAGGCAAGCCGTCAAATCTGTGATGGATGGCAACAACTGTGAGACAAACGCGGAGCCAACACCCAGTGCTGGGACGGCACAATTATCACAAACGTACACGGCACAGGTGGTGACCATTATGCCATTTGAAAAAGAATTGGTGGTAATTTAATGTGAAAATAAGCCCTATTGTCTAGTTTACAACGCACGACATGGTTGCCTACCAAACGCTTGCCTACTGCAATGGTCGCCGATCACAGGGAAACCGAATGGTCATATTGTACCTTAACGTTATACAATGGGAACTTACAGGTTTTTTCCCCTCAAACTTACCCGATGAGAAGGCTATACCGAGAGCGACCCCAAACGCCGCGATGGCAAAGACATTTTCACAGCTGGCCGAGGCGACAATCAGCGTAGGGACACCTCGGCGCACACCGTAACCTTTCTCCTGGAGCTCGAGGACAGATGGCACCACAACGGCCGGAGAGACTGCCGCTATGACAAAGCTGGACAAGAGATGAAAGTAAAAAAGTAAAGTCTGTACATGAGCAATATGGGGAATCAGGCCAGTTATCATCTCTCGTGGTCTAGCGGTGGAGCACATGATTCACGATCGTGAGGTTGTGCGTTGGAGCCCCGCCATGGCCATGCGTGTTGTGCCCTTGAGTAAGGCGCTTCACCTCAATTACTCCTCTCAACCCAGGTGTTAAATGGGTACCGGCATTATTCAATGCTGGGAAGGTAACAGACTCGCTGTGGAGGAGGTGTGGCGATCCCCCCACAGCAGCATATGAGTCTGGTCCAATCGCTAATGAATGAGAGATGAACACTCCGTTCCTGTGAACACAGGTTCGTCCCCCTTACCTTGTTTTTTTTATCATCTCTGGTGTCAGTGGCATAAACAGACTGAGAATATTTCTATTCCCCATGAATGGGATGCCAGTCCATCACAGGTTACTCCCAGCTAATGCTGGTACCCCTTTATACTCCTGGGTGGAGAGGCAAGTGGGGTGAAGTGGATTGCCCAAGGACACAACATATGACCAGCAGCTAGATTCAAACCCTTGACCCTCTATTCATAAGCCACAAACCCTAACCACTAGGCCACGCTTCCCCGTCAAGAGATACGCAGAGAGTATTATCCTTCTTATTTAGTATGCCTCAATTGAACAAAGTAGAATTGCAAATACAAAATGGCAGTTTAAAAGTAGCTGAATTGACAAAATGTGTGGTGGGCAAGAGAATTTTCCTCGGAAAAGTCTGAAATCTAGATGTCTTCTGACTTAATATTCACCATGGAAGATTCTTACCAGGTTATTAACAAGTAAATAAAATTTGCTACTGCTAGACTTCTCGTTATCCTGTAATTTGCAGGAGAAATTTGGAGATAATTTGTTCAAAAGAGTGCAGGAATTGTTGAAATAACATGACCTTTAGGGGTTGGGAATTTGATTTTTCCTGCTTTTTAACCAGGTAAGTAGGTTCCACAGGGAATATCAAGTGGAAAAACAGTCTAGATTTTAAATTTGAGAGCACAGGTTTCAGGAAAAATTGCATGCGTGACTGCATGGCACACAATGTGGAGGAAGTCCGGTATTCGAGCCACATTTATGGGGCTTAAAGGTATAGTCCATCATTTGTAATTTGTGCATTTTGCTCATTTGAAGCAACAAAAGTGCTCAAAATCTAAACAAGGCTGCTGAACAACTAACCTGATGAAGTTTCAGCTCAGCTTCAGCTGTATATTTCGAGAAAAACAACACTCTAGGATCTCAATTTCAAATCAAAAGTTGCTGAATCATGTTTTGAATCGGGCCTGAATTCAGCGCTCGAGACACGTTCTCACTGAGCCGATTGCAGCTACGCGATGTCGCGCACCGATCCGACGAATTATAGCAACCACGCGCGCATGTGCGTCGTGTCAACGCTTGCGCGCGCTTCGCCTAATAAGAAAAGCGAACTACAAACGGACATTTCCAACGGTGCTTCTTAAGACGCACCGTTGGAAAGGCTTTCTTTCGTTGATTTCTTTAAAATGACAGCTTGCCAGAAAGAATAATTTCACAGGGAGTTAAGTCCCATTACTATCTTTCAACCAAGTATGTTTTTCAACATTTCATCAGTTAGTTTTTGGATATCTACAAATGATGGACTCTGGCTTTTTAACTCACCCAAGCATGAATGCCCAATCCCAACTGAAACCCAACAGTGCCTGCGACATGATGGCGATAATGATGGCCTCCGAGACGCACGGCATCGTGGACAGACGAGCGCAGACCAGGCTGAGTCTGCGTAGAGCCGCCGCGTCGATCCCAAGCCCCGCTTTGATTAGGATGACCGCCAGGGCGATGTTGCGCAGTGCCGAGGCCCAGCCCGGGTGGATGTCATCGGCGATTTGGATGCCCGGGACGTTCTTGAATATGAAGCCAACAAGCAGCATGCCTAAACAAGAAAATTATGAACAAAATGAGACTTTAAAGTAATAGATGAACTTGATTGGTTTTAAGTGTAAATGTTTAAACCATAAAAAGGTCAATGTAAACATGGAACCAGAATTTTACAATGGGACCTTGTATGCACATGTTCTGCCTCCAACTTTTACATATTGAATCGAGGATGCTTGAGATTTGCAAGGCAAATATACTTTATCACAGCCTAGAAAGTTATTTTATACATTTTTCGAAGATCAGCAACTACATTTATCATTTGCTTTTTGAGTGTTTATTCCCGTTTGAGGCATTAAAATTACTCAGTATCATTAAAGTAGGATAAGAATGTAGGATGCAGAACAAGTGATCTGTTAAATTTCAGGTATGTGGCTAATTGTTTAGTGGATAAGTGGCCAGATTTTAATAGCAAAACAAAGAAAATGTATACACAATCTTTTGGGGTCTCATAACTGGATTCTGTTGCTAATGCGCACAAAACAGGTGTGCCTGCAGGCACACTATTTTAAAAACCACCGTCAAAGATTTTCTAATACAAACGATACCATTTCAGGCAGAATAACTTCACAGGGTATTTGATACCAGTCCCATCTTCACTTTCAGCAAGATTTCTGTCTTTAAATTGGTATTTACTTTTCTGTTGCTTGCCAATGTTCCACGTGGCTTTAACAACATTTACTTACCCAACAAAGCCGGAAGATGAATCAACTCGATGAGTTTACCGCCAACGGCTGCCACCACTACCAGAACATAGAGGGCGAACAGGTTACCCCCGGGCAACGCTTCTGGTCCGGTGATAGACCACAGTATTGCCCACAGCAGCACGACGATTGTAACATTCAGGACGATTTTGGCAACGAGTCCATGAGGCGGGCACAGGAAGGCATACTTGAGCCGGGCGCGCCGGGACGGGCTTTCCGGAAGCTGGTTGTGTTTAGCGACCAAGGGCCGGCACGCCATCTTGCATCGATCCCTGAGCCCGCGGCAGCACTGGGGTTCCCTCTCCTCCGGGTAGCCATGCTGGACGTGGTTCAGGGGAACCTCGGTGTTGATAACGGCGAAGCTTCCGTGCTCGTCCACGCCCATCGGCAAACCATGCCACGGTGCAGTCTCACCCTCATCATCATCTGCGTCATTCAGGGTGTCATTTCTGCCCCCTTCTAAGGGAATGCTTGTGTCCGGAGTTCTATTCATAGTGGAGGTGTTGGGGGTTGCGTATTGGCTGTTCTCATCCTGGAGGGTGGAATAGTCGTCCGGCTTGGCTACCTCCAAGTCTGTGGTGTTCGCCGTCTTGTAGGATGTTGAGACGACGTTGCCTCCCATGGTGGTCGAGCTGTTTGCAACCTTTTTGTTTGAGTTCACCCCACTCTCTGTGTGTTACATACAACAAGAATGAAAAGATTTTTTAACAGCTGTTATAATCTTTAAAGAATGTGATTGTTGGGTGCAATTTGTAGATTTGCACTAACGCTCGAACACGCAGAAGTGCATTTGTAAACTTCCGAGGCTGAAAAAAAATTTCTCATTTTGTTCGGAAATACTTGAAAATTTTCTCGACAGACTTTGAAAACAACTGCTGAGGTGGCGTCAGGATACTAAATTAGAAAATAAAAGTTGGACAGCGAAGTGTTTTTAGGTGTCTGGTGTGTCCAAACTTTTGTGCGAACGAAAATTTCCATCTCTTTTCGATTGCACGAAAAATTGCACAAAATACACATTTGGTTACCACATCCCCCATAGCCTTGTGTGCATTTCTCTACAGCGTTTATCCCGGAAAAAAATGTCCAATCTTGCTGTACACCAGATTACTGAACTCGGAAAGAATGTTGCAACCTGACGCTGCTTTTTCATCTCAATGAAGCCTTGAAGGTCAGTCATTGCAAAAATGTTGAAAAAACATGAATCTGGGACTCGACCGAGAAACATTTCCAATTATGTTAGGAAATACTTAGAAAATTGTCTTGACTCTCCTAGATTTTGTACACAACTACTGAAGTAGCATCAGGTTGCAACAGTCTTTCCCCAAACTCGATTATGAGAAATCCATAGTTTTTTTTCTGAGATCTTTCAACTCACGACATGCAGACATGGCTTCAACTTTCAAGTTCAATACAACATGTTAAATTTTCAAAAGAATTTTAATTTCAGCAAATATTACATTTTCATCTATTGGAGTAAGTAACTTCATGAATAATTACTAAGTACCAGTATAAGTAATCACAGTCAATAGGTCACAAGATGAAATGACGAACTAGAAAGATCTTAAAATTTCTTTGAAATTGGAACAAATTCCACAATCAAAATCTTCACTTACTTGACTTGTTGCAGAAGCGCCCTCTCTTGGTATAGGAATAGTCAAAAGAGCGCCCTCTCTTTAAGTATTGACACAGCGACTTTTTCGAAATTCCGGCTTCATATAATTTCGGCTTCAGGAAAATCTAAGCCCCGATTTGTGATCCTTGGCCCTGCGTTTATTGAGCAAAACGTTCGTTCAAATTGTGCACAATTGTTTTTAATTTGTGTAAATGTGTCTCAGATATGGCAATCATAAAGCATGGTGCACAGAATTTTACACCTAAACTGTTCCCCCACTAACTTGTTTCCCCCCAAAAAAGGGGATGGGGAAAGCCCATAATTTTCCACCTTTAGATGTCTAGTTATACGGCCAATTCAATACTGGTGCATATGCCCAAATTTAGTATCTTAAATGAGCGCTAACCTTCAGTCAATTATTATTTTTGCCCGAAACGATTAACTGGGGAGGGGGAGGGAGGGGAAGGGGGGGGCAGGGGGACACTGAAATGTCTTCCCAATCCTCGTTAAAGAGCTATCAAGAAAAGGCTCCAGATTTAATTAAAATGGAAGCACCCACTGTTGGGTTTTGTTTGAGGGGGGGGGGGGATTTTATCGATATGCTCAACTGGCAGTCAAAAGTGGACTTTTCCGGTCAAGTTGAGGGAAATTAAAGCGCCCTCTTTTGATTTATGACGGACAACAGTAAGTTTCGGACAAAGCTTAGGCTTGGTGGTTATCTTGAAAAAGATTTTTAAAATAATGGAGGAAAATATTAGTATCCGTTAAGCTACAAGCACTCTGAGAGCAGATCAGCCTAAGCATCTGAATGGTATTCACTTTTTTAGGGGATAGGAGGATTTATATTTTATTGATTTGAAGCAAAGGGTAGGTCTTGGTACATGGTACACAGAATGATGGAATCTCTCCTTTTTGAAGAAGTTTGGTTCTGAAAAGAACCGGGTTGAGAATTGTTCTCGACGGTTCGGACAGTATGCTCTGTCCGCTCCTCTGCTTCAGCTGGTAGGGGTGGGGCGAGCTGGCCCGTGCTCAAGTAGGGAAAGAGCCCCTTCATCTAGACACTGTCATCGAGGTATGCCAGGCTCCATCTTCTAAAACAAAATCAAAAACAAAGAGGAAAGGAAACTTTAGAATCAGGATTGACAAGAAATATATTCTAGGATGTAGAGCTTTAAACAGAAGAGGAACACGTAAGTCTTGAATTTGGTGTTCTGTTTCTTAAAACGTACCTCAGGAAAATGGGAAGCTCAGCAAGCAGGGTCGTCGTTCATCGGTCGGTCCTCCACCCTGCTTGCAGGTTTCATCTGTGATGATGGTTTGGGGCGTCTTCAAGTCTTTATCAGTCCAGCCAATACTCCTACAATATCAAAGAAGATAAGGAGAAACGAAACAATAGAATTAGTTATCTTAAAGGGCAATTATCGGAAGCAGCAAAATACCACAAGATGAGTTACAGATTAATCATTACAATGAAATCATCTTCCTTTTTTATTTTCTTTCGGTAAAAAACTAACCTTGAGATTCAGAAATGGGTTGCCCGGCAAGCAGGGTCATCTGTTCATCCGTCGGTCCTCCTCCCTGCTTCCGGTTCCTCTGAGGGATATGTTTCCATCCCGATCGTCAAAGCACCTCTCGTCAGTCCAGTCAGTCTTTTCTAGGCTTGTAGACCTTCATCATCCTCGGCTAAGTGACCTTGGGAGAAAGAAAACTTGACCCAGCCTGCAGCTAGGTCATTGTATCCTAGTTTTGATGGTTAAAACAGACTTACTTTTAAAAATACAATCCAGCAAAAATGTTTTGAAGAAAGTGCCGATCGTTTGAGATCGATCGGGCTTACGAGTCTGAAGGCAACATGGTGTCGGAAGTGTCCGTGCCGATCGTTGTAGATCGGACTTAGTATGAAAAAAATGTCGAACCAGTAAATGACAGGGCTGTAAGCACTACGTTGCCGATAATTATCAGCTATCGGACTTACATGTTAAAAACCTGGATGCAACGATCATCGTTGAGGGTTAAAGACATGTCCACGCCAATCTTGCAGATTGGACTTACTTATCCAACTAATACTGATCAACAATTTCGACGAAGAAACAGTTTATAATCATTCTCTTTCAAGTATATTTCTTTCACCACTGTTTATTTACCCCATAAATATAATTTTCGTCGAAGATTTCGTTTTTCGTTTCGCTGTTTAAATTTTTTTTTTTTTAAAGGGGGGAATAACACTAATTTTAAGTACTTTTATCTTTCCGTTGAGATGCCGCGATCCTCGTCGTTTTCGTTGCTGAATTTTTCGAGCGGGAATCGAAATCCATTTGTTTCGTATCATTTTACTACTTGTATCGAATATCATTTTGCTTCAATTTCATTTCGTTTTGAAACAATTCATTTTTTTAAGGGAGTGAGAAAAATAACACTGATTTCAAATATTATTCTTCTCACCACCGCTTTGATATTTGCCGTAATTTTCATTTTCGTTGCAGGTTTTCGTTTCAGTTTCTTTTGCGGTCTTGTGGGAAAAACTTTCCCTTGATTGATGCGATCTTTGTCGATTTCGTGGCCGGATTTTTCGATTTTCGATGAGGAATCGTGATCGATTTATTTCGTATCGATTCGTATCTAATCGAATGAGTTTCGTTCCAATTTTGCTTCACTTTGTATCGTTTCGTTACTTCCTTTTAAGGGTGGGTGAGAAAAATTAACACTGATTTCAAATATTATTCTTATCACCACCAATTTCACATTTGCCGTAATTTCCATTTTCGGCGACGTTTTTTCGTTCATTTTGTTTCGCATTTGTGGAGGAAATAGCACTTCCCGTGAGTTGATGCGATCCGCGTCATTTGCGTGTCCGACATTTTTCGAGGAGGAAACGCGATTGAGTTGTTTCGTATCGCATCAAATATCGTTTGGTTTTAAATCCTCGTTTTATTTCTTACAATTTCGTTAAATTTTGGGCAAAACAACATATATTTCAAGTAGGCCTTTTAATTCTCTCACCATCGCTTTGATTTATGCCGTATTTTTCATATTCGTCGCAAATGTTTTCGCTTCATTTATTGTTCTGGGGAAAATAACACTGATTTGATCTCGTCAGTTTCCGGCGACCGCGTGTTTTGCGGAGAAATCGAATTTCACTTGTTTTGTATCATTTCGTATATCATTCTTAATCTATTTTTTTCTTTCGTATAATTTCGTTTCTTATTTTAGTTGGTGAAAAAAATTACACCTGAGTGACCTGAAACATTTTGCTTACCACCGTATGTTTCCTCCGTTATTTTCATTTTCGCCTACGGTTTTTTTTCGTTTCATTTCCGGCGGTTTTGCGAAAAAGAACAACACTGATTTCAAGTATTATTTCTTTCTCTAGCCGAGAGATTGCGTTCACTCTCGCATCGTATCGTATCATATCGCAACGTAACACAGTACGTAAGTCACAAACCTTTGTGAAAAGAATAACACTGATTTAAAGTATTATTTCTTTCTCTACCAAGAGATTTCATTCACTCTCGCATCGTATCTTAACGTGTCGTAACGTAACACATCGTATCGTATGTCATACACCTTTGAGAAAAGAATAACACTGGCGTCAAGTATTATTTCTTTCTCAACCAAGCGATTGCGTTCACTCTCGCATCGTATCGTAACGTATCGTATCATATCGTAACGTAACACATCATATCGTAAGTCAGACACCTTGGAGAAAAGAATAACACTGATTTCAAGTGTTATTTCTTTCTCTACCAAGTGATTGCGTTCACTCTCGCATCGTATCGTAACGTATCGTATCATATCGTAACGTAGCACATCATATCGTAAGTAACAAACCTTTGAGAAAAGAATAACACCGATTTTAAGTATTATTTCTTTCTGTACCAAGAGATTGCGTTCACTCTCGCATCGTGTTGCATCGTATCGCATCGTATTGTATCGTAACGTATCACATCATATCGTAAGTCATACACCTTTGAGAAAAGAATAACACTGGCGTCAAGTATTATTTCTTTCTCTACCAAGCGATTGCGTTCACTCTCGCATCGTATCGTATCGTATCGTATCGTATCGTAACGTAACACATCATATCGTAAGTCAGAAACCTTTGAGAAAAGAATAACACTGGCGTCAAGTATTATTTCTTTCTCTACCTAGCGATTGCGTTTACTCTTGCATCGTGTCGCATTGTATCGTAACGTAACACATTGTATCGTACTTATGTCATACACCTTTGAGAAAAGAATAACACTGGCGTCAAGTATTATTTCTTTCTCTACCAAGCGATTGCGTTCACTCTCGCATCGTATCGTATCGTATCGTAACGTAACGTAACACATCATATCGTAAGTCAGAAACATTTGAGAAAAGAATAACACTGGCGTCAAGTATTATTTCTTTCTCTACCAAGCGATTGCGTTCACTCTCGCATCGTGTCGCACCGTATCGTATCGTATCGTAACGTATGTCATACACCTTTGAGAAAAGAATAACACTGGCGTCAAGTATTATTTCTTTCTCTACCACTTTGATATTCTTGTAACGCTTTGTTAAAGTACTGTAGAACAGTGCAGATCTGTTAACAGTCGCAGAAAAGAAACTTATTGGCGCATGGTTGAACTCGGACAAGGGGGAGTAAAACACAATAATATTTCTGGGCCAAGTGACGGAAATTCCATTTTCCCTTCTATACTTCATAATAAATCAACCATCACCCTTTCTGCAAGCGAACCACTTTTTCAAGGACTTCAGTTAACAGCAGATGATTACCACCGTGATACAATTAAAAAAAAAAAACTGATTACAATTATGATGTTTTGTTGCTGGTTGGACAGGATGAAATAAACCGAAGTTGGACAGGTTAGTAGGCGTGGTCACTAAAGTTCATCATGGCTCTTCCTTAAACCATGGAGCTAGGATGCTTAAACTAATCTTGGTGGAAATTATCTTTATACGTTTATACTTAATCACATTTATAGTGCATTGTGCTCATTGCTCCTTAAATGTTAAAACTGTCGACAATGGTTCAATTTATGCTGTCCTAGGAAATTTGTTAGGTAAGAAAGTGTATTACGGGGATATAAAGTACAAGCTCAGGTAAAACTTTTCGAATTTACTGGAGGGTAGTTGATTTAGAGCGCAGCCCTTTTACTGACGGTGCTAATCCTTAGTGTTTTGTTCTCGAATTCATGTATTTTCTATTTAAGAAATTGTTGCTCTTATAAACGCGTTTTAAACAGTCATCTTGACAGAGAACTCCTTTACAATTCAATCAATGACACTATTCAGTTTGTATAGCTTTTTCTCCGCATAGTTGCTGACCTCGTGGCGCTTCCAGCGTTTAACTTCGTGGTTTTGAAATTGTTCAACAAGTCTTCATCTTCTGAACGAAGGGGCCTCTTGGAAATCAGCGCTACTAATATGCACCGAGAGGCTATCCCCTATGAGCGACATTGCACCAGGCAATAATGTCACTGTCCTTATATTCGCTCTTCAGTTACGGCTAACATTTCATACTTGTTTTGCTCTTGAACATGCATTTTATACAATTATAAAAAATTAAATCATCCATGGACAGCGCACCAGGCGCCGTTACATCTCAGTTCTTCCTGGTAGAATTGTTAGTTATTTGTGGACAAAGTACCGGCCAATGTCCGTAACTTATGGCATAGAATCTTGTTTGCTTATCAAAAAGCATTTATACAATTATAAAGAAATTGAATCATCCATGGGCAGCGCACCAGGCGCTGTTACATCTCAGTTCTTCCTCGTCTTCGTTGTGGAACTGTAAGTTATTTGCGGACAAAGTACCCGCCAATGTCCGAAACGTATGGTGAAGTATCCTGTTTCCTTATCAAATAGCATTTAATACAACTATTAAGGAAATTAAATAATCCATGGACAGCGCACCAGGCGCTGTTGCATCTCAGTTGTTCCTCGTCTTCGTTGTAGAATTCAGAGTTATTTGCTTATTCAACAACATTTTATACAATTATAAAGAAGTAAATCCTCCGTTGACAGCGCACCAGGCGCTCTTACATCTCAGTTCTTCTTTGTCTTCCTTATACTTCAGTTGTGAACTTGTTAAAACTACAAACTCTCACGATTAACTTAACCTATTAGGCTTTGGGGTCTAAGGGAATTTCTCCCAGATATTGCCACTGATGTTGATGAATTGCATTTTTTTTTAGAATACCACTTACGATTCAATAATAAAAGTTTAGGCATAAAAAGCATTTTCCTTCTAACATCATTCCGTGCGTTGCCACATCGTTTCAGGTGTTGCCATGCATGTTACTTATCATCTCTTAAATAATGATTTTCAACTATTATTTTTATACAATTATAATGAAGTATTCTCCAACGAGTTCTAAATTGGTTTTCCTCACCATGGAGCAGTGTGCCAGACTCTGTCACAATTCCTAAGTCGGTAGTTGATTCTTTTTCGATCGTAGAATTATGTCTTCCTTCGAATATCTTGCCAATGCAAGTCAGACTGGCTAGGGTGCATCACTTATTTCAAGGTCGATATATTTAATACAATAATAACTTTTCTTTCTCCCTGATCCTGTCATCGCATTTAAAAATATTTGAGAAGTCAACAGAGGGCAGCATTCCAGTGCATTGTAATTTGTAGCCAATAAAAATCATCTCTGCTAAAGTTTAAGTTGGCAGAAAAAAACACACCAGTTCTTACACCAGAATTTCCACTTATTTTAGACTAAGAATCTTAGACAATGCCGTCGACATTGTCATAAATTAGTTGTATATCATGGTCTACATCATTGTGACTTGGAGGGTTTAATACCGCAAGACAACTGCTGGCGTTTTTTAAGAGGATTCCATTTTATAACTGTTCACGGTTACGATTTAAAGGATTGGAATTTCTAGCTATTGTCTTGATTTCAATAGTGTCTGGGTTGCCGCCTTCAATTAACAATGTGATTGTCCCCAGCCCTACACCGCAGGGACTAAATCGATTGAACTGTTGTTGAACTATATAGACTGATCACATTAAGGAATGCATAAAAGGCTGGTATGTCTACCGTTTATTTGATCCTTTCATGATGATAAAACCAACCATTTCAATCTTTCTATTATTATTTTGTCTTTTAGACCCCCCATTTCTATTCTGGACGTAAAAGTCAATGTTGGTATTCGAAGCGCGTTCGAATTTCGAGACCACGCCCCACAATGCCATATATTCCTTAACAGCTGATGCTGCCGCTGCTGTTAGCTGCTGCGGGTGATGATGCTAAAACATGCTGTGCTAGTGAATGGTAGTGCTGGTGCATGTTGGTGCTGGTACATGTTGGTGCTGGTACATGCTTGGTGCTTGCTGCTGCTTGCTGCTGCTGCTGAATGCACACAAGCGATAATGCTTCCCCACCGACCCCCTTGCCCATTTACGAAAAGTTCCTCAGTCATATCCCAATATAGTTGACAAAAACCCATCTTTTTTTTTGTTCCTTGCCAATACCTGTACGGTAAATTTACGATGTTCAAAATATGTTTAGGTCATCTTCTGATCTCCGGCAACCGAGAGGATTCTCTTTTTCATGGGATTCAGGACGGTTAGGGTTAAAGCACGAAGCAAAGTGACAATGTAGGAAACAGTGTCACCGAATTTTGCTTTCAAAAGTAATCCAATTAGTTCAAAACAGATTGTTAGATTCCTGAATTTCTTTAACTGTCATGCCTTACTTCCCTATTATGTGTTCTTTATTTGATTAAACTGTCATTTTTAATATTATTTTTTGGTATCATGTGGTAATAACTGTACTGTCGCTCAGTAGATATTTAGTTCTGATATAAGAACTTGTCCTGCTTATTATCAACTTTCGCTAAGTAGTTTTAGTTCTGATAAGAACATCCTGCTTTAAGTTCTACTTGGCACCCAGGATTAATTTCTGGTTCTGGAATTTTGGTTTGTTATCTGAAGTTACTGGTGTAAATCTACTGATGTTTATAATTTCAGAGACAACAATCAGAATTGTATAAATAATTTCCACTGGAATGATACCCTGTGCTCATTATCTTTAAGTACAGTGACAAATATCTTTTTTAAAATTGAAAGAAGAATGACCCAAAGTAACAATAAGGTTTTACAGAATAGATATGTCAACCTATGAAAATACCCTAACAGTTACACATAATACTTCATCACAATTTTACAATTACCACAACAATTATTTAGGAGTTCTCTGTCTTGTAACTGATTATATTCACAAAATGCCAGAGGTTTTCGTTTTTCCACCCAGGAAAACATGTTTACTAGATCAGCCGATAAACAGCACCTGGTCATTGGCCGCATTCCAAAGTCTTTTCATAACTTCAATAACTTTCCAGGACTGCGGCGCTAGCACTCTGCGCCCACTATTTTAATCGCACGTGCCAACACAATGTCATTGCACGTTCCAGACTTATTCATAAGCAAATTAATTAAATTCAAAAGATCAATCTTTGGGATAACGGTACCTGTAGCCACGCCTATTATTTAAATTTGTTCACACGTGCCAACACAATGTCATTGCATGTTCCAGACTTATTCATATTCAGCAAATTAATTAAATTCAAAGGATCAATCTTTGCGATTCCGGTACCTGTAGCCACGCCTGTTATTTAAATTTGTTCATGGTTAGTTACGCGCCAACACAATGTCATCGCACGTTCCAGACTAGTTATTCATAAGCAAATTAATTAAATTAAAAAGATACGTATCTTTGGGGGTAATGGTACCTGTAGCCACGCCTCTTTACATTTGTTCGTACGTGTCAACACAATGTCATCGCACGTGATAAACGGAAAGATTTCCATATACGAAGTTCACTCAACACCCTGTGTACAAACCCTATGAGATTGGACTGAAAAATTCTAAGTGTTTTCTAAGAAAATGCTTGTATTTTCTCACTGCTCAAATTGACTTTGATGACATGAAATTGCTATCTGGGGGCTTGTTAGTCAATACAGACGAAAATTAGTGAACTTCGTATATGGAAATCTTTCCCACACCTATTTATTCACGTTTAGATGTGTGCACGTGCCAACGCAATGTCATCGCACATGCCAAACTTATTCATATGTAAATTTCTCGTAGAATTCAATTTGTCCATACTTTCTGTATTAATAAACCTGTGACCACGCCTACTATTTCATTCCCACGCCCCGACGCAATGTCGTCGCACGTGCCAGACCTATTCATATGCAAATGATTTGAAGAGGGCCAGAGGAGGCATCCAGGTTTGGCTTTTTTTAATACTCTATACAATGTATTATGCATTTACTAAGCAATACAATTATACAAACGACAATTTTTACAAAATGGAGGCCCATGATTCTTGACTTCAGTCTTGACAGTCCGACACAAACACAAAATAAGGGGCATTTTCCCCACATGCTTCGATAACATGTGGAACAACAAAACCTTTCAGGATATACCTACATACATGACATACATTTCTGTTGCCTAATTTCAAGTTTCGTCATGCCGAAAACAACGAGAAAACAGGTTGCACTCACCCCATGTCTGTGTTACAGACTTACCCCTGGCGGCCTCTCCGGTCACATTCTTGCACGAAGCTTGCGCATCCTCCAAAATCGTGGCAGGACGAATTCACAAAATTATATCCACAGTACATCACCACGTTTTGTTGGTTAAGTGATTCAAGTTCAAAATGTTCAGTAGGCCTACTTTGTTTCAAGTTCCATGCAAGTTCAGTTTTGCGCAATTTTTGACGCCTGATAAAATCGTGGAGAAGGCAAAACTCTGTGGTCCCTCCAGACACGGAGCATGAAGACCATGAACATGCCGTCTCACCAGGCCAAGGCCGGAGTACTCGCCGGGAGGAAGTTGGGTTGACGCGGCGGCCTGTGAGATGATGTCCCAGGAGAGAAAATGGGTTGAAATAGGCGAGTTGAACTGACGGCGAAAAGCAGCCAGTTTAGGAAAGACAAGTAAAAGATTCCAGGGCGAGTTCACTGACGTCCAAATATGTTTATTGCACCGAAATTGAAAGATGCAAAAAAAATCGCACTTGATATGTGGAGCAAACTTTCGAAGGCCCTCTTCCCGTAAAATGTATCTGCGGAGTGAGATAGGAGTGAAAAGACGGGCGGGGTTTATTTTGCACACGCACGGTGATTAGCTTCTTGGACTAATGGTCCAGAGTGTATTTCTCCGCTACGATTTCAAGATTATTTTGTCTTTTAAGTTTACATTTTGGAGAAAAAATACGTAAATAAGTAAATTCATGAGTGTGGTCATGAATGAAAGTGAAGTTTAAGCAAGAAATATATTTATTTGATCAAACTGGAGGCCTATTTTTTAAGAATAAGAATCAGACGATAGGAGGCTGTGACGTAATACGAACACGCATTTTTGACTTGTCAATCTAATCGATTTGATTGGATAATGACAATTTCTTCATTTAAATGAAAATGCCGCAGACGAAAAATGGTGAAAAAGTTCACTGTTTCTTTGGCGGGCTGAGAAATTTGATTCGGGACCGGTTCCAACCGGTTCCATAGACTTGTCAAGTCGCAGCATTATCCAGAAAAGAATTTCAAATAGGCCATCAGCTTGGGGGTTTGGTCGGTATCAAATCAGGGCATAAATGATTATAGTGCGCATGCACAATGTACACCGCCCCTAGAGTGGTAACAAGCATTTTGATGGACATTTTGAAAAAAAGGGTGATAACACCTAAAAAGCTGCCAACGCTGCAATGCTATCACATATTGTCCAACTCTGGAGGTGTAAACCTTGCCAAAAATCGCTATGACGATAATTCCCCTCATTTGAAAACGTTTGCAAAAATTTGGACCGAAACTGATGGCCTAAAAGGACGGTTGATTATTCGGATGGAAATTTCTCCCAACTTACAATCAGATTACCACCAAAAAAATGAGGAAAAATAGAAAGACGATCAAACTAAGCTTTAATTTTAATGCATGTCTCGAACACCTTATAGAGAGCAAATTGTGATTATTTTCTTGAATTTCTCAAGTGGGGAAATTTATCATTGGAGTCTATGGCAATTCATTGCACCTATAGGGGCACTGTTGAAAAGGACACTCATGGACACTCTTTGGCAGTAGGTGGCGCTCTTCATCCTTGCCGACAGACGAGACAAGCTTTTTACTACCGGCCGATGTCGCCGGCCCAATTTTTCTTCGCACGTCCCCGCCTGGTTCGCTCTTAAAATCTGTAGATAGCAGTTTGCAATTTGCCACTCTGCAAACACCCCTCTACCGCTGTGCCACTGGCCAGAGGTGGATGAAATTAGTGGCGCACCCAAAGGGGGAGTGGGGGGGGGGGGGTTTGACCCCTCCCACTCGTAGAGGTTGTTAATTTTTAATGTTTTTTTTTTGGGGGGGTTCATTTTTTTGGTCCACGAATTGACTGATACGTATGTGGCATATTTTCGAGTATTATAAGAGGGGTGTAAGTGGCGCCACAACTTCAAAATATTCCCCCCTCCCACAAAAAGAACACCATTTTTGCCTGAAAAAAAAAACACCCCAAAATTGTGAGCACCCCCCCCCAAGCTAAATCCTGGGTGCGCTACTGGGTAAAATAGGCGCCAAAGATATCGGGAAAGTAGAAACAAAAATATCCAGCTAGTTTGCAGGCCTTTACACAGTTTGAAAAGTTGGTTTTAAATTGCGCGCTCCAGTTCTGAAATTGCGCACACTATTCAAAACGAATCAAGGATCCGAACATCCCGCTCTTAATTCGAAAATCCAAATTAATTAATGGAACCAAAAATAAATCAGCTCATGTCGATGTCAAGTATTAAAAAAAAACACATTTTTTTATCTGAGGCCAAAATTTTGGGCGATTTTTTTTGGGATTCTTTTTAACTTCTACAAAATTTATAAATTGACGTAAAATGAACGGTTACCGTAGTCATATTGATCGAACAAAACTTAATTTTGATAATAGTCAATTATTTAATATTCATAGATTCACGACGTATACCTTTGATTCCTTTTTAAATACTACCGGAGACCTGCCGGGCAGATGTATATATCCAACTAAAGCAAAGTTAAAAAAAAATAGAGGATTAAAAAAAAATCAAAAAGTTATGTGCTAGCCAAGCTTTCAGGGGTCGGTCTGAGCCATAACAATGCCCCAGCCAACCCCTTAGTTCTCTCCCGGGGTCTCGGCGTCCCCGACCAATACACACTTCCTTCCCTGTCCATCCATGTAACCCCGGAGGGCCAGGCGCCATGTAAAAGCAAAGAGCTAAGGGAGGAACAGGGCGGCACCCTAAGCCCTGATCCTCCGAGTGGACCACATGCCCTGAACCTGTACGAAGACGCCAACCTGGAACTCACGGACAGTACCAGCCGCAGAGCTTACCGATTAAGCTAAGGTACCGTTGGTATTTGACGACGGGAAATTAAACATCTTGTGCTAAATGTACTTAGAGTTACGCAACAGTAAACACTATTATTATGCAGGCTTTTTTGAGCTATCGGGTGCGTTCAGGGGCGGATCCAGGATTTTTTGCGGGGGAGGGGGTCCGGTGTCGTGCCAAAAACCGTCCGGTGCCAAATAGTGTCCGCTAATTAGCATAATGCGATCTGATTGGTCATGCGTCTATGACGTCACATTGTTTACGGACGCTTGCCAAATAGTGTCCGCGCTTAGCGTGCATCCTATTGTGTGCCTTGGCGAGCTGTCAATACATCGTATAGAAAAGATCTCTTTTCACCTGAATTTGATTTTTACAATCTGTTTTAACGTTTTCCTTGTTAACTATTTGACTTGGTTTCCCTAATAGTTTCAACATTATAATTATTTGTGCAAAATGTTTATGTGTTTTTTCGCGTCAGTTCACCTGTTTGGTATGCAGTACGTACGTAGGCCTAACGCCGTGTGAAGTGTGTGTAGTACGGACTGTGCTGTGTGTAGCATTTTAACCAACGTTATATTTTATACGGTTTCTCCCACCTAATACTGTCCGATTTTTCCTGCCAAATATTGTCCGATTTTTCCTGCCAACAAATACTGTCCGATTCCCCGCCCTGCCAAATATTGTCCGATTCCCCCTTGCAAAATAGTGCCCGATTTTTCCTGCAAAATACTGTCCGATTTTTCCAGCTGAATACTGTCCGGCTGGACGTAACTGTGTGCGCCCTTGTTCTCGCTCGATCGACGGCGCCCGGGCACTATTTGGCACCGGACACTATTTGGCATGTATTACATGCCAAATAGTGTCTGACGCCAACTGCGCATGCTCAGCGGACACTATTTGGCACCGGACGGTTTTTGGCACGACACCGGGCACCTTAGATGTATATCCGATTATTGAGGACAGGCGGACCGTGTTATTATTTAATTTGATTAAAAATTATTTATCTTTCGTGTGTGTCTGACCGGGGGGGGGGGGGTCGTCCCCCTCTGGATCCGCGCCTGACTTCTACGATTTGTATTTGGACAGATATACAGATTTTCAACTCCGTCACTACTATTTCAACAGTATCACGTCTTTAGAAATAAAACGATCATTTTTTTTACGGATTTGTTTCCTCAAAAATAATGTGAACAGTACGTTCTCATCCTTAATTCTATCAACAACGAAAAACAAACATTTAAACGTAGATGAAAACAACATTAACCAGGACACCACATTACACTAGGGGGCCCTGTTCATGATGTTCATATTTTATGTTTCGTACAATAACGCTTCGCTCGTAACCCTCTTCCTGCAAACAGGGACTAGGGCGCTGGGCCGGGAATAAAGGGCTGATGTCATTCACAAAATCTTGTGAAGGAAGTGGGGATGGCATTCTGTGTAAGATATCGTGACCTATTATAGCCTTACTTTTTTGATGAAATTTGGCCAAAAAATGACTTTCCTCAAAACGATGAAGAAATTGCTTTTGAGGTAAGAGGAGCATCAATCAACCTGCAAACACCAAATATTTGCAGATTCGGGTAAAAATCATAGATTTTTATAGAAAAAAATCCTAATTTTTGACTGCTTTCACCCCAAATTTTCGTCCAAATTTCATTTTGAAAAGCACATCTGTCCAGGAATCGAATTGAAATGTGTTCTAGGGTCCTATTGGCATCTTTCCAGCAAGTTTGAAGAAATTTGATTTGTCGGCCAAAATTGGAAAAAATGCAAGGGGTTATCCTTACTTTTTTGATGAAATTTGGCCCAAATATGACTTTTCTGAAAACGATGCAGAAATTCCTTTAGAGGTAAGAGGAGCATTAATCAAGCTTTAAATACCCAATATTTTGCAGATTTGGGCAAAAATCATGGATTTTTAGATGAAAAACATCCTCATTTTTGACCGATTTCACCCCAAATGTTCGTCCAAATTTCATTTTGAAAAGCACATCTGTCCAGAAATCGAATTGAAATGTGTTCTAGTGTCCTATGGGCATCTTTCCAGCAAGTTTGAAGCAATTTGATTTTTTGGCCAAAATTGGAGAAAAAAAATGCAAGGGTTAAAAGACAAAATTATAGCTGCGGCTGTTTAAAGGGTTGAGGCAGTAAAATGGGTCCGAAGTAGCATACGCCGGCCAAATCACGATTTGCATGCCCTCAAATTCTTCAGTACTTGAGCATATTGTGGGCCATGCACTTGAGGGTTCGTAAACAGTGAGGATGGAAGCCGTGCACAGGAACGTGAGCTTGTATTTCTGTGCAATTCGCATGAAATTGGGGCTCTAAAAGCGCTCAATTTTGCATTGGAGTGTAGGCGCCGTTTTTCAAAATGGCGATGGGTGATCATATTGGGATGGAAATTTCTCCCAACTTACAATCAGATTATTACCAAAAAATTGAGGAAAAAATAGAAAGACAATCAAACTAAGCTTGAATTTTAATGCATGTCTCGAACACCTTATAGAGAGCAAATTGTGATTATTTTCTTGAATTTCTAAAGTGGGGAAATTTATCATTGGAGTCTATGGCAATTCATTGCACCTATAGGGGCACTGTTAAAAGCGGACACTCATAGACACTCTTTGGCAGTGGGTGACGCTCTTCATCCCTGCCGACTGACGAGACAAGTTTTTTACGACCGGCCGATGTCGCCGGCCCGATTTTGCTTCGCACGTCCCCGCCTGGCTCGCTCTTAAAATCTGTAGCTAGCAGTTGCAATTTGCCACTCTGCAAACACCCCTCTACCGCTGTGCCACTGGCCAGAGGTGGATGAAATTAGTGGCGCACCCAAGGGGGGGGGGGGTTAACCCCTCCCACTCGCAGAGGTTGCTAATTTTTAATTTTTTTTGGGGGGGGGGGTTCATTTTTTCGGTCCACGAATTGACCGATATGTATGTGGCATATTTTCGAGTATTATAATAGGGGTGTAAGTGGCGCCACCAACGTCATTATATTCCCCCCCCCCCCCACAAAAAAACCCACCCAATTTGTTTGAAAAAAAAACCTCCCCAAAATTTCCTCGCGACTTTTATCGCGTTGTACCAACGCACTGTGCCCTCATCAAGATGGTTCCCATCCAAATGAGGGCGCTCATGACGGCGCCTCTTCCACGTTGCTACTTTGTATGAAATGTCTTGAAGCAATCGCAAGAAAATCAGGGTGATGGGGCTTGACACGTCTTGGGTAAAATTCGACTATCCCCGTCAACCAGAATCCTTACCTTTTTGCAGAGGGGAAATCATGCTAACAAGCAAAAACAGGGGACAAAAAACGAAGCACTTTGTGCAAGCCATTGCTGGACGCGTCTGGTGCACTTTTTAAACAATAAAGTCTAAAAACTCCCAGGACGTTAATGTTCAGTTTATGTGCCTACATGGCAATCAACCCCCCCCCGGCCCCCTCGCCTTCCCCTGTAAGATTCATCTGTTGACACCACTTTCTCTGCAAATCCTGACTCGAAATCGCCGCCATTGGTGCGTATCAGACGGTTACACCAAGGGCGATGCGTACTCGGTGCTTTGCGCTTCAGCGAACTATACAACTGAAATACAATGAATAACTGAACTTAATAATTTAAGTCTAATTTATTATGCCCAATTGACCTGATATGTTGGGCGAGAAGACGAGGCAGAAAGCTAGCAATAAATTAATGGTTGTGCTTCTTTGTTGTATTTTTCCGGTGTTACTGAATTATAAATGAACGAAGCTCACTTTATAATTCAATTTACGTCGGAAAAATTACCAGAAAGGTAATGACAATAAAGCGTTCTATGAAACTAATACCAAATTGTTGTTATCAAGGCCCACTATTTCGATTTTTATGTTAGATGTTTGTCTTATTTTTGAAAAGGGATGCCTTTCTAGGATGCTTCATACATCAAAAGGCAGTTTGCAATTTTTTGTCTGCATATTCATTAAGCAACGATTGTCTTGACCCCTTTTCAGTACTTCACTGTGTCATGCCGATTGAATATTGTTACTTCTTTCAAATATCATTGTTTCCAGTGACTTTCGAGTCTAGCTTTAATATCTGGACACGAAAGTCTTGTCTGTACGTTAAATTAGTTAATTTTACACACAAAGTCTCAGTTACTCTCTTGTTAACCGATTCTACCGGGTTTGAAGTTTGCATCTAGGTAGGCCCTACACAATTATTAGAAAATAATACATGATGCAGGAAAATATTGTAAAAAAAGAGTATTTTGAATAACCTCAGTAAAGCACTTCGGTATTTCGATGGAGTAGTCCAGATCAAAGGTCAGTCGGGATAAAATAACCGATGTGATGTAGAGGCCGGTTTAAGGCCGGTTCATACTCGGCGCGAAAAACGAACGCGATAGCGAATTTGTGACGTCAGGGCAGTTTCAAAAGTTGAGCACATTTCAACTCCGGCGAATTTCGTAGCGAATGCTTCGTGACGTCAAATTTCCATCGCATGAAGTATGAACCGACCATGAAACTTCACACGAATGCGAATGCGAAACGAATTTGGGGTCATGAAACATTCGCTGCAAAATTCGCCGGAGTTCAAATGTGCTCACCTTTTGCGAAATCGCAGCGCAAAAATTTGCCATGACGTCCCAAATTTGCGTTCGCATTTCGCTTCGAGTATGAACCGGCCTGAAACAGAAGTGACGTCATGATGACGTCATAGGTATCAAATTACAAGCGAGTTTAGTTTCACAAGATTTATTCGTTTATAACTCATGAACAAAATGAACAATCATGTTGGTACTTATTGTTATATTGTTATATTATAGACCATACCTTGATAAACATTATTTTCTGATTTCCGAAGGTAAAGTTTCTTTACGGAAGGAGCGACATTTACGTAGGATATGTAGGTAAGTTAAGAACTGAAGCTGTACATGTGATCATAGTTGGATCTTGATAAGTCGAGTTTGTTAATATTAGTCTTGACAAAACGATTTTTAAGGCCCAGAAATGTTCAATCTATAATGCCTTAACACCCCCCTATCAATCTGGCGACGTCGGTGTCCCCTCCTTATCTTGACTAGAAGTCGCCATTGTGGGTGTGTACCAGACGGGTTACATCAAGGGTTACGCGTACTCCAGGCATGCAACTTTTCCTCGGATCAGCTGATTTCCTCTTTTTTTACTTCCCATGTGTGCCATTGAAAATAGAAAAACACTGTACAAAGTCTGAGAAAAATTTGAATTTCCTCTTTTTTTTGTGATTTCCCAGTTGCATGCCTGGTACTCTGTGCTGAAAAGAAAAACAGTACAGGGAGTAATAGCCGCTTTGGACTTGTTATGTGTGTGTTGGCTTCACGCATCAGTGAAACCATACAATGGTTATGATTGATGGAAGTTCATTAATTTCTTGTCACCGGTGCTCCAGTTGACATTTTGGAGCCCACACAAGGCAGGAAGCAGGCAGTTAATCGTTGGGCCTCCTTTTGTGCATTTCCTCGGAGTTGCTGCATTATAAATGAAAGCAGCCCGCATTTACGCGAATCGCGCGGGCCTGGTTCCACCAGAGAAATTGGCTGTTGCCGGATTAGTCTATATAATAGAATACATAGAGCTATATTGAATTACTACAGTGCTAACTCGCTGTACAAAGTGAAGCCTGATGGGCGGATCCACGTTTGTGCACAAACATATGGAAAACTCGAAATTTAGTACAGCTTTAGTACGGCTTGAAAAACGATCCCTCCACAACATGGCTAAATAGCGCCACTTTTGGGCCCAATTGCATCCACAATGCTCAGAATTAGAAGCCCCAAGTCCGAGCCAGAGGTGCATTGCCATATCTCCTCAATTCCCCAAATCCATGGCTCTCATCAGAACTCTCTATAACTAATAATATAGAATATTTTAAGGGTTCAACTTTTATTCATGAGCTCGGCGGACGGATATTTGGCCTATGTGTGCAAGCATAGGCTGTATTGAATTACAAAGTGAAGCCTGCTGGGCAACCTCGTTTCCATGGGTACGATCTTGCTGCGCTTTGTTGTTTCCCATCATGCCTTGCGCGATCTTAACCACTGGAATTGTCTCATTTAAATGTGTCAAATATTGGCACATTTAAATTAGGACTGCAGTCGATGTATCTAACGCGGGACGCCATGTTTAAAATGCTTACTTTTTTTTGAAGAATCAATCCTTTCAAACATAAGGTTTCGCGTTTGCGTTATTTAGCAAGGATTTGTATTAAATGTACGTACCGCTTTCGTCCCTTTACAACCGAAGATACAGGTTCTTTGAGGCGAAAACGAGGCTATACCATAACCCATATCGTACATGCATCAACAAGAAAAAAATGTGTTCGTACGTATGTTCGTACGTGACTTGACGTGCATAGCGCGCGAGCGCCCTATCCGGTTCGTAATTACATATATATTCTATATCTTAGAGAGTGAAATGCTTGTTCATCTTTTTTGTAGGTGTGAGATTTCATCTATGTTTTGGACCCAGGTTAATGATTGGTTTGAGAGGACTCTTAATTTAAACATACACTTAGACAATACAGCTTTACTTTTCTGTGTAATTAAAAAAAATCGTGGAAGGCTCTCAACCTGATCCTTATTTTGTGTCGTTTTCACATTTAGAAGATGAAGATGAACGATAGCAGACCATCATTTGCACTATTGAAAACTTGATTTAAAACGTTATTTTAGTGTGGAAAAATACATCTCAATTACAAATGGATCTATTGCAAATGTCATACAAAATGGGACTCCTTTGAAGTACTGTGTGAAAATTAACTCTGTATTCCCAAATGTATTATAGGTCAAGATATTTGCGACATTGCCTTGGTTTCTTAAGTAGTTTTTGTATAGCTGAGAAGTTGCTTTGAGGTTGAATACAATATTTCCTCCAAGGGAAAATAAAACAATCCCGAACGTCACATGACATTGGGTTTCGCTCTGTCATGATCGTCGATGAACCAACGCCAAACAATATCCATTGTTATACGGTTACCGTGGAAACTATGTGACGACAGCAAGTGATATCCCAAACATTAGGCTCATCGTGCCAGGGAGTGGTGCTCTGCCCGTTTTGATTGCAGATATCAAAGTGAAGACCTGCTGGCTGGTCATGAAAAACCCGCGTAAAATGTGGGTCTTCAGTTGGACTTTGGGGCTTTTTAGTTCCTTCTTTATTCTACCTGTGCGAGGGAACACGTGTAGTGCAATGGTCCAGGCTGCACCCGGTGATGATCTGACCGCACTTCGTAACAAGGCTTTCGCATCTTTCAGAGCCCAGTGCCGTGGTAAAAAAGGTAAGTAATTCTACTCCATAATAATATATGTTAAAAGTGCAACTAACGTATGATGTCTTACAGGGAAATCTCAGAAATGTGGTGGTTGTGATAATTACTAGCATGAAACTAAAATGATCTGTTTGCTGGCGTTTTGCGATCCGTGTGCAAATTGGTAGGCCAAGTAACTGTAGTGTTAGTTTTCTTTATCATATTTAAAATCGAGCTTCATCTTATCGAATAGACATTTAAAGGACCGTGCAATGGAGTTTTTCCCATGATTCGAATTTGTTGGAATGCAATAACTTTTCGAACTTCAGGCTTTTCCGCCAACTTTGCAGATTGGCTTTTCCGCCATCAACGGAAAAGCCAATTTTTTTTTTTGTGTGTGTGTGGCTTTTCCGCATAGTTGCAGAAAAGTATTTCTTTTTGTTCCTCGTCTATAATTATGCGTCAAGGAGGGCGCTGTAAGATCTCCCGGCTTAACATCGTATAGGGGTTCACCCAATCAAAGAAATTTCCATAGACAACAGTGTAAATGCCCATACTTCAAAATTCTGTTAAAAATACTCAAAACTCTCACATGTGTTCAGGCTGCACAGAAAAATCTTTTATCTTATTTTCGATTTTTGTTGGGTTGACATATGACTTTTTGAGACATTCTCACCCAAATAAAAACGACCCCTAAAATTAGTGATGTTTCCCAAAATGGAAAAGTAGCCATCTTGAAAAGGGGATCTCTCCACATTATGGCTTAATAGCGCCACTTTCGGGCCCGATTGCATCCAAAATGCTCTGAATTGGAAGCCCTAAGTCCGGGCCAGAGGTGTATTGCCTTATCTCTTGAATCTCCCGATTCCATGGCTCTCAGAACTCTCTAACATAGAAGAATTTGAGTGTATAACTTGTATTCATGAGCTCGGCGGACGGATATTTGGCCTATTTACTGGTGTGCACCCAACGGCCTACTAAAAGAAAACCGGATCCGGCATAATATCCACTAGACATTTTTCTACGCATTTTCAGCCGATAGTTTGCGTGTAGCGCCGTCAACGCGGTTCTGCTTTTTCACAGTGCATTGCGCCGATAACAATCTTTTCACGTTACGTTGTGTGATCTTTATCACAATTTTTAAGCAAACATTTCATATTATTATTTTAAACGTCACTAACATTGTAGCTAGTGTGGTTAGTCTAATACGTAAAGGTGCGTTGTTAAGGTACGGGGCCTGTAACTTCACATTTGCTATTTTTAAAAAGCTTTTTTAATATACCCACCTTTTCAGATGAGTATACAATACCATGCTTATTAAATTCTTGAGTTTCATAGTTATGTCTGGTCTAGTGTGCTTTATGCAATGTCATACTATGTATGGGTCTGTTGTGTACTCCTGCAATATCTTATTCCTGGTGGCTGTGTCATCTTTTAAGGTCAATTTTATCAATTTTATCAATCGATCTCACTTAATTTCAGTGTGTGCATTGTTTATATTATGTTTTGTTATTTTGGCTGGACCATTACTTTTGTCTTTGTCGTTTTATATAAAAAAAAGAGCTCTTTTATAACGTACTTCATTAGTGTGTCAAATTAGATTGGTTTTAAGATACAAAATCATTAATCCAGGTCACTTTCTTTTTGACTTACCCAGTATAATTCAAGTTCACATGGTTATAGTTTGGTCCTTCATGAAAATGCATAGACAGATTTGCATCTTTCACACCTTTCAATTTTCAGATTTTTTTATTTGACAATCTCATTCCTGCAGCCGATTTCATGTAACCTTATGCGATGACATAGTAAGAACACTCGGGCCATCATTTTATTGTGTACGTTGCGCAACATTTCAGTTATGACAATTTTAAGAAAGTTTCTCAGTGGATAAGTCTGTGGATTGCTCAACGAATGATGGCATGACGCAGTTATTTGAGGCGGCTTACATTGTACTATTTTACTTGTGACAAAATTGTAAGTTCATGGGCGGATCCAGCGGGGGGGGGGGGGGGTTGGGGGCGAATGCCCCCCTCCCCTTTTCCCTTCAGAAAAAAACAACAACAAGATGTTCTCCCCACGTACAAACGTGCGTATCGGCCCGATTCGCCGGAATTACACACTGTAATCGTTACAAAAGCCACTATTTCATCTTGACATGATAAATCTGGACGAAAAAGCTCATAGTTCTGACGCATTTGTGATCAAAATGCACCAAAGCCATGCCGCTGTACGCGTATACGATGCTCCGTTCGGCATAGCATGACAGTTCAGTGCAGTGCCATCGCCATTCACTGGTTCCCACCGCGTGCTTACAGAATCAAAGCTCCGAACCAGCCAACCGATCCCCTTAGATGGGTGGTCGAGTGGTATGACATATCACATATGCACTAGAAAGCAGGAGGTCGCGGGTGAGTCCCACCCGAGTGATTTTTTCCAACGTCGGTGAAGGGCAAAACCGAATTTGATTTATGTCACCACGACGCAAAATTCCATCTTATAATATAGGTTTTTCCGGCCAATTTCACCAAGTTTTCATTCAATTGAGCGCCTGGCTATTTCCATTTAGATTGAAATTTAAAGGTCATGCAGATCGCCATTTGACAATCAAAAAGAATCATTCACTTTCACTATCCTAGCAATCTATCGCATTTAAGCTTCCTGTAAATGATGCATTCAAATTAAAAGTATCGCGTTGTTCATTCAATTTCGTCCGAATCACTAGCCTGGGGTTGATCGTGCATTCATTTTCATTAATGGGCAAACATATTTTACATTTTGTCAAGCATGTTTTAGACTTCCTACATGTACCATTCTTAATTATCTCGTCGTAAATCATATCCGATGTCTTCAATCAGTAAATACACCCCTCTGTTTCTTTATTAAAAGGGCCGTGCAATTAATTTATCTCAGGAATACATTTTGCGCACTTTGCTACAACTCTGAAATGTATGAAAACTATTTTGACATCCTTTATTGATTAGTCTTATTGCAAAGTGCACGTCTTTAACATTTACAAGTTAACATACTTTTTCCGAATTACTGAGCCCGCTATTGCTGTGGTGTGAGTTCAGGTAGACACTGATCAGTTGAGGGGTTTTCTTTCAAATTATTCACCCAAATTTTGCTAATTGAAACCATTAGTGAGAAAGAATTGCTCATTAGCTTACTGGCATGTACTGACAAAGCAAAGAATCATCAAAGAAAAGAAATTTATGACAGAAAAATAATCCATAATTCTAGCAATTTTTGTGCTGAAATAGCCAGTTAACACATATCTGCCCGGAATGACATCGAAGTTTTGCTCATGAATATGGAGCTTTGCGTCAGCATAAAAAGGGAGAAGGCACCAAAAACACTTTTCAAAATGAAACAATTTGAAACTTGAAAATAAGGTTAAAATGTGACAAAAAGATGTGTGTTCAAAGTTTGAATTGAAAAAGTACATGTACTTTGCATGTGCCCTTTAAATTGGTGTTCGGTCAGACACACGCATGAATTTTTTTTTTTAAAAGAAATCACCCAAGAGAAGTGTTCCTGATGGTACAACTATTGCCAAACGTACATGTCCCGATGTCTTGCACGTCAAGAACTCGTCAACGTTAAAAAAAGCCCCTTGATCAAACGTTTAAGCATGTAGAAATGATTATCTTAGCCCTTTTCATTTCATTATTTTGGTACATATTGTATCCCTCATATCAGTTAACTTGTTGCATTGTAAATTTTGCAGTCACCAAGATTTTTATGCAGAAATTTACCTCGAAGCAAAATAGGAAAATGTATCAGTAAAACATCTTATTAATTGGAATAACCAAATGATGACAGTGATTGCCCATAATCGAATAAGAAACGAAAAGCATGATAATACGCTATAAGCGCACCGACGTTCGCTAATTTGAATGCGTCAACCGTCAAAAGGTAGCAAAGACTTCATTTAAGAGTGCTACAAGGTAAGTCTTGAATGCACCAAAACGAAATAGAATGCCCCAAAACGAAAATGAACATTCAGTGCAAAATCTTGGCTACCTAAAAATGAAATTGGATGCCTCAAAATGAAAAAGAAATCCCAATTTGATCGCATGTGCAAAACTCACGCGTAATTGAATGGCTGATAATGAAAATGTTTCGAAAAATTCTGAAATTGGCCGGGAAAACCTATAGTTTGTATCAGGGTTGATTTTCGTTCCATGTCTCAAATTCCAGCTGGGAACAGGTTGAAGAAAAATCGCTGAGAATGACGGTCCGTGGAAAAGAAAGAAAAGCTCGAACGATTCTAAAACGGTAGCCGGGTTGTGGCAGATTCCCCAAATCCAAATATAGGCTGCCGTACCCAAGGATAATTATTTTCACCAAAAGCCTTTCTGTATTTTATGTTATGTCATATATAATACATTAAACATCGGAATACACACAAAGGAACGCAGTCATCAAGCGCTTGCTTTCTGCCTCATTGCTTACCAGTATTGTCGATAGGTTATTAAATATGAATTTAATAATTTTCCTCCATCGTGGATTTTTGTTATGATGAGTTTGCACTTAAATGCAAGGCCGGTAGAATCGGGCGAACAAGAGAGTTACCGCATGAGACCTCATAGTGTGTACATTCATGTACATCTTCCTGATCCGAAAGTCACAGGGAGCAATGACATTTGGAAGAAGCAAACATATTCAAACGATATGAGACAGGGAGGTACTGATAAAGGGGGTGATTCAGTCGTTGGTTAATGAGTATGAAGACAAAAATTGGATCAATGCCTTTTAAAATATGAAGAAGTCAGCCAAGAATAGGCCTTCCTTTTCAATATAGTTTTTCCCGGGAAAATTTCGAATTGTTCTAATCAGTTTCATTATCAGCCATTAAATTTCGCGTGAGTTTTGCACATGTGGTGAGTTTCTTTTTCATTTTGGGTTCATTCAATTTCATTTTTAGGCAGCCCAGATTTTGCTCTGAATTTTCGTTTTCGTTTTTGGACATCCTATTTCGTTTTTGTGCATTCAAGACTTAATTTGTAGCAGTCTTAAATTAAGTCTTTGCAACCTTTTGACGGTTGCCGCATTTAAATTAGCGAACATCCGTGCGCTTGTAACGTATAACCATGCTTTTCGTTTCTTATTCGTTTATGGGCAATCGCTTTCATCGTTTGGTCATTTAAATTAGTAAAAAAAAATTAATCGATACATTTTCCTATTTTTCTACGAGGTTCATTCGCCCCCCCCCCAAAAAAAAAACTTGATGACTGTAAAATTTACAATGTTACAAATTAACTGATAGGCCCTATGAGGGAAACAAGATGTAATTAGGAATTAATTAGCTAAAGGGGACTAAGATAATTTATTTTTCACTATTTATCTTTTCTACTTCTTTAAACGTTTGAGCAAGGGGCGTCTTTACGTTGACGATTTCTTGACGTGCAAGACATCGGAACACCTATGTTTGGCAATGGTTGTTCCATCGGGAACATTTCTCTTGAGTTATTTCTTAAATGTTTTCATGCGCATGTCTGACCGAACACTTACCGTATTCACAGGGTCCATGCAAAGTAAGTTTGCAATGCAAACCTTGAAAATACATCTTTGTGTCACATTTAACCTTATTTGCAAGTTTCATTTTCCATTTTGAGGAGTGTTTTTGGTGCCTTCTCCGTTTTATGCTAATGCAAAGTTTCATATTTATTAAAAAAACCTGTGATGGCATTCCGGGCATGATTACTGTTACACGGCTATTTCAGCAAACAAAGTTGCTAGAATTTTGGATATTTTGCTGTCATACATTTCTTTTATTTAGTGATTATATAATGTGTCAGTACATGGCAGTAAGCCAATGACCAACCCTTTCCCACAAATGTTTTTTCATTACCAAATTTTCGATGAATAATTTGAAAGGAAAAAACCCTAAACTAAACAGTGTGTTCCTGAAATAACATCACAGTAACAGTGCGCTCATACGTAGTCCGGAAAAGCATGGAAAATGTTTAAAGAAGTGCACTGTTGCAGTAAGATATAACCATTTTTGTCAAATGCGTAGTTTCCTTAAATTTCACAGTAGTATAAAGAGTTGCACAATAAGATTTCCTGAGAAAAATTCATTGCACATACCCTTTAATTACGAAAGAGAGACATCTACGGATTGAAGTCATCAAATATGATTAACGCTAAGGAGTACGGACACGTATGAAGTCTTAAAAGATGTTTTGACAAAATGTGAAATATGTTTGCCCATTAATGAAAACGAATGCCCGATCAACCCCTTACTAATGGTTTAGACGAAATTGAATGAACAACGCGATACTTTTAAAATGAATGCATCTTTGATAGGGACGAGTGAAGCTAAACGGCGATAGAATGCTCGAATAGTGAAATTAAATGATTCTTTTTGATTGTCGAATGCCGATCTGCGTAATCTTTCAATTTCAATTTAAATGGAATGAGCCGGGCGTTAAATTGAATGAAAGCTTGGTGAAATTAGCCGGGAAAACCTATATTAACGTATAACCATGCTTTTCGTTTCTTATTCGTTTATGGGCAATCGCTTTCATCGTTTGGTCATTTAAGTTAGTAAGATTTTTTAATCGATATATTTTCCTATTTTCCTCCGAGGTTCATTTCCCCCCAAAATCTTGATGACTACAAAATTTGCAGTGTTACAAATTAATTGATATGAGGGGAAACAACATGTAACGAAATAATTAATTGAGAGGGACTAAGATCATTTCCTTTTCACTGTTTATCTTTTCTACTTGTTTAAACGTTTGAGCAAGGGGCATCTTTACGTTGACGATTTCTTGACGTGCAAGACATCGGGACACGTATGTTTGGCAGTGGTTGAACCATCTCTTGCGTTATTTCTTGAATGTTTTCTTGCGTATGTCAGAGCGAACACTTACCGTATTCAAAGGGCCCATGCAAAGTAAGTTTTCAATGCAAACCTTGAAAATACATCTTTGTGTCACATTTAACCTTATTAGCAAGTTTTATTTAATTTTCCTTTTTATAGGTTGTTTTAGTGCCTTCTCTGTGTTTATGTTAATGCAAAGTTTTATATTAATTAGAAAACCTGTGATGGCATTCCGGGCGTGGCTAATGTTACATGGCTATTTCAGCACAAACAGTTGTTAGAATTTTGGATATTTTGCTGTCATAAATTTCCTTTATTTGGTGATTCTTTGATGTGTCAGTAAATGGCAGTAAGCCATCGAGCAACCCTTTCCCACAAATGTTTTGAATTAGCAAATTTTGGAAGAATAAGTTGAAAGAAAAACCCCTAAACTTCCTGAAATGACATCACAGTAACAGCGCGCTCATACGTAGTCCGGAAAAAAACATGGAAACTTTCAAATATTTAAGGAAGTGCACTTTTGCAATAACATTAACCAAAAAATGTTGTCAAATGTGTATTTTTTTTTACATTTCACAAAGAGTTACACAAAAAGAATTCCTGAGAAAAATTCATTGCACATACCCTTTAGGCCAAAAAAAAAAAGTCTCCGGTTTCTGGTATGGAGCTTGCCCAAAAAGTGGTGCGGCGACGCGGCTTTTTTTTTTTTTTTACCTGGTTTTTTTTTTTTTTTTTGCTTCAAATGTCGGCTGATGACTGCAAATGGTGCCCGACTAAACTTAGTGCAAATATATGGGAGTCCAGAGAGGCCACATAAAGCTTATTCTCGGTCATAACCCCATCTAAAAACACGTTAAAATTGTGCAGCAGCAGGATTCCAGTCAAACCAGTGAGTTTGGCGGTTTTGAGACATCATCTTGTATTGAAAAAAAACCTTTTTCATTTTGCCGACGCGCATGGCTACGGCGACGCGCGCGCATACCAGAAACCGGAGACTTTTTTTTTTGGCCTTAATTAAGAAAGAAAGAAAGGCATCTTCGGATTGAAGACATTACATATGAGTTACGCTAAGGAATACGGACACATATGAAGTCTTAAAAGATGTTTGACAAAATGTGAAATATGTTTGCCCATTAATGAAAACGAATGCCCGATCAACCCCTTAATGCTGGTTTAGACGAAATTGAATGAACAACGCGGTACTTTTAATATAAACTCATCTTTGATAGGGACGAGTGAAGCTAAAAGGCTATAGAATGCTCGGATAGTGAAATTGAATGATTCTTTTTGATTGTCGAATGCCGATCTGCGTGATCTTTCAATTTGCAATCTAAATCGAATGAGTCAGGCGTTAACTTAAATGAAACTTGGTGAAATCGGCCGGGTAAATCTATAATAAGACAAATATTACTGTCGTTTCAAATAAAAATTAAAAATTGGGCCACGGTTGTCACTATTTTTATTTTAGGTCTTCCCGGCTATTTCAAAACGTTCTTCATTCGAATTCACTGTTTCTAATATTCATTTTCGTCCATCAACATCCATTTAGTGCACTTCCAATGTTTAATTTTGTCTTTTGTCAATTTCAAATTCAATTCATACAAGCAAATTCCAACAATGATTAATTTACACGTTTTCGTCCCGGAGTATTCGATCTCGTCTCGTCCACGCCAAACCTTGTTATTCAGAAATCAAATTCGTTTAATTGATTTATATAAGAAGAATTCGATCTCTGAATGCTGCCATTCGGAAACAGCTTAGACGAATTTGATCTGTGATGTCGAATATTCTCGACCCGGTGACTAAAGAGGGTGACCAAACTTTGAAATTAAATGGTAAATGACTAAGTGGTTTTCTTAAAGCATGTGAAATGTTTCTAGGACGAAATTGATTGTTAGAGTTGGTGATTTTGAATGAAAATGTTTTTAAATAGCCGGGAAAACCTATAGTATTGTATAGGTTTTCCCGGCCACTTTCGCCAAGTTTTCATTCAATTTAACGCCTGGCTCATTCGATTTAGATTGAAATTGAAAGATCACGCAGATGGGCATTCGACAATAAAAAGGAATCATTCAATTTCACTATCAGAGCATTCTATCGCCTTTAAGCTTCACTAGTCCCTATCAAAGATGCATTCATATTAAAAGTGTCGCGTTGTTCATTCAATTTCGTCTAAACCAGTAGTAAGGGGTTGATCGGGCATTCGTTTTCATTAATGGGCAAACATATTACACATTTTGTCAAACATCTTTTAAGACTTCATATACGTGTCCGTATTCCTTAGCGTATTAAAATCATATTTGATGTCTTCAATCCGTAGATACCTTTCTTTCTTAATTAAGGGTATGTGCAATGAATTTTTCTCAGGATTTTGCAGTGCAACTCTTTACTACTGTGAAATGTAAGGAAACTACACATTTGACAATATTTTGTTGTTAAATCTTATTGCAAAAGTGCACTTTTTTAAACATTTAAAAGTGTCCATGCTTTTCCGGACTACGTATGAGCGCGTTGTTACTGTGATGTCATTTCAGGAAGACACTGTTCAGTTTAGGGGTTTTTCTTTCAAATTATTCATCCAAAATTGCTAATTGAAAACATTTGTGGGAAAGGGTTGCTCATTGGCTTACTGCCATGTACTGACACATCATAGAATCACCAAAAATAAAAAAAAATTCTGACAGCAAAAAAAAAAATATCCAAAATTCTAGCAACTTTTTGTGCTGAAATAGCCATGTAACATTAATCATGCCCAGAATGCCATCATAGGTTTTCTAATGAATATGAAACTTTGCATTAGCATAAAAACAGAAAAGGCACCAAAACACACTTCAAAATGGAAAATGAAACTTGCAAATAAGGTTAAATGTGACACAAAGATGTATTTTTAATGTTTGCATTGAAAACTTACTTTGCATGGGCCCTTTGAATACGGTAAGCGTTTAGTCAGACATACGCAAGAAAACATTTAAGAAATAACGCAAGAGAAGTGTTCCTGATGGTCAACCATTGCCAAACATACGTGTCCCGATGTCTTGCACGTCAAGAAATCGTCAACGTAAAGATGCCCCTTGCTCAAACGTTTAAACAAGTAGAAAAGATCAACAATGAAAAAAGAAATTATCTTAGTTTCTTTCAGTTGACAATTTCGTTACATTTTGTTTCCCTCGTATCAGTTAATTAATTTGTAACATTTTAAATTTTACAGTCATCAAACATTTTTTTTTTTGGGGGGGGGAATGAACCTCGGAGGAAAATAGGAAAATATATATCGATTAAAAAAGGTTACTAATTTAAATGACCAAACGATGAAAGTGATTGCCCATAAACGAATAAGAAACGAAAAGCATGGTTGTACGTTTTAAGCGCACAGATGTTCGCTAATTTGAATGCATCAACCGTCAAAAAGTTGCAAAGACTTAATTTAAGACTGCTACAAGTTAAGTCGTGAATGCACCAAAACGAAATAGGCTGCCCGAAAATGAAAACGAACATTCAGAGCAAAATCTTGGCTACCTAAAAATGAAAGTGAATGAACCCAAAATGAAAAAGAAACCCCAATTTGACCACATGTGCAAAACTCACGCGAAATTGAATGGCTGATAATGAAACTGATTAGAAAAATTAGGAAATTCGCCGGGAAAACCTATAGTAGCCAAATTGTTGTGTTTATTGTTAGTGCGCCCTCTGTGGACAGCGTTCAATCACACATGTCTGAAGTTTCATACCGATGTTTTCGCGCGCTGTTCCACTTTGCCTCGTAAATTGAGTTATTTGTTATGGATAATAAACCATCCTGAACGCAAATATTGTCTGCAGCCTTCTAGTACGTGTAGCTACTATAATTGGTGACCCTGACGGTGGAAATACGCGAAATGGAGTCAAAGGACGGAGCAGAAAATGTTGCAACTTCGAGCGGGGAAAACCGCGGACAAATGACTGCGGTAAGCATAAAACTACCGCCGTATTGGCCTGCCGATCCGTACGTATGGTCATGGAGGAAGGAATTAACTAGACCCGTGAACGTGGCTTGTAAACTACGCCACGCTGTTGTGGCTTTCTGAACCTGGCGAAATCGTCCCTCTGACTCCCTCCATTACACACACTGGACATTATTTTGCAAATGTAATAAGTACTCACATATGTAGCCCCATAAATGTGGCCAGTTTACTGGACTGCCTCCGTAAACATAGGCCACACACCGACCGTATGGGAAACGTACTCGGCGAAATGTTGAACATGTTGAAAAAATGTTGAAAGTGATTTCCACCATTTGTCCACATTGCGACTTCAGACCCAGTTTATTTAAGCTTTAAAAGTACACTTACCCTCTTATAGCCCCAAAATGTGGCCTATTTACTGGACTGCCTCCGTAAACATAGGCCACACACCAGATCATACAAAAAAAAGTCGACAAGCCAGCCATTTTGATTTTCACATTTAGGCTTACTTTGTAGGTTTTTTTTTGCTTTAGAAGCATTCTCACCCTCTATATAGGCTAATCAGAAAGTGCTGCCTTTTTCAGATGTCCATTTTTCGTGAAATTTCCAGATTCATTTTTACACGTTTTCGTATCAAAATTTCAACATGAAATTTCACATAAATTAGACATCTGATAAAGGCAGCACTTTCTGATTAGCCTATTTAGAGGGTGAGAATGCTTCTAAAGCAAAAAAAACCTACAAAGTAAGCCTAAATGTGAAAATCAAAATTTGGCTCCGTCGACACGTTTTTGCACATGGTCGGTGTGTGGCCTATGTTTACGGAGGCAGTCCAGTAAATAGGCCACATTTATGGGGCTAACCCTCTTAATAACAAAATGAGAACCTTCGGCCAGTGTCAGTTGTCCAGCTGCTGCGTAATTTACGTCCTTTTCTGGAGCCTTTTTGGCAACTTGGATTCTACCTCCTTCATTGTCCGTGGTCAAACTGAACAATGGCGTCGCGCAATATCAAAGGGGCGGCGCAGGCCCGGTGGCTGTTACCTGCCTTCTGTCAATCCTTCATGTAAAGCGCGCCCTCATGCGTATACACCCTCGGCCAGCTGGCCGTACGACGTACGTATGTATGTATGGACACGTCAGTACGCATACGTACGTACGTCGTAGCTGGACAACTGACACTGGCCGAAGGTTCTCATTTTGTTATTAAGAGGGTAAGTGTACTTTTAAAGCTTAAATAAACTGGGTCTGAAGTCGCAATGTGGACAAATGGTGGAAATCACTTTCAACATTTTTTCAACATGTTCAACATTTCGCCGAGTACGTTTCCCATACGGTCGGTGTGTGGCCTATGTTTACGGAGGCAGTCCAGTAAACTGGCCACATTTATGGGGCTATCACATATGAAGCTGTCTTGAAATCTGTTTGTACATCAAAACGGAAATGGGTCAACTCGTACCCGAGTTAACTCGTACCCGAGTCAACTCGTACCCGAGTCAACTCGTACCCCAAAATTGACACCCAAGTCAAGTCGTACCCGAGTTAGGTCGTACCCGAGTCAAGTCGTACCCCAGTCAACTCGTACCCGAGTCAAGTCGTACCCGAGTTGACACGTACCCGAGTCAACTCGTACCCGCAGCTTTATATTACAGATGATCCTGTGGTTTTCCGATGAACCATTTTCTGCTGCTCAAACCGATCGATCGGATGGTCTGTCACACAGTTGAATGTTGGACAACTCGTACCCGAGACAACTCGTACCCGGGACAACTCGTACCCGGGACAACTCGTACCCGGGACAACTCGTACCCGGGACAACTCGTACCCGTCTGAAAATAAAACACTGTGCAGCGTACTCGTATCTGTGCCTTACTTGTGCCGACTGTTATCATACTTATTTCCAACCAATTATTATTCAATTATTTTATTTCCGTTTTTCATTTTTAAATAGAGAAGAAGTTTTTCATTTAAATAGGTCTCTCTGTTATTGGCCTGAAGATTTTTTTTTTTGGGGCGGCCCCCGATCAAACGGGAGCGGCGTCTTTTTTTTTTTTCTTTTTTTCTTTTGCTTTTCGAGGGGGNGGGGGGGGCAAGTGCCCCCCTTGCCCCCGCCCTCGCGACGCCCATGCGTTATAGCCCTGCAAACGGGAACACAATGACGCGTGAAACATGGGATCTCACGCTACTCACTAAGCTAACAATTCTAATTAAGTGACTTTTGAATTATTTCACATAATTATGCAAAAGACTGACACGCTACTGGGATTGTTGATGGTTATCAAAATTAATGTCATAAAAAGTGTAGAAGGTGACATATGTAACATTTTTATAATTTTAATGAATCGGTCCACTTATTTTAGAAATAAGTTTTCGCAATAAATGAAGATCAAATAAGTTACGAAGCTCATGATTGCTATAGCTCCTTCCGCGAATTCGGTGAACTCCGCGATCATCGGCCAGCTGCCAGAATCTCTCCAGAACAATCTCTTGCTTGTCACCACTGGCAATTCCCCAAAACTCAACGGCTTTTGGTTTTCCACATCTTCGGATTTGTCAATTACATCTAACTAAAAAGGAACAGAAAAGTAAATGGTAAGAAAAGTACAAGGTACGAGTCGCCCCGGGTACGAGTTGTCCCGGGTACGAGTTGTCTCGGGTACGAGTTGTCCCGATACCACACAGTTCATGATGAATCGAATCGGATGTCAAGTTTCGAGGACGAAACCCGATTAGCTCAGTTTTGTTTAAGATAATAAAACTTTCTCTTGCACTTGAATTACAATTTGCTAATGTCAAACAATCTTTCACACCCAAGGATCAACTAACAAATTGGTCCCCTAAAACTTATAGAAAGAGCATCTCTGAATGAAACGAGCCACCATTTTCCTTTATCGTGTTTACTTCCTTGATGCCTCAAATGTAAACAAATAATTAAAAATCATACATTTCTGTTACCTAAATAATATTCTTGTTGAACTTATCGCAGAATCTTTATTTAAGCTGCACAAGATTTTTTTTACGACATTTACCGAACTAATTGTACAAAAAATGACCAACATATTAAAGAATCATTATAAATTAAACTAGAGGTTCGCGTTTGTTGTTACAAACGCAGAGTGGTCGGGTAGACAACTATTTTATGAAACACTGTCCAGTTAAGTTATGAATATTTTTATGTAAGAACAAAGTATCAGGAAATTAAATCCTTTTCAGGACAATCAATTAAATTTCAGTAAACATTCCATGTACACATACATGTAGGCCTACAAGTTATTTCTGGCTTGATAACGTCATTAGTCAAAAATGGGTAGTGAATACTGATTTAGATCGGAGTGGATGTTCATTGTGAAGTGAAATAACGTATGAAAATTTGGAAAATATAAGTGTATGTATTCATAGAACCGAACTTCCGGTTTGATGACGTCACAGGATTTGGAAGCAAAAGGTGAACATTGTAATGGTATCGTTATTAGGGCCAAGATATACGACATGGATCAAATGATAGAATTTTTTTTTTTTAATTTCAAATATGATCGTTGGCAAGTAACTTCCGGTCTGATGACGTCATGAATTTGAAACCTTGCCAAGTTATCTGTGGTTAATCAAAGAATATCAAGGGTCGTTTTGGTAAAAATTGAACCTATGGTCTTAAAAGTAAAGAAAAAACAATATTTTATGTGCGAAAATACTACTAAAATATTTTATGTGAGAAAATACTACACAAATTTTAAAATAACAAAACTGATGATCTGGATGAAAAGTGAAATTTACCGTTTATCAGCGAGGGCTCCGTCGACTCGCGAGTACCACACTGATGCCGTTTTGAAAATGTTCTCCGTGCGGTACCCGTCCGTTCGTGATGAAGCCCTTGCCGATGAACGGTACATTTTCCCTTTTCATCCAGATTGTGATCAACATTTGATACCACCGCCTTCAACTAATCCTTGAACTTTATTTGTATTTCTGGCGGCGTAACTACTATTTCTCAGTCGCCGTTTTTGAGGGTAAAATCGGACGTTTTGTTAACCATCCATCCGTACTTCCAAACTAAAGAAGGAGGGGAGCACGAGTTGACCTGGGTGCGAGTTGACCCGGGTACGAGTTGACTCGGGTACGAGTTAACCTGGGTACGAGTTAACTCGGGTACGAGTTAACTTGGGTACGAGTTGACTCGAGTACGAGTTGACTCGGGTACGAGTTAACTCGGGTACGAGTTAACTCGGGTACGAGTTGACCCAAAATCATCAAAACTTGCATTTGACGAAATTTGAGGAAAATTCTGGCCCCGATTTTCCGGTTTATGAAGTCCTGCTAGCTGCCATTTTCTCCCAAGTGACGCATGCGCATTGCGTTTTATTGTACCGTCCTTCGTATAATTCTACGGCTGTTTACTGTCACAGCTAAGGCCACGAGAATGAAAGTTATAGATTTGTGTCCGGACTTTTTTGCAAAACACATGAGGCTTTTTTTCATTATTCATTATAGCCCCACTAGTGTGGCCGTCGGTATGCTGCGCTGAACCTCTAGCCACACACCGTGGTCCGCGCACTACTGAGGACGTTTTCATAAATTTTGCAGGGAATTTCTTACATATGGTTGTATTCTACGATGTCCCATCTATCACTTCTGGGATGCTTGGATGTAATGATGTTCAATTTTCCAAGATATTCTTGAATCTTTCTGGAGCCCATATGCACTCGTGAAACGTCTGGTGATGGCAGCCATTTTGAATGTGACAAGAGATGACCTCAAGCTGTGACGTCGCGTTTATGCAAATTACTTGTCGAGCGAGGGCGCGAGTTGCAAAAGCGACGGCTGTTTCCTGTACCATGCATTTATCGTCTGGGGGCCACGTGCACTGAGCTCTATTCAGGATCCACGGCACAGGAAACAGCCGTCGCATTTGCAACTCGCGCCCTCACTCGACAAGCAATTTGCATAAACGCGACGTCACAGCTTGAGGTCATCTTCTTGTCACATTCAAAATGGCTGCCATCACCAGACGTTTCACGAGTGCATATGGATTATGGGCTCCAGAAAGATTCAAGAATATCTTGGAAAATTGAACATCATTACATCCAAGCATCCCAGAAGTGATAGATGGGACATCGTAGAATACAACCATATGTAAGAAATTCCCTGCAAAATTTATGAAAACGTCCTCAGTAGTGTGCGGACCACGGTGTGTGGCTAGAGGTTCAGCGCAGCATACCGACGGCCACACTAGTGGGGCTATATTCATTATTCATTATTTTTTATTGACCATGGTGTTTTACATAATACAAGCAGCGGCATAGCCAGAGTTTTCACATATATACCCATATACTATATGTATATTGATGATACACCCATGCTGCACCCATGTAATGTAGTATATTTACACAACCATAGTATTAGTAATAGTAGGCCTATAGTTAGCCCGACTGCGTCTGGCCGTACGTACAGTACTATCGCAAGCTCTGTAGTACGGCCAGACGCCCGATGCTTCCACAGAGACTGAATTTTGTTGGCCGCCGATGTAGCGATTTTGCTGCATCTTTCGATCGCGATTATCTTTTCATCCAGGACACAAATTTCCAAAGTTACGGTTCGTAGTCGTAGAGCAACTCATACCTTTTCGAAAAAACGTTGTTTGGTCTCAATATTTTCATCCATCTGGCCACAAGGCGAATTTCAGTCATCAGATTCCACAAATATCGTCCCCCATGCGATCCCCCATGCGATTTTAACATGGCGGCCGCGCTGTAATGTATGCAATATACAGGCGCGCCCGCGCAAACTCATGAATATGCATAAACAGTCTGTGACGTATGACCTCGTCAGTCCTTCATTTAAAGGAAATCCAGGAGAGCTATAAATCGCTCTCCTCCAATATTTGAGGAGAGCAAATCGCTCTCCTTAAAATCTACGGATAAACAGCGGTAAAACGACGGGTTACCATTGTTTTTGTTTTATTTTGAATATAAGGATTTATTCAAGGGGCTGCATTATTATTAGTTTTTGCATAATAACATATGCTCAAGTAGCCCCATAAATGTGGCCTATTTACTGGACTGCCTCCGTAAACATAGGCCACACATCCACATGTACAAAAATCGTGTCGACTTTGCCAAATTTTGATTTTCACATTTAGGCTTAATTTGTAGGTTTTTTTTGCTTTAGAAGCATACTCACCCTCTTTATAGGCTAATCAGAAAGTGCTGCCTTTTTCAGATGTATATTTTTCGTGAAATTTCCAGATTCATTTTTACACGTTTGTGTATCAAAATTTCAACATTTCAACATGAAATTTCACATCTGAAAAAGGCAGCACTTTCTGACTAGCCTATAAAGAGGGTGAGTATGCTTCTAAAGCAAAAAAATCCTACAAACTAAGCCTCAATGTGAAAATCAAAATTTGGCACAGTCGACACGATTTTTGTACATGTGGATGTGTGGCCTATGTTTACGGAGGCAGTCCAGTAAATAGGCCACATTTATGGGGCTAATGCTCAAGTTGCGTTACTTTTTTCGTTTTTGTAAATGTAAGACAAGGTAAAATTTGTTTTAAAAAACTAACTAAATGGAGATTAATAAAAGGTTTGACTACTGCTTAGGCTTTCATTTTTTAATACAGTTGTCAGTTGGTTCACTTGATTATACTTGGAAAATGGAGAGTTAATAAACGGCACATAAAGCAACTGAATATTTGCTTTCAGATTTGTTGAAATTATATTAAATTTTCAGCCTGAACTATTTCAATTGCTCTACGAAAGCTGTACAAAAAGGGCCTCAAAATGACACAAACTTGCCTTAAGTTTTATCGAAAATATCTGCCGTCGACAATCTTAAAAATAATGGAAAATGCAGGTCAAGTATGCCATATACACAATGCTAGTCACGACGAGAAACTGGCTAACAACGTCTGAACTTCGCACTAGTACGAGCTTTTGTGATGCACTGTGTGTGGTGGGCCGGCAATCAGACTCGTTCTACGGTATAGGATTTCGGTGAAACACGCTGCATCGTTTCACTTCACATACCAGTAAAACTTCCTCAAAATAAATTCAGGAACACGGGAAATACATACACAGACAAGAGAGATCAAGTTCTGTGAATAAGCTTGCAAAGATCGTCCTTCTCAATCGTTGTTTTCTTGGCATTTTTACGATGTCTATTCCGTCCGGCCTGCACGCAAAACACTGTACGGCAGTGCATTGCACCGCGCGTGACTATTACATTGACTGGTTACCGCATTTTCATCATGCCTTCATTGGGACTTAGTGCGCGGCGCAGCGGGAACCAGTCATTGCTACACTCGCACGTACGGGCCCACGTGTTTTCATGCAGCTCTATGCGATATGCAGATTGTGCACGCACAGTATACACACACAGTATACAACCGCTGTACACACACGATCTTTTACAGTACGTATGAGCTCGATGTTCGTTCATTTTTAGCAATGTCCAGCGGCATATTAACGTGAGTTTGGGCATTAAACCAACGAAAAATACGTGTAGCTTAAGACTTAAAATCCTGTGCGTTTTTATCACTTCTTATTCTTAAACTTCCCGTGTTTGACGAGCCCTCTTTTGGATTTCTGAGGAGCGCTATTTTTGGCGCTCCTTCGAGACAGTCGAGGAGCGCAGTATAGGGGCGCCTGCGCGATCGCGCTCCTTAAAAATGAAGGACTGCCTCGTGTTTTTGGACGTACGGCCCCGCCGCCGCACGCACGTCCAAACCCACGAGAACAATGCATGGTATCAACGCACGCGCACGCGTGCGCGTGGAGACATTGCGAGAATCCGATGTGCCCATTGGTCGGTGCGGTTGGAGCGATTTGACGACCCGACTTGACGCGACACTACTGGCACTGGCAAAAGCGATGATGCATAGCTTTATTTAGCTGCATTTGATAAATAGATCGCCTTATATTCGCGATTTTTTATATTTTTTTGTTTTTTTATAATGAAATTTTTTGTAATAATGAAATTTTTTGAAATAATGAAAATTTTCGTGCGGTAGCTTTTCAGGCATGCGGGCGGTGGACGCAAATCTATAACTTTCATTCTCGTGGCCTAAAAGAGACATCGTTTTAGACAAGTTTCAAGCAAGCCTGTTCGGTATGGCGATATTTCACGATATTTCGATTATATTTTCATATCGGAAATCGTATCGATCTCATAAAAAAAAATCGGCACATCGTGAAATTCGATATGCCGAAAAATATCGCGATATTCTTTTGAGGTACCGCTTTTGTAACCAAAGTCAATCCCTTACAGTTTCAAACCATCGCTAAAGCGCTCCCATGAAAAACCGCGAACCACAAATTCACCGCATTGTATTTACCGCGAGGTCTTACCTATTCAGGTGCGGAACCAACTGACTAACGTCACGTGTATTGGATTTTGCGTCTTCCACGCTGCACGTGGTGCAGTACAAACAACACAATTTCACCCCACGTACCAAGTGCCAAAATCGTAATCACGTGCGTGGAGTTAACCGAAGGGAAACGAAGTCTCTGACATTTCGCAAAGAAAATACGGTGCCTGTTTTATTTTGACGGAAATGTGAAGTTGTATAGACAAAACACCACAAATACTTGTGCTTGAATTGTAGATTACGACGTTGAGAAGTGAGTGTTTCGTTTCGGCACCGGCTAGAGGAGACCACGCCGATCCCGCAATTTTTTTTTCCCAGCACCAAACGACATCCGCATACGCACGTTAAGCGCCCTCTACGATACTTTTATGATACGTGGGCACTATACATGTATATTGATTAGTTTTCCAATTTGAAGCGAGCAATGTGACAGCTCAGTCGATAATACATTGTGTTTTATACCGCGAGGTTGCGGGTTCGAATCACGGTGTTGCATATGATTTTTTATTGTTATTATTTTCTAACCTGAGGCTTGAGGGGATTTTATTAAAAAGGGAAATAAAGCCCGAATTTCATATATTTATATTTTTGATTTTCTTTTCATGTTTTAGAAAAGTATATATAGTCGTGTTCCCTAACGTGGCGCACTTCGAAGCTTACCCAACTTTCCTCGTGTAGTGTTTGCAAACCTCTTTGTTGATAAACCTCAAATTCATGCAGTGAAATACTGGTACTGTTACCTTTTTAATGTTTGCTATTTAACCTCTGTGAACAATTTCGGTTTCATAAAATTTAATCCGAAATGCAAAAACGGTCGCGTCCGGAAATTGGGCACAAATTGGCGGAGTGTTCCCTAACGTGGCGCACTTGAATAAATCTCGGAAAATTCCAAATTAACATTTAAGAATTTCTGTAAACTTGATAAATTCTGATAAATCATCATTATCTTTACTTACAAACCCAGCCAGATGTTTGTCAGAAAATTATTTTCTTATTTTTCGGGGCATTTTCAAAGGGTTCACTTTGCACTTGAAAATAAAATCGGAAAATCACGCCAAAATAATTTTTTCTTTTAACTTTGTAAAGGGTAAATAAACTAGCGATTTATGAACGGGAGTGTTTAGAACTTGATGAAATTTCACTTTCTGCGAAATTTCAGTTAAGACTTTTGCTCTAGCTAGGCACTACAGGCGAAAAATCAAAGTGCGCCACGTTAGGGGCCGCGCCACGTTAGGGTACATCAACAATAGTCCAAAACGCCATAGCGTATTGCGGATGTCGCACGCGTTTGGGAGCCGGAGAGAAAAAAAAAATCGCCACAGGCTAGGCCGACTCCGCGCGCGCATGAAGCTCCGCGCAGGCGAACTAGATCAAATTTTCCTGCACGTATTTTTCCTGACTCGGAACGAGCTTCTCTTCCGTGGTTGTGCCTGGGCACTTACACTTGCTTAGTGCTGTCCCAAACTTATGAAATCTGTTCATATTTTCAGCAACAAAAAACGTCGAAAACCAACTGTTCAGTCGCGCCTTTTATTTCGTTCACAGACTAAAAAATGCGTCACAAGAAATTGGACTGATTCATTAATTTTTTGTAAAGGGGTGTTTCACCCTCATTTTGGAGTTAACATCGTTTTTCGAAAAAAATCTTTAGAAAAAAAATATTTTGTTAGTTTGTAACGATGAAGAACTTTTGCTGAACCAGGAAATATTTCGGACTCCATTAAAAAAGATATTATTTGTAATTCTGGAAAGATTGAAATACTGGTAAATTGTTTTCAATGAAGCACACCCTTGCCGCAATGGTGTGGGCTGTACTATGCGTGCGCGCACGTGTAGATCATGTCAATGCGGCGTGCAATTGCGTGCTTGTGCTTCGTTCTTTCCTCGATATGGATTTCTAATGAATTGCACATTTTTATCCAACATTTCAAGGTAATTTTGTTTATGATGTTTGAATGTGGAATTTGTTTTCTACCTAGACTCTAGTCAAATAAACTTGACGATTTTGTTCAGGACATATTGGGTCTTTTTCGCGGCAGTGAATCGTGACTTCGGTCGTGTTTTTGTTTTTGTTTTGTTATTCCATTGTTCCATGAATGGAAAAATGACGTCATCACGATAATATCGCGATATCCGATATTTTTTTCACGATATGCCGATTTAAACATAAATGGATATCGAACAGGCTTAGTTTCAAGTCCTTTCCTCCCTCACCGCACCGCACGCTGGCGCACGTGCGCCCACGTGCGTGAGCGCGTGACACGTACACGAGATGAGCTGAGCTGCCAATCGGGTGCGGGGTGTTTTTTTTCGGGGTTGCGACATGAAACAGCCGTCAATCTGTCCAAGCGACTCGTCCGGGGTCATTTGTCAGGGTCACTTGTCGTGTTAAATTGAAATTTCTGTACACGTTCGTATGGGTCTTTACTGATGGGCAAATTTCGTCGAAATTACACAACCTAAACCAGGCCTTGAATTTTCAGCGATCATGTACTATGTAGTTTAGTGCCCCCCTTTGGTTTTGATTAAATTTGAGAGAAAGGTGTTTTTATCATTCAAAAAAGGTGTTTTTATTCAAAAAAAACATTTTTTTCAACTAGCAGCAGACTTCTCAGCTTATATTGCACCTGTTTTGTAAAAATTACGTTTTTAAAGCAGTTTTATGGTTGGTGACGTGCGATCGCCATCTTCTTTTTTGTTTTGCGTTTTTTTTTCGTTTCCCTCAAAAAAAATTCCCTCAAAAAACCTTCTATCTATCTATAACCTACCTGCATGTTCTGTGGAAACAACTGGAATCAAGGATTGTAGTGGTTTTAATAGGCTGATGCATGTTTTTGCAAAAGGGCACGACGCCAAGGTAATTATGGGGCAACAAGGCAAAACTGGCCGAAGACAGGTTTTTTTTGGGGCACCCTCGCCAGGTAAGAGGCAGCGGCGGGCCTGGCCGCATGCCAATGCTCAATTCAAGCCCTGCTAAACAATCGGACAGGCAAATTTAGATTTCTAGGTGGGAAAGATTTCCATATACGAAGTTCACTCAACACCCTGTGTACAAACCCTATGAGATTGGACTGAAAAATTCTAAGTGTTTTCTAAGAAAATGCTTGTATTTTTTCACTGCTGAAATTGACTTTGATGACATGAAATTGCTATTTGGGGGCTTGTTAGTCAATACAGAGGAAAATTAGTGAACTTCGCATATGGTAATCTTGCCTTCTAGGTGAGTACTCAACACCCATACGAAATTATGTATGGCGGATCGATTTTCGCTAGGTTCAAAATGACATAAGAGCGTGGCGTTGTATACAACGCCACGTTCACGGGTCTAGGTTCGCCCAAGTTGAGGCCCAGTTTACTACCAGACATACAGTATCACATCAGAGGCCACGAAATACGCGTATATTGTGTCTGCCCTCACCCCCGAAATTGCTCAGGAAGTGCGCGATTTGCTACTCGCCCCTCCTGCAGAGAACCCTTACAAAACTTTGAGAGAAGAACTAATCAAACGCACATCTGCAACTGAACAGAAACGCCTTCAGCAACTCCTCAATGACGAGGTGCTGGGCGACCGTAAACCCACCCAGTTGCTTCGCCATATGAGACAATTACTTGGGGAACGCGTGCTTGAGGAATCAATCCTCCGCCAGCTATTTTTGCAGCGACTACCACCCAATGTGCAAATGGTGTTGGTGTCGAGCGCAAAGTGAGTCCCCCGCGCAAGTTTAAACCTGCGCGCATGTAGCTCTACTGAGTGGAGCGCTGAATTACGGGTACCCCTCCATACTAGCGCTCCACCGATTCACCATACTTTGGTAGCACCATCACAGTAGCATAGTCACAAACCCACGCGAGGACAAAAATACCCCAAAAAACCGGTAAAAAGATTACAAATGAGAGAGACAGTTATCCTGGATTGATCTGTACATTCTTGACATCCAATGAGACCCCTTATATTGTTCCCAAACAGCGAACATTTTGGAAAAAAACAGGAAAATAGTCTGAAAACTTACAGTTCAATGTGTTTGCATGGAGGTTCAGTTCTTGAATTAGCTTGTCGCTGAGGGCGTCTGACGTGACGTCACCGTCGTTGCTCGATCGATCGCGAAGAAAAACAAGTCGCGCTTTATCAGCAACTGTTTCGTGTAATAATACGTGCTCCGATCCGCGCCGCGCCGTACGACAGTATGGGCTTTGAACACACCCAAGGAGCACGTATTAGTACACGAAACAGTCGCTGATAAAGCGCGACTTGTTTTTCTTCGCGATCGATCGAGCAACGACGGTGACGTCATGTCAGACGCCCTCAGCGACAAGCTAATTCAAGAACTGAACCTCCATGCAAACACATTGAACTGTAAGTTTTCAGACTATTTTCCTGTTTTTTTCCAAAATGTTCGCTGTTTGGGAACAATATAAGGGGTCTCATTGGATGTCAATAATGTATAGATCAATCCAGGATAACTGTCTCTCTCATTTGTAATCTCTTTACCGGTTTTTTGGGGTCTTTTTGTCCTCGCGTGGGTTTTTGACTATGCTACTGTGATGGTGCTACCAAAGTATGGTGAATCGGTGGAGCGCTAGTATGGAGGGGTACCCGTAATTCAGCGCTCCACTCAGTAGAGCTAGCGCGCATGCAAGTTTAAACTTGCGCGCGCATTCATTTCCTTGCTACAAATTGCGCACGCAAGTTTAAACTTGCGCACGCAAGTTTAAACTTGCGCACTGCATAGATTTTCCCGGCCACGCATACAGAGCTGCTAAACTATTTTCCCCCCGGGTATACTCATGCAGATATGTAACATTACATGTATTTTTAAAGCGAGATTTTCTCTCCGATTTAATAGCATCACTGAGCTTCGGGAGACAATGCCTTAATGCCTTTTTTTGAAACATTTTATTAAATCCATTAATTAAATATTTGCAAATTTATTTACTTTTTAAAATAATTACCATTTTATATGCATAGCGTTTTTAAGTTGTAAACATTTCTTAATATGAATGATTGAGCCTGCAATAAAAAAATATTTGTTAAGGTTAAATTTAATTAAGTAATTAAATTAGTAATGCATTCATTAATTTTTTTCAAATTATGCATTTTTGAAGTGTACACAGCGCTCCTGGCCGGCGAAATGTTATGCAAGTATTTCTAAAAACAATATGAATTATTGTACCGTCCAATTTATTAATTGTTAAATTAATTAGTATTTTTTTAAGAATAAGTACTTTTTTAATTGTAGAATACATAAGCATTTTAAAAATAATGTAAATGATTACTATAATGTCAAAACTTGAACAATTGAAGGGATCATAATCATTCTTTTTACGTTAACAGCGGGTTACACCTAGGAAATTATGATTTATTTACATTCAAGAATATAAATAAAATGCCAATTAGGTTTACAAAGCAAAAAACTTGAAGCTGGTCTCCATTATTGAACAAATTCAGTACACTTTCCAAGCAATCGCCGCTAGTGTGCTTAAGTTTATTGCTTGCCCGGTCCCCTCCCCGGCTCCGCCCGCCCCCACACGTACCCTTAAACTACTTCTCTGATAAGCACTGCTAAATCGCAATGTTTCTTTTCATTGACGCTAATTGAATTCCCCTTTTTATTTTATTTCTTTATTCATTCATATATTCCATAATTTCTCCATGTACTCGTGTTTTGAATTTTTTTTTCTTCATCAATGAAAATCCCGCCCGCAAAAGAAGGTTGCGATCGCCTTTGCGCAAGTTTAAACTTGCCCGCGCAAATTAAAATGGCGCGGTGTAATTTGCGTGCTTCAGGAGTCCCTCGCGCAAGTTTAAACTTGCGTGGGGGACTCAAATTGCGCTCGACATTGGCATCAAGTTGGAGCCGTTAGCTGAACTTGCCGACAAGATTATGGATGTTGCCTTTCAGCAGCAGCCCGTGAAAGTCAACTCAGTTACACCAGTAACATCTGCATGTACCCCCGCCATGCCTGCACCGCTGACAGAACTGGAACTCCTGCGAAAGGAAATCGGTCAACTCTCGCTTCAAGTACAAGCCTTGTCACGCCGCCCACGTTCTCGCAGTCGACCCCGTAATCGCTCGCGATCACAGACACCTACTCCATCCACCGGAGATTCGGCAGCCGCTGATCTCTCTTCCTGGTGTTGGTACCATGCGTCTTTTGGTGACCAAGCTCGCAAATGCCGCCAGCCATGTCAGTATCCGGGAAACGCAACCGCCAGCAACTAACGGCGACAGGCACTGCTGGCGAAAAACATGGTCGCCACTTCCACATTATTGATCGCACGACAAGACAACGCTTCCTCATTGACACTGGGGCAGAAGTGAGTGTTGTCCCCCCATCGCGACTTGAACGCCAGCGACCCCGACAAGATTGTCACTTGCAAGCTGCAAATCGCTCGCCCATTTCAACTTATGGAGAACGGTCACTCACGTTGGATTTAGGGCACCGGCGAACATGTAGATGGGTATTTGTCATTGCAGACGTCCACCAGCCCATCATCGGTGCGGATTTTCTACGCCATTTCAACCTGTTGGTGGACATGCGCCATTGTCGATTGTTAGATGCCACGACCAATAACAGTGTCAATGGTGTCATGTGCAGTCAACCCTCACCTCATCCAATGTTTACAACAGTCGACTCCCAATCGCCATACCGTGCACTACTAGCCCAGTTTCCGGACATCACGAGACCATGCTATGATGACAAGTCAGTCAAGCACAGCGTCACGCACCACATCACCACGACCGGTCCACCGGTTTCGGCTCGCCCTCGTCGCCTTCGCCCAGATAGACTGAACATTGCTCGACAGGAATTTGACCACATGCTGCAACTTGGTATCATCAGGCCATCAAGCAGCAATTGGGCTTCACCCCTCCACATGGTCCCAAAGAAGACCCCAGGGGACTGGAGACCTTGTGGGGACTACCGAGCACTCAATGATCGCACAGTTCCAGACCAATACCCCATACCGCACATCCACGACTTTTCGTCATCGCTGCATGGTGCCAAGGTTTTCTCCAAAGTCGATCTGGTGCGAGCCTACCACCAAATTCCGGTGGAGCCTACCGACATCCCCAAAACTGCAGTCACCACGCCCCTCGGACTGTACGAGTTTGTGCGAATGCCCTTCGGGCTCCGCAACGCCGCGCAAACTTTTCAGAGATTCATTGACAGTGTCATCCGCGGACTCAACTGCTGCTATGCATATATCGATGATCTCCTCGTTGCTAGTGCTGATGCGGAAGAACACGAACGACATCTTCTCCAGCTCTTCAATCGCTTGTCTGACCACGGACTCGTCATCAACCCAGCGAAAAGCCAGTTTGGTGTGGAGTCCTTGGAATTCCTCGGTCACTGCGTGGATTCCCAGGGAGTCCGCCCACTTGGGGAGAAAACCCAAGCCATCCGCGAGTTCCCACGACCCACGACACAGCGCAAACTCAAGGAGTTCCTTGGGTTAGTGAACTTCTACCGGAGGTTCATACCACATGCAGCCGCCATCCTCCAACCGCTCACTGATCTCACGACATCCCGCGGACAGTCGAAAAGCCTGCAGTGGACTGACGCAGCTGAAGCGGCTTTTGACAACATCAAGTCAGCTCTCGCTAAGGTTGCCACCCTCGCACATCCTCAGCCCAATGCAGACTTATGTGTCATGACTGACGCCTCAGACGTCACTGTTGGCGCTGTCCTCCAACAAAGAGTTGACAACGCTTGGCAGCCGATCGCCTTCTTCTCACGCAAACTCAAACCAGCGGAGACTCGATATAGCGCCTTTGGCCGGGAACTGTTAGCCATTTACCTGACCATACGCCACTTTCGTGCCATGTTGGAAGGACGTCACTTGTATGTCCTCACAGATCACAAGCCACTCACGTATGCATTCAAGGCATCACCAGACCGACACGCTCCACGTGAAATCCGCCAACTGGACTTCATTTCGCAATTCACCACGGACATTCGAGCAGTGAAGGGTGTTGACAATGCCCCAGCTGACGCACTGTCTCGGATCCAGCTGAATGCAGCCACCCTCCCATCTGCCATCGATTTTGATGTCATGGCCGACATGCAACAACGTGATGATGAACTGCAGAAACTTCGTACAGCTTCGACATCACTCCATCTCACAGACATTCCACTGACTACTGGGACATCGCAGATCGTTTGTGACACTTCTACGGGCACACCGCGTCCATTTGTGCCTAGTAGTCTCCGCAGAACTGTCTTTGACTCGCTTCATTCCCTCGCACATCCTGGTATCAGAGCAACGCAACGACTCCTCACCGAACGATTCGTCTGGCCAGGTATCAATCGCGACATTCGCCAGTGGACACGTGAGTGCATAGCATGTCAACGCGCGAAAGTGCACCGACACACCCATACTCCACTCGGTACATTTGCCACTCCTGATGCTCGATTTAGCCACGTGCACTTGGACATAGTGGGACCCCTACCGCTATCCAATGGGTACCGCTACTTACTCACCTTTGAGGATCGCTTCGCGCGATGGCCAGAGGCCATACCAATCATCGACATAACAGCCGAGACTGTCGCCAGAACTTTCGTTGATAGATGGGTTTCCCACTTCGGTACCCCATCAACGGTGACAACTGACCGAGGCCGTCAATTTGAATCGGCCCTGTTTCGCGCCCTCACCAAGCTCCTTGGCTGCAAACACATACACACTACAGCCTATCATCCAGCAGCAAACGGCATGGTCGAACGACTACATCGCCAGCTCAAGGCTTCACTTAAAGCGCAAGTTGATCCCACGAAATGGACAGAAACACTCCGACTTATTCTGCTGGGAATTCGTTCTGATGTCAAACCAGACTTGGGCCATTGTCCAGCTGAGCTCGTTTTCGGCACCACGCTAAGACTGCCAGGCCAATTTTTCGAGCCTGACAGCGCTGCGCCACTGTTGGACCCAGCAGATTATGTTGACCGGCTCAAGGCTTCCATGAGTCAGCTCCACCCAACACTGCCCCGTCGACAGCAACAGCGAACTGTTCATATGCCAAAGGACCTGAATACATGTACCCATGTTTTTGTGCGTTATGATGATGTACGCAAGCCCCTCCAGCCACCCTATAACGGACCATACAGGGTTATCAGCCACGCAGACAAACACTTCGTCATTGACATTGCTTGTCGCACAGACACTGTATGTATTGATCGGATTAAGCCTGCTTATTTTGATGAGCATAATTCTGACACCCAAACTCTGTCTCACTCACCTGAACCAGTGATTGCCCCATCTGTGGTGACCAGAACGCGATCAGGTCGCCATGTGCATTGGCCTAAGACACTAACAGATTTCGTTCATTAACATTTACTGGTAGGGGGCTCCTGTAGTAGCCAAATTGTTGTGTTTATTGTTAGTGCGCCCTCTGTGGACTGCGTGTGAACACTAAGGTCAAAGTTCGCGCACTCTGTAGATTTCTCATCGTTCAATCACATGTCTGAAGTTTCATACCGATGTTTTCGCTGTTCCACTTTGCCTCGTAAATTGAGTTATTTGTTGTGGATAATAAACCATCCTGAACGCAAATATTGTCTGCAGCCTTCTAGTACTTGTAGCTACTATAGTATCTTTGAACGCAACATTGCCAAGGCCTTTCTGGTAATCCTCTCATCAATTGGATCATAAGGTAAGCCTCGTTCATTTAGAATGCAGTAACTCCGGGAAAATACACAAAAGAGACACAACCATTAATTGCTAGCTTTCTGCCTCGTCTTCCCGCCCAAAAATCAATTAGGCATCGATGAAAATCAATAAATGAAGTCAAATTATCCATGATATTTCAATTGTATAGTTCACTGAAAAGCAGAGCCAACATAAAAAAAAATATCAAAGCGGAGTACTCTCTGTACTTTTGGTTTTTCATCACAGAGTACGCGTAGTGCTTGGGGTAACTAGTCGGATTACGCACCAATGGCGGCGATTTCTAGTCAGGATTTGGAGGGGACAGCGGCGTCGACAGACGAATCTCCGGAGGGAGGGGGGGGGGGGGTTGCCATGTACATGTAGGCAAATTAATGGATCGAGCTTAGTGGTAGCCCGCTAGCCAAATGCGAGTAAATACAGCGGCGGGCTAGTCAAAACACTGGTTACATTACAGTGTAATAATTCGTTTGTCTTGTTAATGACTTTTACTTATTAGGAAGATATTTCAAAGGGGAATTAATTTAAATTATGTGGTGGTTAATGTTAATAATGTAAAGTTTAATGTATTTTAATGTTTTGAGCACAAGAACCACAACACTTTTTATTGTATACCATTGTATATACATGTAAATGGCAATCAATCAAATCAATCAATCAATCAATCAAAACCATTAAAGTATACATGTAGTCCCCCCGGCGAATCAAAATTATTTTAAAAGGGCATGCAACTTTCTCGTGTATCCGCGGATTTTATCGTTTTAAAGGGAATTGCGGCCTAAAATCCCCGAAAATGTCATGTTTTGGATTGGGGCAATTCCACACCAAAGTGGACATGACACCAAAAAATTCAAATACATGTGACTTAAACAAATTTGGCATCAAATGAAAGCTAAAAGTCTATATTTTCAAGATTTGAAGTCGGAATTTAATTTTTTATACATTTCGGTACCAAAAACTAGGATTATGTAATAATACTGTTTTAATCCTAAAAATGTGATTAATAGTGATATGAAAGTTTTCTACCAATAGACACACAAAAATATGTACTAATGCCATCAGTTTCTGTCATGAGAAAGTATTGGTCTTGAAAAACCGACTAAAACTTGTTTTTAACATTTTGCGTAATTTGTTTCGCTTCAGTGACTTCTAATATTTCAGCCTTCGAAAATGTCCTTCCGTTACCAAAAAAATACATATTTTTTATTTATTTTTAAAACTTGCAGTATGAATGCATTGAAAGTTATTGTGCAAAGCAAGTTTAGGTAGGCCTTCAATATGACATTATAACTGACACTGCTGTACTTCTCATTTTTTAATTACAATTAATTAAATCACGTCCTTCCGTTACCAAATTGGTAACGGAAGGACGGTAACGGAAGGACAAATCGTATTTTTATCAAATGTTACGACATTTGCGCTCATGTTTGAAAAATGAAAATCACTGCAAATACATGCATGTACATGTATAATGAGCATTGAAAGGACATTCATGTGACCCACCTTCACAAAAGTGGGATAAGCAGGGCAAGGTGTTCATTACAATTTGAAGGCACAGGCATGTACATGTACAACATGTACAATGTACATGTACATATATGCCGATGTACCAGTACTTGTACATGTATGGAGTTGTTGCAGAAAATCAAATCATAAAGTTGCTGCCATCAGCATTCATGGACAACAGAGAAAGATACGAATTCTGTGAAGCCATTCCAGAAGCAGATTAAGTCAAAAATGAGATGGCAGAAAGTACCGGTACTTTGGGGCACTTTCATTCAATTTACACGTACATGTGTAAGACATGTGAGGTGCAGTCTTTGACAAATTATGCCCAAGTTAACAACTTCAGTTTGGATGTTTATAAATTAATTGTTACTACTCTAAATCATTGTAATTTGATTTCAAACATTGATTTTAGAGTTCAATTAAAAGCAACACCTAACTGAAGCCATCAGTTCTACCGGTAGATGTTTTGACCTTAAATGTACATGTAGGCTGGTCGCCCCCCCCCCACCCTTTAGGTAAACCTTTGAACCTACCGGTATTATTATTAAAAGTTGTTGGTGAACATGTAACCAATATACTCAAGAGTTCAAATACTGTGTATTTAAACTTTTAAGGATTGAGGTGATGGGTTTGAAGTCTATTTCTGTAGTAGTCTTGTGTTCGTGAATTATGTGTTTGGGTTGTTTTCATTTTTCTTTTGTTATCATTAATTAGCAGGCTTCTATCTGTATCTCAATAGTTTCTTGGGTATAATTATTTATGCCAGGTCTGCATATTGTTGATTTCACATTCAGTTACACATTTAAGCTATTTGTTTCACTTGTATAATTAGTGTAAATTCACATTTTGTTCATGCTATAATTGAGTAAACCTTTTGTCCTTCCGTTACCGTCCTTCCGTTACCAAATTATAATCTGCTTAAAACGTTGTAATTATATAACCGAAACACTTAAAGTCAAATGAAAGGTGGTATAGTATAGATAAAGCTTCAGGGATTCCATTTCCTACCTTTAAAATATAATTGCCCCATAAATTCACAGAGTTTTTGCAAAATGCGAGTAAGTTGGAAAACCCTTGTCCGTTTTACCGTCCTTCCGTTACCGACCTCATTAATATTCATAATTCATAAACGGGAGGCATTTATGCCCCCCCAAAAGTGTGAAAAATGAAAGAAGCATTATAGCAATACAATTGTGACATTTGTTTGCTGTAACTATGAACAGTGTCTGTGATACACACATTTCAAATTTTGTTTAATGAGTGAAAACGTCCTTCTGTTACCGTGGAATTGCCCATTGATTAATCCTTATCCTATTTCAGAAGTCTGGTTGAAAGGAAACTATTCTTATGTTTTACCGTTCCAAAGAAAGAAGGGGGGACGGTCGTTTACATCGCGTGGATCGAACGCGGCGGACATTTCAGCCATGACCATTCAATGTACGGTACTCGTTGCGCGTGTGTGGCACATAATACACACGGCACAAATATTGTTTCTCGCATGTCCACAAAATACGATGCACTGGTAAAACACAAGCGGCAGAATTCAAGACTACTGTAGCACCCAACAGTCAAAATTTTGACTTTTAAAGGATGGTTATGGTGTCGATATGTATATCCTTCTTTTAAATGCTCTTTCCAATTTTGTTGCCCAACTTAGCGCATTCAAGAAAGTAATATCCCTTTTAAAAATGCTGGTCTCAGAAATAAAACATAATCTGATACTGACGCGCATTAATTTGTTTCATTGCGCCGCCGACTTCTGCGCCAAAACTGCTTGCGTGTAAATTTAAAAAACATGGCCTGGCTGTGCGTTTTGAAGAGCGTACCAGTATTGCTGCCAAAAAAAACCTGACATAGTATCTCCTTTGAACGACTTATTATCTCGTTTAAACGACTTATTTATCTTTTTTAAACTACAGATTTTATCTTGTTTAAACGACTTTTTTATCTGGTTAAACGACTTATTTATCTTATGAATGACTTATTTGTCTCTCTTTCAAACGAGCCTAGGCACACTATTAAAGTGAAATTCGCGCTACTAAGGTGTTTCCCATCTGCCATCTCGCATCTCGCATCTGAAGTGGATGACCTGACCTTTGTGTCGCGAGTTGTAATATGCAAATTGGGAGCAATTATCAACCCTGTTATGCACAAGAGATTTGCATTCATACACGGACGCTTAAGTGAAACATGTTAATCACAATACTTGAAACACTTCGTCTAATTGAGCTACAGCGTCAATGTACAAATCAAAATCAACATACATGATTGTGATTGTTTTAATGAACCCCGCCCCACCCTGATTGATATTTCCCACTACCTCCGACAGATGATTTGAAGTGCTCTAAGGGAGGACCCTTTGGGATGGAAGACGGTCGCATCCCAGATGCAAGCATCACAGTGTCGTCAATGTGGGAAAACCGGGCCAATTACGGACCCACCAGGGCTCGGCTTAACCTTCAAGGTAACATTATTGTCGTTCAACATTATTACATGGATGAAGAATAAGACAACTCAAACAAAAACAATTCGTCAAAAGTGACAAAAAAGCCAAACGTTTAAGACTCTCCTCGGAGGGGTGGTGCTTCAAAGTGAAGTCTGCTTTGCTCAATTGTATAACTACACATGTTGTGGTCAGGAACTTTCACAAGTTTCACAAGTCGTTCATTCCTCAATGGCTGACTGTCATATAGAGGTGCTAAGCACAACATACAACCTGTCCCCCCCAAAAAATGCTGCAAGTAGAAACGGGCTCTGTGTCCTTGGAATATTGAAAAATGTTTCATGATGCTTATATAATGTTACACCTGGGATACTAAGCTATTTGTTTTATCAATTTTGCTTTTGCCAAACCAAAGATGTGGGCCCAATTTCACGGCGCTGCTAAGCACACGATTTTCTGCTAACAGAGCCTCTGTCTATTTCATGGAGACCGTAAGCATAAGCACAGCAAAATGCACGCTTACTTCAGAGGACAATTTTGCTTAACTTGGTGACGTAACAATAGAAATCTCCATGCACGCGCGACTGTTAGCACGTCCACGCCGTGAAAAAGTGCTTAAGGTTAGCAAATTTTTCTGCTATGCTAAACACAACTTTTCTGCTAACTGTTAAGCAGCGCCGTGAAATTGGGCCATGGTCCGTTGAACACAAACACTCAAACTTGTGCCACTTTCCGTAAGCTTATGCTATAAACAGAAATTGCCAGTATTATACACATGTATGATCGTGCAGAAATACAATTAGTAATGAATAGGTGAAGAAATACGTTAGTTATTCATATTATAATGTTCTTTTCTTTATTTATAACACACTCTCCAAATCATCATCATAAAAACATATCTTCTGGAATTGCGAACCTCAAATGAAGTCGGATTTGAACAGGTGCCATGTCTTGTTGCCTTATAATGTAGAAAGTCACACAAGTTGATTTTTGAGTGTTTGTGTTCAACGGACTATATCTCTAACTTGGCACACGCAAAATTGATGAAACAAATAACATTTGAAAGCTGAATATCCGTGGTTTAACATTAAATAAGCATCATGAAGTATTTTTCAATATTCCAAGGACACAGAGCCCGTTTCTGCTTGCAGCATTTTTGGGGGGACAGGCTGTATAAAACACATAAAGGAGGAGGGTTACTAGCAAAAAGTCTGTGATGGAACTAGTGACTGTTTTCCTGCCGATTTTTGATTTGCATATAAAACTGGTCATGCAATACTTTCTCCTTATTATCCGCTTACTTTGCAAGTGTAGCCTCTCTCAGGTGTAATGCTTGTGGCAGGTTGTCAGTTTTTGCTTAGCACATGAATTTGCTAAGCAGTATTTTATGCTCAGCAGGTTTGATTATCTGCTTACTCTGCAGCCGGTTGGGCCTTAGCCTGGTGTAATGATGGAGCTAGTGACGCCAATCCGTGGATCCAAGTCGTCTTTGGTTCCAATGTCATCATCACTGGTGTTATCACCCAGGGGCGCGGGGACGCTGACCAATGGGTGACAGAGTTCAAAGTGGCCTACAGCGACGATGGCCAAGGATGGACCGACGTCACCGATGATGGATCAAGTACACCGATGAAGGTAGTCCAATCGCATTGTTCAATTTGCCCGTTCAATGATGTGATTTCAAAAACAATTAGACTGAGAGCTGGATAGGGTTTAATCCAAATTTTGGGAACAAATCCCCTGATTGTCTTAAAGCATAGTATCATCGACCCTGATCACAGAATGGCCAGTCTTAAGTTTCGCTATATCAGACAAAGGCCCATTGGCGCCATGCCAAGTGTGGCCAATTTTGCATTTAATAATCAAAATTTTGAAAAAAAGAACAAAACCAGTATCATTTAATAGCTTGGAACTTGTAGATTATAGAAATATAACTTAAGAGCGATTTTAGATCAGACTAATTAACTTAAGAGCGGCCCAAAAAGCGCGAAGGGTGGGCGTGGCCGTCACCCCCTCTTTTTCATTTTCGCTGATACCGTTGCGTTGCAACGGTAGAGGAGAAAATGAAAGCAGTTTGTATTGATGCCTTGGCACTTGTGGAACATGAAAATATTACTTACAGAGGGCTTTTAGGTCAGACTAATTACCTTAAGACCGGCGGGAAAAGCTAGAAAGGGGAGGGGCCTCAACCCCCCTCCGTGTAAATTTTGGCTCCTATCGTCGCATAGCATTTCTTTAATCATACCAAGTTTCTTTGACAGTTGTTCAGATGCCTTGCGGCTATTTTGACACCCGGTTTATGAAAATGTGGCATACCTTCATCAAAAAATGCCAAATGTTAACTTTTCCCATTGAAAAGTACATGCACATAAAATCATGCACCAGAGTGCCGACTAACAGATCGAATAGAAGCTGTGCAAATGTACTTCAAATTAAAAACGGCGAAATGAAACAATTTCATTGATGCCTTGGCACATGTGGAACATGAAAATATAACTTAAGAATGATTTTTGGTCAGACTAATTAACTTTAGAGCGGTGCGAAGAGCGCGGAGGGGGCGGGGCCGCAACCCACTCCATGTACATTTTAGCTCCTATCGTCGCAATGCACTAATTCAATTCTGCCAAGTTTCTCTGATAGTTGTTCTGATGCAGTTATTTTGACAGCATGTTTATGGCAATAGGGCATACCTTCGTCACAAAATGTCCAAATACCAAAACAGGTATAGGCTTAAATGCTAACTTTTCCATTACATAGAGCATGTATAACGTACATCAGAGGGCGCATGCAGAGTGCTTACTTTAACTACCACCATAACAAAACGTTTAAACAGGTTGGATTGAAACTTCACAGATGTACTACCCATATTCTGGTGTCAAATTAAAGTAAAATAATGGCCAATGTGGGAAGAGCATTTTACAACTCTGTTGCCCCCAGTTGGGACAGGTCAATTACTTTGTATACCTTAGTTAAAGGGAATGTACATTATTGGCTTTTGCAGTAATTTTCAGAAATGAACTATTTGGGGGTTAGTATAATAGAACAAATATTGTTACACCGACATGTTTGAAGTTTTGTGTTCGAAAATGCTGGGAAAACCACGAAACACAAAAATGTTCAAGTAGTCTGGTTCCCTGACTTCACTAAAGATGAAATGGATCAAAAAAGCCGGAAAATTGTACGGTAAGGGAACCAATCTAGCTGGCCTGCACCCGTTGATGAACATATAAACGGAGAGTTGGATAGTGTTTAAAGGGAAAATACAACATTTGCAAACATAAAAAAATAAAACTACTAAATCATTTTGAAATACCTTGCTGGACTGTTAGTGAATGACAGTGTAAAGCATCATGTAAAATCATGGCACCTGGTATACTCTCAGAAAAGTGGTATATTTGTATCAATTTCCAACGCTGGTCGGCCGACCAGCGTTGGAAAAAAAACTGGCTTTTTTCAAATACTGGCCCCAATTGACCATCGCACTTGTTTGCAATCGATTACACACCTATGAACGGTTACAAGCCAGCTAGACTGGTTCCCTGACCTTACAATTCCCCAATGTATGAAAACGGCTCTGTTTCTTCTTATATGGAGTCAGGGAACCAGATTACAGGAAAATGATTGTTTTTCTTGGTTTTTATAGCATTTTCGAACCCAAAACCTCAAAAAAGTCAGTGTAACTATATTTGCTATATATTTCCAACCCCTCAATTCCATCCATTTCTGAAAAGTACAGCAAAAGCAAATGATGTATATTCCCTTTAATCAAAATTCCGGGAACGAATCCCCTGATTGTCTTAAAGCATAGTATCAACGACCCTGATCACAGAATGGCCAGTCTTAAGTTTCGCTAAATCAGACAAAGGCCCATTGGCGCCATGCCAAATGTGGCCAATTTTGCATTTAATCAACATTTTGAGAACAAGAACAAACCAGTATCATTTGATAGCTTGGAACTTGTAGATTATGGAAATATAACTTAAGAATGATTTTAGATCAGACTAATTAACATAAGAACGGCCCGAAAAGCGCAGAGGGTGGGCGTGGCCGTCACCGCTCCTTTTCCTTTTCGCTGATACCGTTGCAACGCAATGATAGGGGAGAAAGTGAAACCAGTTTCTATTGATGGCTTAACACTCATGAAATATACAAAATATAACTTAAGAGTGGTTTTAGGTCAGACTAAATGCCTAAAGGCTTAAGAGCGGCGGGAAAAGCGCGGAGGGGGCGGGGACATTTTGGCTCCTATCGTCGCAAGGCATTTGTTAAATCCTGCCATACTATAAAAGGAAAAGAACGGCATTGCAACTTTTATTCTACACTCATGTTATAAATTCAGAACCAAAAGACAATGGGGTGACCTTTGACCTCTATTTCTCTTGTTCTAGTGGCAGCCGCAACAATGATATGACTGCATGGAAGGGTGTGGACCGAGGTGCAAAATTCAAAGCTTGGTGTGAGATAGTGCTATAAAAGGCATAAGCATATGGTTTTGCTTGAGGGGGGGGGCATGCCGCCCGGGAAAAAAATGACACAAATTAATGAGACGAATTTCTAGTTGTTGCAGTACATGGGGGCGCAGTGTTTAAATTCAAAGCAACAGATTTATGACCTTTGCACGGAATCAAAATTGCCAAAGCGCTTTACCCACAACCAGGAAACATTATTTCTCGTTCGCGATAACCAGCCACATTTTGTAACCCTTTTACCAAACTCGCTGGTGCACTGTCGTAATGTTTGTCCGGGTTGCCTCTTAAAATTCTTTCCTGTTGCGCCTGCGTTGGTATAAAACGGGGGATGTGGGGATCAGATGCTCTGAAGAAAAAAAAATGGTTTTTGGATCTAAATTCATGACATCATGTATAGAACAATAGAGTAAAAATAAATTTCCATTCATTATTTTGACTTGGAACATGAACAGTTGGCATTTTTAAGTAATAGTGGAAAATGGGTATATAAAGCTCGCAGGCTTTTAAAATTTCACCATGGGTCAGATATGACCTTTCCCTACATTTGAAACATGTAATGGCAAGAATTCACATCGAGAGTTTAGATACGGGTCGTGGCAAAGTAGGGTTTGAATAATACATCTTTAAAATATCAATAAACAGGGTATGCACAGTTAATAGACCTTTCGAAAGTCACCAGAGAGCAAATGTGACATTTTCTCACATCCGATCATATTCACAATAAGAAGAACCAACGTGTGAAGTTTTATGCCTTTATATGCTCAAAGTGCCCAACTGGTCACGATATTTGACCTGAACAGCCCTGTCAGCCGACCCACTGCCCCTTAAGATTCAATTCAATTCTAGCTTCAAACCTGAAAACTGATACATGTATGTACACTGTACTATATACATGTAATCGGGTGTTCTTTTAATTCGCCAGCTACCTGTGATTTCGCATAATTACCCATTTTTTGAAGCAAACGTTGATATCTGTAATGAAAGGACTCCCGTCTGTCGTATATCTGTAAAGTTTTAGTTCAACCTGTTAAAATATTTTGATGTCATGATTATTTTAAGTCGGCACTCTCATGCGCCCTCCGATGTACGTTTTAGGCTTACATGCTCCATGTAATGGAAAGTTAACATTTAATCCGCGCCTATACCTGTTTAAATATTTGGACATTTTGTGACGAAGGTATGCCCTATTGCCGTAAACATGCTGTCAAAATAACTGCAAAACATCAGAACAACTGTCAGAGAAACTGAAAGAATTGAAATAGTGCATTGCGACGATAGGAGCTCAAATGTACATGGAGGGGGGTTGCGGCCCCGCCCCGTCCACGCTCTTCGCACCGCTCTGAAGTTAATTAGTCTGACCAAAAATCATTCTTAAGTTATATTTTCATGTTCCACACGGGCCAAGGCATCAATACAAAATGCTTTCATTTTCTCCTCTACCGTTGCAATTTAACGCAACGGTATCAGCGAAAATGAAAAAGAGGGGGTGACGGCCACGTCCACCCTCCGCGCTTTTCGGGCTGCTCCTAAGTTAATTAGTCTGATCTAAAATCGCTCTTAAGTTATATTTCCATAATCTACAAATTCCAAGCTATCAAATAATACTGGTTTTGTTCTTGTTCTCAAAATTTTGATTAAATGCAAAATTGGCCACATTTGGCATGGCGCCAGAGGGCCTTTGTCTGATCTGACGAAACTTAAGACTGGCCATTCTGTGATCATGGTCGATGATACTGTGCTTTAAGACAATCAGGGGATTTGTTCCCAAAATTTTGATTAAACCCTATCCAGCTCTGTCTAAATGTATAGTCAGTGTTGTCCGAGGGTTTGTGAGATAAAATTCACAAGCTTCGGCTGGGACTCAAACCCAAGACCTCCTGTTTGCAGGTGCTGATGTTGGATGAAAATTAAGGTCGATCAGATTCGAACCATCCACAGACCAAGGCAACTTTGCTGGTCGAGTGGCAAGACATTCGCACAAGTAAGCACATTGTCGTGGGTTTCAGTCCCACCCAAGTAAACATATATCCCTCGTCGCTATATAATTTAAAAGTAAATGAAATCAAAAAAGAAAGTATACTGAGAAGGGAAAAAGGCCAACTTGGGATTTGTTGTAAGATCGACTTATGTTTTCTTCCATTTGCCAATCAACAAATGTGTTGTCTTGCCTTAGTGTTTTCAATACTCTAATTATTTTACTGATTCTACAAAGCCCTGAAAACTAAGATTATGCACGCCGTAGGACGAGGGCTCCCGCTATCGCTCCTGCTGAAACCGTGTGACAGCAAGGGAAAACTCATCCCCATTAACCTTTCAACGCTGGTTTAAAAATCGTGTTCATATTGTTTATTCCACAGTTCCCTGGAAACTCGGACAGAGACACCCACGTGACCACCACTTTCCCGAAGGCTTTCCAGGCCACGTTCCTGCGTATCCTACCTACTCTGTGCCACAATTGGTGCTGTATGCGCTTTGAAGTCCTCGGCTGCACAATTAATGAGTAAAGTCCATCGAGGCTAGCTTGGGAAAAACCTAGCTCTAGTGCTAGCTGGAAATCCGACAAATTGGAGCATGGGGATATATATAAGTCATAGATGCGTGGTGTTAAACTTAAGAATGCTTCAGTCAAAACATAAAGACACATAGGATCATTTGCAGTTACCCCGAATCGTACCTGGCGATTTAACAAGAAATTCCTCGCTCAAAATGAAGATAGGACTGGTAACCGATTCCCTGCCTGAAATTGTATCATTTGGAAGAAACAATCTTTGAAGGTGATTCTAGAAATTTGCCTACAGGCACAGCCTTGTACGTGCGTTAGCAACGGATTTTTTTTACGAGACGCCAACAAATTGCATTTGTTCTCAAAATGTCTAGTATCCACTGAGCTGCAAATTCATCAAGTTAGTTGTTATGCACCCTTCTCGTGAATTTGAGCGATTTTAAACTGAAAAAAAAAAATGCTCAAAAGCAAAAGAGACACTTGCACTTTAAGTGCTCCTCCAGAGTCCCCAATATGGACGTTAGGACCATGGGCGTCGCGAGGCGGGCGCACTTGCCCTGGAAAAGCAAAAAAAATAATAAAAAAAAAATAAGGAAGGGAAAAAAAGAAAAAAAAAAGAAAAGAAAAAGGGGCGCGAAGACAAAGTGGTGTAAATTTAATGAGTTGGGGGGGGGGGGCAAAATGTCCCTGCCCCCTCTAAAACTGATAAATGTATCGAGAATGTGTTGAGAAATACAAGCATTTTTTGGCAAATTTTTTTTTTGCCCCCCTCTAGAAAAAATCCTGGCGACGCCCATGGTTAGGACTTGCTCCCACCTCCTGCATTCCGAGTGAGGGCTATGACGGAGGGACCCGTAACCAGTCTAACGGTTAACCCAGGTTTAAGACATAGACTTTTCCACAGTTTTGAATCCTCCAATTTTCCAGTGAGCTTTAGAGGCAGGAATTTCCCATGCTACATTGATGCTGGCAAAAGAAATCAGTTGCATTAAAAAATTTATGGTGAACAGAATTTAAATTTACCTTTTTCAAGTTTTTGCTAAGCATATTTTTAGATTCTTAGTGGTACAATCTGTAATAAAATACAAGGGCATATAATTACGTAATAACATTTTTGCATGTAGAAAAATAATGGTAAAAGGGATATTTTTGGAAAACCAGCTAGAACATGAAATTGTTTTCATTCAAAATACAATACTCTTAAATGTGCACTTTTGGCCGGTTGCGCTCTTTTGGGCTCTAAAAACGCATTTCTCACGAAACAATAATCCTTGGAAAGATTGATGACCAGTAGAATATAAACGTGCACACAACTATACCTTGAACTAGAACGGCGAAGTCGCCATGGCTCGCTGTCGAAGGCGGGAAGGGAGGCTGGAGCTAGGGTTGGGGATGTGCATGATGGGGATCAGGATTCTCGTTGATGTGCCAAGGTGTAGGGTAAGTTTTTAAATGTCAACGTAAAAAGTCAACAGATGACCTGATAAATACATGTGTATACATAGGTTAGCAGCCGTGGTTCTACGGGTTAGGGGCTGTAGCCCCCCAAAATTTTGTCTAGCCCCCAAAAATAAATTCCGTAAAAAAAAATTTGCATTAGCAAAATGAAGGATTGTGATGTACATGCGAACAGTCTCCCCCTAAAGAAGAAATAGCCGTGTCAAGGGTTTATTAGTTAATATAGTGTGAATGATTTTAGGATTTTATTGGCGCTCCCCATTGAAAATATGGTATGACACCCCCCCTATTGATTTTCGGAGGCCTAAGTGTCAGGAAAAAATAACCGGTCTACATTTCAGCACGCCTCCCTGAAAAAATTCTGGATCCACCATGATAGCCCCCCCCCCCAAAATATTTGTTCTAGAACTGCGCCTGGATTAGCCGTCACTGCGTTATGGGGAAGTTTTCCATTGTTAGGGTAATTAGGACCCAGTTGTGGAGCCTTTTGGCAGCCCCCACAGTGTCTTCGGGTCCCCGTAGTTGTATTACCATGGGAAAACTCTTGTGTAGTCCCCACAATTAAATGCGGAACAAGAATGGGTATACATGTACATGTAGACACAGCACCATCACCACATGCCCGGACCCGCCCCCTCCCCCACCCCAAGCCCCTACCCACACCCATCCCATCCTCCACCTACTCATCTCCACCCCATCACCTACACATCCCAACCACACCCAAACTCCTATCCCTATCTCCTTAACCCTCCCCTCCCCCAACCCCCTACACCCACTACCCTATAATGTCCCTATCCCTCCTTACCCACCCCTACACATCCCCACCCTAACCCCTACTCGAATCCCTATATCCCGCCCACCCCAATCTTCCCTAGCCATACTGACCCATACCTCCCCGCCTGACCCCAACCCCTACTCCGATCCTTATACCCTGCCCCCTCCCCTTACCCAACCCTATACACCTACGCTACTCATCCTCACCCACCCCTACACATCCCCACCCTAACCCTACTCAAATCCATATTTCCTTCCCCCTCCCCGACCCCCTAACCCTCCCCCTACCTGTCTCCACCCCACCCATACATTTGTACACATCCCCACCCCACCCAAACCCAGTATTCCAACCCCAGCCGCCACCCCAACCCACCCACCCCACCCCACCCTATCTCCCCTACCCATCCCTATACCAACCCAAACCCCAACTCCAACCCCTATCTCCCACCCCTATTCCCCACCCCCATCCTCCCCTACCCCATCCCTACTCCACCCACATAAAACTAAAAGTTCAAGTACATGCACATCCCCGAAATGCATAGTGTAAATGTTATATCGGTATACATACATGTACATGTTATACCGGTTTCCATGAACATGTCACAATTAAAAACTTAATAAAACATTTTCTTGAATTAAAAATCCTCAATAAAATAGTAAAATTTACTGCGATATGAACCTAAATAAAGTTATAAAGATGATACATGTAAACTGCATTTCATTTTTCCCCAAGTTAGCTAGAACCAAAAACGTCAACATTTTTATCTGAACGCGGACGGCCGGCCGGATGTCCGTTCTGACCATACCACCCTTGTGGGGTGATGTTCCTTTCAGGACACATCACCCCACATTTTTCACAATAGAAAAACATCACCCCAGAAGGGAATCTTTAGAAAAAGGGATAATGGGAACACAATGCTATCACCCCACAATTCCGTCTGGCTGGAACGGACATTCCAGCGGATGGACAGTTCTGTCGTAGGAGCATTGTTGTCCCATTGTCCCTATTTCTAAAGATTTCGTTGCGGGGTACCCTTTTTTCTAAAGATTTTATTTGTGGGGTACCTCGAACAAAGGACGGGTACCCCTCAAGTGGTCCCTGGTAAGGGCGGACGGACGGAAATTGGTATTACATAGGCTCGCTTCTGCTTCGCAGCTCGCCAAAAATGACGGTTTCATTTTTGAGTTGAAATTCAATGGCTTTTTTTTTCACTGCTAGAAATACAGGAGAGGCAAAAATCGCTAACGCGCCAAAAAGTAAACAAACGGGTGTTTTCAACGTTTTCTCTGGAAATGTCAGAAATTTTGCACAGGATTTTCCGGGACCCAGAAAACACTAAGTTTTGACATTCTGCGGATGAAAGTGCACCTGAAACTTTGATAATAATTACTTCAAGCGTCCCAAACTATTTTACTTGTTGAAGTATGGTGGACGCAATAAGAGGGCGCTATTTGAAGTGGGTAAATTTGAGTCACTACAAAAGAGTTTACCCACTCAAAATCATTTCGTAAACCCATGGAATGAATATTATTCAGTATGCACTGCCGACAATTTTGTTCTACAACACTAGATGAAATTCCAAAAAATATTGCATGAAACTGTTCAAATATCCAATATACCTTACTTAATTATCTTAGCAAATCTGGTTTACACCATTTTCTTATTAGAAATATATAGATTATTTCTCGTTATTAATTGTCATTTCCCACATGGTTAAGCATGAATCTCAGTAACTGGTGGAAATAGATAAAAACCAATTGTAACTGGAAATATTCCTTAGCAAATTGTTTTGGGTTTTTTCCCCTTCTTTTTGTTTCTTTTTTCCCCTTTCCTTTAACTTTTGAAGTGGTTAAAGGTAATCGACACCATTTGCAAACACTCAAACATAAAACTATCAAAATATCATGAATTATCTTACTTAATTTTCAGAAAATAAAAGGATATAAAGCATCCTGTGAAAAAAATTCCGCCCAGTATTCTGTCTTTTTCCAGGCAAAAAGAATAACCATCAATTCATCGCGATGGTTAGGATCAAACCTTCAAACAGCCAACAAAAACATGCTTTGCGTGAGAAAAAAATAAAGATGCATTGTTACAGTTTTCTCAAGAGTATGACATCTACTGTGCCTAATTAAGACGAAATTTTTGTTTGTTTGTCATTAATATCCTGCATCAGATTGATTGCATTATTTTTATATATCTTGAGACACCAAAAAAAAAACTGTTTGCAAATGGTGGCCATTAACTTAAAGCCCAATAAATTAGATAAATATGTAGCCAGAGACGTGATAGAGAAAGTTTGGCATATAACACAAGCCTTTTTCTTCCACGTCTCTTTTCTCTGTTAAATTTATACATGTATTCATTCAATAAAAGCACTTTAGATAGAGTGTAAGCGTGCACCTGCAGTGTTGTGTTGTTTCTAGATATCATTTATTACTGTCAGTGATCTGTTAAAGTGTGTCATGGCCTTACATGTATTTGTTTAAACTAAAGTTGCGCTGGTCCCAGAGGGCCAGCCTATACTATTTAGCACTTATCTAGCACACAGGCACGCACCGACCGACTGGACCGGGCCGGACTGTCTTTTGTGATTTCGACTAGAATATTAAGCCCGACCGGCCGACCCAAACTGACTGACCTGATTTGACCTGCCCTGATCTGAACTGAACTGACCTGAACTGACTAACTGACCTCACCTGTCTAAGATTTAGACTTGAATAAAACCAGACCCAACCCGAACTGTCCTGACCTGATTGACCGGCTCGACCTGATTGACCTGACCTGCACGACGTGACCTAACCTGAATGATCTGACCTGACGTGAAGTAGCTGGCCTAGACTGACTGTCTCTTGTGATTTAGACTTGAATAAGCCCGACCCGATCTGACTGACCTGACCTAGCTGACCTGACATGACCTGACCTAACTGACCTGACCTGACCTGACCTGACTGACAGTCTCTTAAGATTTCGACTTGCCTATATAAGCCCTACCATGGCCCGCAAACAAATGACTAAGGTAACTCCTCAGACCCCTGAGACCAAGTTCATCTCTAAGACCATCTTCACTACACATGCCTAGTCTTGTTTTCTTTCGCGGTAGTTGCAAACCAGATTTGAGCTAACGGTATAAATTAGCCCCCCCCCCTTTCAAAATAGTAATAACAATAATAATAATATCGATAAATAAATAAATAAAAGTTGCTACAATAATTAAAAGCACTTTCTGACTAGATTCCCTTAAACGTTTCCCTGTGAAACTCTCACTGAAAATTAACATGAAATTTAACAATATTCTAGATTTCAAATATGTCTGCACTGACATCAAAAATCTTAGAAATTAAAACTCCTTACCAACAAAACTAACATGACTAACAACTACAGCAAGTACACCATTCCTTTGTCCACCGTCAATAATGCTTATAATACAGCACACCATCATTTTCGTATCTCATGAATTTGCATAGTAAAGCTGTCCCAGCGGTAGAGGGCGTTATCAACAAAGCAGTTGTTACTTAACATCACCATACCTCAGATTGATTTAGGGGAGAATGGGAAGTGCATGTGATATATAAGTAAACTATTTAAATGCGGAGTGTCCTGACACTACAATTTGTAAAATTATATTGATGTCATTCTTTCACGGTTCCCGTCAATATTCGAGATTCTTTTGTCAAATATCATGACATGATATTGGACGAGATTTCATTTTAATGCAAAGTGAGATTTGTTCATTACAATAGCTTTGTTTATATCGTGGATGGACAGAAGTCGGCGTTCGGTGATCAGTGTTTATATAGACCGACCTCTTTAGGAAGAAATTTGATGACGATACAATAAGACGTGTCGGCCTAAAATGCAATTTCCTTAAACTTATATTCATTCTTTCGCGGTTCTTGTCAAATTTCGAGATTTGTGTGTCAAATACCATGGCAAAATATTGGACGTAAAATATTCTATACCAAAGAGTTCTGAGAGCCATGGAATTGGGACATGAAGATATATGGCAATGCATCTCTGGCCCGGACTTGGGACTTCCAATTCAGAGCATTTCCGATGCAATAGGGCCCAAAAGTGGCGCTAATAGCCATGTTGTGGATGGATCCGTTCTCAAGATGGCAACCTTTCCACTTTGGGAAACATCTCTCGTTGAAGGGGTCGTCTTCTTTGGGTTTGAATGTTTCGAAAAGTCATATGTTAACCCACCAAAAATTGAAAAGAAAATGAAAGATGACATGTTGCTCATCATTTTCCTGTGCAGCCTGAACACCCGTGAGAGTTTTGAGTATTTTTGTTAAAAGAATTTTGAAGTATGGGCATTCATCACTGTTGTCTGTGGGAATTTATTTGATTGGGTGCACTGCTACTGGTCTAGCACATATGCCCACTTTAATTTTCTTTCAATAGAGGGCGCGCCACATGAATAGTGGTCCCAATATTCACCACCAAACTCGAGTTAGGGGCAACAACTCAAGAAATACAAGATGTATTGTTGACTTATCGTCTATGTTTAATAAAAGTGTAGCATCCGTGTGGAGACCAATATTTTAGGGGCGCGCCCTCTATTGAACGAAACTAGCTCAATTAGGCACGTTCGCAAGTTCGTCTAGGTGCGAGACCACTAGTTTTATTTGGCGCGCCCTTTCTCGAAAGAAACTTTCAGTTGTTGTTTGACGGTTTCTCACGAAATTGAATCTCCTTATGTAAAATATTAAGACCGATCGCTGGTCAAACTTAAAACTGAATACAGCCGGGGCCTGCATAGGCTCGGGTTATTGCCCAAACAACAATTGTGTTATTTTGTCCATGGGCGTTGACTTTCTTTTTTTCATTCGGTTTATATTTTTCGCGACTAAAATACTTTATTTGTTTCGGTCATTTTATTTGTTATTATTTGACGGTTTCCCATAAAATTATATCTCATCATGTTACTCAGTCATTATGACAAATCACTGGACGAAATTTCAATTTTGAAATACAGAACAAACTCGTTTTAGGGGCAACAACTCAAAAAATCTGAAAATCGGTCATCCATTTTCGTCTGAATTTGAATGCATGCCTTTGATCCCATTTCAATTCAATGAAAGTTGAAAGGTTTTCATTGTCCGTGAATTTGGTTTTGAGGTTTTGGTTCTTTAAATGCAGAGTTCTGGAGTCGAAAGGCGCTGCTCAATCACTTAATTGATTGAACTAAAATGGAATCGAATGCTCTGGTAGCGAAAATGAAACGCAGGTTCAGAGCGATTCTTAAATTCAGATGAAAACGAATGACCAATTTTCAGAGGTGAATGAACATATTAGGAAATTGACCGAGAAAACCTATACAACAGATGTATTAAAATTAAAATTTCAAACGCCTTGAAGATCTAGAGTGTTGAGTATTTTTAAAAAAAATGTGGAGGTACGTGTATGTAATTATTGGGGAGTCGATTTACAGGTCTGAAACCCTGGGAGTAGACCCATGTAAATAAGCCAAAAAATCCGTCCGCTGAGCTCATCAATACAAGTTATACACTCAAATTCTTCTATATTTAATAAAGGGTTCTAAGAGCCATGGAATTTGGAAATTTAAGAAATATGGCAATGCACCTCTGGCCTGGACTTGGGGCTTCCAATTCAGAGCATTATATGCAGGACTATCATAGGTCTGATTCCCGCCCCGTGAATACAAAATCACAAATGTTAGCGCGGAACCAGCCTATTGCAAAATGGCAACAAGGCTATCACCAATGTGTAGTTTGTTTGGTGATAAGCTTCGATTTTCGCTGAATTCGAAAGTGTCTCTGGCAATTATCAATAAAGAGATATAAAGAGGGGCAGTACTTTTCAGCATTTGAAACCTATGCAGTTGAAGTGTGCCTGAAAGTTGCCTTTGTGGAGACACAGGCGATTTTGCCTACTGGTTATGATGAGAGTCAGTTTTTTTTTTAGATAAGCCATGGGTTCAACTGTCGTCCATGATGTAAACATCATTTTTCAAAAAAATAAATAATCATGCTGCGCACGCGCAGAGGTGATCCAATCAATAGCTTTAAATGGGAACTAGCTACCGGTCCCCATATTATTGGAGCGAGAACCAGCCTAGTCTTCCCAAAGGTCTCCCTCACCGCAAGGCTCCTGTGACATGAATATGCATTAGCGTTAATATTAATCGTAGTAGCCAATGATCGTGCATCAATGAGCCTGCCTGAGCCCCGGCGCGGAAGCTATGCTGAATCGCACCCGATAGGCCTATGATTAGTGCGTTGAATGTACCCGGCAAAACGTGTTGTCTGGTGGTGAAATATCTACATTTTGAAACATCTGTCATTCGGATTTCGAACCCAGTAAAAAACCCAAACCGGACTAAATTCTATCGAGAGGAAGTTACCGAGCCTGTCATCAGGATGCGGCGTCTTGCCCTGGCGTCACTTGTTGCTTGCGTCTTTGGTAAGTCGCCATTATTTCACCTCATCCCCCCAGCATTTGATTAGTTTTATTGTCCCGTTATTCCTGATGATGATGTTCACCCAACCTCAGCTTCGCTTGGCGTGTTGTGGTTCCTGAAGGCACTTCACTTCCGAACCAAACGAATTTGTATAGGAAAGGAAGGCAAGAACTGTTATTAGGGTTGGGAACGAAGTTAACATTATTTGAATACATCAAAACTCACAAATTGATAAACGTGGGCATTCCCATGGGCAGTGACATGACACCCTCAATATAATTGTATATATTTTTTTAGTATTTTAGTAAGCCATGAATTACAATTCGTTTATTACGGGCCGTTAAATTGTGATTGACCATAAGGTTAATGCCAGTAATAATCACTCTCTTGAAGACGGTCAGAGCATACTGACCGGAACGTCGCGTATATACCTGTGGGTTTTTTTTCAGAACCATTCTCTTAGTTGAGAAATTATTCCCACATGGTTTTTCCGCAAACCTTTCATTCATTAGTATCTCCACCATGCATGCAAAGCCTCCAATCTTACTCATAATGCCAGTGAAAAGAAGACTGTAACTGCGCTGAAGCTGCTTTTGGCAAGTGCAGCACCAAGACATTATTTTTTTGCTTGAAACTAGGCCGATTCGTGAATGGCATTAAAATTAAAACAAATCGGATTTATTTAATTAAAAAAAAGATTTCTTAAATTTAAATCAGATTGTGTTTTTTTTAATTCAAAATATTGATATATATAAAATGTGTCTAAAAACTCCCCATGTACCCTTACACCCATCACTAAGGAGTTTACAGGTTCCTATAATACTCATCATCCAAAAAACTCAATTGATAAATGCTTTTGAAAAAAAATCAGAGATAAACAATAAACAATCTCTTGATTTCATCTACATGTAGTCTACCTTATAGCCCAGGTTGGACGAAGTCTTCATTGCATTACGACTGACGTCCAGGATGAGAAATCTCTACATATAATTTTGACCTGATTTTTGTTGCGTTTTACCTCGTTATAGCAGCTTGTTTCACGCCTACATACTCTATGCATCTTATCTATTGATCCGGGGGGTTCAGGAATTCCATATGTGATGCTGACCGACGTTAATCAGGAAAATAATCTCTAAAGCAACGTTACACTTTGTAATAAGGTGGAATCAGTTAATTTAAATGATTAAAATGATCCTCGATCAGTTTATTTTGCCAAAAATAAGATCTTTACAAAAAAGTGATTTAAAGCAGTGATTTAAAAAAAAATCATATGAATTAAATCGCGATATAAATCAGTGATTAAAATCAACGTGATTTAAATCAACCAACCACGGGCCTTTTACTCACTTTTTTCCCACAAATAAAATGAAACGGCGAGCTTGATTGATTTAACTGAAAGCAAAACGGCAGACAAAATTGAACCAAATAATATAAAACAAGTGGGATAGACAAACGTCATGAACTTGTTTGAAGAAGCCTCAATACTTGTAAGGTGGATACGGTCGCCCTGTAACGACACTTCAATGTTAACCTTTTCAATATTAACGTTGAAACTTCGCAATATAAACGTTTAACCTTCGCAATATGCACGTTGTACGTTGCATAATCTCGCAATGTGGAAGCTGCTTCTTGTCATTGTGAACGATCTATCTTGTTAATGTTAACGATCGATCTGGTCAATGTGAACCATGAATCATGCTTGATATCAATGTCGCACCTTGCTTCTTTGCAATTTGAACCATGTACATTCGCATCGTTAACATTTGACCTTGCATCTTCTTAATATTATATTGTTGAACCGTGCTCCTTCGCGATGTGAACGATGTCTACCAAGAGTATACGATGTCCTCGGCAAGCCATATAAACCGACCACTCAATTGGATAATTGTCAACATGACGGCTGTTCAATTCCACTTAACCCTCATACTTGGGGTCTCGCTTATCCGGTATTTGGTCGCTCACTAATTATATCATTCATTTTGAGGCCATGGGATGTTTGACTGAAAAAGAAGTGTTCATTAAATTAGACTAATTATTGTTTTGCCCCCCCCCCCTGATTTACCGAAGTGCCCCTCGTGCGGACATAAATGTGCCCCCTCGCAATGCAAAACAAAACTGGCCCTAAAATGTCGTAGAATTTGTTTTCAGTAACCATTTCCCAAAATGGTATAGAGGGTTTTGAAATGAACGAGGAATATGAAAACCAAGCCCCAAAACCCTTACAATGGCACATAATGCGTACTTTGCATAATGGCCGGTTTTGAAGAGCGCCCCTATTTTGGAAGATGCTTCCAACCCCCCCCCCCCCCCCCCACCAAGTGTCAGGTGAAAAAAATCGTGTTGACATTTCAGCACGGATGTGCTGTTGCACCGACGAAAGATGCATTTTACTGACCAAGTGCCCCTTTTTTGGTGATGCCCCTCCCCCTGTTTGAAAACCGTTCCGCCGCCGCTGGACTCATTGTCAATTGGAATAAAACAAAGAAAGAAGTCATTTAGTATTTTGTGATCACGTTAGATGGCTTTTCTTGCCACACTTACTTTCAGAACAAAATGACATCTGTCAAGCCCTTTACATACTGATTTTATTTAACAGAACACTCGCTTGGCTGTGTGCAACATGTTCCAAATTTTCGGCAAAATTTTCGGGTTTTGTAAAAAAGAGAAAGTCTGACAACATTCCAAAGGGAAAACGTTCCTTCGCGCAACTTCCAGGCTAATGTAATTTTGCAGAGTTAGCCGGTTATGCTGTGAAATATGGCAACCGTTTGCACTTCATTGTCATAAATGAAGGATATTAAACAAATCATCACGCAACCTCGCCCTCTGCAGGGTGTCGAGAGTACGCGCCCACCACTATCTGCTCTCTCACCCTGGTATTGGATCATTTGCATGTGTAACATTTTTGAACACGTATGCAAATGAGGAATACTCTGGTGCCTGCCTGTGCGTTACATTAGTGTTTTTTTATGCAGTGTCTGTGGTAAAAACGGAATCAATTTGTCGCACCGTGAGCTACGACAACACGATTGTTTATAAGTTAAAATATTACAATCTTGTCCAGCCAATCTACAGTATCACATTTCATATAAATATGAGCAAATTGGAAAGAAAAGGAGTATTATTTAGAAGGCGGTGGACGTTATAATTACAATGATCGTGAAAACACGTAATGCACGTTGAAAATACAACACCAACTACACGATATAAATCCATAGCCAATCGCGGTATCGAATCAGGATACAGGAAGAAAGTTTTGTAGAAATCATTTGAAATGTTTAGATTTGTTCATCATAATTGTAAAGGAGAGTTTAAAAGTTGTACCGTGTGGGTTTTTAAGCTCTGGCAAGACTACATGTCACTTGTTGGTCGGTCCGTCGGTCTGTCTGTCTGTCCCCAAAATTGACTATGAATAATTGACTAATTGTCCAAATGCCATGCCGTGGTCATAAAATGCACTCTTGCTGACGGTTTTCGGAACAGCGATTTTGTTCGATCGACGCGCACGCGCGTTAATTGTGCATTTGTCTGTCCCCGACAATTGACCAAAATCAGCCCATAAGTTTCCCACAAAATAGAAGTACCAACGAAATTTTAATTTATAGAAAAAAAAAACATACAAAATAAATTAAAAAGTTAACCAAACATTGTTTGTAACAATTTCGAAAGATGTTTATGAAAAAGTTTGTAAATGGAGGCAAAATATGTGCAGTAATAATATTGTCACGTGGTATTCATCACAAATCGCTATAAATCTAGGTAGAGTCTAAAGTATGGTGCTCCATGTGTGCCATCGGTGTCGCATTTTTGGGCGTCATATTTTTAAGCTCTGGCAGGGATCCTTTTGATAGATTTCATGCAAGACGGCCAGAGCTTATTGTGCACTCGCACTTGTTTGTTTTTTGTAGGGATATTTGTTTGCTTGTTTAATTTTATTTTTTTGAAAGGGTGGGTTTGTTTTGCTTTTGTTTTGTTTATCTTAGCGGATACAATCAATACCGAAAACATACCGGCAATGCATTTTTTATTGCGTGAATTTTTCTTCATTTTAGATACCCTTATGGGCGTGGTTTCGGCCGAGCGGGTCTGCTACTTTAGCCAGGAGCCTGATGCGAGACAGCCAGGCCGTCTTCGCTGGTTTATGCCGGGGAGTAAGGAAGATCATTGCGCCTGTACCAGAACCAGACCGGGTCCCGTCTACATGCAGCCAGTCCGTTGGTCTCAACCACCGTTCTACACCGACACTCCAATCTTTACCGACGACCAGGAGGACATTCATGATTACTTCAACTGTCATGGTGAGTATAGGCCTATTGTAATAATTATACCTAGGACCTAATGACATTACACTTTGTTTTACAAGCTCAACACAAACAGTTTTTGTTAAGGAATATTGCGACTCAATGCTATAAAGCATTCTAAATTCCTTCACGGACATCCAGTGGCGTAGCCAGGAATTTTTCAGTGGGGGCGCTGGGGAGCTGGAACATTTCAAGGGGGCGTCATGTAGGGGCGTCAATCGCTTCTCAAAAGTGTGGGGGGGACATACCTTGATCAGAACTGATGCGAGCGCGAAGCCCTTTACGGCGTGGGGGTTCGGGGACCGTTTAAGGGCCCCGAAAAAATTGGATTCTAGATGTTCTGTGGTGTGATCTGAAGCAATTTCTTACCACTTTCCTCCATGCTTTAACTAATATTTTCTTAGCAAAAGATAATTATTTCAACATCGTTTTCGAGGTTGGAGTCATTGAATCAGCTATCGGTATTCTGAGCTATATGAAGAAGAATCATGGAAATTATAACCTAAGGTGTACTATTGACAACACAATGCATCGCCTCTTCAAGGCGACGGCACGGTGGCACCGTTGCATTATCACGTCGTGCCCGTCGCGTCGTACTGTCCTTTTCATCTTGTAGATTTCTGTGCCTGCAAGTAGCTCCTTCCGTCACCCGTCGCGTCGCATGCCGCTCCGTCGTGTGTCGCGTCTGTCACCGCGTTGTGCATCGCCTCGTGCTTTCGCCCTCTAAACATTTTAATGTTGCCCTTACTGAGTGTAGGGAGCCCATTGATTTTTTTTTTAAAGAAATCTCATCTGTATCGCTGAAAACCACATTACACAGCAAAATCAATGGCGTTTGAATCAGCATTATATGCATGTTTCCATTTTGGAGATACAACAATTTAAATGGCCATATTTGGAGTTTCTATTATTCTGTAAGATTTACGTTATTTACTTTCAACATGTTTTATAAATCTCATTTTTTCCAACCTATCAAAATGTTTGATATCATAGGATCCAGTGTTGTAGGTCTCGAGACCACTTTTTGCCGGTCTCGGTCTCGGTCTCGGTCTCGGGAGCTGTGGTCTCGGTCTTGGTCTCGGTCTTGGTCCCCTTTGGTCTAGATATTTTGGCTGGTCTCGAGTCGAGAGCAGCCAAAAATTGAGGGGTTGCGGAATGGCCCTTTTAGGGTTAAGTAAAGAATCAGTTTAGGGCAAATGTGACTGCAGTGTGATGCTAATGGACATGTCTCTCTTCACTTTCTAGTGAATGAGGCATAGTCCAATAACCATTGCTCCTCTTCTTATTTCTCGTTTTTATTGTGGGATGATCTGTTGAAACAAGCACTTTATAGCCATCCTCATTGATTCCAAATACAACTGAGATTTAAATCTTATGAATCAAGACTGAAACATTATTTTTACCGTCAGATTTTGTATTTTGAATATGGGGAACAATTCAACTCTTTTTCCCTAGAAATATTGGTGATTTTTTTTCTATTTTCCTTTTCAATTTTTCCTTTATTCGTGGAGGCGGGAAAATGTTTTTTTTTCATTATATTTATTAATGGATATTCATCAATTCGTAGACCGTTAAATTGGTATTAGTGGTGGACAGCTGAATTTTGTGATCTCTTTATTAAAATAGATACGACTTGGGAATAGAGTATGCAAATTACGTGAAATGTTCAAAGTTACTACTCAATAACATGTTCTTCATCCCAATTATATTTTTTACAAAATGGAGCGTGCAATTTTTTTTTATCATACGGTCAATTTCTTTTTGACTTGCCATGTATTCATCTTTTCATCTGTAATAAACACAAATTGAGCTACTGCCATGGTCACACAAAAATAGAGTCTAATTGCCTGCCTCGTCTCCTTCCTAAATGTCAATTGCATTTGCATGAGTCGAGAAGAATTATGTTCCATTAATCGCTATATGCTGTTTACGGCCATCACAATAAACTATTAATATATTGGCAATATGTCGTACTTGTTAATCACTAAAATATTCAAGTAAATTTCCCTGCAAAGTAGCCGATGCGGGCAATACGATGGCATGGTACAAAACACAGAGAGGCGTGCGCACTGAGCCATGAATCCTAAAAGTACATCTCGCCCACCACATTCAGTTTGTGACAGCGCCCTTCTATTGTGTCGGCCATATTCTCAAATAGGCTAATGGCGATGATGACGGCGGGCAGATTAACAGAAGATAGATCAGGCAAATATGGTTCATCAATCTTCTATAGTATATGTAACGTTATTGATATTAACCAAAAATAAAGTGGCATTACATTTCAGCCTTAGCCAGGCCTTCTTCAGAGGTAAATGACAGAGGAACAAAAAACAAACATGTAGGGGACACACAAACATGCAGGGTTGGAAGGAGAATCACAAACAGGGATGGGGGGGGGGGCAGACCAATCCATATCTGGCTACCATCTCTCAATTTTTTGGTCTACATGTACAAATCTATATTCCATGACTGAAATTTTAAAAAATACATCAATATTTTCTTGCTCTAAATTTTTTTCGAATCAGGTTTACAAGGAGGTCCAATGTAAAATTAAAGTTGCATTTAAATATCCGTTAGTGGTCATTGCTGAAACCAAGGGGTGGCTCTGGAGTTTAGGGTCCGACTTCCTAAAACAGATGAAACATCCACCTTTAACTTTTTACTTTTGTCAAGTTTCAACATTGCAAAAAACTAGTACAAATTATCGTACTCCTAAGTTAGAGTTTCTTCTTCAGATTGACACTTTAAAGTAGTTAAACAATATTTTTTAAACAAAATATTTTTTAAAAAGTGGCAAAAATATATGGAGTTCATCAAATAAGGTTTTCCCTTTCTTTAAATTAGGTTGTTTCCAATTTTTTAAATTGATTGTGACAATAACAAATTCTGTTGCCATGTTGTAATTTATGGCATGAAGCAAACACGAAGAGCACTCACATGACACAATTAAGCAGGTACAAGTGATTCCTAACTTTCAATCACTTCCTTCACATCCCATAAAAAATCAACATCTCAAGGACAGACTGTTCAGCTGTAATTAGTGTCTTGTTGTTTATTTAGATTATTGTTATTTATTATCCGCGGTCTCGGTCTCGGTCTCGCAACTTCGGGTCTCGGTCTTGGTCTCAGTCTCGGACTATCCGGTCTCGACTACAACACTGATAGGATCCCCATTAAACAAACAATAACTTGATTTTTGAATAAGGTTTTTACCACTGATAACAAAAAGTAACGACTCCCCCCCCCCCAGTGGCGGTTCTACGGGGGTTCTACGCTCCCCATTGAAAATATGGCACGATGAATATGAATATCACGTGCGGACCCAGATAGGTTACTCCCGGGGGAGGGTGTACGGTGTGCCAAGGGCCCAAAGGCTGATCCAAGGGAGGGGGGGGGGGGAGGCCGGGCCATGCCTCTTCCACCAAAAAAAGCAAAACGAACCCAATTTCTTTTTTTGGGGGGTGACGTCACAAACAAAGGTAGCACAGCACCATCTTTTCCTAAAATATAGGTTTTTCCGGCCAATTTCACCAAGTTTTCATTGAATTTAATGCCTGGCTTATTCGATTTAGATTGAAATTGAAAGATCACGCAGATCGGTATTCGACAATCAAAAAGAATAATTCCATTTCACTATCCGAGCATTCTATCGCCTTTAGCTTCACTCGTCCCTATCAAAGATGCATTCGTTTAAAAGTATCGCGTTGTTCATTCAATTTCGTCTAAACCATTAGTAAGGGGTTGATCGGGCATTCGTTTTCATTAATGGGCAAACATAATTATGTTACATTTTGTCAAACATCTTTTAAGACTTCATACCTGTCCGTCATGATTCCTTAGCGTAAATCATATTTGATAACTTCATTCCGTAGATGCCTTTCTTTCTTAATTATGTGCAATGAATTTTTCTCAGGAAATCTTACTGTGCAACTCTTTACTACTGCAAAATGTAAGAAAACTACACATTTGAAATTCAGTTTATCTTACTGCAAAAAGGCACTTCTTTAAATATTTTCCATGCTTTTCCGGACTACGTATGAGCGCACTGTTACTGTGATGTCATTTCAGGAAGACACTGTTCAGTTTAGGGGTTTTTCTTTAAAATTATTCATCCAAAATTTCTTAATTGAAAACATTTGTGGGAAAGGGTTGGTCATTGGCTTACTGCCATACTGACACAACATATAATCACTAAATAAAAGAAATTGATGACAGCAAAATATTCCAAATTCTAGCAACCTTTTTGCTGAAATAGCCGTGTAACATTAATCATGCCCGGAATGCCATCACAGGTTTTCTAATGATGATGAAACTTTGCATTAGCATAAAAACGGAGAAGACACGAAAAACACCCCTCAACATGAAAAATAAAACGTGCAAATAAGGTTAAATGTGACACAAAGATGTATTTTTAAGGTTTGCATTGAAAACTTTGCGTGGGCCCTTTGAAAACGGTAAGTGTTCGGTCAGACATACGCAAAAAAGCGTTTAAGAAATAACGCAAGAGAAGTGTTCCCGACGATACAACCATTGCCAAACATACGTGTCCCGATGCCTAAATCGTCAACGTAAAGATGCCCTTGCTCAAACGTTTAAACAAGAAGATAAGATCAACAGTGAAAAGAAATTATCTAAGTCCCTTTCAATTAATTATTTCGTTACATCTTGTTTCCCTCATATCAGTTAAATTGTAACATTGTAAATTTTACAGTCATCAAGATTTTTGAGGAGAAATAAACATCGGTTGTACCGTCGGGAACACTTCTCTTGCGTTATTTCTTAAATGTTTTCTTGCATAATGTCTGACCCAACATTTAACGTATATTCAAAGGGCCCATGCAATTAATTTTTCAATGCAAACCTTAAAAATACATCTTTGTGTCACATTTTACCTTATTTGTTTTATGTTTCCATTTTAAAGGATTTTTTGGGTCCCTTCCCCATTTTTATGCTAATGTAAAGTTTCATATTCATTAGCCTGAACCTGTGATGGCATTCCGGGCATGATTAATGTTACATGGCTATTTCAGCACACAAAAAATGCTAGAATTTTGGATATTTTGCTGTCATCAATTTCTTTTGGTTGGTGATTCTTTGATGTGTCGGTGCATGGCAGTAAGCCAATGAGCAACCCTTTCCCATAAATGTTTTCAATTAGCAAATTTTGGATGAACAATTTGAAAGAAAAACCCCTAAACTGAACAGTGTCTTTCTGAAATGACATCACAGTAACAGCGCGCTCATACGTAGTCCGGAAAAGCACGGAAACTTTTAAATATTTAAAGAAGTGCACTTTTGCAATAAGATTTTCGATTGAATTTCCGAATTTGTTTAATCAGTCTCATTATCATGTGGTCCAATTGGGGTTTCGTTTTCATTTGGGGTTCATTCAATTTCATTTTTAGGCAGCCAAGATTTTGCTGTGAATGTTCGTTTTCGTTTTTGGGCAGCCTATTTAGTTTTGGCGCATTCAAGACTTAATTTGTAGCAGTCTTAAATTAAGTCTTTGCAACCTTTTGACGGTTGACGCATTCAAATTAGCGAACATCTGTGCGCTTATAACGTATAACCATGCTTTTCATTTCTTATTCGTTTATGGGCAATCGCTTTCATCGTTTGGTCATTTAAATTAGTAAGATTTTTTAATCGATATTTTTTCTTTTTTTTCTCCGAGGTTTATTTCCCCTCAAAAATCTTGATGACTGTAAAACTTACAATGTTACAAATCAACTGATATAGGGAAACAAGATGCAACGAAATAATGAATTGAAAGGGACTAAGATAATTTCTTTTTCACTGTTGATCTTTTCTGTATAATTGTTTAAATGGTTGATCAAGGGGCTTTTTTACGTTGACGACTTCTTGACGTGCAATACATCGGGACACGTATGTTTGGCAATGGTTGTATCGTCGGTAACACTTCTCTTGCGTTATTTCTTAAATGTTTTCTTGCGTATGTCAGACCAAACACTTACCGTATTCACAGGGCCCATGCAAAGTTTTCATTTCAAACCTTGAAAATACATCTTTGTGTCACATTCAACCTTATTGGCAAGTTTTATTTTCCATTTTGAGGGGTGTTTTTGGTGCCTTCTTCGTTTTTATGCTAACGCAAAGTTTTATATTCATTAGAAAACCTGTGATGGCATTCCGAGCATGATTAATGTTACACGGCTATTTCAGCAAAAAACGTTGCTAGAATTTGTGGATATTTTGATGTCATAATTTTTTTTCTTTGGTGATTATATGATGTGTCAGTATATGGCAGTAAGCCAATGACCATCCCTTTCCCACATATGTTTTCAATTAGTAAATTTTGGATGAATAATTTCAAAGAAAAAACCCTAAACTGAACAGTGTCTTCCTGAAATGACATCAAAGTAACAACATTAGTCCGAAAAACATGGAAACATTTAAATGTTTAAAGGAGTGCACATTTGCAATAAGATTAACCCAAAAAGTGTTGTCAAATGTGTAGTTTAACATTTCACAGAGTTGCACAAAAAGAATTCCTGAGAAAAATGCATTGCACATACCCTTTAATTAAGAAAGAAAGTCAGTCTACGGTTTGAAGTCATCAAATATGATTTACGCTAAGGAATACGGACACTTCTGAAGTCTTAAAAGATGTTTGACAAAATGTAACATATGTTTGCCCATTAATGAAAACGAATACCCGATTAACCCCTTACTAATGGTTTTAGACGAAATTGAATGAAAAACGCAATACTTTTAATATGAATGCATCTTTGATGGGGACGAGTGAAGCTAAAAGGCGATAGAATGCTCGAATAGTGAAATTGAATGATTCTTTTTGATTGTCGAATGCCGATCTGCGTGATCTTTCAATTTCAATCTAAATCGAATGAGCCAGGCGTTAAGTTGAATGAAAACTGGGTGAAATTGGCCGGGAAAACCTTAACCAAAAATTGTTGTCAAATGTGTAGTTTACTTACATTTTACAGTAGTAAAGAGTTGCACAAAAAGAATTCCTGAGAAAAATTCATTGCACATACCCTTTAATTAAGAAAGAAAGGCATCTACTTATTGAAGACATCAAATATGATTTACTCTAAAGAATAAGGAAACGTATGAAGTCTTAAAAGATGTTTGACAAAATGTAAAATATGTTTGCCCATTAATGAAAACGAATGCCCGATCAACCCCTTACTGCTGGTTTGGACGAAATTGAATGAACAACGCGATACTTTTAATATGAATGCATCTTTGATAGGAACGAGTGAAGCTGACAGGCGATGGAACGCTCTAATAGTGAAATTGAATGATTCTTTTTGATTGTCGAATGCCGATCTGCGTGATCTTTCAATTTCAATCTAAATCGAACGAGTCGGGCGTTAAATAGAATGAAAACTTTGTGAAACTGGCCGGGAAAACCTATAGTAAAATGTTTTCGTATTCAAGTTTTATTCATTCCTCATTGTACTTTTCGGTAGCACACGAAGTAAAGATCAAGCGTCATTATGCTCCGGAGTCAAAACATTGCCCAGGGCAATTTTTACCACTCCGCATAAAAAAATGAACATAGTAGGGCCTACTTCATTCAGTGCAAAAAGTTGATGTACTAACTAATTTATTTTTTCAACTTTTCACCTGAAATCGCTTGTAATTTGAAACTGATGACGTCACAAAATTCGTCACATTTCGGACCAGGATTCATGTTCAAACCAGGTTACCTCCTCATCCATTCACCCGTTATTTCGAAGCAATACGTTTTCTTATGATTTTGAGGATTCTGTATGTATTTTGAATTCAACTAACTTTAACCTTCCGGTAACTCCGGGAGGAAATGTCAAGCATGTTAATGAAGGTATAGCCTATCAGATTTGCAAAGTATAGGTTTTCCCGGCCAATTTCCATATATTTTTTTCCTGATCATTTTCTTCATCAGCCATTCAATTGTGCGTGATGTTTTACACATATCTGATCAATTGGGGTTTCTTTTTCATTGTTTGGGCATTCGATTTTAATTTGTAGGCACCCAAGATTTTGCTCCAAATGTTCGTTTTCGTTTTGGGGCATTCTATTTCGTTTTAGTACGTTCAAATTTTAGGCTGACAATTTGAACAGAAAACCTCTAGCTGAACAGAGTCTTTCTGAATTGGCATCACAGCAACAGCGTCCCCAGTAGTCTGGAAAAGCACGGAAACGTTTAACTGTTTAAAGAAGTGCACTTTGCAATAAGAGTATATACCAAAAAGGGATGTCAAATAGTTTTCATGCATTTAAGAGGGGTCAAAATTTGCAGAAAATGTGTCCCCTTAGATAAATTTATTGCATGGACTCTTGAAGAAAGAGAGGTGTGCATCTACGGATTGAAGACGTCTGATGTAATTTACGCAGAGATAATTCAGAACTTTATAGGAATACGGGCACACACAAAGATGCTTGATAAAATGTACAATATGTTTGCCCATTGATGAAAATGAAAGTCCGATCAACCCTTACTGCTGGTTCAGACAAAATTGAAAGAACAAGACGATACTTTTAGAATGCGAAGATAGTGAAATTGAATGATTCTTTTTGATGGTCGAATGATGATGTGCGTGATTTTTCAATTTTAATATATATTGAATGAGCCAGGCGTTACATTAAATAAAAACTTGGTAAGTTGGCCGTTAAAAACTATATTAACATGCTTGTTTATTATTTTGTCCATGAGTTAAAAAAAGGACGATTTGTTAATTTGATACTCGATGACGTCATGATGATGTACCCTCTTTTTCAGGGTTGATTTTCGTTCCAAGTCTCAAGTTCCTGCTGGGAACAGCTTGGAGAAAAGTCGCTAAGAATGACGGTCCGGGAAAAAGAAAGAAAAGCTCGAACGATTCTAAAACTGTAGCCGGGTTGTGGCAGATTCCCCAAATCCAAATAAAGGCTGCCGTACTCAGGGATAATTATTTTCACTAAAAGCGTGATCACTGAAGCCTTTCTGTATTTTATGCTACGTCATTTATAATACATTAACATCCGGAATACACACAAAGGAACGCAGTCATCAAGCGCTTCCTTTCTGCCTCATTGCTTACCAGTATTGTCGATAGGTTATTAAATATGAATTTAATCATTTTCCTCCATCGTAGTTTTTTGTTATAATGATTTTGCACTTAAATGCAAGGCCAGTAGAATCGGGCGAACAAGAGAGTTACTGCATGAGACCTCATAGTGTGTACATTCATGTACATCTTCCTGATCCGAAAGTCACAGGGAGCAATGATATTTATAAGAAATAACAATATTCAAACGAAATGATACAGGGAGGTACTGAGGGGTGATCAGTCGTTGGTTAATGAGTATGAAGACAAAAATTGGCTCAATTCCTTTTAAAGTATAAAGAAGTCAGCCTATAGGCCTTCCTTTTCAGTAATATAAGACAAATTATTGTATTTTGAAATTAAAATAAAAAATTGGGCACGGTTGTCACTATTTTTATTATAGGTTTTCCCGGCTATATTAAAATGTTCATTATTCGAATTCACTGTTTCTAATATTCATATTCGTCCATCAACATCGATTTAGTGCACTTCAATGTTTTATTTTATTTTGTTGTCAAATTTAAATAATGAGCACACGTTTCGCCCCGGAGTATTCGATCTCGTCTCGTCTACGCCAAACCTTGTTATTCAGAAATTAAATTCGTCTAATTGATTCATATAAGATGAATTCGATTTCTGAATGCCGGCTGCACGGCGAAATTGATCGGTAATGTCGAATATCGACCCGGTGACTAAAGAGGGTTACCAAACTTTGAATAAATGGCTAAAGTGGTTCTTTTTAAAGCATGTGATTTTTTTCTCGGACGAATTTGAATGTTAGAGTTGGTGCATTGGAATGAAGAATGTTTTAATTTAAATAGTCGGGAAACCTATAGTATCTTAGAACGTAGCATTGCCAAGGCCTTTCTGGTGATATTTTTCCTCTCATCAATTGGATCATAAAGTGAGCCTCGTTCATTTATAATGCAGTATCTCCGGGAAAATATACAAAAGAGACACAACCATTAATTGCTAGCTTTCTGCCTCGTCTTCCCGCCCAAAATCAATTGGGCATTGATGAAATAAATAAATTAAGTCAAATTATTCATGACATTTCAATTGTATAGTTCACTGAAAAGCAGAGCCAACATAAAAAAAAATTCAAAGCGGAGTACTCCCTGTACTTTTGGTTTTTCATCACAGAGCACGCATAACCCTTGGTTTAACCCATCGGATACGCACCAAGAGAGGCTATTTCTAGTCAGGATTTGGAGGGGACAGCGGCGTCGCAGTGGCGTAGCCACGGGGGCGTGGGGGCGACTGGGACTGGTCCCCCCCCCACTTTTTGAAGGGTGGGGGACACAATATCAAATGCCCCCCCCCCCCGATTTTTGAACTCTTGTCTCATTTACAGGGCCCTATTATGTACTACAATGTATATTTTGCTTAGAAAATATTGGTTAAAGTAGTCAGAAATTGCCTCAGATAGCACCACAGAGCATTTAGAATCCAAAATTTTTCGGGGCCCTTAGGCCTATAGCTCAGAATTCTGGTAGCAGATTCAATGACTCCAACCTCGAAAACAATGTTCAAATTTTTTTCTTATGCCTTTAGCTGAGAAAACCTCGAAAATTATGTTTAAATTATTATCTTTTGTGCTAAGATAATAATTGGTTAAAGTGGTAAGAAATTGCCTCAGATCACACCACAGAGCATCGAGAATCCAATTTTTTTTGGGGGCCCTTAAGCGGGCCCCGAACCCCACGCCTATAGCTCAGAATACCGATAGCTGATTCAATGACTCCAACCTCGAAAACATTGTTCAAATAATTATCTTTTGCTAAGAAAATGTTAGTTAAAGCATGGAGGAAAGTGGTAAGAAATTGCTTCAGATCACACCACAGAACATCTAGAATCCATTTTTTTTCGGGGCCCTTAAGCGGGTCCCGAACCCCGCGCCGTAAGGGCTTCGCGCTTCGCGCTCGCATCAGTTCTGATCAAGGTATGCCCCCCCCCCCACTTTTGAGAAGCGATTGACGCCCCTACATGACGCCCCCCCCCATGAAATGTTCCAGCCCCCCTAGCGCCCCCCCACCACTGAAAAATTTCTGGCTACGCCACTGCGGCGTCGACAGTGGCGTCGACAGTGGAATCTCCGGGGGGGGGGGAGGGGGAGGGAGGGGAGATTGCCATGTAGGCATATTAACGGTTCGAGCTTAGTGGTAGCCCGCTAGCCAAATGCGAGTAAATACAGCGGCGGGCTAGTCAAAGCACTGGTTACATTACAGTGTAATAATCCGTTTGTCTTGTTAATGACTTTTACTTTTTAAGGAGATAATTCAAGGGGGAATTAATATAAATGATGTGGTTGTTTAATGTTTGTCATGTAAAGTTTAATGTATTTTAATGTTTTGAGCACGAGAACCACAACACTTTCTATTGTATACCATTGTATATAAATGGCAATCATTCAAATCAATCAATCAATCAATCAATCAAATCCAGTATACCCCCTGGCGAGTCAAAATTATTGAAATAAGGCATGCAACTTTCTCGTGTATCCGTTGAATTTAGCGTTTTTAAAGGGAATTGCGGCCTAAAATCCCCGAAAATGTCATGTTTTGGATTGATTAATACTTATCCTATTTCAGAGGTCTGGTTGAAAGGAAACTAATGTCTTACCGTTCCAAAGAAAGACAGGGGGGACGGTCGTTTACATCGCATGGATCGGACGCGGCGGTCATTTCAGCCGTGTTCATTTAATGTACGGTACTTACTCGTTGCGCGCGTGTGGCACATAATACACAAACTAGCACCCAACAGCTCGATTTTTGAAAGTCAAAATTTTGACTTTTAAAGGATAGTTATGGAGTCGATATTTTTATCCTTCTTTTAAATGCTCTTTCCAATTTTGTTGCCCAACTTGGCGCATTCGAGAACGTAATATCCCTTTAAAATTGCTGGTCTCATAAAAAAACATAATCTGATACTGACGCGCATTCATTTGTTTCATGGCATTGCGCCGCCGACTTCTGCGCCAAAACCGCTTGCGTGTAAATTTAAAAAGCATGGCCTGGCTGTGCGTTTTGAAGAGCGTACCACTTTTGCTGCCAAAAAAACAACACCAAAAACCGACATAGTATCTCCTTTAAACGACATAGTATCTCCTTTAAACGACTTATTGTCTCGTTTAAATGACTTATTTATGTTTTTTAAACTACGGATTTTATCTTGTTTAAACGACTTTTTTTATCTGGTTCAACGACTTATTTATGTTATGAATGACTTATTTTTCTCTCTTTCAAACGAGCCTAGGCACACTATTAATAACCCCGCCCCACCCTGATCGATATTTCCCATTACCTCCGACAGATGATTTGAAGTGCACTAAGGGAGGACCCTTTGGGATGGAAGACGGTCGCATCCCAAATGCAAGCATCAGCGTGTCGTCAATGTGGGCAAACCTGGCCAATCACGGACCCACCAGGGCTCGGCTTAACCTTCAAGGTAACATTATTGTCGTGCAACAATTACATGGGATGAAGAATAAGACAACTCAAACAAAAACAATTCGTCAAAAGTGACAAAAAAAAAGTTTAAGACTCTCCTCGGAGGGGTGGTTCTTCAAAGTGAAGTCTGCTTTGCTCATTTGTATAACTACACATGTTGTGGCAGGAACTTTCACAAGTTTCACAAGTCGTTCATTCCTCAATGGCTGACTGTCATATAGAGGTGCTAAGCACAACATACAACCTGTCCCCCCCCCCCCAAAAAAAATGCTGCAAGTAGAAACGGGCTCTGTGTCCTTGGAATATTGAAAAATGTTTCATGATGCTTATATAATGTTACACCTGGGATATTAAGCTTTCAAAATAATGCTAGCTATTTGTTTTATCAATTTTGCATTTGCCAAACCAAAGATATGGGCCCAATTTCACGGCGCTGCTAAGCACACGATTTTCTGCTTACAGAGCCTCTGTCTATTTCATGGAGACCGTAAGCATAAGCACAGCAAAATGCACGCTTACTTCAGAGGACAATTTGCTTAACTTAGTGATGTAACAATAGAAATCTCCATGCACGCGCGACTGTTAGCACGTCCACGCCGTGAAAAAGTGCTTAAGGTTAGCAATTTTTCTGCCATGCTAAACACAACTTTTCTGCTAACTGTTAAGCAGCGCCGTGAAATTGGGCCATAGTCCGTTGAACACAAACACTCAAACTTGTTGCCACTTTCCGTAAGCTGATGCTAGAAACAGAAATTGCCAGTATTATACACATGTATGATCGTGCAGAAATACAATTAGTAACGAATAGGTGAAGAAACACTTTAGTTATTCATATTATAATGTTCTTTTCTTTATTTGTAACACACTCTCCAAATCATCATCATAAACATATCTTCTGGAATTGCGAACCTCAAATGAAGTCGGATTTGAACAGGTGCCATGTCTTGTTGCCTTATAATGTAGAAAGTCACACAAATTGATTTTTGAGTGTTTGTGTTCAACGGACTATATCTCTAACTTGGCAAAAGCAAAATTGATGAAACAAATAACATTTGAAAGCTGAATATCCGTGGTTTAACATTATATAAGCATCATGAAGTATTTTTCAATATTTCAAGGACACAGAGCCCGTTTCTGCTTGCAGCATTTTTGGGGGGACAGGCTGTATAAAACACATAAAGGAGGAGGGTTACTAGCAAAAAGTCTGTGATGGAACTAGTGACTTTTTTCCTGCCGATTTTTGATTTGCATATAAAACTGGTCATGCAATACTTTCTCCTTATTATCCGCTTACTTTGCAAGTGTACACTCTAAAAAATAGTTGCTCAATATTGGGTAAAATTACTACCTTTTCGAGAGTAAAAAGGGAACATGGTCGTCAACTTGTGTACTTTTTTTTTACACAACAGCTAAAGTGCAGAAAAGTACCCATTTCAGTGTAACTTTTACCCATAATTGTGTTAGTGTTTGCACAACAAAGTTGGGTAAAAAAGTTTACCCATTTGACGACCATGTTCCCTTTTTACTCAATTATTGGGTAAACTTTACCCAACCCTTCTTTTACCCAAGTGTTGTGTCAGTTTCTTACCCAGATATTGGGTTCTAATTTTTACCCTGCACTATTGGGTTCTAAATTTACCCATCACTTGGGTTGTTTTTGAATTAGTTGTTGTGTACCTTTGTTATTGATCCTTGCGGTTTTATTCAACTTTGAACTCTGCAATGTGAATTGCATGCTAGAGACAGCAATCGCGAGGGATTTCAATAACTGAGTACTGGGTTAAAGTCAGTAAAATGAATAAGATGATATTTCCCCAAATATGGTGCTGATGCATGAGGACTATTACGAGGAACGTGGGCTAAATGATGGGCAGGGGTGTTAGAATTTCCCTCAATCAACTCATTCAAAAACAATTCCCCAAATGTCGGTCACTTTACTCCGTGTTTCTAGATCTGAGAACACTCACTATACGGTACATGAAACGTATGCATCATGTGCATGGAATCGTGGTTGGCAGAGCCGTGACGTCCAAGTTGCACATAAATGTCCAAAAAATAAGCATGTTACTTCTCTAATCTCCCCGATATTAATCCTCATACATCAGCATCCCATTTGGAGGAAACAACACTGAAATTCATTTCACTGACTTACCTGGAACAAAGAAATCACGTCTTCAAAATCCCCAAATTGTTGAAGGTCTCACAAGCGGCGGCCATTTTGTACATGAGTGATGACGCGTGCACAATATTGGGTAAACGTTGTCACGTGCGTCAGTTTACCCCACACAGTGGTAACATTTTACTAATGTCATGGTAAATTCTACTCTTCAACGTGTACAATGAAATAATTGTTACACAGCGGTGGGGTAAATCCAGTTTCTTTAACCCATCACTTGGGTAATAACACCATGATTTGAACTCTTTGCCTGTGCTGCAGGGACTTGTAGTCAATGTTGGGTACTATTTTACCCTTTTCATGTGTAGCACATTTGACACAAGTAGGAGGTACAAGCGAAATTTTAATTTTGCTCAATATTGGGCAGATATGACGCAATTTTTTTACACAACAGTTTTACACAACATAAATTTACACTTCTTTTTTAGAGTGTAGCCTCTCTCAGGTGTAATGCTTGTGGCAGGTTGTCAGTTTTTGCTTAGCACGTACATTTGCACAGCCGAATGTTCTGCTCAGCTTGTTTGATTATCTGCTTACTCTGCAGTCACGAGCGGAGCCGCAGCCTGGTGTAATGATGAAGCTAGTGATCCCGATCCATGGATCCAGGTCGACCTGGGTTCTAAAGTGATCATCACTGGCGTTATCACGCAGGGGCGCGGGAATTTGAACCAATGGGTGACAGAGTTCAAAGTGGCCTACAGCGACGATGGCCAAGAATGGACTGACGCCACCGATGATGGATCAAGTACACCGATGAAGGTAGTCCAACGGCATTGTTCAATTTGCCCTTTCAATGATGTGATTTCAAAAACAATTAGACTGAGAGCTGGATGGGGTTTAATCCAAATTTTGGGAACAAATCCCCTGATGGTCTTAAAGCATAGTATCATCGACCCTGATCACAGAATGGCCAGTCTTAAGTTTCGCTAGATCAGACAAAGGCCCATTGGCGCCATGCAAAGTGTGGCCAATTTTGCATTTAATAATCAAAATTTTGAAAACAAGAACAAAACCAGTATCATTTGATAGCTTTGAACTTGTAGATTATAGAAATATAACTTAAGAGCGATTTTAGATCAGACTAATTAACTTAAGAGCGGCCCAAAAAGCGCGAAGGGTGGGCGTGGCCGTCACCCCCTCTTTTTCATTTTCGCTGATACCGTTGCGTTGCAACGGTAGAGGAGAAAATGAAAGCAGTTTGTATTGATGCCTTGGCACTTGTGGAACATGAAAATATTACTTACAGAGGGCTTTTAGGTCAGACTAATTACCTTAAGACCGGTGCAGCGTGAATTTAGGTTTCTATGAAAATCGGACTCATTGGTAATACTGCGCATGCGTGAGTATGCTAATTAGGAAAGTGACCGGTCACGTGAGAGGGATTAACCAATAAAAGGGAAAAGGGGTCCGATTTTCATAGGAGTCGGATTTTCATGTGACACCGGCGGGAAAAGCTAGAAAGGGGAGGGGCCTCAACCCCCGTCCGTGTAAATTTGGGCTCCTATCGTCAAAAAGCATTTCTTTAATCATACCAAGTTTCTTTGACAGTTGTTCAGATGCCTTGCGGCTATTTTGACACCCGGTTTATGAAAATGTGGCATACCTTCATCACAAAATGTCCAAATGTTAGCTTTTCCCATTGAAAAGTACATGCACATAAAATCATGCACCAGAGTGCCGACTAACAGATCGAATAGAAGCTGTGCAAATGTACTTCAAATTAAAAATGGGAAAATGAAACAATTTCATTGATGCCTTGGCACATGTGGAACATGAAAATATAACTTAAGAATGATTTTTGGTCAGACTAATTAACTTTAGAGCGGTGCGAAGAGCGCGGAGGGGGCGGGGCCGCAACCCACTCCATGTACATTTGAGCTCCTATCATCGCAATGCACTAATTCAACTCTGCCAAGTTTCTCTAATAGTTGTTCTGATGCAGTTATTTTGACAGCATGTTTATGGCAATAGTGCATACCTTCGTCACAAAATGTCCAAATACCAAAACAGGTATAGGCTTTAATGCTAACTTTTCCATTACATAGAACATGTATAATGTACATCAGAGGGCGCATGCAGAGTGCTTACTTTAACTACCACTATAACAAAACGTTTTAACAGGTTGGATTGAAACTTCACAGATGTACTACCCATATTCTGGTGTCAAAATATAGTAAAATAATGGCCAATGTGGGAAGAGCATTTTACAACTCTGTTGCCCCCAGCTGGGACAGGTCAATTACTTTGTATACCTTAGTTAAAGGGAATGTACATTATTGGCTTTTGCAGTAATTTTCAGAAATGAACTATTTGGGGGTTAGTATAATAGATCAAATATTGTTACACCGACATGTTTGAAGTTTTGTGTTCGAAAATGCTGGGAAAACCACGAAAAACAAAAATGTTCAAGTAGTCTGGTTCCCTGACTCCACTAAAGATGAAATGGATAAAAAATGCCGAAAAATTGTAAGGTAAGGGGACCAATCTAGCTGGCCTGCACCCGTTGATGAACATATAAACGGAGAGTTGGATAGTGTTTAAAGGGAAAATACAACATTTGCAAACATCAAAAAATAAAACTACCAAATCATTTTGAAATACCTTGCTGGACTGTTAGTGAATGACAGTGTAAAGCATCCTGTAAAATCATAGCACCTGGTATACTCTCAGAAAAGTGTTATTTTTGTATCAATTTCCAACGCTGGTCGGCCGAACAGCGTTGGAAAAAAAATGGCTTTTTTCAAATACTGGCCCCAATTGACCATCGCACTTGTTTGCAATCGATTACACACCTATGAACGGTTACAAGCCAGCTAGACTGGTTCCCTGACCTTACAATTCCCCAATGTATGTAAACGGCTCTGTTTCTTCTTATATGGAGTCAGGGAACCAGACTACAGGAAAATGATTGTTTTTCTTGGTTTTTATAGCATTTTCGAACCCAAAACCTCAACACAGTCAGTGTAACTATATTTGCTATATATTTCCAAACCCCCAATTCCATCCATTTCTGAAAAGTACAGCAAAAGCAAATGATGTATATTCACTTTAATCAAAATTTCGGGAACAAATCCCCTGATTGTCTTAAAGCATAGTATCCACGACCCTGATCACAGAATGGCCAGTCTTAAGTTTCGCTAGATCACTAATGCCCTTTGGCGCCACGCCAAATAGGGTCAATTTTACATTCAATCAAAATGTTGAGAACAAAAACGAAACAAGTACCATTTGATAGCTTGGAATTTGTAGATTATGGAAATATAACTTAAGAATGATTTTAGATCAGACTAATTAACATAAGAACGGCCCGAAAAACGCAGAGGGTGGGCGTGGCTGTCAAAGCTCCTTTTCCTTTTCGCTGATACCGTTGCAACGCAATGATAGGGGAGAAAGTGAAACCAGTTTCTATTGATGGCTTAACACTCATGAAATATACAAAATATAACTTAAGAGTGGTTTTAGGTCAGACTTAATGCCTAAAGGCTTAAGAGCAGCGGGAAAAGCGCGGAGGGGGCGGGGACTCAACCCCCACCATGTACATTTTGGCTCCTATCGTCGCAAGGCATTTGTTAAAACCTGCCATACTATAAGTGGAAAAGAACGGCATTGCAACTTTTATTCTACACTCATAATATAAATTCAGAACCAAAAGACAATGGGGTGACCTTTGACCACTATTTCTCTTTTTCTAGTGGCAGCCGCAACAATGACATGACTGCATGGAAGGGTATGGACCGAGGTGCAAAATTCAAAGCTTGGTGTGAGATAGTGCTATAGCAGTTAAGGCATAAGCATATGGTTTTGCTTGATGGGGGGGGGGGGGGGGGATGCCGCCCGGGAAAAAAATGACACAAATTAATGAGACGAATTTCTAGTTGTTGCAGTACATGGGGGCGCAGTGTTTAAATTCAAAGCAACAGATTTATGATCTTTGCACGAAATCAAAGTTGCCAAAGCGCTTTACCCACAACTATGAAACATTATTTCTCGTACGCGATAACCAGCCACATTTTGTAACCCATTTACCAAACTCACTGGTGCACTGTCGTAATGTTTGTCCGGGTTGCCTCTTAAAATTATTTCCTGTTGCGCCTGCGTTGGTATAAAACAGGGGATGTGGGGATCAGATGCTTTGAAGAAAAAAAAAATCGTTTTTGGATCTAAATTCATGACATCATGTATAGAACAATAGAGTAAAAATAAATTTCCATTCATTATTTTGACTTGGAACATGAACAGTTGGCATTTTTAAGTAATAGTGGAAAATGGGTATATAAAGCTCGCAGACTTTTAAATTTTCACCATGGGTCAGATATGACCTTTCCCTACATTTGAAACATGTAATGGCAAGAATTCACATCGAGAGTTTAGATACGGGTCGTGGCAAAGTAGGGTTTGAATAATACATCTTTAAAATATCAATAAACAGGGTATGCACAGTTAATAGACCTTTCGAAAGTCACCAGAGAGCAAATGTGACATTTTCTCACATCCGATCATATTCACAATAAGAAGAACCAACGCGTGAAGTTTTATGCCTTTATATGCTCAAAGTGCCCAACTGGTTACGATATTTGACCTGAACAGCCCTGTCAGCCGACCCACTGCCCCTTCAGATTCAATTCAATTCTAGCTTCAAACCTGAAAACTGATACATGTATGTACACTGTACTATATAATTGGGTTTTCTTTTAATTCGCCAGCTACCTGTGATTTCGCATAATTACCCATTTTTTGAAGCAAACGTTGATATCTGTAATGAAAGGACTCCCGAATATCTGTCGTAAAGTTTCAGTTCAACCTGTTAAAATATTTTGATGTCATGATTATTTTAAGTCGGCACTCTCATGCGCCCTCCGATGTACGTTTTAGGCTTACATGCTCCATGTAATGGAAAGTTAACATTTAATCCGCGCCTATACCTGTTTAAATATTTGGACATTTTGTGACGAAGGTATGCTCTATTGCCATAAACATGCTGTCAAAATAACTGAAAGACATCAAAACAACTGTCAGAGAAACTAAAAGAATTGAATAAGTGCATTGCGACGATAGGAGCTCAAATGTATGGAGGGGGGTTGCGGCCCCGCCCCGTCCACGCTCTTCGCACCGCTCTGAAGTTAATTAGCCTGACCAAAAATCATTCTTAAGTTATATTTTCATGTTCCACAAGGGCCAAGGCATCAATACAAAATGCTTTCATTTTCTCCTCTACCGTTGCAATTTAACGCAACGGTATCAGCGAAAATGAAAAAGAGGGGGTGACGGCCACGCCCACCCTCCGCGCTTTTCGGGCCGCTCCTAAGTTAATTAGTCTGATCTAAAATCGCTCTTAAGTTATATTTCCATAATCTACAAATTCCAAGCTATCAAATAATACTGGTTTTGTTCTTGTTCTCAAAATTTTGATTAAATGCAAAATTGGCCACATTTGGAATGGCGCCAGAGGGCCTTTGTCTGATCTGGCGAAACTTAAGACTGGCCATTCTGTGATCAGGGTCGATGATACTGTGCTTTAAGACAATCAGGGGATTTGTTCCCAAAATTTTGATTAAACCCTATCCAGCTCTGTCTAAATGTATAGTCAGTGTTGTCCGAGGGTTTGTGAGATAAAATTCACAAGCTTCGGTTGGGACTCAAACCCAAGACCTCCTGTTTGCAGGTGCTGATGTTGGATGAAAATTAAGCTCGATCAGATTCGAACCAGCCACAGACCCAGGCAACTTTGCTGGTCGAGTGGCAAGACATTCGCACTAGTAAGCACATTGTCGTGGGTTCCAGTCCCACCCAAGTAAACATCTATCCCTCGTCGCTCTTGAATATAAAAGTAAATGAAATCAAAAAAGAAAGTATACTGAGAAGGGAAAAAGGCCAACTTGGGATTTGTTGTCAGATCGACTTATGTTTTCTTCCATTTGCCAATCAACAAATGTGTTGTCTTGCCTTAGTGTTTTCAATACTTTAATTATTGTACTGATTCAACAAAGCCCCGAAAACCAAGATTATGCATGCCGTAGGACGAGGGCTCCCTCTATCGCTCCTGCTGAAACCGTGTGACAGCAAGGGAAAACTCATCCCCATTAACCTTTCAACGCTGGTTTAAAAATCGTGTTCATATTGTTTATTCCACAGTTCCGTGGAAACTCGGACAGAAACACCCACGTGACCGCCACTTTCCCGAAAGCTTTCCAGGCCAGGTTCCTGCGTATCCTGCCTACTCGGTGGCACGGACACTGCAGTATGCGCTTTGAGGTCCTCGGCTGTACAATTAATGAGTAAATTCCATCGAGGCTAGCTTGGGAAAACCTAGCTCTAGTGCTCACTGGAAATTCGACACATTGGAGCATGGGGATATATAAGTCATAGATGCGTGGTGTTAAATTTAAGAATGCTTCAGTCAAAACATAAAGACACATAGGATCATTTGCAGTTACCCAGAATCGTACCCAGCGATTTAACAAGAAATTCCTCGCTCAAAATGAAGATAGGACTGGTAACCAATTCCCTGCCTGAAATGGTATCATTCGGAAGAAACAATCTTAGAAGGTGATTTTATAAATTACCCTACAGGCACAGCCTTGTACGTGCGTTATCAACGGAATTTTTTTACGAGACGCCAACAAATTGTGCATTTGTTCTCAAAATATCTAGTATTCACTGAGCTGCAAATTCAACCAGTTTAATTTGTTTTGCACCCTTCTCATGATTTTAAGCGATTTTGTTGTTAAACTCAAAACAAATGTTCAAAAGCAAAAGAGACATTTGCACTTTAAGTGCTCCTCCAGAGCCCCCATATATGGACGTTCGGACTTGTTCACACCTCCTACGTTGCGAGGGCTATGACGGAGGGACCCGTAACCAGTCTAACCCAGGTTTAAGACATAGACTTTTCCACAGTTTTGAATTGTCCAATTTTCCAGTGAGCTTTAGAGGCAGGAATTTCCCATGCTACATTGATGCTGGCAAAAGAAATCAGTTGCATTAAAAAAAATTATGGTGAACAGAATTTAAATTTACCTTTTTTCAAGTTTTTTGCTCAGCATATTTTTAGATTCTTAGTGGTACAATCTGTAATTAAATACAACGGCATATAATTACGTAATATCATTTTTGCATGTCGAAAAATAATGGTAAAAAGGATATTTTTGGAAAACCAGCTAGAACATAAAATTGTTTCACTCAAAATACACTACTCTTAAATGTGCACTTTTGGCCGGTTGCGCTCTTTTTGGGCTCTAAATACCCATTTTTCACGAAATAATAATCGTTGGAAAGATTGATGACCAGTAGAATATAAACGTGCACACAACTATACCTTGAACTAGAACGGCGAAGTCGCCATGGCGAAGTCGCCACAGTGTCTTCGGGTCCCCGTACTTGTATTACCATGGGAAAACTCTTGTGTAGTCCCCACAATTAAATGCGGAACAAGAATGGGTATACATGTACATGTAGACACAGCACCATCACCACATGCCCCAAACCTTACCCCATCCCCGAACCCCCTACCCACACCCATCCCATCCTCCCCCTACCCAACCCCACCCATACTCCAATCCCTATCTCCTTCCCCCAACCCCCTACACCCACCTACCCTATAATGCCCCTATCCCTCCTTATCCACCCCTACACATCCCCACCCTAACCCCTACTCGAATCCCTATATCCCTCCCACCCCAATCCCCCTAGCCATACTGACCCATACCTCTCTACCCGACCCCAACCCCTACTCCGATCCTTAAACCCTTCCCCCTCCCCTTACCCAACCCTATACACCTACACTACCCATCCTCACCCACCCCTACACATCCCCACCCTAACCCTACTCAAATCCCTATTTCCTTCCCCCTCCCCGACCCCCTAACCCTCCCCTACCTGTCTCCACCTCACCCATACATTTGTACACATCCCCGCCCCACCCAAACCCAGTATTCCAACCCCTATCCCCCACCCCAACCCACCCATCCCACCCCACCCCAACCTAGCTCCCCTACCCATCCCTATGCCAACCCCAACCCCAACTCCAACCCCTATCCCCCACCCCCATCCTCCCCTACCCCATCCCTACTCCAACCACATAAAACTAAAACTTCAATTACATGCACATCCCCGAAATGCATAGTGTAAATGTTATAATCGGTATACATACATGTACATGTTAGGTTTTTTTTTTCTTTTTTCAAGCTTGGATTGTACAGACAAGGTGGGGTACTATTTTGCTTTTTTTGGTGTCCTCATGTACATTGGTATCCTCCATAATTAGCCTTGGTGCTCTCGATCATTTGCCTTGGTGCAATTTCCCATTCCTGGTGCTCTTTGGGAAAAAAATTGAGGAAGTTTGGCAATAGAGGGCGCTGTTGGAGCTACCGTGGAACATTTTGGAAAAAAAAGATTGACGCACATGATTAAAATCGACGCGCGTGCTGACCACAGACCGACTTATTTTTTTGTTGGCCTTATACCGGTTTACATGAACATGTAACAATTAAAAACTTAATAAAACATTTTCTTGAATTAAAATTCCTCAATAAAATAATAAAATTTACTTCAATATGAACCTCAGGCCAAAACAAAAAAGTCTCCGGTTTCTGGTATGGAGCTTGCCCAAAAAGTGGTGCAGCGACGTGGCTTTTATTTTTTTTTACCTGATTTTTTTGCTTCAAATGTCGGCTGATGACTGCAAATGGTGCCCGACTAAACTTAGTGCAAATGGGAATCCAGAGAGGTCACATAAAGCATATTCTCGACCATACCCAATCTAAAAACACGTTAAAATTGTGCAGCAGCAGGATTCCAGTCAAATTAGCGAGTTTGGCGGTTTTGATACATCATCATTCATTGAAAAAATAACTTTTTCATTTTGCCGACGCGCATGGCTACGGCGACGCGCGCGCATACCAGAAACCGGAGACTTTTTTTTTTTGGGGGGGGGGGGGCCTAACTGAAGTTATAAAGATGATACATGTACATGTAAACTGCATTTCATTTTCCCCCAAGTTAACTGGAACCAAAAACTTCAACATTTTTATCTGAACGCGGACGGCCGGCCGGACGGGCATTCCAGCGGATGGACAGTTCTGGGGTAGGAGCATTGTTGTCCCATTGTCCCTATTTTTAAAGATTTCGTTGCGGGGTTCCCTTTTTTCTAAAGATTGTATTTGTGGGGTACCTCGAACAAAGGACGGGTACCCATCAAGTGGTCCCTGGTAAGGGCGGACGGACGGAAATTGGTATTACATAGGCTCGCTTCTGCTTCGCAGCTCGCCAAAAATGACGGTTTCATTTTTGAGTTGAACTTCAATGGCTTTTTTTTCACTGCTAGAAATACTTAAAGGGGAGGCAAAAATCGCTGACGTATGAAGCCCGGGAAGGGACAGGGTGGAGTTTTTTTTGGGAATTTCCTAATTCGCTCGCACGAATGACTAATTCGTAAGACGAATTAGCAAACTCCAGTAATTCGTTCGCACGAATGACTAATTCGTTCCCACGAATTACGAATAGGAATTCGTGCGAACGAATGACTAATTCGTGCGAACGAATGACTAATTCGTGCGAACGAATTAGGAAATTCCAAAAAAAAAATTCCACCCTGTCCCTTCCCGGGCTTCATACTGACGCGCAAAAAAAAGTAAACAAACGGGCGTTTTCAACATTTTTCTGGAAATGTCAGACATTTTGTCGGGATTTTCTTGGACCCAGAAAACACTACGATTTGACAATCTCCGGATGAAAGTGCACCTGAAACTTCGATAATAATTGCAAGCGTTACCAGCTATTATCCTTGTTTAAGGTATGGCGGACACAATAAGAGGGCGCTATTTGAAGTGGGTAAATTTGAGTCACTACAAAAGAGTTTACCCACTCAAAGTCACTTTGTAAACCCATGGAATGAATATTATTCAGTATGCACTGCCGACAATTTTGTTCTACAACACTATATAAAATTCCAAAAAATATTGCATGAAACTTTTCAAATATCCAATATACCTTACTTAATTATCTTAGCAAATCTGGTATGCACTATTTTCTTTTTAGAAATAAGCATTATTATATATAGATTATTACTCTTTATTAATTGTCCTTTTCCACATGGTTAAGCATGAATCTCAGTAACTGGTGGAAATAGATAAAAACCAATTGTAACTAGAAATATTCCTTAGCAAATTGTGTTTCGGGTTCCCCCCCTTCTTTTGTCTTCCCCCCCCTTTCCTTTGACTTTTGAAGTGGTTAAATGTAATCGACACCATTTGCAAACACTCAAACATAAAACTATCAAAATATCATGAATTATCCTACTTACATTTCAGAAAATAAAAGGATATAAAGCATACTGTGAAATAATTTCCGCCCAGTATTCTGTCTTTTTCCAGGCAAAAAGAATAACCATCAATTCATCGCGATGGTAAGGATCAAACCTTCAAACAGCCAACAAAAACACGCTTTGCGTGAGAAAAAAATAAAGATGCATTGTTACAGTTTTTTCAAAAGTATGACATCTACTGTACACAATTTCGACATTTTCTTACTGAGTTTTGAATTAATAACCTGCTTTCAGATTTATTATTTATTGTTTCGTGAAAACGCAAATATAAACTTGTTCTGCAAATGGTAACCATTACCTTAAAGCCAATGAAATTAATTGAATATTTATTCAGAGACATGATGGAGAAAGTTTGGCATATCACGACACAAGCCTTTTTCTTCCACGTCTCTTTACTGTGTTAAATTTATACATGTATTCATTCAATAAAAGCACTTTAGATAGAGTGTAAGCGTGCACCTGCTGTGTTGTGTTGTTTCTAGATATCATTTATTACTGTCAGTGATCTTTTAAGGTGTCTCGTGGCCTTACATGTATCTTTCAAGACTACATTTGTGCTGGTCCCAGAGGGCCAGCCTAGTGTGCTCCAAAGCACGCACGCACTGACCGACCGACCGGACCGGACTGACTGTCTCTTGTGATTTAAACCCGACCCGACCTGACCAGATCTGACCTGACCTGACCTGACCTGACCTGACTGTCCTGTCCTGTCCTGTCCTGACTTGACCTGATCTGATCGACCTGACCTGACTGACCTGACCTGACCTGACCTTATCTGACCTTACCTTACCCACTGACATGACTGACTGTCTCTTAAATCAAGACTTGAATAAACCCGACCCGACCCGACCTGACTGACCTGACCTGACCTAGCTGACCTGACTGGCTGTCTCTTAAGATTTAGACTTACATAAGCCCTGTACCGTGGCCCCCGAAGAAATGACCGAGTTAACTCTTTAGACCCCTCAGACCAAGTTGGTCTGAGACCACCTTTACTAGAAGTGCCTAGTCATGTTTTCTTTCGTGGTAGCTGTAAACCAACTTTGAGCTAATAGTTAACAAGTAAATCAGAAACCCCAAAAAGCTGGCAGAACAATTAAAAGCAACTTTTGGTAAGATCCAGAGAAAGAAAAACAGTTTTCCCATTAAACTCTTACTGGTTTAAGATGAAATTAAAAGAATATTTTCCAAAAATAATTAGTTTCTCTCTCGATACAGGGGCAAACACGTCTGAACTGGCGTCCAAGTCTAAGATATTAAAACTCCTTGCCAAAAAAACCTAAAAACCTACTGGAAACACATAATTCCGTTAAAAAAAGTGAAGATGTAAATATTTGTGCACTTAGAAGTTAAAACTTCTTGCCAAAAACCCACTTAAACACTGCTACGAGCACATAATGAAGTACCGAAGTGAATACGTCATGCGCACAAAATGTGTGTGAAAGACATTACACGCGCGCGAGTACATGTTCGTTTGCACTACGCTTTCTGGTTCTAATTGACGTCACACTTCGGTACTCCATTCCTTTGTCCCCATCGAACGTACAATCATATGCATACGCATAGGAAGCCGCCACAGCTGGAGACTTGATGACAAATCATTAGATAATCGTATTTTGTCTGTGAACTTCAGTCGAACTCCATCGGCGCGGCTGGTATAAGACTAGTACGTTATCGGCCGGGTTGCGACATAATACGACTTGACGGGTTCGTTCTCGGAACGATATTCTACGGAAGCGTACTTAGGACATGACCGAAAATATTTTTTAGGCCCACTACTTCGCCCCGGGCGGATAACTATTTCGCCCGGGCGGATTACTATTCCGCCCTAAATACACTTCCGTAAAATGAGGACCCGTTCATTCCGTTACATGGGGAGTTCTTCTCAATACGTCGGGACATATCGGGCGGATCGGGCGACGTTTTAACGGCCAAATCCCTCAGCTTGGTCAAATGTGTATAGAAATAAAATGTATCATTGTGATATATACTTGATTTATTTGAGTCGTGTATGCCCTATAATGAATTTTTGAATGTTACACAACACAAAGCACAAACCCTCGAAGTAATGAGAATGACCTTCCGTAGCGGCCTAGAATACACGCTGGAATCTGAACCAATCAGAGTGCTCGCATAGAATTCGCTAGCGATTTAAAATACTCCCATACGTTGTGTACACAATAGAAAACATTTTCGCCAAGTCGGTTATTGAACATCAATAGTCAGCATCATTTGGTCTGGGAACCAGGCTACGCCACTGATCTCTGTCTTACTAATGGAGATCAATGACTAACGTGTATAGATCAGTGGGCTACGCACATTGCAGTGATATTTTTTGTGCGTGGAACCAGTAACCGACTGGGCACCAAGTCTACCACAGCCGCCAAAGCGCTAGGGGCGCTATCACCAAAACAGTTACATCACATCAGTATCTTAATATATAGGAAAGAGAAAGGAAAGCACAAGTCATGAATAAACATGAGGCACAGTTTTCCAATCGACTTTCCAATTAGCTCGACACATTCTGACATTAATGAATGAAATATCTTCAATCTATAAATATTCATCGGCTTATTCATATTTTGTATTGAGACATTAGCCAATGATAAGCCCCGGCCCTCTATGTCTCCCCAATCACAATTGTTTCTTTTCCAACTTCGTCCCCTGTATGTACTGTACATGTACATGTACGTCATGTACGTGTATATAGACCCACTGGGGCATGGGAGGGAGATGGTTTTTCAGTAGACTTGGAACCCGGGCGTTTGTAGCGGTTTAGGCCGTGCAGAGGCAGCAGGGTACCAGGTGTACTATATTGGCTCTATAACACGCCGCGGGCGTCGATTACCAATCGCTATAAAAACTGGACTATTCAACCACTGGACTCCAAGACTACGAGGACCGCAGCCTGTGATGTGATGTCTGCCCAAACCCGATGTTTTTCTTTCGCTCGTATCCCCCCCCCCGCCCTGCAAACAGGGCGGGGGTACGAGTGAATGTTTTTCTCAGCTACCTCACGTGACAGGCACACACCCTCGTATGTCACATGTCATCCACCTCATCCAAAAAACGACAAAACCACGGCCATGTTTATGGCTTCCAAGACTGCAACATGTCTTTCCCAACAGCATATCAGCTGGCAAAACACAAGGAAACTGAAGGTCACCAGTGCAAAAGAGGAAGACCGACAACTTCACGCCGTCACTGAACTACATGTAGAAACAAATGTACATGGGTATACCTGTACATGTTCAAGTATATGTACATGCAAGTGCATGTACATATACATGTTAAGTTTTTTATTAATCGAAATTAGGGGTGGGTGGGTGGGGCAAAACATTTTGGAAAAAAAAGTGGAAATTTTAAAACATTGAACATTCTGAATGGCCCCTTATATTATAGCCTTACTTTTTTGATGAAATTTGGCCCAAATATGACTTTTCTGAAAACGATGCAGAAATTCCTTTAGAGGTAAGAGGAGCATCAATCAACCTTCAAATACCCAATATTTTGCAGATTTGGGCAAAAATCATGGATTTTTAGAGGAAAAAATTCTCATTTTGGACTGATTTCACCCCAAATTTTCGTCCAAATTTCATTTTGAAAAGCACATCTGTCCAGAAATCGAATTGAAATGTGTTCTAGGGTCCTATGGGCATCTTTCCAGCAAGTTTGAAGCAATTTGATTTTTTGGCCAAAATTAAGGAAAAAAATGCAAGGGTTAAAAGACAAAATTATAGCTGCGGCTGTTTAAAGGGTTGAGGCAGTAAAATGGGTCCGAAGTAGCATACGCCGGCCAAATCAAATGCCCTCAAATTCTTCAGTACTTGAGCATATTGTGGGCCATGCGCTTGAGGGTTCGTAAACAGTGAGGGTGGAAGCCGTGCACAGGAACGTGAGCTTGTATTTCTGTGCAATTCGCATAAAATTGGGGCTCTAAAAGCGCTCTATTTTGCATTGGAGTGTAGGCGCCGTTTTTCAAAATGGCGATGAGTGATCATATTTGAATCTCCCAACTTACAATCAGATTACCACCAAAAAATGAGGAAAAATAGAAAGACGATCCAAATAAGCTTTATTTTTAATGCATGTTTCGAACACCTGATAGAGAGCAAATTGTGATTATTTTCTTGAATTTCTAAAGTGGGGAAATTTATCATTGGAGTCTACGGCAATTCATTGCACCTATAGGGGCACTGTTGAAAGCGGACACTCTCCTTGGCAGTAGGTGGCGCTCTTCATCCCTGCCGACTGACGAGACAAGCTTTTTACGACCGGCCGATGTCGCTGGCCCGATTTTTCTTCGCACATCCCCGCCTGGCTCGCTCTTAAAATCTGTAGCTAGCAGTTTGCCGTTTGCCACTCTGCAAACACCCCTCTACCGCTGTGCCACTGGCCAGAGGTGGATGAAATTAGTGGCGCACGCGGGGGGGGGGGGGTGTTTAACCCCTCCCACATGCAGAGGTTGCTAATTTTTAATATTTTTTTTTGGGGGGGGTTCATTTTTTCGGTCCACGAATTGACCGATATGTATGTGGCATATTTTCGAGTGTTATAATAGGGGTGTAAGTGGCGCCACCAACGTCAATATGTTTCCCCCTCCCACAAAAAAAAACCCACCCAATTTGTTTGAAAAAACAACCTCCCCAAAATTCCCAAAATTCCCATCCAAATGAGGGCGCTCATGATGGCGCCTCCTCCATGATGCTACTTTGTATGAAATGTCTTGAAGCAATCGCAAGAAAATCAGGGTGATGGGGCTTGACACTACTTGGGTAAAATTCAACTATCCCCGTCAACCAGAATCCTTACCTTTTTCCAGAGGGGAAATCATGCTAACAAGTAAAAACAGGGGACAAAAAATGAAGCACTTCGTGCAAGCCATTGCTGGACGCGTCTGGTGCACTTTTCAAACAATAAAGTCTAAAAACTCCCAGGACGTTAATGTTCAGTTTATGTGCCTACATGGCAATCACCCACCCGGCCCCCTCTCCTTCCCCTGTAAGATTCATCTGTTGACACCACTTTCTCTGCAAATCCTGACTCGAAATCGCCGCCATTGGTGCGTATCAGACGGTTACACCAAGGGCGATGCGTACTCGGTGCTTTGCGCTTCAGCGAACTATACAACTGAAATACAATGAATAACTGAACTTAATAATTTAAGTCTAATTTATTATGCCTAATTCACCATATGTTGGGCGAGAAGACGATGCAGAAAGCTAGCAATTAATGGTTGTGCTTCTTTGTTGTATTTTTCCGGTGTTACTGAATCATAAATGAACGAATCTCACTTTATGATTCAATTTACGACAGAAAAATTACCAAAAAGGTAATGACAATGAAGCGTTCTATGAAATTAATACCAAATTGTTGTTATCAAGGCCCAACATTTCGATTTTTATATAAGATGTTTATCTTATTTTTGAAAAGGGATGCCTTTCTAGGATGAGTGCTCCATACATCAAAGGGCATGTAGCAATTGTGTGTCCCCATGTTCATTCAGCAACGACTGATTTACCGCCTTTTCAGTACTTCACTGTCTCATGCTGATTGAGTAGTGTGACTGCGTTCAAATATCATTGTTTCCTGTGACTTTCGAGTCTAGCTTATCTGGACACGAAAGCCTTGTGTCTTGAGTTTAAGTTATACATTTATTTTACAGACAAAGTCTCAGTTACTATACTCTCTTATTTACCCGATTCTACCGGGTGTGAAGTTTGCCTTTAGGTACACAATCATTACAAAGTAATACATGATGGAGGAAAATTGTAAAAAAAAATATTGTGAATAACCTCAGTAAAGCACTTCGGTATTTCGATGAAGTAGTCCAGATCTAAGGTCAGTCGGGATAATATAACCGATGTGATGTTGAGGCCGGTTTAAGGCCGGTTCATTATAATGGAGACCAGTGGTTGTTCCCCCTAAAGTATGGCCGTCGATGTCGGCACATGCGCGTACAGCGAGTGCGTTTTTTTTTAATTTTTTTTTTTTAATATAACTCTATTTTCTTCGCCATCGACGTTACTTTTTAGCGCGTCCATACTCAAAGAGAACATTCTCTGCAAAGTGAAAAAACTACCGGGACTTTAATGTTCAGTTTATGTGCCTACATGGCAATCACCCCCCCCCCGCCCCCTCGCCTTCCCCGTGGAGATTCATCTGTTGACACCACTTTCTCTCCAAATCCTGACTTGAAATCGCCGCCATTGTTGCGGATTACACCGAGGGTTATTCGTACTCGGTGCCTTGCGCTTCAGCGAACTATACAACTGAAATACAATGAATAACTGAACTTAATTATTTAAGTCTAATTTATTATGCCTAATTCACCATATGTTGGGCGAGAAGACGAGGCAGAAGGCTAGCAATTAATGGTTGTGCTTCTTTGTTGTATTTTTCCGGTGTTACTGAATTATAAATGAACGAATCTCACTTTATGATTCAATTTACGACAGAAAAATTACCAGAAAGGTAATGACAGTGAAGCGTTTTATGATACAAATACCAAATTGTTGTGATCAAGGCCCAATATTTCGATTTTTATGTTGGATGTTTGTCTTATTTTTGAAAAAGGATGCCTTTCTAGGATGCTTCATACATCAAAAGGCAGTTAGCAATTTTTTGTCTGCATATTCATTAAGCAATGATTGTCTTACCCCCTTTTCAGTACTTTACTTGTCTCATGCCGATTGAATATTGTTACTTCTTTCAAATATCATTGTTTCCAGTGACTTTCGAGCCTAGCTCTAATATCTGGACACGAAAGTCTTGTCTGTACGTTAAATTAGTTAATTTTACACACAAAGTCTCAGTTACTCTCTTGTTAACCCGATTCTACCGGGTTTGAAGTTTGCATCTAGGTAGGCCCTACACAATTATTATAAAATAATACATAATGCAGGAAAATATTGTTAAAAAAAGAGTATTTTGAATAACCTCAGTAAAGCACTTCGGTATTTTGATGAAGTAGTCCAGATCAAATGTCAGTCGGGATAAAATAACCGATGTGATGTTGAGGCCGGTTTAAGGCCGGTTCATACTCGGCGCGAAAAGCGAACGCGATAGCGAATTTGTGACGTCAGGGCAGTTTTAAAAGTTGAGCACATTTCAACTCCGTCGAATTTCGTAGCGAATGCTTCGTGACGTCAAATTTCCATCGCATGAAGTATGAACCGACCACGATACTTCACACGAATGCGAATGCGAAACGAATTTGGAGTCATGAAACATTCGCTGCAAAATTCGCCGGAGTTCAAATGTGCTCACCTTTTGCGAAATTGCAGCGCAAAAATTTGCCATGACGTCCCAAATTTGCGTTCGCATTTCGCTTTGAGTATGAACCGGCCTGAAACAGAAGTGACGTCATGATGACGTCATAGGTATCACATCACAAGCGAGTTTAGTTTCACAAGATTTATTCATTTATAACTCATAGTGTGAGATTTCAACTATGTTTTGGACCCAGGTTAATGATTGGTTTGAGAGGACTCTTAATTTAAACATACGCTTAGACAATAAGGCTATACTTTTCTGTGTAATTAAAAAAATCGTGGAAGGCTCTCAACCTGATCCTTATTTGGTGTCGTTTACACATTTAGAAGATGAAGATGAATGATAGCAGACCATCCCTTGCACTATTGAATCTTGTTTAAATCGTTATTTTAGTTTGGAAAAGCACATCTCGATTACAAATGGATCTATTGCAAAATGTCATACAAAATGGGACTCCTTTGAAGTACTGTGTCAAAATTAACTCTGTATTCCCAAATGTGTTATAGGTCAAGATATTTTGCGACATTGCCTTGGTTTCTTAAGTGATTTTTGTATAGCTGAGAAGTTGCTTTGAGGTTGAATACAATATTTCCTCCAAGGGAAAATAAAACAATCCCGAACGTCACATGACATTGGGTTTCGCTCTGTCATGATCGTCGATGAACCAACGCCAAACAATATCCACTGTTATACGGTTACCGTGGAAACTATGTGACGACAGCAAGTGATATCCCAAACATTAGGCGTATCGTGCCAGGGAGTGGTGCTCTGCCCGTTTTGATTGCAGATATCAAAGTGAAGACCTGCTGGCTGGTCATGAAAAACCCGCGTAAAATGTGGGTCTTCAGTTGGACTTTGGGGCTTTTTAGTTCCTTCGTTATTCTACCTGTGCGAGGGAACACGTGTAGTGCAATGGTCCAGGCTGCACCCGGTGATGATCTGACCGCACTTCGTAACAAGGCTTTCGCATCTTTCAGAGCCCAGTGCCGTGGTAAAAAAGGTAAGTAATTCTACTCCATAAAAATATGTTAAAAGTGCAACTAACGTATGATGTCTTACAGGGAAATCTCAGAAATGTGGTGGTTGTGATAATTACTAGCATGAAACTAAAATGATCTGTTTGCTGGCGTTTTGCGATCCGTGTGCAAATTGGTAGGCCAAGTAACTGTAGTGTTAGTTTTCTTTATCATATTTAAAATCGAGCTTCATCTTATCGAATAGACATTTAAAGGACCGTGCAATGGAGTTTTTCCCATGATTCGAATTCGTTGGAATGCAATAACTTTTCGAACTTCAGGCTTTTCCGCCAACTTTGCAGATTGGCTTTTCCGCCATCAACGGAAAAGCCAATGTTTTTTGTTTTTTTATTTTGGCTTTTCCGCATAGTTGCAGAAAAGTATTTCTTTTTGTTCCTCGTCTATGATTATGCGTCAAGGAGGGCGCTGTAAGATCTACCGGCTTAACATCGTATAGGGGTGCACCCAATCAAATAAATTTCCATAGACAACAGTGTAAATGCCCATACTTCAAAATTCTGTTAAAAATACTCAAAACTCTCACATGTGTTCAGGCTGCACAGAAAAATCTTTTATTTTATTTTCAATTTTTGTTGGGTTGACATATGACTTTTCGAGACATTCTCACCCAAATAAAAACGACCCCTAAAATTAGTGATGTTTCCCAAAATGGAAAAGTAGCCATCTTGAAAAGGGATCCCTCCACATTATGGCTTAATAGCGCCACTTTCGGGCCCGATTGCATCCAAAATGCTCTAAATTGGAAGCCCTAAGTCCGGGCCAGAGGTGTATTGCCATATCTCTTGAATCTCCCGATTCCATGGCTCTCAGAACTCTCTAATATAGAAGAATTTGAGTGTATAACTTGTATTCATGAGCTCGGCGGACGGATATTTGGCCTTTTTACTGGTGTGCACCCATCTGCCTACTAAAAGAAAACCGGATCCGGCATAATATCCACTAGACATTTTTCTACGCATTTTCAGCTGATGCATTGCGTGTAGCGCCGTCAACGCGGTTCTGCTTTTTCACAGTGCATTGCGCCGATAACCATCTTTTCACGTTACGTTGTGTGATCTTTATCACAGTTTTTAAGCAAACATTTCATATTATTATTTTAAGCGTCACTAACATTGTAACTAGTGTGGTTAGTCTAATACGTAAAGGTGCGTTGTTAAGGTATACGGGGCCTGTAACTTCACATTTGCTATTTTTAAAAAGCTTTTTTAATATACCCACCTTTTCAGATGAGTATACAAGACCATGCTTATTAAATTCTTGAGTTTCATAATATGTCTGGTCCAGTGTGCTTTATGCAATATCATACTATGTATGGGTCTGTTGTGTACTCCTGCAATATCTTATTCCTGGTGGCTGTGTCATCTTTTAAGGTCAATTTTATCAATTTTATCAATCGATCTTACTTAATTTCAGTGTGTGCATTGTTTTTATTATGTTTTGTTATTTTGGCTGGACCATTACTTTTGCCTTTGTCGTTTTATATAAAAAAACATGCTCTTTTATAACGTACTTCATTAGTGTGTCAAATTAGATTGGTTTTAAGATACAAAATCATTAATCCAGGTCACTTTCTTTTGACTTACCCAGTATAATTCAAGTTCACACAGTTATAGTTTGGTCCTTCATGAAAATGCATAGACAGATATGCATCTTTCACACCTTTCAATTTTCAGACTTTTTTATTTGACAATCTCATTCCTGCAGCCGATTTCATTTAACCTTATGCGATGACATAGTAAGAACACTCGTGCCACCATTTATAATGTACGTTGCGCAACATTTCAGTCATGACAATTTTAAGAAAGTTTCTCAGTGGGTAAGTCTGTGGATTGCTCAACGAATAATGGCATGACACAGTTATTTGAGGTGGCTTACATTGTACTATTTTACTTGTGACAAAATTGTAAGTTCATGGGCGGATCCAGCGGGGGGGGGGGAGTTGAGGGCGAATGCCCCCCTCCCCTTTTCCCTTCAGAAAAAAACAACAACAAGATGTTCTCCCCACGTACAAACGTGCGTATCGGCCCGATTCGCCGGAATTACACACTGTAATCGTTACAAAAGCCACTATTTCATCTTGACATGATAAATCTGGACGAAAAAGCTCATAGTTCTGACGCATTTGTGATCAAAATGCACCAAAGCCATGCCGCTGTACGCGTATACGATGCTCCGTTCGGCATAGCATGACAGTTCAGTGCAGTGCCATCGCCATTCACTGGTTCCCACCGCGTGCTTACAGAATCAAAGCTCCGAACCAGCCAACCGATCCCCTTAGATGGGTGGTCGAGTGGTATGACATATCACATATGCACTAGAAAGCAGGAGGTCGCGGGTGAGTCCCACCCGAGTGATTTTTTCCAACGTCGGTGAAGGGCAAAACCGAATTTGATTTATGTCACCACGACGCAAAATTCCATCTTATAATATAGGTTTTTCCGGCCAATTTCACCAAGTTTTCATTCAATTTAGCGCCTGGCTATTTCCATTTAGATTGAAATTGAAAGATCATGCAGATCGCCATTCGACAATCAAAAAGAATCATTCACTTTCACTATCCTAGCAATCTATCGCATTTAAGCTTCCTGTAAATGATGCATTCAAATTAAAAGTATCGCGTTGTTCATTCAATTTCGTCCGAATCACTAGCCTGGGGTTGATCGTGCATTCATTTTCATTAATGGGCAAACATATTTTACATTTTGTCAAGCATGTTTTAGACTTCCTACATGTACCATTCTTAATTATCTCGTCGTAAATCATATCCGATGTCTTCAATCAGTAAATACACCCCTCTGTTTCTTTATTAAAAGGGCCGTGCAATTAATTTATCTCAGGAATACATTTTGCGCACTTTGCTACAACTCTGAAATGTATGAAAACTATTTTGACATCCTTTATTGATTAGTCTTATTGCAAAGTGCACGTCTTTAACATTTACAAGTTAACATACTTTTTCCGAATTACTGAGCCCGCTATTGCTGTGGTGTGAGTTCAGGTAGACACTGATCAGTTGAGGGGTTTTCTTTCAAATTATTCACCCAAATTTTGCTAATTGAAACCATTAGTGAGAAAGAATTGCTCATTAGCTTACTGGCATGTACTGACAAAGCAAAGAATCATCAAAGAAAAGAAATTTATGACAGAAAAATAATCCATAATTCTAGCAATTTTTGTGCTGAAATAGCCAGTTAACACATATCTGCCCGGAATGACATCGAAGTTTTGCTCATGAATATGGAGCTTTGCGTCAGCATAAAAAGGGAGAAGGCACCAAAAACACTTTTCAAAATGAAACAATTTGAAACTTGAAAATAAGGTTAAAATGTGACAAAAAGATGTGTGTTCAAAGTTTGAATTGAAAAAGTACATGTACTTTGCATGTGCCCTTTAAATTGGTGTTCGGTCAGACACACGCATGAATTTTTTTTTTTTAAAGAATCACCCAAGAGAAGTGTTCCCGATGGTATTGCCAAACGTACATGTCCCGATGTCTTGCACGTCAAGAACTCGTCAACGTTAAAAAAAGCCCCTTGATCAAACGTTTAAGCATGTAGAAATGATTATCTTAGCCCTTTTCATTTCATTATTTTGGTACATATTGTATCCCTTATATCAGTTAACTTGTTTCATTGTAAATGTTGCAGTCACCAAGATTTTTATGCAGAAAATTTACCTCGAAGCAAAATAGGAAAATGTATCATTAAAACATCTTATTAATTGGAATAACCAAATGATGAAAGTGATTGCCCATAAACGAATAAGAAACAGAAAGCATGATAATACGCTATAAGCGCACCGACGTTCGCTAATTTGAATCGTCAACCGTCAAAAGGTAGCAAAGACTTCATTTAAGACTGCTACAAAGTAAGTCTTGAATGCACCAAAACGAAATAGAATGCCCCAAAAACGAAAACGAACATTCAGTGCAAAATCTTGGCTGCCTAAAAATGAAATTGGATGCCCAAAATGAAAAAGAAATCCCAATTTGATCGCATGTGCAAAACTCACGCGTAATTGAATGGCTGATAATGAAAATGTTTCGAAAAATTCTGAAATTGGCTGGGAAATCCTATAGTTTGTATCAGGGTTGATTTTTGTTCCATGTCTCAAGTTCCAGCTGGGAACAGGTTGAAAAAAAGTCGCTGAGAATGACGGTCCGTGGAAAAGAAAGAAAAGCTCGAATAGAATAATTCAATTTCACTATCCGAGCATTCTATCGCTTTTAGCTTCACTCGTCGCTATCAAAGATGCATTCATTTTAAAAGTATCACGTTGTTCATTCAATTTGGTCTCAACCAACAGTAAGGGGTTGATCGGGCATTCGTTTTCATTAATGGGCAAACATATTTCACATGTTGTCAAACATCTTTTAAGACTTCATATACGGTGTCCGTATTCCTTAGCGTATTAAAATCATATTTGATGTCTTCAATCCGTAGATACCTTTCTTTCTTAATTAAAGGGTATGTGCAATGAATTTTTCTCAGGATTTTTATTTTGTGCAACTCTTTACTACTGTGAAATGTAAGGAAACTACACATTTGACAACATTTTGTTGTTTAATCTTATTGCAAAGGTGCACTTTTTAAACATTTAAAAGTTTCCATGCTTTTCCGGACTACGTATGATCGCGTTGTTACTGTGATGTTATTTCAGGAAGACACTGTTCAGTTTAGGGGTTTTTCTTTCAAATTATTCATCCAAAATTTGCTAATTGAAAGCATAAAAAATTTCCGACAGCAAAATATCCAAAATTCTAGCAACTTTTTTTTGTGCTGAAATAGCCATGTAACATTAGTCATGCACGGAATGCCATCACAGGTTTTCTAATGAGTATGAAACTTTGCATTAGCATAACAACAGAGAACGAACCAAAAACACCCCTCAAAATAGAAAATATAACTTGCAAATAAGGTTAAATGTGACACAAAGATGTATTTTCAAGGTTTGCATTGAAAACTTACTTTGCACGGGCCCTTTGAATACGAAAAGCGTTCTTTCAGACATACACAAGAAAACATTTAAGAAATAACGCAGGAGAAGTGTTCCTGATGGTACAACCATTGCCAAACATACGCATCCCGATGTCTTGCACGTGAAGAAATTGTCAACGTAAAGATGCCTCTGGCTCAAACGTTTAAACAAGTAGAAAAGATCAACAGTGAAAATGAAATTATCTTAGTCCCTTTCAGTTAATTATTTCGTTACATCTTGTTTCCCTTATATCAGTTAATTTGTTACTTTGTAAATTTTACAGTCATCAAGATTTTTTATTGGGGGGGGGGATGAACCTCGGAGGAAAATAGGAAAGTATATCGATTAAAAAAGGTTACTAATTCAAATGACCAAACGATGAAAGCGATTGCCCATAAACGAGTAAGAAACGAAAATCATGGTTATACGTTATAAGCGCACAGATGTTCGCTAATTTGAATGCATCAACAGTCAAAAGGTTGCAAAGACTTAATTTAAGACTGCTACAAGTTAAGTCTTGAATGCACCAAAACGAAATAGGCTGCCCGAAAACGAAAACGAACATTCAGAACAAAATCTTGGCTGCCTAAAAATGAAATTGAATGAACCTAAAATGAAAAAGAAACCCCAATTTGACCACATGTGCAAAACTCACGCGAAATTGAATGGCTGATAATGAAACTGAATAGAAAAATTAGGAAATTCGCCAGGAAAACCTATACATTAACCACCGGAATACAGACAAAGGAACGCAGTCATCAAGCGCTTGCTTTCTGCCTCATTGCTTGTTGATAGGTTATTCAATAAAACTGAATAATTTTCTTCCATGGTAGATTTTTGTTATGATGATTTTGCACTTAAATGCAAGGCCAGTAGAATTGGGCTAACGAGAGAGTTACTGAGACCTCATAGTGTGTACATTCATGTACATCTTCCTGATCCGAAAGTCACAGGGAGCAATAATATTTGGAAGAAGCAAAAAAACATTCAAACGATATGAGTCAGGGAGGTACTGATAAAGGGGGTGATTCAGTCGTTGGTTAATGAGTATGAAGACAAAAAATGGATCAATGCCTTTTTAAGTATGAAGAAGTCAGCCAAGAGTAGGCCTTCCTTTTCAATATAGGTTTTCCCGGAAAAAAATCCGAATTGTTCTAATCAGTTTCATTATCAGCAATTAAATTTCGCGTGAGTTTTGCACATGTGGTCAAATTGGATTTTCTTTTTCATTGTGGGTTCATTCAATTTCATTTTAGGCAGCCAAATTTGCTCTGAATGTTCGTTTTCGGACATCCTATTTCGTTTTTGTGCATTCAAGACTTAATTTGTAGCAGTCTTAGGCCAAAAAAAAATAGTCGGTCTCTGGTCAGACCGAAGTTCCGGAATTGATGCGGCGACGCGGATTTTTTTTTTTTTGGAGGCCTTTTTTTCAAGCTTGAATTGTACAGACAAGGCGGGTACTATTTTGCTTTTTTGTGTCCTCATTATACATTGGTGTCCTCCATAATTTGCCTTGGTACCCTGTATCATTTGCCTTGGTGTAATTTCCCCATTCCTTGGTGCTCCTTGGTGCAAAAGTTTGAGGAGGGGCGGCAATAGAGGGCGCTATTGTAGCTTCCGTGTTAATTTGAAGAAGAAAAAAAGGTTGACGCGCATGATTAAAATCGACGCGCGCGCTGACCAGAGACCGAGTAATATTTTTTTTTGGGGGGGGGGGCCTTAAATTAAGTCTTTGCAACCTTTTGACGGTTGCCGCATTTAAATAAGCGAACATCCGTGCGCTTATGACGTATGACCATGCTTTTCGTTTCTTATTCGTTTATGGGCAATCGCTTTCATCGTTTGGTCATTAAAGTTAGTAAGATTTTTTAATCGATATATTTTCCTATTTTCCTCCGAGGTTCATTTCCCCGAAAAATCTTGAAGACTACAAAATTTGCAATGTTACAAATTAATTGATATGAGTGGAAACAACATGTAACGAAATATTTAATTGAAAGAGACTAAAATAATTTCCTTTTCACTGTTGATCTTTTCTACTTGTTTACACGTTTGAGCAAGGGGCATCTTCACGTTGACGATTTCTTGACGTGCAAGACATCGGGACACGTATGTTTGGCAATGGTTGTACCATCTCTTGCGTTATTTCTTAAATGTTTTCTTGCGTATTTCAGAGCGAACACTTACCGTATTCAAAGGGCCCATGTAAAGTAAGTTTTCAATGCAAACCTTGAAAATACATCTTTGTGTCACATTATTCGCAAGTTTTATTTATCCATTTTAAAAGGTTGTTTTGGTGCCTTCTCTGCTTTTATGCTAATGCAAAGTTTTATATTAATCAGAAAACCTGTGATGGCATTCCCGGCATGACTTAATTATGTTACATGGCCATTTCAGCACAAAAAAGTTGTTAGAATTTTGGATATTTTGCTGTCATCAATTTTTTTTATTTGGTGATTCTTTAATGTGTCAGTTCATGGCAGTAAGTCATCGAGCAACCCTTTCCCATAAATGTTTTGAATTAGCAAATTTTGCAAGAATAAATTGAAAGAAAAACCCTAAACTTCCTGAAATGACATCACAGTAACAGCGCGCTCATACGTAATCCGGAAAAGCATTTTAAATGTTTAAGGAGGTGCACTTTTTTAAATGTGTAGGTTTTTTTTACAATTCACAAAGAGTTACACAAAAAGAATTCCGAAGAAAAATTCATTGCACATTAAGAAAGAAAGAAATGCTTCTTCGGATTGAAGACATTACATATGAGTTACGCTAAGGAATACGGACACATATAAAGTCTTAAAAGATGTTTGACAAAATGTGAAATATGTTTGCCCATTAATGAAAACGAATGCCCAATCAACCCCGTAATGCTGGTTTAGACGAAATTGAATGAACAACGCGATACTTTTAATAAAGGTTTTCCCGGCGAATTTCCGAATTTTTTTAATCAGTTTCATTATCAGCCATTCAATTTCGCATGAGTTTTGCACATGTGGTCCAATTGGGGTTTCTTTTTCATTTGGGTTATATTCAATTTCAGTTTTAGGCAGCCAAGATTTCACTGTGAATGTTCGTTTTCGTTTTCGGGCAGCCTATTTCGTTTTGGTGCATTCAAAACATAACTTGTAGCAGTCTTAAATTAAGTCTTTGCAACCTTTTGACGGTTGACGCATTCAAATTAGTGAACATCTGTGCGCTTATAACGTATAACCATGCTTTTAGTTTCTTATTCGTTTATGGGCAATCGCTTTCATCGTTTGGTCATTTAAATTAGTAAGATTTTTTTATCGATATGTTTTCCTATTTTTCACCGAGGTTCATTCCCCCCCCCAAAAAAATCTTGATGACTGTAAAATTTACAATGTTACAAATCAACTGATATGAGGGAAACAACATGCAACGAAGTAATGAATTGAAAAGGACTAAGATCATTTCTTTTTCACTGTTGATCTTTTCTACTTTTGAACAAGGGGCTTTTTTACGTTGACGATTTCTTGACGTGCAAGACATCGGGACACGGAAATGGTTGTACCGTCTGGAACACTTCTCTTGCGTTATTTCTTAAATGTTTTCTTGCGTATGTCTGACCGAACACTTACCATATTCATAGGGCCCATGCAAACTTTTCAATGCAATACATCTTTGTGAGACACATTTAACCTTATTTGCAAGTTTTATTTTCCATTTTGGGGGGCGTTTTTGGTGCCTTCTCCATTTTTATGCTAAAGCAAAGTTTCATATTCATTAGAAAACCTGTGATGGCATTCCGAGCACATGAATAATGTTACACGGCTATTTCAGCAAAAAAAGTTGCTAGAATTTTGGATATTTTGCCGTCAGAAATTTCTTTTATTTGGTGACTATATGATGTGTCAGTACATGACACTAAGCCAATGACCATCCCTTTCCCACAAATGTTTTTAATTCGCAAATTTTGGATGAATAATTTGAAAGAAAAAAACCCTAAACTGATCAGTGTCTTCCTGAAATGACATCACAGTAACAGCGTTAGTCCGGAAAAACATTAGTCCGGAAAAAGCAAGACATCGGGATGCGTATGTTTGGCAATGGTTGTACCATCAGGAACACTTCTCCTGCGTTATTTCTTAAATGTTTTCTTGTGTATGTCTGAAAGAACGCTTTTCGTATTCAAAGGGCCCGTGCAAAGTAAGTTTTCAATGCAAACCTTGAAAATACATCTTTGTGTCACATTTAACCTTATTTGCAAGTTTTATTTTCTATTTTGAGGGGTGTTTTTGGTTCGTTCTCTGTTGTTATGCTAATGCAAAGTTTCATACTCATTAGAAAACCTGTGATGGCATTCCGTGCATGACTAATGTTACATGGCTATTTCAGCAGAAAAAGTTGCTAGAATTTTGAATATTTTGCTGTCGGAAATTTTTTATGCTTTCAATTAGCAAATTTTGGATGAATAATTTGAAAGAAAAACCCCTAAACTGAACAGTGTCTTCCTGAAATAACATCACAGTAACAACGCGATCATAGTTACGTAGTCCGGAAAAGCATGGAAACTTTTAAATGCTTAAAGAAGTGCACATTTGCAATAAGATTAACCCAAAAAGTGTTGTCAAATGTATAGTTTTCTTACATTTCACAGAGTTGCGCAAAAAGAATTCCCGAGAAAGATTCATTGCACATACCCTTTAAGAAAGAAAGTCAATCTACGGTTAGAAGTCATCAAATATGATTTACGCTAAGGAATACGGACACGTATGATATGAGGTCTTAAAAGATGTTTGACAAAATGTGAAACATGTTTGCCCATTAATGAAAACGAATGCCCGATCAACTCCTTACTAATGGTTTAGACGAAATTGAATGAACAACGCGATACTTTTAATATGAATGCATCTTTGATAGGGACGAGTGAAGCTAAAAGGCGATAGAATGCTTGGATAGTGAAATTGAATGATTCTTTTTGATTGTCGAATGCCGATCTGCATGATCTTTCAATTTCAATCTAAATCGAATGAGCCAGGCGTTAAATTGAATGAAAATTTTGTGAAATTGGCCGGGAAAACCTATATAAACGCATCTTTGATAGGGACGAAAGAAGCTAAAATGTCCGGTGGCCCTGGAACGACATTTTAATATTGACCTTTTTAATGTGAACCTTGTAACCTCTTAATATTGACGTTGTACCTTCGCAATATGCACGTTGCACGTGGCTTAATATCGCATTTTGGAAGTTGTTCCTTCTTAATGTAAATGTTTCAACTTGTTAATATTCACGTTCGATCTTGTCAATGTACACCATTGATCATGCTTGATGTCAACGTTGCACCTTGATTCTTCGCAATATGAACCATGTACCTTCGCATTGTGAACGTTTGACCTTGCCTCTTGCTAATATCATTGTTGAACCGTCATCCTTCGCAATGTGAATCGTTCATTCTAAAAAGTACGAAGTCCTTGCCAAGCCCTATAGTTAGACAACCAGTTATGATTGAGTTTCAATCTGACGGCTGTTTAATGTCACTTAACCTGGGCGTCTACCTTGTAGTGATTTTTATCATGACTCAAGGCTCTCTGTTTTATTTCACTCATCTTTTATAATTCATGTTCAGGCTAACCATAACCCAAGGTTGGGCATACATGTAAAAACATGCATCCTGAAGCAAATTTGTCATTGTTTCAAATAACCCGATCTAATCATTTCAACCGTTTACTATACACAAATTTATACCGGTTTGCTTTCTGAATGTAATGATTTCTTTCTTCCTGTACTTTCATCTTTGCCATATCCCAATAATTTTTGACTCGCCAACAGGGCTCCTTACCAAATAGTATGAGGATCCCCGCTGTTTTGACGAGCATTTGGTTTTCGGGCTACTGCTAATAAGTCGAACCCTACATACCCTCCCCCCCTCCCCCGGATATCTGCGCCTGATCGCAACATGAAGAATATTCGCAATTGTCTGACGACCAGTCACTCCAATACAAGCAAACAACTTCGTATAGGGTGCCCCGGCAACACGTGATTCGCGCTCACGGTTCGGTCGTGATGCGGCGCTCTCTCGCGGTGGCGGGTTATCGCTGCAGCGGGTAATCGCGCATTCAACCATAAAAAACGTCTAGCCCCTAGACATGCTTGGATAGTGAAATTGAATGATTCTTTTTTGATTGTCGTATGCCGATCTGCGTGATCTTTCAATTTGCAATCTAAATCGAATGAGTCAGGCGTTAAATTGAATGAAAACTTGGTGAAATTGACCGGGAAAACCTACAATAAGACAAATATTACTGTCGTTTTAAATAAAAATTAAAAGATTGGGTCACGGTCGTCACTATTTTTATTATAGGTTTTCCCGGCTATTTCAAAACGTTCTTCATTCGAATTCACTGTTTCTAATATTCAAATTCGTCCATCAACATCCATTTAGTGCACTTCCAATGTTTAATTTTGTCTTTTGTCAATTTCAAATTCAGTTCATACAAGCAAATTCCAACACTGATTACACGTTTTCGTCCCGGAGTATTCGATCTCGTCTCGTCCACGCCAAACCTTGTTATTCAGAAATCAAATTCGTCTAATTGATTTATATCAGAAGAAATCGATCTCTAAATGCTACAATTCGGAAAAAGCTTAGACGACTCTGATCTGTAATGTCGAATATTCTCGACCCAGTGACTAAAGAGGCTGACCAAACTTTGAAATTGAATGGTAAATGACTAAGTGGTTTTCTTTAAAGCATGTGAAATGTTTCTCGGACGAAATAGAATGTTAGAGTTGGTGAATTTGAATGAAAATGTTTTTAAATAGTCGGGAAAACCTAAAGTATCTTAGAACGCAACATTAGCAAGGCCTTTCTGGTAATATATTTCCTCTCATCAATTGGATCATAAGGTAATTAGCCTCGTTCATTTATAATGCAGTAACTCCGGGAAAATACACAAAAGAGGCACAACCATTAATTGCTAGCTTTCTGCCTCATCTTCCCGCCCAAAATCAATTAGGCATCGATGAAAATAAATAAATGAAGTCAAATTATCCATGATATTTCAATTGTATAGTTCACTGAAAAGCAGAGCCAGCATAAAAAAAATTCAAAGCGGAGTACTCCCTGTACTTTTGGGTTTTCATCACAGAGTACGCATAACCCTTGGTGTAACCCATCGGATACGCACCAAGGGAGACGATTTCTAGTCGGGATGTGGAGGGGACAGCGGCGTCAACAGTGGAATCTCGGGGAGGGGGGGGGGGGAGGGAAAGGGAAGATTGCCATGCAGGCATATTAATGGTTCGAGCTTAGTGGTAGCCCGCTAGCCAAATGCAAGGTTGTACAGCGGCGGGCTAGTCAAAGCACTGGTTACATTACAGTGTAATAATTCGTTTGTCTTGTTAATGACTTTTACTTTTTAAGGAGATAATTCTAGGGGGAATTAATTAAAATTATGTGGTGGTTTAATGTTTGTAATGTAAAGTTTAATGTATTTTAATGTTTTGAGCACGAGAACCTCATCACTTTCTATTGTATACCATTGTATATCAATGGCAATCAATCAAATCAATCAATCAATCAATCAAAACCATTAAAGTATAGTCCCCCTAGCGAATCAAAATTATTCAAATAAGGCATGCAACTTTCTAGTGTGTCCGCAGATTTTAGCGTTTTTAATGGGAATTGCGGCCTAAAATCCCCGAAAATGTCATGTTTTGGATTATACTTATCCTATTTCAAAGGTCTGGTTGAAAGGAAACTATTCTAATGTCTTACCGCGTTCCCAAGAAAGAAGGGGGGACGGTCGTTTACATCGCGTGGATCAGACGCGGCGGACATTTCAACCGTGACCATTCAATGTACGGTACTCGTTGCGCGTTGCAATGGCAAAACAAAAGCGGCAGAATTCAAGACTAGCACCCAACTGTCAAAATTTTGACTTTTAAAGGATGGTTATTACGTACGGAAGCGTAGAAGGGCCAAAAGAAATTAAGAAAAATGTAGTTCCTATCTCGCCGCGGCGAGTTACTATCTCGCCGCGGCGAGTTACTATCTCGCCGCGGCGAGTTACTATCTCGCCGCGGCGACTTACTTTCTCGCCGCGGCGAATTACGACATCGCGAAATGAATTACTATCTCGCCGCGGCGAATTACGATATCGCGAAATGAATTACTATATAGAGATAGTAACTCGCCGCGGCGAGATAGTAACTCGCCGCGGCGAGATAGTAACTCGCCGCGGCGAGATAGTAACTCGCCGCGGCGAGATAGTAACTCGCCGCGGCGACTTACTGTTTTGCATCAGCGAACGTCAGGCACGACGAATAGCGATACTCTTTGGGTCCTATGGAACGCCATAGAGGCATTTAATGTGATCATCAAATCGGTGATGCACTTTATCGATAGGCAGTGGAGTTTTGCAATCGGTGATTGACTGTCACAATCGGTGATGGATTTTCGCGAGTGGTGATGGATTTATGCAATATGTGATCAACTTCTGGCAAAACTAACAACCTAATCACCCACACAGGGCTGGGTTCTAATTTCTTTAGTTAGTACGTCCGATGAATGAAATAATATATGCAATAATAAAGTTGTCCTTTCTTTTTTTGTTAAGAATAAATTAAGAAAGAAAACAAAGTTCAATAGGCGGCAACAGGTGATTTATCCACTTTGAATGCCAGATCCATTAGCGTACGGGATGAGGATGACCCTGCCAACTATTCAATATTATGATTGCATCTCTCAGAGGGCGGGGAAAGTAATTACTGTAATGTACCGTTTTCGATCGTTACTACCGATTTGAATGAAATAGCTCAAATTACCGTTACACAGACATTTGGATGTTCGCGGGTTAACTCTTTAAACATCATTTACTCCCGTTTTGAAGGCCGTTATCTCAGAGATCATGATCCTACTATGTACTAAAAAATCGTTTTGATATGTTCAGTATTTTCCATTACAATTTGAAAAATAGGCTTTGAGTTCGTCATTTTTCAATACTTTCAAGCGTCACGAATATTAAATAAGGTTCTATCCATATGGAATGCAGTTACAAAGTTTACGACTCCCTCCTTGACGAGTTCTCCACCCAACAAAAATGTTAAACTTTTTGGTTGTTTTCGATTGGTCTATACCAAGACCCACGGGAAGTCACGCAGAGTCACGCTAAGTATTATGCTAATAACGCGCACGTCATATTTACGTCAACGTTGCGGCAAAACCGGCCATGGTATAGCGTTCCGGTTGACCGTGTGTTTTAGTTAGTTATCCCGCGAGCGCGAGTGGAACACGGATTAATGTAGAACATCTATAGTGGACCGGCCGAGTGGTATGTGGGACACTAGACTAGGGCTGGTATTGGGCGGATATCCGGTGAAGGAACCCTGTCTCACGGCCTTTCAGCTCGGATGAAATTTTGGGTCGCCCCTCCATTGTAACCCCTCCACGTCCCCTAGGATGAAAACCCTGGCTACGCCGATGCCTCTTTGGCGTTCCATAGGACCCGGAGGGATCGCAATTGTTGTGCCCGACGCTCACCGATACAAAATAGTAATTTGCCGCGGCGACATAGTAACTCGCCGCGGCGAGATAATAACTCGCCGCGGCGAGATACTAACTCGCCCTGGCGAGATACTAACTCGCCGCGGCGAGATAGTAACTCGCCGCGGCGAGATAGTAACTCGCCGCGGCGAGATAGGAGCTATTTTTTTCTTAATTTCTTTTGGCCCTTCTACGCTTCTGTAGTATCTCGGTTAAACGACTTATTATCTCGTTTAAACGATTAATTATCTTGTTTAAACGACTTTTTTATCTGGTTTAAACGACTTATATCTTATGATTGACTTATTTGTCTCTCGTTCAAACGAGCCTATGCACGCTTGAAGTGAAATTTGCGCTACTAATTTGTTCCCCATCTGCCATCTCGCACCTCGCATCTGATGTGGATGACCTGACCCTTGTTTCGCGAATTGTAATGCAATTTGTATGCAAAGTTGGAACAATTACCAACCCTGTTACACACAAGAGATTTGCATACATTCACAGACGCTTGAGTGAAACATGATAATCACAATACTTGAAACACTTCGTCTGATTGAGCTACAGCGTCAACGTACAAATCAAAATCAACACACTAAGTCGTCACCGTTTTCACGAAGAAGCGAATTAAGTATTTCACAGTCTGAACAAACATTCGAGATAATCGCGTTTAAAGTTGGTCTTTATTTCATTTGACAATTTGAAACTTAAAGATGCATAAAATATGCAAGATTTAGGTATCAGAGGAAAGAAGAGATTCTAATATTCCTAAATGTAGCAAACTTTAAGGGGAAAAAGGTGATTAGTTTTGCAGAATTAATCAATTAAGAACGAAAAAACCCGACCAATTAGCAAATTCGCCCCTTCGCGAAAACGCTAAAGCGAGTACGCGCAGATTTCGCCCTACTGCGGTCTGAGTCAATGCATTTTTTGTACAGTAGGCGCAGATTCTGCCCCACTGCGCGTGCGCCTTGAAATTCGACCTTCGGGAAAACGTTTTATTGCACGCGCCTGAAATTCGCCCCTTCGTGGTAACGCGTCATTGTATTACAATGTATTTATTTACTAAAAATGTATTAATACCATAGAGTGCGGAAATTCGCCCCTTCATGAAAATGCAAAACGGCACTTGTGGCAAATTCGCCCATTCGTTAATTAGGTTAATTCAGATTTTAATTAATTTTTTGAAAGTATAGCCTCACCAGGTTGTAGATATTGATATATTTATTCATTTTCACCAAAAAACAAATTTGGAAAAACAGACGATTTTCATGAAATTCGCCCCTTCGTGAAAACGGTGACGAAGTTTCATAACATATTTCTAAGATCAGGAGAAGGCGGATTCCGCGCCCGGCCGTGATGTCCATTTAAAAAAAATGATTGTTTTAATGAACCCGGCCCCACCCTGATTGATATTTTCCAGTACCTCCGACAGATGATTTGAAGTGCTCTAAGGGAGGACCCTTTGGAATGGAAGATGGTCGCATCCCAGATGCAAGCATCACAGCGTCGTCCATATGGGATACATATTACAAACCCTACCTGGCTCGGCTTAACCTTCAAGGTAATGTTATTTTCGTTCAACTGTTACATGGGATAAAGAATAAGACAACTCCAACCTAAACAATTCGTCAAAAGTGACAAAAAATGCCAAACGTTTAAGACTCTCCTCGGAGGGGTGGTGCTTCAAAGTGAAGTCTGCTTTGCTCAATTGTATAACTACACATTTTGTGGTCAGGAACTTTCACAGGTTTCACAAGTCGTTCATTCCTCAATGGCTGACTGTCATACTAGAGGTGCTAAGCACAACATACAACCTGCCCCCGCCCCCCAAAAAATGCTGCAAGCAGAAATGGGCTCTGTGTCCTTGGAATATTGAAAAATGTTTCATGATGCTTATATAATGTTACACCTGGGATATTAAGCTTTCAAATGCTAGCTTTTTGTTTTATCAATTTTGCATTTGCCAAACCAAAGATATGGTCCGTTGAACACAAACACTCAAACTTGTGCCACTTTCCGTAAGTTGATGCTATAAACAGAAACTGCCAGTATTATACACATGAATGATCGTTCAGAAATACAATTAGTAATGAATAGGTGAAGAAACACTTTTGTTATTCATATTATAATGTTCTTTTCATTATTTGTAACACACTCTCCAAATCATCATCATAAAAACATATCTTCTGGAATTGCGAACCTCAATTGAAGTCGGTTTTGAACAGGTGCCATGTCTTGTCATGTCATTATACGCCTAATAATGTAGAAAGTGGCACAAATTGATATTTGAGTGTTTGTGTTCAACGGACTATATCTCTAACTTGGCAAAAGCAAAATTGATGAAACAAATAGCATTTGAAAGCTGAATTTCCGTGATTTAACATTATATAAGCATCATGAAATATTTTCAAATTTCCAAGGACACAGAGCCTGTTTCTGCTTGCAGTATTTTTGGGGACAGGCTGTATAAAACACATAAAGGAGGGTTACCAGCAAAAGTCTGTGCATTGCTTGCGACTATTTCCTGCCGATTTTTGATTTGCACATAAAACTGGTCATGCGATACTTTCTCCTTATTATACGCTTACTTTGCAAGTGTAGCCTCTCTGAGGCGTAATGCTTGTGGCAGGTTGTCAGTTTTTGCTTAGCACATGAATTTGCTAAGCAGTATTTTATGCTCAGCATGTTTGATTATCTGCTTCCTCTGCAGATCTAACACGGCGCTGGACTTGCTGGTGTAATGTGGGAAATTATGAAACCAATCCGTGGATCCAAGTCGATCTTGGTTCCAATGTCATCATCACTGGCGTTATCACCCAGGGGGACGACAGTGTATGGGTGACAGAGTTCAAAGTCGCCTACAGCGACGATGGCCAAGAATGGACCATTGTCACCGATGCAGGATCAAGTACACCGATGAAGGTAGTCCAACAGCATTGTTCAATTTGCCCTTTCACCGATGTAATTTCACAAACAATTAGACTGAGAGCTGGATAGGGTTTAATCCAAATTTTGGGAACAAATCCCCTGATTGTCTTAAAGCATAGTATCATCGACTCTGATCACAAAATGGCCAGTCTTAAGTTTCGCCAGATCAGACAAAGGCCCATTGGCGCCATGCCAAATGTGGCCAATTTTGCATTTAATCAAAATTATGAGAACAAGAACAAAGCCAGTATCATTTGATAGCTTGGAATTTGTAGATTATGGAAATATAACTTAAAAGCGATTTTAGATCAGACTAATTAACTTAAGAGCGGCCCGAAAAGCGCGGAGGGTGGGCGTGGCCGTCACCCCCCCTTTTCATTTTCGCTGATACCGTTGCGTTGCAACGGTAGAGGAGAAAATGAAAGCAGTTTGTATTGATGCCTTGGCACTTGTGGAACATGAAAATATTACTTAAAGATGGCTTTTAGGTCAGACTAATTACCTTAAGACCGGCGGGAAAAGCTAGAAAGGGGAGGGGCCTCAACCCTCCTCCGTGTACATTTTGGCTCCCATCGTCCCAAAGCATTTCTTAAATCCTACCAAGTTTCTTTGACAGTTGTTCAGATGCCTTGCGGTTATTTTGAAACCCTGGTGTCAAAATAAAGTAAAATAATGACCGATGTGGGAAGAGCATTTTTACAACTCTGTTGCCCTCAGCTGGAACAGGTCAATTACTTTGTATACCTTAGTAGTACTACTAATATAAACATCTGTGCCAAGTTTCACGCTTTTATGCAAAAGTGCACAATTTTTTCACATATCCACTGGACTATAGTCCAGTGGATATGTGAAAAAATTGTGCACTTTTGCATAAAAGCGTGAAACTTGGCACAGATGTTTATATTCAAGCGAGAAAATGTTTTAGATGTGGAGCCATCGCAAATTTACCACTTTCCACAAACATTGACATTCATGAGAAAAAAATTCCAGATGTGGAGCCATCTCGAACACACCCTTTAAGGGGCGTGGCAACCATATCAGAAAAAGGGGGGCGGGCTTTTTGTTATGCCCACCCTGGAAATATTGTTCCCACATTCATAGAGAAATGGAACTTTCCACAAACATTGACATTCATGAGAAATGCAATTCCAGATGTGGAGCCATCTCGAACACACCCTTTTAGGGGCGTGGCAACCATATAAGAAAAAGGGGGGCTGGATTTCATTGTGCCCGCCCTGGAAATATTGTTCCCACATTCATAGAGAAATGAAACTTTCCACAGACATTGACATTCATGAGAAAAACAATTCTAGATGTGGAGCCATCGCGAACACACCCTTTTAGGGGCGTGGCAGCCATATTGGAAAAAAGGGGGCGGGGTTCTCATTATGCCCAACATGGGAAATATGTGCCCACATCTCATAAACGAATGAAGCCACAGACATTAATACTCACGAGAAAAAAATCACACGTGGAGCCATCGTAAACACACCCTTTTAGGGGCGTGGCAGCCATAATAAAATGGGGGGGGGGGGTAGTCATGATGCCCCTATAAAAGAAAGTTGTGCCTACCTTTTATAAATGGAATAAATTCCACTCGGACAATATATTGTAACGAAATATTGCTTCGCGCTCTGGGCTTCCGTAGCTGCTGAGCGCTGGTGCGCGGGCTGCGTTCTGTGCGGCAGTGCACGTCGCTGGTGCTCTGCGTGCAGTGTACATAAGCGCACTGCACGTGCGTCGCGGGCGTCTTTCCGCTGCTTGCTCTTGGTCCGTGCGGACGAAAGCAAGTACGCTCTGCCGTTGCTCGCTGGCTGTTGGATTGGTGGGATTAGGCTGTACCCCGTGAACCCTAGTTGCGGGGTGAGTAGCTGCATCTTAGGCTTATCGGTCCCAGTGTCCATTGTGATTACCCGATTGGTGATTGTTTGTGATTCTCGATTATAAAGTCCCCAAGAGATAATCGTCATTATTGTACCAATCAACCCTGCAATTAGCGCCTATATAGGAACCTGTGAATTACTTTGAATAAATCAACCAGTTCAAGTATATAAGCCTGGTGTGGTGCATAATCTTTGACGTGTCTACTCTTGTGTGGTGAGCGTGTGTGCGTGGTGTGCAGACCTAGGCGCCTGGAGGTAGACTTCCCCCAAAACGAGTCCGCCCCTCAGGCCTCTGCGGTTACCGCTCGTCGTGGAGGCCGAAGCCCATTATTTAATCAGCGGCAGACGCCGCCTGGTAAAGTCCGCTACAAATTGGTGTCAGAAGTGGGATAGGCGTTGGGTTAACTTCACCTGCATAGGACACATTTTACATCACCTTTACAGGACACACAATTTACTTCACCTGCATAGGACAAATTAAATAAATCACCTGTATAGGACCTACATTAGACACTAGCGAGTTATGGAACAACAGCAGCAACGGCAGAGGGAGGAAGGACCACAGACGGTGTCGCAGGATGAGAGGCGGCGGGCTGAGGGGTTGGAGATTAGCCAACGGTCCCTTGAAGAGAGACGGCAGTTGGAGAAGTTGTATACGCAGCTCCACTCAGAGTTAGACCAACTACGGGTGCAGTTAGGTGAAATAGATGCCAAGAGGCCACGAGTACCGGAAGGGACGATGGAGTTTGAATCACCACCTTCGAGAGGAAGGTATAATGATGATTATACCGGACGGGCCTCGACGCTGGCGAACTATGGAGACACGGGGAGCAGTTCATCACCTACACCTGTGCCAAGGAGCAGGCCGACACCTAAACCGAGAACAAGTCGTCGTGTACCTTCATTGGTGATGATGGCGCCAGTTAATTCACCAGTTTCATCATCCACAGCGATGGGCGCAGTAATTGATGTCGACGGAGTAGGCGGTGAAGACATCATGAACATTGGTTCGTCGATGGAGAGGAGTTCTTCGTTGCAGCTAACAGAAAGAGCGACCGACCAATTAGAGAAGCCTTCAGTTAGAAAAGATTTGAAGCGTGATGGGAGACACGAGGGAAATCAGGGGAAAGATGAGAGCCGTACGACTACGACAATTCGCCGCCCAAACATTGTGCCGGATAGATACAACGGGAAAACCTCATGGAGAGATTTTTTGCACCACTTTGAGGCTTGCAAACTTGCTAATCAATGGGATGACAAACAGGCGAAAGTTTTCTTAGCTGCCAGTCTGCAGGGGACATCCGTAAAGGTGCTGAGTAACAGACCAGCTGGTGAAGAAATGACGTATGAAGACATTAAGGACAGACTAGAAAGGAGATTTGGTCCGGGGCAGTTGTCCGAAAATCATCTGATGGAACTTCGTTGTAGGCGACAAGGCCCGAGAGAAACCTTAAGGGAACTTGGTCAGGCGATAAGGGAGCTGGCTACACTAGCCTATCCAGAGATTGCAGATGAGGGGAAAGACCGCCTAGCGAGAGGCCATTTTTCCGATGCAATTGAGGACCAAGCCATACGGGAGGGGATTTTTCGGGCGAGGCCAAATACGCTCGATGAGGCAATCAGAGCGGCCATGGCGACGGAGAGTTTCTTGAAAATAGAGGAACAACGGAGTGGTCATAGACAGAAACACGCTCGAGTTCTCGGTGGGGAGACAGACACGCTGCAGCATGGACTGGAGGGGATTGCCGATGATATTTACCGGAGAACAACTCAGGCCATACAAGAGGCGCAAGTCGAAACAAGAGCTTGGGTGACAAACCAGCTTGCTAAGGCAACATCTACTGACGGACTACGGAAGGAGAAACAAGACGAAGACAGTAACACCTATCATAGGCGGCGATTTATGGCGGACATAGTGTGCTACAGGTGTGGTAGAAACGGGCACTTCGCACGAAATTGCAGAGCCACTGCGGAAGAGAGGAAGAAGTCGGGAAACGGGCTGCAGCCGACCCAGAGGCCCGAGGGAAAGCTGCCTGGAGACGAGGGCCAAAACATCAAGACGCACGACCAGTAACAGGCGAGCGCGCCGACAAAAACCCAATATTGCCAAAGGCGAGTGCAAAGGGAGGCATGTATGTTCCTGCAGTGATACGGGGGCAACATGCGAAACTGCTGATAGACACCGGAGCCACGGACACATTCCTTTCATCCACATTGTATTATAAAATTTCACCCGAACGAAGACCCCACCTTCAAGCAGATGGAACGCACATTAAGAATGCTGATGGTTCAGTTATAGCGACACTGGGCAGCGCCTGGATGGAGGTGCAGGTAGGAAAGACTACACACGCTGTATATGCAACATTTGGAGCCTGTCCGACAATGGATGGCATCTTGGGCATGGATTTTTTGCTACCGACGTGCGGAACACTTAACTTCAGAACACTGGAATTATCCGTCAATGGCGAGCGGGTGCAGTGTAGTGATGGAATGGGGTCAGCTTTTTGTGCAAGAATCGTCATTGGACGGACTACAAGGGTGCCTGCTGGACACGAAGCAATTTTGCAAGGGCACGTAACTGGCAAGGTGCAGGTTAATGGCATTGGAGTAATTGAGCCGGCTGACCGGAATGATATTTCCGACAGGGGAATGCTTGTGGCACGGACAGTGGTGACTGCAGAACAGGGTGTTCTGCCGATCCGTGTGTTTAACCCAGGTAGGCATGAATGCGTAGTCCGTAGAGGGACTATGGCTGGCTACCTTACTCCTGTAGAGGTGGACGAGATAGAGGAGACACAGGGCGCACAATCTCAAGCGGCTGGATCAGAAGACGTTCCTGATCACCTTGCAGATTTATTTAGCAGATGCAAGCAGGGAGTGGACCAAAAATACCACAACGACATTGCTAAGTTATTGCGGAATAACCAGGATGTGTTCTCCAGAGGCGATGAGGACATTGGTAGGACAGACTGTGTCAAGCATCACATTGAAACGGGCGATGCAGCGCCTGTGAAGCAAAGACCGAGAAGATATTCGCCAAAAGAACAAGAGGAGATAACACGTCAAGTGCAGAAATTGCTTGCTGGTGGACAGATAGAACAATCAGACAGTCCATGGGCATCCAACGTCGTGCTTGTAAACAAGAAAGACGGGACAAAGAGATTCTGTATTGACTATCGCCGCCTGAACTCATTGACAATAAAGGACGCATACCCAATACCGCGTATCGATGATACACTAGACACCTTGGCAGGGGCCAAGTGGTTTTCCACGTTGGATCTCGCTGCAGGGTATTGGCAGGTAGAGCTGGACGACGAGGCCAAGAGGAAATCAGCATTCGTGGTCCGCGGTGGTCTGTACTGCTGGCGGGTCATGCCATTCGGCCTCTGCAATGCCCCCTCCACATTTGAGAGGTTAATGGAGCGGGTTTTGGCGGGTCTCCAATGGGACATGCTCCTAGTGTATCTTGATGACGTAATAATCTTTGCCAAGACTGTAGAAGAAGAGCTAAGACGCCTTGAGGTGGTCTTTCAACGCCTTCGAGGCGCGGGTTTGAAACTTAAGCCAAAAAAGTGGGAGTTGTTCAAGCAGCAGGTGTTGTACCTAGGGCATGTCGTATCAAGCGAGGGCGTTGCTACGGATCCAGAGAAGATACGGGTAGTACGTGACTGGCCGACTCCAACAACTGTAACCGAGGTGCAAAGTTTCATAGGATTGGCGTCATATTATAGGCGTTTCGTGAAGGGATTCGCCGACATAGCCCGACCCCTGCATCGCTTGACGGAGAAAGGAAGGCAGTTTAAGTGGGACGACGATTGTGAAACATCGTTTCAACGGCTCAAGGGACTGCTCCAAGAGGCACCTATATTGGCTTACCCTAACCCTGAAGAAGATTACATCCTTGATACAGACGCCAGCAACGTAGGCATAGGTGCTGTTCTTTCTCAGTTGGTCGATGGACAGGAAAGAGTCATTGCCTATGGAAGCAGGGTCCTGAGCAAACCAGAGAAGAACTATTGCGTTACACGCAAAGAGCTATTGGCAGTTGTGGTCTTTTTGAAGCAGTATAGGCCTTACATTTACGGACAGAAAATCACCATAAGAACTGACCACGGGGCACTCCGGTGGATACTCAACTTCCGTGATCCACTGGGCCAAATAGCACGTTGGCTACAAGTACTCAGCGAGTACGATATCACCATAGTTCACAGGGCAGGACGTTCCCATGGAAACGCGGATGGTCTCTCGCGCCGGCCGTGTCCACAGTGTGGTATGGATGACAGAGCTATAACAGCTTAGACCTATCCAGGCGACGTGAACCAAAGAGGAGACGAGACGAAACCCGTGGAAGAACCTACTGTACGAATTGTGACAATAGAACCAACAGTAGCACACGAATCATGGAGACGGGAACAGGAGGACGATCAAACACTTGGTTGGATCCTGAGGGCGAAGGCTGCTGCCACACCTAGACCAGAGTGGTCAGAGATTACATCAGGTTCGCCTTCAGTGAAGTCGTATTGGCTGCGGTGGGATCAGATAGAAATTAGAAAAGGACTCTTGTGTAAGAGGTGGGAGTCGGATGATGGCGGGCAGATAAGATACCAGGTTATTGTGCCAAAACCACATCGACAGGAGGTAGTGGACGAACTTCATGGGGGACTGACAGGAGGACACCTTGGTCAGAAGAAAACACTGGCAAAGGTGCGCCAGAGATTTTATTGGTTGGGGATGAATGCCGATGTTAGGTCCTTTGTCAGGCAGTGTGACATCTGCGCCTCAAAGAAGTCGCCTACCAAACGTCGAAGAGCCCCACTGCAACAGTATGTAGTTGGTGCCCCAATGCAGCGTGTGGCACTGGACATCCTTGGACCTCTTCCAGAAACCGAACGTGGCAACAAATATGTGTTAGTCGTTGGCGACTACTTCAGCAAATGGGTAGAAGCTTATCCAGTGCCTAACGAGAGAGCAGAGACTGTGGCTCAGAAGTTAGTTATGGAATTTGTGTGTAGGTTCGGAGTCCCCGTCGAGCTACATTCAGACCAGGGAAGGAACTTTGAATCCCAGGTGTTTGGAGAGATGTGCAAGGTGCTGGGGATTAAAAAGACGCGTACGAGACCATACAACCCAAAATCGGATGAGATGATAGAGCGCTTCAACCGGACCTTGCTCAGTATGGTTGCTGTGATGATAGAACCCCATCGACGTCAACGCGATTGGGATGAGAAGGTGGCACTTGCAACGTTCGCCTACCGGGCAACACCACACGAATCCACGGGGGAAACACCTAACATGCTAATGTTAGGCCGAGAGGTGCTCTTGCCTCTAGACTTGACCACTAGGGTTTCCTCAGACAAGGATGAGGGAGATGTCAGAAGCGATTATGCTTACGACTTAAGGGAAGGAATGCGATTTGCGCACGAAAAGGCTAGGGAGCACCTAAAAAACAGTGCAAGGCGGCAGAAGAAATACTACGACCACAAGACAAGTTCAACGACGCTAAGGACCGGGCAGTTTGTTTGGTTACACAACCCGAGTAAGAAAAAGGGCCTGTCACCTAAGTTGCAACGGAGGTGGGAAGGACCTTACCTTATTTTGAAGAAGTTATCGGAGGTCACTTTCAGAATTCAGAGGAACCGACGGGGCAAGAAGAAAGTTGTTCATTTCGACCGACTAAAGCCCTATGAAGGTCGCCCACTCGTGCCTTGGGATGGAACAGAACTACATGGAACACCTCGCCAACCACAGAGACAAGAAGGAGAATCAGAGATAGTAGGAGTGGAAAACACTGAGGCGTTAGAAGAGACTCTATATGAGGAAGTAGAAGCGGAAGAAGCTAGGGAGCTTAGTGAACCAGGGCAAGAAATACCAGAAACCCTGGAAGTACAAGAAGAAAGCCAAAGAGAGACTTTTGAACCTGTAGCCGGGAGAAGAAATCCACCTAGGCATCGCCGTAAACCACAACGTTACTTGTAACATCACACATAGAAAGAGGGACCTACGTAGGGTTAACCAAGGGAATCACCTCCAATGAGGCGTGGATGTGTGAGGAGAGAGTGAATGAGTTGTGAAAAGTAGACACCCTAAAGGTTTAAGATAGCAGTGAGGACTAACCGTAATTTCATTCTGTAATTTGACGACAGAGACATCATCATGAGAAACTCACCGCCGAAGAAGACACCAAGGGACCTTGATGAAGCAGCGACAGTGGAGTGCCCCACCTGCCACGATGTGTTTCTGCACAAGCGCAGTTTGGAGCGACACATCAAGGTGGAGCATGGCCCGCAAGTATATTATTGGTGTGGGCAATGCGAGCACAGAAACAACAGACGGGATAACCTACGGGCCCACTATCGCGACTGTCATCCATCGGCACAGGGAGAAGTAAGCCAGATTCGAGCCGAGACGTACGAATCCAGAGAGCGTGCTAGGCGCTCTAAAATCGAAGAGTCAGGACACCGCTCTCACGAGAACCACCCTACCACAGCCGAGAGGGATAATGAAGCCAGACGCAGAGCAGAGAGAAAGTCAAGCTCTTCTGGACGGAGCAGTGACCACCCAGACGCCGGCAACAGCGAGAGAAAGCGTAGCCGAGCAACTGATGCCGGAGACAAGCCATCAAAGAAGCGCCTTCGAGGTGAAAGTGCCCCAGCAACAGTGTCAAGAGCACCAAATGAACACCAGGATGAGGAGGAGCGACCGGCCACAAAGGCGCACAGGGTGAAGGCTCCTTCCACGATCTCTCATGCCCCTGACGACGAGCCGATATCGATGGAGCTCTCCAGCTCTGAGAAAGCAAAGGAGAAAGCTGAGTCACCCACACAGGTGGTGGTATCTGTAGCAGCAGGAGCTGATTTGCTGGGGACGGACGTGCCGCAAGCGGCCACAGAGGTCGAGATACCCACAACTGCAGCGGATGGTGAGGATGAGAGTGTACCAGAGATAATGGTGTCTGCATCACCGAGTATGTGGGAGAATGAGAGGTCCTGGAGCCCACAGCGAGAATGGCGACCTGTCAGGCCAGGAGGAAAACCGTTAAGCATGATGAGGTTGATTCGTGGTCTGGGAGAAAATCCCGAGGAAGGCGCCGCAGAGACGGAGGGCCTGCGCATGCCATCCACACCCTTCCAGATCAACAAGCTGCTGCCTGGACAAATGGTCCGCTGGAGGGAGGTAAAGGAGACCTACCTATACAAGGGCGACGACAAGGTAATCAAAGGTGAAAGGTCTCGAGAATTCGATGTTGTTTACTTACGGCCCTATGCTGAGCAAGGGGAGTCCAAGGGGAAAGAGCCGGGCACCGCACCACCTGGTCAGGGTCGACACCTGTGCAGGCTGGTGAGGTTGGAGGGTGACCATGCAGGAGCACCATACAAGGATAACGACCTAGTTGACGCCATGATCGGCAATGTTCGGCGAGTGGCAGAGACTGACGTACGGGAAGTCTACGTGGACGGAGAGAGAGTAACGAAGGACAAGACAAAGCGGGTCTTCGACTGCAGTTTCCAGGCGGGAGTTGCAGTGAACAGAAAACCATAGCTGTACAGGGACGTTTAAACTTTTAAGTTTGATGTTAACACCTTGAAGGACTTTTTTAGTGTTGCCGAGTTCGACCTTCTAGGCGGCGTTTTAGCGTTAGGCGTCAATGTTTCTGAGAAAAGATCTCAGGTTTAAAGTCAAACCTGTAAAGGCTCTTATAAGGATAAGGTCTTATTGTTGTTTAACTAAAGTTTTATGAAAGAGTTTTTGTAAAGGACCTTAGGTTAAAAATTAAACCTGTATAGGCTCTTGAGGATAGGGTCTTATTGTTGTTTTACCTAAAGTTTTATGAAAGAGATTTGTAACCTTTTATTTTTGTGTAAGAAAGCCTTACGTATTTTCTGATGTATAAAGACTTTTAAATTAGGTCAGTATTGTTCTTGTTTAAACAAACACCTTAGAGACCTTAGGACAACTTACTTAAGGCGCAATATTTCTGTTAAAGTTTTGCTCAGCTGAATGGTCAAGGGGACTGACCAGCCTTGAGGTGCGGCTGTGTAACGAAATATTGCTTCGCGCTCTGGGCTTCCGTAGCTGCTGAGCGCTGGTGCGCGGGCTGCGTTCTGTGCGGCAGTGCACGTCGCTGGTGCTCTGCGTGCAGTGTATATAAGCGCACTGCACGTGCGTCGCGGGCGTCTTTCCGCTGCTTGCTCTTGGTCCGTGCGGACGAAAGCAAGTACGCTCTGCCGTTGCTCGCTGGCTGTTGGATTGGTGGGATTAGGCTGTACCCCGTGAACCCTAGTTGCGGGGTGAGTAGCTGCATCTTAGGCTTATCGGTCCCAGTGTCCATTGTGATTACCCGATTGGTGATTGTTTGTGATTCTCGATTATAAAGTCCCCAAGAGATAATCGTCATTATTGTACCAGTCAACCCTGCAATTAGCGCCTATATAGGAACCTGTGAATTACTTTGAATAAATCAACCAGTTCAAGTATATAAGCCTGGTGTGGTGCATAATCTTTGACGTGTCTACTCTTGTGTGGTGAGCGTGTGTGCGTGGTGTGCAGACCTAGGCGCCTGGAGGTAGACTTCCCCCAAAACGAGTCCGCCCCTCAGGCCTCTGCGGTTACCGCTCGTCGTGGAGGCCGAAGCCCATTATTTAATCAGCGGCAGACGCCGCCTGGTAAAGTCCGCTACAATATTCATTAAAATCTTCTTTTTTTTAATGTGAAGCCATCACAAACCTACCCTTTCAGAGGCGCGGCATCCATTTTTAAAATGGGGAGGGGTACTAAATATGCACAACGTGGAAAATTTTGACCGCGTTTCATACAATAAAATCCACCTCAGATAGCTGTTTAATGTGTTGGAGTAGGGCCGCCTTTATAGTTGGAAGTTACTGTTGGCAAACCCTTTTTTTTTACACTATGCATTCTTGCCTCATCTATATTAACCCAGTTACTGGTTCCGTCGTCTGTAGAATTATTGTTAACCTTTCAACTGCAGCAAAATCTGAATTGGGGTATAAACAAAATATAAAAATTGCAATTGTGGGCACAGTGAGTAAGCCCCTCACACCTCTAAAAGGATGAGTTTGCAGTGGCTCTACATATGAATTGATTATCTTGCACCAAGTTTGTGTGAAGTTTAGTCATTTATGAAAGTTCGATGGTGGGCAAATGATTAGTAGCACCCCCCCCCCCCCATTTTTTAAAAATAGATGCCATGCATCTAAAAGGATAAGTTTGTGATGGCTTCAAATAAAAAAAAGGAAAGATTTTCATGAATATACTGTCTGTGTGGAGTTTAATCCATTAATGAAAGGTAGGCATGACTTTCTTTTATAGGGGCATCACGAGTACCCCCCATTTTACTATGGCTGCCACGCCCCTAAAAGGGTGTGTTTACGATGGCTTCACGTGTGACTTTTTTTCTCGTGAATATTAATGTCTGTGGGAATTAGCTTCATTCGTTTATGAGATGTGGGCACATTTTTTTTCCATTTTGGGCATAATGAGAACCCCGCCCCTTTTTTCAATATGGCTGCCACGCCCCTAAAAGGGTGTGTTCGCGATGGCTCCACATCTAGAATTGTTTTTCTCATGAATGTCAATGTCTGTGGAAAGTTCCATTTCTCTATGAATGTGGGAACAATATTTCCAGGGTGGGCATAATGAAAACCCCGCCCCTTTTTTTCTTATATGGTTGCCACGCCCCTAAAAGGGTGTGATCGAGATGGCTACACATCTGGAATTTTTTTTCTCATGAATATAAACGTCTGTGGGACGCTTTATTCGTTCATGAAATATGGGCACAATGTTTTCCAAAGTGGGCAAAATAATTAAACCCCCCTTTTCTTTTAATGGCTGCCACGCCCCCAAAAAGGTACTTTTGTGGTGGCTTTGAATCTGGAAAACACTAATAATCTATATAATTATGTCTTTGTGAAGTTTTCTGCTTTTGTAACAAGTGGGAAAAACCATTTTCACTGCGGGCACGACAAGTCCCGCCCCCTTTTTTTAAATGGATGCCACGCCCCTAAAAGGGTAAATTTGCGATGGCTCCACATCTAAAACATTTTCTCGCAAGAATATAAACATCTGTGCCAAGTTTCACGCTTTTATGCAAAAGTGCACAATTCATCGATATAGTCCGCTGGACTATAGTTAAATATGTACATCATTGGCTTTTGCAGTAATTTTCAGAAATGAACTATTTGGGGGTTAGTATAATAGATCAAATATTGTTACACCGACATGTTTGAAGTTTTGTTTTCGAAAATGCTGGGAAAACCACGAAAAGCAAAAATGTTCAAGTAGTCTGGTTCCCTGACTCCACTAAAGATGAAATGGATCAAAAATGCCGGAGAATTGTAAGGTATGGGAACAAGTCTAGCTGGCCTGCACCCGTTGACGAACATACACGGAGAGCTGGATAGTGTTTAATCAAAATTTCGGGAACAAATCCTCTGATTGTCTTAAAGCATAGTATCAACGACCCTGATCACAGAATGGCCAGTCTTAAGTTTCGCTAGATCAGACCAGTGGCGTAGCCAGGAATTTTTCAGTGGGGGGGCGCTGGGGGGGGGGGGGCGGGAACATTTTATGGGGGGCGTAAAGCAGGGGCGTAAATCGCTTCTCAAAAGTCGCGGGGTGTGGACAGACCTTGTTCATAACTGATGCAGGCGCGAAGCCCTTACGGCGTGGGATTCGGGGCGCTCTTAAGGGCCCCGAAAAAATTCGATTCTAGATGTTCTGTGGTGTGATTTTCTTACGACTTTCCTCCATGCTTTAACTAATATTTTCTTGACAAAAGATAATTATTTGAGCATCGTTTTCGAGGCTGAAGACATTGAATCAGCTATCGGTATTCTGAGCTATTGGCGTGGGGTTCGGGGCCCGCTTAAGGACCCCGAAAAAATTGGATTTTCGATGCTGGTGTGGTGTGATCTGAGGCAATTTCTTACCACTTTAACCAATAATTATCTAAGCACAAAAGGTAATAATTTAAACATAATTTTCTAGGTTTTCTCAGCTAAAGGCATAAGAAAATTGTGTGAACATTGTTTCTGAGGTTGGAGTCATTGAATCAGCTACCAGAATTCTGAGCTATAGGCGTGGGGTTCGGGGCCCGCTTAAGGGCCCCGAAAAATGTTGGATTCTAAATGCTCTGTGGTGCTATCTGAGGCAATTTCTGACCACTTTAACCAATATTTTCTAAGCAAAAGATACATTGTAGTACATAATAGGGCCCATGGCGTCATGTAGATCAATGATATTTTTTTTAGAAACTCAAAATCTCAGTGGGGGCGACTGGGGGGGCGACAAGGTTTCATGGGGGGGCGGTCGCCCCCCCCCGGTGGCTACGCCACTGGATCAGACTAATGCCCTTTGGCGCCATGCCAAACAGGGCAAATTTTACATTTAATCAAAATTTTGAGAACAAGAACAAAACCAGTATCATTTGATAGCTTGGAACTAGTAGATTATGGAAAAAGCGCGGAGGGTGGGCGTGGCCGTCAAAGCTCCTTTTCCTTTTCGCTGATACCGTTGCAACGCAATGATAGAGGAGAAAGTGAAACCAGTTTCTATTGATGGCTTAACACTCATGAAATATACAAAATATAACTTAAGAGTGGTTTTAGGTCAGACTAAATGCCTACAGGCTTAAGAGCGGCGGGAAAAGCGCGGAGGGGGCGGGGACTCAACCCCCCACCATGTACATTTTGGCTCCTATCGTTGCAAGGTATTTGTTAAATCCTGCCATACTATATATAAGTGGAAAAGAACGGCATTGCAACTTTTATTCTACACTCATGTTATAAATTCAGAACCAAAAGACAATGGGGTGACCTTTGACATCTATTTCTCTTGTCGCTGTATCTCAGATCACAAGTTGTAGACTCACAGTACATGTATTTCACTGAAGTGTCAAGTATTTAATTTTGGTGCTCCTTTAATACTCCATGTTATAACTCACTCCATGTTATAACTCACTCCATGTAATAACTCACTCCGTGAAAACTATATTGAAAAACACAAAGGGAACCACATTTAAGTACATGAGAAAAACCTAAATGAGAAACCCTAGTTTGAACCAGTCACATTATAAGGCTGACCTTAACTTACATGTACATGTACATCGCTACAATAAACATTGGGCAGGACCTATAATGCATGTACGATTATTGTGTTTAAGTTTCATTTCTTAAAACAAAGTTTGGCTTTACAATCTTATATTTCTATTAAGCATTTAAACAATCATAAAAGGTACAATTTATATTACCTCCATGCCTCTGTGACTTCAAATTTGACTGAATTTAATGACTGTAATTTCTGAGACACAACGCGTGATGAACTTATGTGTGGTGAAACTTCTGGTCGCTTGAGGGCGCTATAACGAAGTACCGTCATCAGTTACACTCTTTTTTTAGTGGCAGCCGCAACAATGATACGACTACATGGAAGGGAGTGGACCGAGGTGCAAAATTCAAAGCTTGGTGTGAGATAGTGCTATAGCAGCAAAGGCATAAGCATATGGTTTTGCTTGATAAGGGGGGATGCCGCCCGGAAAAAAATGACACAAATTAATGAGACGAATTTCTAGTTGTTGCAGTACATGGGGGCGCAGTGTTTAAATTCAAAGCAACAGATTTATGACCTTTGCACGGAATCACAGTAGCCAAAGCGCTTTACCCAACCATGAAACATTATTTCTCGTTCGCGATAACCAGCCACATTTTGTTACCCTTTTATCAAACTCACTGGTGCACTGTCGTAATGTTTGTTGCGCCTGCGTTGGTATAAAACAGGGGGCATGGGGATCAGATGCTCTGCAAAAGAAAAAAAACGTTTTTGGATCTAAATTCATGACATCATGTATAGAACAATAGAGTAAAAATAAATGTCCATTCATTATTTAGACTTGGAACATGAACAGTTGGCATTTTTAAGTAATAGTGGAAAATGGGTATATAAAGCTCGCAGACTTTAACAATTTCACCATGGGTCAGATATGACCTTTCCCTACATTTGAAACATGTAATGGCAAGAATTCACATCGAGAGTTTAGATATGGGTCGTGGCAAAGTAGGATTTGAATACTACATCTTTAAAATATCAATAAACAGGGTATACACAGTTAGACCTTTCGAAAGTCACCAGAGGGCAATGTGACATTTTCTCACATCCGATCATATTCACAATAAGACTCTAAGAACCAACATGTGAAGTTTTATGCTTTTATAGGCTCAAAGTGCACAACTGGTTACGATATGTGACCTTAACAGCCCTGTCAGCCCACCACTGCCCCTTAAGATTCAATTCAATATCTAGCTTCAAACCTGAAAACTGATACATGTATGTACAATGTACTAAATAATTGGGTTTTCTTTAAATTCGCCAGCTACCTGTGCTTTCGCATAATTAGCCATTTTTTGAAGCAAACGTTGATATCTGTAATGAAAGGACTCCCGAATATCTGTCGTATATCTGTAAAGTTTCAGTTCAACCTGTTAAAATATTTTGATGTCATGACTATTTTAAGTCGGCACTCTCATGCGCCCTCCGATGTACGTTTTAGGCTTACATGCTCCATGTAATGGAAAGTTAACATTTAATCCGTGCCTATACCTGTTTAAATATTTGGACATTTTGTGACGAAGGTATGCCCTAATGCCATAAACATGCTGTCAAAATAACTGAAAGACATCAAAACAACTGTCAGAGAAACTGAAAGAATTGAATAAGAGCATTGCGACGATAGGAGCTCAAATGTATATGGAGGGGGGTTGCGGCCCCGCCCCGTCCACGCTCTTCGCACCGCTCTGAAGTTAATTAGCCTGACCAAAAATCATTCTTAAGTTATATTTTCATGTTCCACAAGGGCCAAGGCATCAATACAAAATGCTTTCATTTTCTCCTCTACCGTTGCAATTTAACGCAACGGTATCAGCGAAAATGAAAAAGAGGGGTGACGGCCACGCCCACCCTCCGCGCTTTTCGGGCCGCTCCTTTGTTAATTAGTCTGATCTAAAATCGCTCTTAAGTTATATTTCCATAATCTACAAATTCCAAGCTATCAATAATACTGGTTTTGTTCTTGTTCTCAAAATTTTGATTAAATGCAAAGTTGGCCACATTTGGAATGGCGCCAGAGGGCCTTTGTCTGATCTGGCGAAACTTAAGACTGGCCATTCTGTGATCAGGGTCGATGATACTGTGCCTTAAGACAATCAGGGGATTTGTTCCCAAAATTTGGATTAAACCCTATCCAGCTCTGTCTAAATGTATAGTCAGTGTTGTCCGAGGGTTTGTGAGATAAAATTCACAAGCTTCGGTTGGGACTCAAACCCAAGACCTCCTGTTTGCAGGTGCTGATGTTGGATGAAAATTAAGCTCGATCTGATTCGAACCAGCCACAGACCCAGGCAACTTTGCTGGTCGAGTGGCAAGACATTCGCACTAGTAAGCACATTGTCGTGGGTTCCAGTCCCACCCAAGTAAACATCTATCCCTCGTCGCTCTTGAATATAAAAGTAAATGAAATCAAAAAAGAAAGTATACTGAGAAGGGAAAAAGGCCAACTTGGGATTTGTTGTCAGATCGACTAGTGTTTTCTTCCATTTGCCAATCAACAAATGTGTTGTCTTGCCTTAGTGTTTTCAACACTTTAATTATTTTACTGATTCTACAAAGCCCTGAAAACTAAGATTATGCATGCCGTAGGACGAAGGCTCCCTCTATCGCTCCTGCTGAAACCGTGTGACAGCAAGGGAAAACTCATCCCCATTAACCTTTCAGCGCTGGTTTAAAAATCGTGTTCATATTGTTTATTCCACAGTTCCGTGGAAACTCGGACAGAGACACCCACGTGACCACCACTTTCCCGAAGGCTTTCCAGGCCAGGCTCCTGCGTATCCTGCCTACTCAGTGGAGCTGGTACTGCTGTATGCGCTTTGAGGTCCTCGGCTGCACAATTAATGAGTAAAGTCCATCGAGGCTAGCTTGGAAAAACCTAGCTCTAGTGCTCGCTGGAAATTCGACAAATTGGAGCATGGGGATATATAAGTCATAGATGCGTGGTGTTAAATTTAAGAATGCTTCAGTCAAAACATAAAGACACATAGGATCATTTGCAGTTACCCAGAATCGTACCCAGCGATTTAACAAGAAATTCCTCGCTCAAAATGAAGATAGGACTGGTAACCAATTCCCTGCCTGAAATGGTATCATTCGGAAGAAACAATCTTTGAAGGTGATTCTAGAAATTTGCCTACAGGCACAGCCTTGTACGTGCGTTAGCAATGGAATTGTTTTACGAGACGCCAACAAATTGCATTTGTTCTCAAAATGTCTAGTATTCACTGAGCTGCAAATTCATCAAGTTAGTTGTTATGCACCCTTCTCGTGATTTTGAGCGATTTTGTTGTTAAACTGAAAAAAAAAATGCTCAAAAGCAAAAGAGACACTTGCACTTTAAGTGCTCCTCCAGAGTCCCCAATATGGACGTTCGGACTTGCTCCCACCTCCTGCATTCCGAGTGAGGGCTATGACGGAGGGACCCGTAACCAGTCTAACGGTTAACCCAGGTTTAAGACATAGACTTTTCCACAGTTTTGAATTGTCCAATTTTCCAGTGAGCTTTAGAGGCAGGAATTTCCCATGCTACATTGATGCTGGCAAAAGAAATCAGTTGCATTGAAAAAAAAATTATGGTGAACATAATTTAAATTTACCTTTTTTCAAGTTTTTGCTAAGCATATTTTTAGATTCTTAGTGGTACAATCTGTAATAAAATACAAGGGCATATAATTACGTAATAACATTTTTGCATGTAGAAAAATAATGATAAAAGGGATATTTTTGGAAAACCAGCTAGAACATGAAATTGTTTTCATTCAAAATACAATACTCTTAAATGTGCGCTTTTGGCCGGTTGCGCTCTTTTGGGCTCTAAAAACGCATTTCTCACGAAACAATAATCCTTGGAAAGATTGATGACCAGTAGAATATAAACGTGCACACAACTATACCTTGAACTAGAACGGCGAAGTCGCCATGGCTCGCTGTCGAAGGCGGGAAGGGAGGCTGGAGCTAGGGTTGGGGATGTGCATGATGGGGATCAGGATTCTCGTTGATGTGCCAAGGTGTAGGGTAAGTTTTTAAATGTCAACGTAAAAAGTCAACAGATGACCTGATAAATACATGTGTATACTTAGGTTAGCAGCCGTGGTTCTAGGGGGGGGGGGCTAGGGGGGGGGTGTTTAGCCCCCCAAAATTTTGTCTAGCCCCCAAAAATAAATTCCGTAAAAAAAAATTTGCATTAGCAAAATGAAGGATTGTGATGTACATGCGAACAGTCTCCCCCTAAAGAAGAAATAGCCGTGTCAAGGGTTTATTAGTTAATATAGTGTGAATGATATTAGGATTTTATTGGCGCTCCCCATTGAAAATATGGTATGACACCCCCCCTATTGATTTTCGGAGGCCTAAGTGTCAGGAAAAAATAACCGGTCTACATTTCAGCACGCCTCCCTGAAAAAATTCTGGATCCACCATGATAGCCCCCCCCCCAAAAAAATATTTGTTCTAGAACCGCGCCTGGATTAGCCGTCACTGCGTTATGGGGAAGTTTTCCATTGTTATGGTAATTAGGACCCAGTTGTGGAGCCTTTTGGCAGCCCCCACAGTGTCTTCGGGTCCCCGTAGTTGTATTACCATGGGAAAACTCTTGTGTAGTCCCCACAATTAAATGCGGAACAAGAATGGGTATACATGTACATGTAGACACAGCACCATCACCACATGCCCGGACCCGCCCCCTCCCCCACCCCAAGCCCCTACCCACACCCATCCCATCCTCCACCTACTCATCCCCACCCCATCACCTACACATCCCAACCCCACCCAAACTCCAATCCCTATCTCCTTCCCCCTCCCCCAACCCCCTACACCCACTACCCTTTAATGTCCCTATCCCTCCTTACCCACCCCTACACATCCCCACCCTAACCCCTACTCGAATCCCTATATCCCGCCCACCCCAATCTTCCCTAGCCATACTGACCCATACCTCCCCGCCTGACCCCAACCCCTACTCCGATCCTTATACCCTGCCCCCTCCCCTTACCCAACCCTATACACCTACGCTACTCATCCTCACCCACCCCTACACATCCCCACCCTAACCCTACTCAAATCCATATTTCCTTCCCCCTCCCCGACCCCCTAACCCTCCCCTACCTGTCTCCACCCCACCCATACATTTGTACACATCCCCACCCCACCCAAACCCAGTATTCCAACCCCAGCCGCCACCCCAACCCACCCACCCCACCCCACCCTATCTCCCCTACCCATCCCTATACCAACCCAAACCCCAACTCCAACCCCTATCTCCCACCCCTATTCCCCACCCCCATCCTCCCCTACCCCATCCCTACTCCACCCACATAAAACTAAAAGTTCAAGTACATGCACATCCCCGAAATGCATAGTGTAAATGTTATATCGGTATACATACATGTACATGTTATACCGGTTTCCATGAACATGTCACAATTAAAAACTTAATAAAACATTTTCTTGAATTAAAAATCCTCAATAAAATAGTAAAATTTACTGCGATATGAACCTAAATAAAGTTATAAAGATGATACATGTAAACTGCATTTCATTTTTCCCCAAGTTAGCTAGAACCAAAAACGTCAACATTTTTATCTGAACGCGGACGGCCGGCCGGATGTCCGTTCTGACCATACCACCCTTGTGGGGTGATGTTCCTTTCAGGACACATCACCCCACATTTTTCACAATAGAAAAACATCACCCCAGAAGGGAATCTTTAGAAAAAGGGATAATGGGAACACAATGCTATCACCCCGCAATTCCGTCTGGCTGGAACGGACATTCCAGCGGATGGACAGTTCTGTCGTAGGAGCATTGTTGTCCCATTGTCCCTATTTCTAAAGATTTCGTTGCGGGGTACCCTTTTTTTCTAAAGATTTTATTTGTGGGGTACCTCGAACAAAGGACGGGTACCCATCAAGTGGTCCCTGGTAAGGGCGGACGGACGGAAATTGGTATTACATAGGCTCGCTTCTGCTTCGCAGCTCGCCAAAAATGACGGTTTCATTTTTGAGTTGAAATTCAATGGCTTTTTTTTTTTCACTGCTAGAAATACTTAAAGGAGAGGCAAAAATCGCTAATGCGCCAAAAAGTAAACAAACGGGTGTTTTCAACGTTTTCTCTGGACGTTTTGCACAGGATTTTCCGGGACCCAGAAAACACTAAGTTTTGACATTCTGCGGATGAAAGTGCACCTGAAACTTTGATAATAATTATTTCAAGCGTCCCAAACTATTTTACTTGTTGAAGTATGGTGGACGCAATAAGAGGGCGCTATTTGAAGTGGGTAAATTTGAGTCACTACAAAAGAGTTTACAGACTCAAAATAATTTCATAAACCCATGGAATGAATATTATTCAGTATGCACTGCCGACAATTTTGTTCTACAACACTAGATAAAATTCCAAAAAATATTGCATGAAACTGTTCAAATATCCAATATACCTTACTTAATTATCTTAGCAAATCTGGTATACACTATTTTCTTATTAGAAATATATAGATTATTTCTCTTTATTAATTGTCATTTCCCACATGGTTAAGCATGAATCTATAACTGGTGGAAATAGATAAAAACCAATTGTAACTGGAAATATTCCTTAGCAAATTGTTTTGGGTTTTTCCCCTTATTTTTTTCTTTTTCCCCTTTCCTTTAACTTTTGAAGTGGTTAAAGGTAATCGACACCATTTGCAAACACTCAAACATAAAACTATCAAAATATCATGAATTATCTTACTTAATTTTCAGAAAATAAAAGGATATAAAGCATCCTGTGAAAAGATTTCCGCCCAGTATTCTTTTTTTTTCAGGCAAAAAGAATAACCATCAATTCATCGCGATGGTTAGGATCAAACCTTCAAACAGCCAACAAAAACATGCTTTGCGTGAGAAAAAAATAAAGATGCATTGTTACTTTTTTCAAAAGTATGACATCTACTGTGCCTAATTAAGACGAAATTTTTGTTTGTTTGTTTGTCATTAATATCCTGCATCAGATTGATTGCATTATTTTTATATATCTCGAGACACCCCCCCAAAAAACTGTTTGCAAATGGTGGCAATTAACTTAAAGCCCAATAAATTAGATAAATATGTAGCCAGAGACATGATAGAGAAAGTTTGGCATATGGCACAAGTCTTTTTCTTCCACGTCTCTTTTCTGTGTTAAATTTATACATGTATTCATTCAATAAAAGCACTTTAGATAGAGTGTAAGCGTGCACCTGCAGTGTTGTGTTGTTTCTAGATATCATTTATTACCGTCAGTGATCTGTTAAAGTGTGTCATGGCCTTACATGTATTTGTTTAAACTAAAGTTGCGCTGGTCCCAGAGGGCCAGCCTATACTATTTAACACTTATCTAGCACACAGGCACGCACCGACCGACCGGACCGGGCCGGACTGTCTTTTGTGATTTCGACTAGAATATTAAGCCCGACCGGCCGACCCAAACTGACTGACCTGATTTGACCTGCCCTGATCTGAACTGAACTGACCTGAACTGACTAACTGACCTCACCTGTCTAAGATTTAGACTTGAATAAAACCAGACCCAACCCGAACTGTCCTGACCTGATTGGCCGGCTCGACCTGATTGACCTGACCTGCACGACCTGACCTAACCTGAATGACCTGACCTGACGTGAAGTAGCTGGCCTAGACTGACTGTCTCTTGTAATTTAGACTTGAATAAGCCCGACCCGATCTGACTGACCTGACCTAGCTGACCTGACATGACCTGACCTAACTGACCTGACCTGACTGACAGTCTCTTAAGATTTTGACTTGTCTAAGCCCTACCATGGCCCGCAAACAAATGATAAAGGTAACTCCTTAGACCTCTGAGACCAAGTTCATCTCTAAGAACATCTTCACTACACATGCCTAGTCTTGTTTTCTTTCGTGGTACATGTAGTTGCAAACCAAATTTGAGCTAACGGTATAAATTAGCCCCCCCCCCTTCCAAAATAGTAATAACAATAATAATAATATTGATAAATAAATAAATAAAAGTTGCTACAATAATTAAAGCACTTTCTGACTAGATTCCCTTAAACGTTTCCCTGTGAAACTCTCACTGAAAATTAACATGAAATTTAACAATTTTCTAGATTTCAAATATGTCTGCACTGACATCAAAAATCTTAGAAATTAAAACTCCTTACCAACAAAACTAACATGACTAACAACTACAGCAAGTACACCATTCCTTTGTCCACCGTCAATAATGCTTATAATACAGCACACCATAATTTTCGTATCTCATGAATTTGCATAGTAAAGCTGTCACAGCGGTAGAGGGCGTTATCAACAAAGCAGTTGTTACTTAACATCACCATATCTCAGATTGATTTAGGGGAGAATGGGAAGTGCATGTGATATATAAGTAAACTATTTAAATGCGGAGTGTCCTGACACTACAATTTGTAAAATTATATTGATGTCATTCTTTCACGGTTCCCGTCAATATTCGAGATTCTTTTGTCAAATATCATGACATGATATTGGACGAGATTTCATTTTAATTCAAAGTGAGATTTGTTCATTACAATAGCTTTGTTTATATCGTGGATGGACAGAAGTCGGCGTGCGGTAATCAGTGTTTATATAGCCTGACCTCTTTAGGAAGAAATTTGATGACGATAAAATAAGACGTGTCGGCCTAAAAATGCAATTTCCTTAAACTTATATTCATTCTTTCGCGGTTCTTGTCAAATTTCGAGATTTGTGTGTCAAATACCATGGCAAAATATTGGACGTAAAATATTCTATACCAAAGAGTTCTGAGAGCCATATGGAATTGGGACATGAAGAGATATGGCAATGCATCTCTGGCCCGGACTTGGGACTTCCAATTCAGAGCATTTCCGATGCAATAGGGCCCGAAAGTGGCGCTAATGGCCATGTTGTGGATGGATCCGTTCTCAAGATGGCAACCTTGGGAAACATCTCTCGTTGAAGGGTTCGTCTTCTTTGGGTTTGAATGTTTCGAAAAGTCATATGTCAACCCACCAAAAATTGAAAAGAAAATGAAAGATGACATGCTGCTTATCATTTTTCTGTGCAGCCTGAACACCCGTGAGAGTTTTGAGTATTTTTGTTAAAAGAATTTTGAAGTATGGGCATTTATCACTGTTGTCTGTGGGAATATATTTGATTGGGTGCACTGCTACTGGTCTAGCACATATGCCCACTTTAATTTTCTTTCAATAGAGGGCGCGCCACATGAATAGTGGTCTCAATATCCACCACCAAACTCGAGTTAGGGGCAACAACTCCAGAAATACAAGATGTATAGTGGAATTATCGTCTATGTTTAATAAAAGTGCAGCATCCGTGTGGAGACCACTATTTATGTGGCGCGCCCTCTATTGAACGAAACTCGCTCAATTAGGCACGTTCGCACGTTCGTCTAGGTGCGAGACCACTAGTTTTATTTAGCGCGCCCTTTTTCGAAAGAAACTTTCAGTTGTTGTTTGACGGTTTCTCATGAAATTGAATCTCCTTATGTAAAACATTAAGACCGATCGCTGGCCAAACTTAAAACTGAATACAGCCGGGGCCTGCATAGGCTCGGGTTATTGCCCAAACAACAATTGTGTTATTTTGTCCATGGGCGTTGACTTTCTTTTTTTCATTCGGTTTATATTTTTCACGTTTAAAATACTTTATTTGTTTCGGTCATGTTTTTTGTTATTGTTTGACGGTTTCCCATAAAATTATATCTCATCATGTTACTCAGTCATTATGACAAATCACTGGACGAAATTTCAATTTTGCAATACAGAACAAACTCGTTTTAGGAGCAACAACTCAAAAAATCTGAAAATCGGTCATCCATTTTCGTCTGAATTTGAATGCATGCCTTTAATCCCATTTCAATTCAATGAAAGTTGAAAGGTTTTCATTGTCCGTGAATTTGGTTTTGAGGTTTTGGTTCTTTAAATGCAGAGTTCTGGAGTCGAAAGGCGCTGCTCAATCACTTAATTGATTGAACTAAAATGGAATCGAATGCTCTGGTAGCGAAAATGAAACGCATGTTCAGAGCGATTCTTAAATTCAGATGAAAACGAATGACCAATTTTCAGAGGTGAATGAACATATTAGGAAATTGACCGAGAAAACCTATACAACAGATGTATTAAAATTAAAATTTCAAACGCCTTGAAGATCTAGAGTGTTGAGTATTTTTTTAAAAAATGTGGAGGTACGTGTATGTAATTATTGGGGAGTCGATTTACAGGTCTGAAACCCTGGGAGTAGACCCATGTAAATAAGCAAAAAAATCCGTCCGCTGAGCTCATGAATACAAGTTATACACTCAAATTCTTCTATATTTAATAAAGGGTTCTAAGAGCCATGGAATTGGGAAATTTAAGAAATATGGCAATGTACCTCTGGCCCGGACTTGGGGCTTCGAATTCAGAGCATTATATGCAGGACTATCATAGGTCTGATTCCTGTCCCCTGAATACAAAATCACAAATGTTAGCGCGGAACCAGCCTATTGCAAAATGGCAACAAGGCTATCACCAATGTGTAGTTTGTTTGGTGATAAGCTTCGATTTTCGCTGAATTCGAAAGTGTCTCTGGCAATTATCAATAAAGAGATATAAAGAGGGGCAGTACTTTTCAGCATTTGAAACCTATGCAGTTGAAGTGTGCCTGAAAGTTGTCTTTGTGGAGACACTGGCAATTTTGCCTACTAGTACTGGTTATGATGAGAGTCAGTTTTTTTTTTAGATAAGCCATGTGTTCAACTGTCGTCCATGACGTAAACATCATTTTTCAAAAAAATATAAATAATCATGCTGCGCACGCGCAGAGGTGATCCAATCATTGGCTTTTAAATGGGAACTAGCTACCGGTCCCCATATTATGGGAGCGGGAACCAGCCTAGTCTTCCCATGGGTCTCCCTCACCGCAAGGCTCCTGTGCCATGAATATGCATTAGCGTTAATATTAATCGTAGTAGCCAGTGATCGTGCATCAATGAGCCCAGCTGCCCGGGCGTAATGCTGAATCGCACCCGATAGGCCTATGATTAGTGCGTTGAATGTACCCAGCAAAACGTGTTGTCTGGTGGTGAAATATCTACATTTTGAAACATCTGTCATTCGGATTTCGAACCCAGTAAAAAACCAAAACCGGACTAAATTCTATCGGGAGGAAGTAACCGAGCCTGTCATCAGGATGCGGCGTCTTGCCCTGGCGTCACTTGTTGCTTGCATCTTTGGTAAGTCGCCATTATTTCACCTCATTCCCCCCCCCCCCAGCATTTGATTAGTTTTATTGTCCCGTTATTCCTGATGATGATGTTCACCCAACCTCAGCTTAATCGCTTGGCGTGTTGTGGTTCCTGAAGGCACTTCACTTCCGAACCAAACGAATTTGTATAGGAAAGGAAGGCAAAAACTGTTATTAGGGTTGGGAACGAAGTTAACATTATTTGAATACATCAAAACTCACAAATTGATAAACCTGGGCATTTCCATAAGCAGCGACATGACACTCTCAATTTAATTGTATATTTTTTTTTAGGATTTTAGTAAGCCATGAATTACAATTCGTTTATTACGGGTCGTTAAATTGTGATTTACCATAAGGTTAATGCCAGTAATAATCACTCCCTTGAAGACGGTCAGAGCATACTGACCGGAACGTCGCGTATATACCTGTGGTTTTTTTTTCAGAACCATTCTCTTAGTTGAGAAATTATTCCCACATGGTTTTTTCCGCAAACCTTTCATTCATTAGTATCTCCACCATGCATGCAAAGCCTCCAATCTTACTCATAATGCCAGTGAAAAGACTGTAACTGCGCTGAAGCTGCTTTTGGCAAAGTTCAGCACCAAGACATTATTTTTTTGCTCGAAACTAGGCCGATTCGTAAATGGCATTAAAATTTAAACAAATCGGATTTATTTAAATGAAATGCAGCTTTCTTAAATTTAAATCAGATTTTTTTTTTTAATTCAAAATTTTGATATGTATAAAATGTGTCTAAAAACTCCCCATGCACCCTTACACCCATCACTAAGGAGTTTACAGGTTCCTATAATACCCATCATCCAAAAAACTCAATTGATAAATGCTTTTGAAAAAAAATCAGCAATAAACAATAAACAATCTCTTGATTTCATCTACATGTAGTCTACCTTATAGCCAAGGTTAGACGAAGTCTTCATTGCATTACGACTGACGTCCAGGATGAGAAATCTCTACATATAATTTTGACCTGATTTTTGTTACGTTTTACCTCGTTATAGCAGCTTGTTTCACGCCTACATACTCTATGCATCTTATCTATTGATCCGGGGGGTTCAGGAATTCCATATGTGATGCTGACCGACGTTAATCAGGAAAATAATCTCTGAAGCAACGTTACACTTTGTAATAAGGTGGAATCAGTTAATTTAAATAATTAAAATGATCCTCGATCTGTTTATTTTGCCAAAAATAAGATCGTTACAAAAAAGTGATTTAAAGCAGTGATTTAAAAAAAAATCATATGATTTAAATCGCGATATAAATCAGTGATTAAAATCAACGTGATTTAAATCAACCAACCCTGGGCATTTAACTCACTTTTTTTCCACAAATAAAATGAAACGGCGAGCTTGATTGATTTAACTGAAAGCAAAACGGCAGACAAAATTGAACCAATAAAACAAGTGGGATAGACAAACGTCATGAACTTGTTTGAAGAAGCCTCAATACTTGTTAGGTGGATATGGTCGCCCTGTAACGACACTTCAATGTTAACCTTTTCAATATTAACGTTGAAACTTCGCAATATGAACGTTTAACCTTCGCAATATGCACGTTGTACGTTGCTTAATCTCGCAATGTGGAAGCTGCTGCTTGTCATTGTGAACGATCTATCTTGTTAATGTTAGCGATCAATCTGGTCATTGTGGACCATGAATCATGCTTGATATCAATGTCGCACCTTGCTTCTTTGCAATTTGAACCATGTACATTCGCATCGTTAACATTTGACCTTGCATCTTCTTAATATTATATTGTTGAACCGTGCTCCTTCGCGATGTGAACGATGTCTACCAAGAGTATACGATGTCCTCGCCAAGCCATATAAACCGACCACTCAATTGGATAATTGTCAACATGACGGCTGTTCAATGTTACTTAACCCTCATACTTGGGGTCTTGCTTATCCGGTATTTGGTCACTCACTAATGATATCATTCATTTTGAGGCCATGGATCTTTGACTGAAAAAGAAGTGTTCATTAAATTAGACTAATTATTGTTTTGGCCCCCCCCCCGATTTACCGAAGTGCCCCTCGTGCGGACATAAATGTGCCCCCTCGCAATGCAAAACAAAACTGGCCCTAAAATGTCGTAGAATTTGTTTTCAGTAACCATTTCCCAAAATGGTATAGAGGGTTTTGAAATGAACGAGGAATATGAAAACCAAGCCCCAAAACTCTTACAATAGCACATAATGCGTACTTTGCATAATGGCCGGTTTTGAAGAGCGCCCCTATTTTGGAAGATGCTTCCAACCCCCCCCTCCCCTACCAAGTGTCTGGTGAAAAAAATCGTGTTTACATTTCAGCACGGATGTGCTGCTGCACCGACGAAAGATGCATTTTACTGACCAAGTGCCCCTTTTTGGTGATGCCCCTCCCCCTGTTTGAAAACCGTTCCGCCGCCGCTGGACTCATTGTCGATTGGAATAAAACAAAGAAAGAAGTCATTTAGTATTCTGTGATCACGTTAGAAGGCTTTTCTTGCCACACTTACTTTCAGAACAAAATGACATCTGTCAAGCCCTTTACATACTGATTTTATTTAACAGAACACTCGCTTGGCTGTGTGCAACATGTTCCAAATTTTCGGCAAAATTTTCGGGTTTTGTAAAAAAGAGAAAGTCTGACAACATTCCAAAGGGAAAACATTCCTTCGCGCAACTTCCAGGCTAATGTAATTTTGCAGAGTTAGCCGGTTATGCTGTGAAATATGGCAACCGTTTGCACTTCATTGTCATAAATGAAGGATATTAAACAAATCATCACGCAACCTCGCCCTCTGCAGGGTGTCGAGAGTACGCGCCCACCACTATCTGCTCTCTCACCCCGGTATTGGATCATTTGCATGTGTAACATTTTTGAACACGTATGCAAATGAGGAATACTCTGGTGCCTGCCTGTGCGTTACATTAGTGTTTTTTATGCAGTGTCTGTGGTAAAAACGGAATCAATTTGTCGCACCGTGAGCTACGACAACACGATTGTTTTATAAGTTAAAATGTTACAATCTTGTCCAGCCAATCTACAGTATCACATTTCATTTAAATATGAGCAAATTGGAAAGAAAAGGAATATTATTTAGAAGGCGGTGGACGTTATAATTACAATGATCGTGAAAACACGTAATGCACGTTGAAAATACAACACCAACTACACGATATAAATCCATAGCCAATCGCGGTATCGAATCAGGATACAGGAAGAAAGTTTTGTAGAAATCATTTGAAATGTTTAGATTTGTTCATCATAATTATAAAGGAGAGTTTAAAAGTTGTACCGTGTGGGTTTTTAAGCTCTGGCAAGACTACATGTCACTTGTTGGTCGGTCCGTCGGTCTGTCTGTCTGTCCCCAAAATTGACTATGAATAATTGACTAATTGTCCAAATGCCATGCCGTGGTCATAAAATGCACTCTTGCTGACGGTTTTCGGAACAGCGATTTTGTTCGATCGACGCGCACGCGCGTTTATTGTGCATTTGTCTGTCCCCGACAATTAACCAAAATCAGCCAATAAGTTTCCCACAAAATAGAACTACCAACGAAATTTTAATTTATAGAAAAAAAACATACAAAATAAATTAAAAAGTTAACCAAAAATTGTTTGTAACAATTTCGAAAGATGTTTATGAAAAAGTTTGTAAATGGAGGCAAAATATGTGCAGTAATAATATTGTCACGTGGTATTCATCAGTTTTTTGTGACCTCTTTCAGTGGTCTTTGGATACCTTTAAAATTCCTAAACTGTGGAAATCATCAACTTTGATTCCAGTGCCTAAAAAGCCTAAGCCATCAGTACTCAATGATTATAGGCCTGTAGCACTTACGTCAATAGTAATGAAGTGTTTTGAACGCATTGTAAAGGATATTCTTGTCAGTCAAACAGGTGCCTACATTGATCCCTTACAGTTTGCCTATAGAGCTAAACGTAGTGTCGAAGATGCTATCATTACACTATTGCATAGCGTCTATAGCCATCTTGATCAACCAAGGACGTATGCTAGAACATTGTTTGTGGATTTTTCTTCGGCCTTCAATCTGATCCAACCCCATGTTCTGACTGGCAAACTGAGAGGGATGAATGTGAACCCCTGTTTGATTATGTGGATCGGTGATTTTTTGACAAGCAGAACGCAAAGGGTGCGTTTCATGAATTCCCTGTCTAATGTTGTTCATACTAATACAGGGGCTCCACAGGGGTGCGTTTTGTCCCCAGTGCTTTTTACTCTTTACACTAGTGACCTCAGAAGTGAAGACCCTATGTGTCCTATGATAAAATATGCAGATGACACCTCACTGACAGGGTTGATTAGTCATGACAATGAGACTGGATACAGGAACAAAATTGTTAAGTTCTGTAATTGGTGCAAAGATAACTTCCTAATATTGAACACGCAGAAGACTCAAGAAATTGTTTTTGATTTTAGAAAAAATCAGAATGTTATCAAACCTGTTGTTATTAGTGGTGATGAAATCCAAATTGTGACAGAGTATAAGTACCTTGGGACGTACATTGATAGTAAATTGAATTGGAATGTGAATACTCTTAAGTTATGTGCCAAGGCTAGTCAACGGCTCTTTTTCCTGCGGAAATTGAAATTATTTCATGTTAATCGTGATATTATGTTGCTTTTTTATCAGAGTGTCATACAGTCCGTCATGTCTTTTTGTTGTATCGCCTGGTTTAATGGTTTGACTGTTGCGAATTCGAACAAGTTGAAGAGGATCACTAAAATTGCCAGCAGGGTCATTGGTGTTGATGTTCTGGACATTCAATCAATGTACCACAATGCTCTTGAATCTAAACTGAGAACCATTATGCAAGACGATACTCACCCACTCCATTCGTTCATAGTACAAAACAGGTCAGGTCGAATCCGTCAATTGAACTCTCGTACAACACGACACAACCTTTCATTTTTACCCAGTGCAGTTTCACATTTTAACAAGAATTATACTAGATATTGCTGTTTTTTTTTTATAATCGTGCTGTAGTGTGTTTTTAGTGCAATAAGATTAGCCCTTATTCTGTTTTATCTCATAATATTCTTATCCACCCCTCCTCACGCATCTACCCATTTGTGTCAGGTTAAATTAGTAAATTAGTAAATTGAAATCTCGTTAACACGACACATTTTTTTATTTTTTGTTACGCAGGGCAATCCCGTGTTTTTAATCAGACATATCAGACAGATAATGCTTTTTAAATCGTGATGCAAATGTGTGTGTTTATCACCTTCGTACATGTAAGGTCCAACCCTTTCTCTGTTTCCTTTGTCCCCGCTCATATCCCCCTGGTTTTCTTATACCCCCCCCCCGGTTTGCCATTGTTTCCTTCCCATTTTTTGTCTTTTTATATAATAGCTCTATCAATCCAGATATTTTATTTATTTATTTTATTAGGCTAAATTTGTTGTTCTATTTCTGGTTACATGTACTCTTGTCAGTGTTCTTATATTGTTACGTCTATTTGTACATTTATGTAATATGTGTTTTGGTTTTTAATGTGAAGTTTTTAAGTGTTTTATACATTATATTTGTGTGCAGAACGAGGAGACAAGTTTCATGTTTTTACATGATGAGAATAAATAAATAATAATAATAATAAAAATAATATTCATCACAAATCGCTATAAATCTAGGTAGAGTCTAAAGTATGGTGCTCCATGTGTGCCATCGGTGTCGCATTTTTGGGCGTCATATTTTTAAGCTCTGGCAGGGATCCTTTTGATGGATTTCATGCAAGACGGCCAGAGCTTATTGTGCACTCGCACTTGTTTGTTTTTTTCTAGGGATGTTTGTTTGCTTGTTTAATTTTATTTTTTTGAAAGGGTGGGTTTGTTTTGCTTTTGTTTTGTTTATCTTAGCGGATACAATCGATACCGAAAACATGCCGGCAATGCATTTTTTATTGCGTGAAATTTTCTTCATTTTAGATACCCTTATGGGCGTGGTTTCGGCCGAGCGGGTCTGCTACTTTAGCCAGGAGCCTGATGCGAGACAGCCAGGCCGTCTTCGCTGGTTTATGCCGGGGAGTAAGGAAGATCATTGCGCCTGTACCAGAACCAGACCGGGTCCCGTCTACATGCAGCCAGTCCGTTGGTCTCATCCACCGTTCTACACGGACACTCCAATCTTTACCGACGACCAGGAGGACATTCATGATTACTTCAACTGTCATGGTGAGTATAGGCCTATTGTAATAATTATACCTAAGACCTAATGACATTACACTTTGTTTTACAAGCTCAACACAAACAGTTTTTGTTAAGGAATATTGCCACTCAATGCTATAAAGCATTCTAAATTCCTTCACGGACATCCAGTGGCGTAGCCAGGAATTTTTCAGTGGGGGCGCTGGGGAGCTGGAACATTTCAAGGGGGCGTCATGTAGGGGCGTCAATCGCTTCTCAAAAGTGTGGGGGGACATACCTTGATCAGAACTGATGCGAGCGCGAAGCCCTTTACGGCGTGGGGGTTCGGGGCCCGTTTAAGGGCCCCGAAAAAATTGGATTCTAGATGTTCTGTGGTGTGATCTGAAGCAATTTCTTACCACTTTCCTCCATGCTTTAACTAATATTTTCTTAGCAAAAGATAATTATTTCAACATCGTTTTCGAGGTTGGAGTCATTGAATCAGCTATCGGTATTCTGAGCTATATGAAGAAGAATCATGGAAATTATAACCTAAGGTGTACTATTGACAACACAATGCATCGCCTCTTCAAGGCGACGGCACGATGGCACCGTTGCATCATCACGTCGTGCCCGTCGCGTCGTACTGTCCTTTTCATCTTGTAGATTTTTGTGCCTGCAAGTAGCTCCTTCCGTCGCCCGTCGCGTCGCATGCCGCTCCGTCGTGTGTCGCGTCTGTCACCGCGTTGTGCATCGCCTCGTGCTTTCGCCCTCTAAACATTTTAATTTTGCCCTTACTGAGTGTAGGGAGCCCATTGATTTTTTTTTTAAAGAAATCTCATCTGTATCGCTAAAAACCACATTACACAGCAAAATCAATGGCGTTTGAATCAGCATTATATGCATGTTTCCATTTTGGAGATACAACAATTTAATTGGCCAAATTTGGAGTTTCTATTATTCTGTAAGATTTACGTTATTTACTTTCAACATGTTTTATAAATCTAAATTTTTCCAACCTATCAAAATGTTTGATATCATAGGATCCAGTGTTGTAGGTCTCGAGACCGGTCTCGGTCTCGGTCTCGGTCTCGATACCATTTTTTGCCGGTCTCGGTCTCGGTCTCAGGAGCTGTGGTCTCGGTCTTGGTCTCGGTCTTGGTCCCCTTTGGTCTCGATATTTTGGCTGGTCTCGAGTCGAGAGCAGCCAAAAAGTGAGGGGGGCGGAATGGCCCTTTTAGGGTTAAGTAAAGAATCAGTTTAGGGCAAATGTGACTGCAGTGTGATGCTAATGGACATGTCTCTCTTCACTTTCTAGTGAGTGAGGCATAGTCCAATAACCATTGCTCCTGTTCTTATTTCTCGTTTTTATTATGGGATGATCCGTTGAAACAAGCACTTTATAGCCATCCTCATTGATTCCAAATACAACTGAGATTTAAATCTTATGAATCAAGACTGAAACATTATTTTTACCGTCAGATTTTATATTTTGAATATGGGGAACAATTCAACTCTTTTTCCCTAGAAATATTTTTTTTTTCAATTTTTTCTTTATTCGTGGAGGCGGGAAAACGTTGGGTTTTTTTTTTCATTATATTTATTAATGGATATTCATCAATTCGTAGACCGTTAAATTGGTATTAGTGGTGCACAGCTGAATTTTGTGATCTCTTTATTAAAATAGACACGACTTGGGAATGGAGTATGCAAATTACGTAAAATGTTCACAGTTACTACTCAATAACATGTTCTTTATCCCAATTATATTTTTTACAAAATGGAGGGTGCAATTTTTTTTATCATACGGTCACTTTCTTTTTGACTCGCCATGTATTCATCTTTTCATCTGTGATAAACACAAATTGAGCTACTGCCATGGTCACACAAAAATAGAGTCTAATTGCCTGCCTCGTCTCCTTCCTAAATGTCAATTGCATTTGCATGAGTCGAGAAGAATTGTGTTCCATTAATCGCTATATGCTGTTTACGGCCATCACAATAAACTATTAATATATTGGCAATATGTCGTACTTGTTAATCACTAAAATATTCAAGTAAATTTCCCTGCAATGTAACCGATGCGAGCGATACGATGGCACGGTACAAAACACAGAGAGGCGTGCGCACTGAGCTATGAATCCTAAAAGTACATCTCGCCCACCACATTCAGTTTGTGACAGCGCCCTTCTATTGTGTCGGCCATATTCTCAAATAGGCTAATGGCGATGATGACAGCGGGCAGATTAACAGAAGATAGATCAGGCAAATATGGTTCATCAATCTTCTATAGTATATGTAACGTTATTGACATTAACCAAAAATAAAGTGGCATTACATTTCAGCCTTAGCCAGGCCTTCTTCAGAGGTAAATGACAAAGGAACAAAAAACAAACATGTATGGGACACACAAACATGCAGGGTTGATAGGAGAATCACAAAGAGGGATGGGGGGGGGGCAGACCAATCCATATCTGGCTACCATCTCTCAATTTTTTGGTCTACATGTACAAATCTATATTCCATGACTGAAATTTTAAAAAATACATCAATATTTTCTTGCTCTAAATTTTTTTCGAATCAGGTTTACAAGGAGGTCCAATGTAAAATTAAAGTTGCATTTAAATATCCGTTAGTGGTCACTGCTGAAACCAAGGGGTGGCTCTGGAGTTTAGGGTCCGACTTCCTAAAACAGATGAAACATCCACCTTTAACTTTTTACTTTTGTCAAGTTTCAACATTGCAAAAAACTAGTACAAATTATCGTACTCCTAAGTTAGAGTTTCTTTATCAGATTGACACTTTATAGTAGTTAAACAATATTTTTAAAACAAAATATTTTTTTAAAAGTGGCAAAAATATATGGAGTTCATCAAATAAGGTTTTCCCTTTATTTAAATTAGGTTGTTTCCAATTTTTTTAATTGATTGTGACAATAACAAATTCTGTTGCCATGTTGTAATTTATGGCATGAAGCAAACACGAAGAGCACTCACATGACACAATTAAGCAGGTACAAGTGATTCCTAACTTTCAATCACTTCCTTCACATCCCATAAAAAATCAACATCTCAAGGACAGACTGTTCAGCTGTAATTAGTGTCTTGTTGTTTATTTAGATTATTGTTATTTATTATCCGCGGTCTCGGTCTCGGTCTCGCAACTTCAGGTCTCGGTCTTGGTCTCAGTCTCGGACTATCCGGTCTCGACTACAACACTAATAGGATCCCCATTAAACAAACAATAACTTGATTTTTGAATAAGGTTTTTACCACTGATAACAAAAAGTAACGACTCCCCCCCCCCCAGTGGCGGTTCTACGGCGGTTCTACGCTCCCCATTGAAAATATGGCACGATGAATATGAATATCATGTGCGGACCCAGATAGGTTACTGCCGGGGGGGAGGGTGTACGGTGTGCCAAGGGCCCAAAGGCTGATCCAAGGGAGGGGGGGGGGGAGGCTGGGCCATGCCTCTTCCACCAAAAAAAGCAAAACGAACCCAATTTCTTTTTTGGGGGGGGGTGACGTCACAAACAAAGGTAGCACAGCACCATCTTTTCCTAAAATATAGGTTTTTCCGGCCAATTTCACCAAGTTTTCATTGAATTTAATGCCTGGCTTATTCGATTTAGATTGAAATTGAAAGATCACGCAGATCGGTATTCGACAATCAAAAAGAATAATTCAATTTCACTATCCGAGCATTCTATCGCCTTTAGCTTCACTCGTCCCTATCAAAGATGCATTCGTTTAAAAGTATCGCGTTGTTCATTCAATTTCGTCTAAACCATTAGTAAGGGGTTGATCGGGCATTCGTTTTCATTAATGGGCAAACATAATTATGTTACATTTTGTCAAACATCTTTTAAGACTTCATACCTGTCCGTCATGATTCCTTAGCGTAAATCATATTGGATGACTTCATTCCGTAGATGCCTTTCTTTCTTAATTATGTGCAATGAATTTTTCTCAGGAAATCTTACTGTGCAACTCTTTACTACTGCAAAATGTAAGAAAACTACACATTTGAAATTCAGTTTATCTTACTGCAAAAAGGCACTTCTTTAAATATTTTCCATGCTTTTCCGGACTACGTATGAGCGCACTGTTACTGTGATGTCATTTCAGGAAGACACTGTTCAGTTTAGGGGGTTTTTCTTTCAAATTATTCATCCAAAATTTCTTAATTGAAAACATTTGTGGGAAAGGGTTGGTCATTGGCTTACTGCCATACTGACACAACATATAATCACTAAATAAAAGAAATTGATAACAGCAAAATATTCCAAATTCTAGCAACCTTTTTGCTGAAATAGCCGTGTAACATTAATCATGCCCGGAATGCCATCACAGGTTTTCTAATGATGATGAAACTTTGCATTAGCATAAAAACGGAGAAGACACGAAAAACACCCCTCAACATGGAAAATAAAACGTGCAAATAAGGTTAAATGTGACACAAAGATGTATTTTCAAGGTTGGCATTGAAAACTTTGCGTGGGCCCTTTGAAAACGGTAAGTGTTCGGTCAGACATACGCAAAAAAGCATTTAAGAAATAACGCAAGAGAAGTGTTCCCGACGATACAACCATTGCCAAACATACGTGTCCCGATGCCTAAATCGTCAACGTAAAGATGCCCTTGCTCAAACGTTTAAACAAGAAGATAAGATCAACAGTGAAAAGAAATTATCTAAGTCCCTTTCAATTAATTATTTCGTTACATCTTGTTTCCCTCATATCAGTTAAATTGTAACATTGTAAATTTTACAGTCATCAAGATTTTTGAGGGGAAATAAACATCGGTTGTACCATAGGGAACACTTCTCTTGCGTTATTTCTTAAATGTTTTCTTGCATAATGTCTGACCCAACATTTAACGTATATTCAAAGGGCCCATGCAATTAATTTTTCAATGCAAACCTTAAAAATACATCTTTGTGTCACATTTTACCTTATTTGTTTTATGTTTCCATTTTAAAGGATTTTTTGGGTCCCTTCCCCATTTTTATGCTAATGTAAAGTTTCATATTCATTAGCCTGAACCTGTGATGGCATTCCGGGCATGATTAATGTTACATGGCTATTTCAGCACACAAAAAATGCTAGAATTTTGGATATTTTGCTGTCATCAATTTCTTTTGGTTGGTGATTCTTTGATGTGTCGGTGCATGGCAGTAAGCCAATGAGCAACCCTTTCCCATAAATGTTTTCAATTAGCAAATTTTGGATGAACAATTTGAAAGAAAAACCCCTAAACTGAACAGTGTCTTTCTGAAATGACATCACAGTAACAGCGCGCTCATACGTAGTCCGGAAAAGCACGGAAACTTTTAAATATTTAAAGAAGTGCACTTTTGCAATAAGATTTTCGATTGAATTTCCGAATTTGTTTAATCAGTCTCATTATCATGTGGTCCAATTGGGGTTTCGTTTTCATTTGGGGTTCATTCAATTTTGCTGTGAATGTTCGTTTTCGTTTTTGGGCAGCCTATTTAGTTTTGGCGCATTCAAGACTTAATTTGTAGCAGTCTTAAATTAAGTCTTTGCAACCTTTTGACGGTTGACGCATTCAAATTAGCGAACATCTGTGCGCTTATAACGTTTAACCATGCTTTTCATTTCTTATTCGTTTATGGGCAATCGCTTTCATCGTTTGGTCATTTAAATTAGTAAGATTTTTTAATCGATATTTTTTCTTTTTTTTCTCCGAGGTTTATTTCCCCTCAAAAATCTTGATGACTGTAAAACTTACAATGTTACAAATCAACTGATATAGGGAAACAAGATGCAACGAAATAATGAATTGAAAGGGACTAAGATAATTTCTTTTTCACTGTTGATCTTTTCTGTATACTTGTTTAAACGGTTGATCAAGGGGCTTTTTTACGTTGACGACTTCTTGACGTGCAAGACATCGGGACACGTATGTTTGGCAATGGTTGTATCGTCGGGAACACTTCTCTTGCGTTATTTCTTTAATGTTTTCTTGCGTATGTCTGACCGAACATTTACCGTATTCACAGGGCCCATGCCAAGTCTACAATGCAAGCCTTGAAAATACATCTTTGTGTCACATTCAACCTTATTTGCTAGTTTTATTTTCCATTTTGAGGGGTGTTTTTGGTGCCTTCTCCGTTTTTATGCACGCAAAGTTTCATATTCATTAGAAAACCTGTGATAGCATTCCGAGCACGATTAATGTTACAGGGCTATTTCAGCAAAAAAAAGTTGCTAGAATTTTGGATATTTTGATGTCATCAATTTCTTTTTTTTGGTGATTATATGATGTGTCAGTATATGGCAGTAAGCCAATGACCATCCCTTTCCCACATATGTTTTAAATTAGGAAATTTTGGATGAATAATTTCAAAGAAAAAAACCCAAACTGAGCAGTGTCTTCCTAAAATGACATCACAGTAACAGCGTTAGTCCGGAAAAGCATGGGAACTTATAAATGTTTAAAGAAGTGGACATTTGCAATAAGATTAACCCAAAAAGTGTTGTCAAATGTGTAGTTTTCTTACATTTCACAGAGTTGCGCAAAAAGAATTTCTGAGAAAATGCATTGCACATACTCTTTAATCAAGAAAGAAAGTCAAATCTACGGTTTGAAGTCATCAAATATGATTTACGCTAAGGAATACGGACACTTCTGAAGTCTTAAAAGATGTTTGACAAAATGTAACATATGTTTGTCCATTTATAAAAAAGGAATGCCCGATCGACCCCTTACTTATGGTTTAAACGAAATTGAATGAACAACGCGATACTTTTTATGAATGCATCTTTGATGGGGACGAGTGAAGCTAAAAGGCGATAGAATGCTCGGATAGTGAAATAGAATGATTCTTTTTGATTGTCGAATGCCGATCTGCGTGATCTTTCAATTTCAATCTAAATCGAACGAGTCAGGCGTTAAATTGAATGAAAACTTTGTGAAATTGGCCGGGAAAACCTATAGTAAAATGTTTCGTATTCAAGTTTGTAACATTGTAAATTTTACAGTCATCAAGATTTTTGAGGGGAAATAAACCTCGGTTGTACCATAGGGAACACTTCTCTTGCGTTATTTCTTAAATGTTTTCTTGCATAATGTCTGACCCAACATTTAACGTATATTCAAAGGGTCCATGCAATTAATTTTTCAATGCAAACCTTAAAAATACATCTTTGTGTCACATTTTACCTTATTTGTTTTATGTTTCCATTTTAAAGGATTTTTTGGTTCCCTTCCCCATTTTTATGCTAATGTAAAGTTTCATATTCATTAGCCTGAACCTGTGATGGCATTCCGGGCATGATTAATGTTACATGGCTATTTCAGCACACAAAAAATGCTAGAATTTTGGATATTTTGCTGTCATCAATTTCTTTTGGTTGGTGATTCTTTGATGTGTCGGTGCATGGCAGTAAGCCAATGAGCAACCCTTTCCCATAAATGTTTTCAATTAGCAAATTTTGGATGAACAATTTGAAAGAAAAACCCCTAAACTGAACAGTGTCTTTCTGAAATGACACACAGTAACAGCGCGCTCATACGTAGTCCGGAAAAGCACGGAAACTTTTAAATATTTAAAGAAGTGCACTTTTGCAATAAGATTTTCGATTGAATTTCCGAATTTGTTTAATCAGTCTTATTATCATGTGGTCCAATTGGGGTTTCGTTTTCATTTGGGGTTCATTCAATTTCATTTTTAGGCAGCCAAGATTTCACTGTGAATGTTCGTTTTCGTTTTTGGGCAGCCTATTTAGTTTTGGCGCATTCAAGACTTAATTTGTAGCAGTCTTCAATTAAGTCTTTGCAACCTTTTGACGGTTGACGCATTCAAATTAGCGAGCATCTGTGCGCTTATAACGTATAACCATGCTTTTCATTTCGTTTATGGGCAATCGCTTTCATCGTTTGGTCATTTAAATTAGTAAGATTTTTTAATCGATATTTTTTCTTTTTTTTCTCCGAGGTTTATTTCCCCTCAAAAATCTTGATGACTGTAAAACTTACAATGTTACAAATCAACTGATATAGGGAAACAAGATGCAACGAAATAATGAATTGAAAGGGACTAAGATAATTTCTTTTTCACTGTTGATCTTTTCTGTATAATTGTTTAAACGGTTGATCAAGGGGCTTTTTTACGTTGACGACTTCTTGACGTGCAGGACATCTGGACACGTATGTTTGGCAATGGTTGTATCGTCGGGAACACTTCTCTTGCGTTATTTCTTTAATGTTTTCTTGCGTATGTCTGACCGAACACTTACCGTATTCACAGGGCCCATGCCAAGTCTACAATGCAAGCCTTGAAAATACATCTTTGTGTCACATTCAACCTTATTTGCTAGTTTTATTTTCCATTTTGAGGGGTGTTTTTGGTGCCTTCTCCGTTTTTATGCTAACGCAAAGTTTCATATTCATTAGAAAACCTGTGATAGCATTCCGAGCATGATTAATGTTACAGGGCTATTTCAGCAAAAAAAAGTTGCTAGAATTTTGGATATTTTGATGTCATCAATTTCTTTTTTTTGGGTGATTATATGATGTGTCAGTATATGGCAGTAAGCCAATGACCATCCCTTTCCCACATATGTTTTCAATTAGGAAATTTTGGATGAATAATTTCAAAGAAAAAAACCCAAACTGAGCAGTGTCTTCCTAAAATGACATCACAGTAACAGCGTTAATCCGGAAAAGCATGGAAACTTTTAAATGTTTAAAGAAGTGGACATTTGCAATAAGATTAACCCAAAAAGTGTTGTCAAATGTGTAGTTTTCTTACATTTCACAGAGTTGCGCAAAAAGAATTTCTGAGAAAATGCATTGCACATACTCTTTAATTAAGAAAGAAAGTCAAATCTACGGTTTGAAGTCATCAAATATGATTTACGCTAAGGAATACGGACACTTCTGAAGTCTTGAAAGATGTTTGACAAAATGTAACATATGTTTGTCCATTTATAAAAAAGGAATGCCCGATCGACCCCTTACTAATGGTTTAAACGAAATTGAATGAACAACGCGATACTTTTTATGAATGCATCTTTGATGGGGACGAGTGAAGCTAACAGGCGATAGAATGCTCGGATAGTGAAATAGAATGATTCTTTTTGATTGTCGAATGCCGATCTGCGTGATCTTTCAATTTCAATCTAAATCGAACGAGTCAGGCGTTAAATTGAATGAAAACATTGTGAAATTGGCCGAGAAAACCTATAGTAAAATGTTTCGTATTCAAGTTTTATTAATTCCTCATTACACTTTTCGGTAGCACACAAAGTAAAGATTAAGCGTCATTATACTCCGGAGTCAAAAATATTGCCCAGGGCAATATTTACCACTCCGCATAAAAAAATGAACATATAGTAGGGCCTACTTCATTCAGTGCAAAAAGTTGATGTACTAACTAATTTTTCAACTTTTCACCTGAAATCGCTTGTAATTTGAACTTGATGACGTCACAAAATTCGTCACATTTCGGACCAGGGTTCATGTTCAAATCAGGTTACCTCCTCGTCCATTCACCCGTTATTTCGAAGCAATAAGTTTTCTTATGATTTTGAGGATTCTGTATGTATTTTGAATTCAACTAACTTTAACCTTCCGGTAACTCCGGGAGGAAAGGTCAAGCATGTTAATGAAGGTTTAGCCTATCAGATTTGCAAAGTATATGTTTTCCCGGCCAATTTCCATATTTTTTTTCCTGATCATTTTCTTCATCAGCCATTCAATTTTGCGTGATGTTTTACACATATCTGATCAAATTGGGGTTTCTTTTTCATTGTTTGGGCATTCAATTTTAATTTTTAGGCACCCAAGATTTTGCTCCAAATGTTCGTTTTCGTTTTGGGGCATTCTATTTCGTTTTAGTACGTTCAAATTTTAGGCTGACAATTTGAACAGAAAACCTCTAGCTGAACAGAGTCTTTCTGAATTGACGTCACAGCAACAGCGTCCCCAGTAGTCTGGAAAAGCACGGAAACGTTTAACTGTTTAAAGAAGTGCACTTTGCAATAAGAGTATATACCAAAAAGGGATGTCAAATAGTTTTCATGCATTTAAGAGGAGTCAAAAGTTGCAGAAAATGTGTTCCCTTAGATAAATTCATTGCATACAAATTAATGTAGTTTGAAATTAAAAAAAACAAAATGGGCACGGTTGACACTATTTTTATTATAGGTTTTTTAGGCTATTTTAAAATGTTCATTATTCGAATTCACTGTTTCTAATATTCAAATTCGTCCATCAACATCGATTTAGTGCACTTCCAATGTTTAATTTTATTTTTTTGTCAAATTTAAATAATGAGCACACGTTTCGCCCCGGAGTATTCGATCTCGTCTCGTTTACGCCAAACCTTGTTATTCAGAAATTAAATTCGTCTAATTGATTCATATAAGATGAATTCGATTTCTGAATGCCGGCTGCACGGCGAAATTGATCGGTAATGTCGAATATCGACCCGGTGACTAAAGAGGGTTACCAAACTTTGAATAAATGGCTAAAGTGGTTTTCTTTTTAAAGCATGTGAAATTTTTCTCGGACGAATTTGAATGTTAGAGTTGATGCATTGGAATGAAGAATGTTTTAATTTAAATAGTCGGGAAACCTATAGTATCTTCGAACTTAGCATTGCCAAGGCCTTTCTGGTGATATTTTTCCTCTCATCAATTAGATCATAAAGTGAGCCTCGTTCATTTATAATGCAGTATCTCCGGGGAAATATACGAAAAAAAGAGACACAACCATTAATTGCTAGCTTTCTGCCTCGTCTTCCCGCCCAAATTCAATTGGGCATCGATGAAATAAATAAATTAAGTCAAATTATCCATGACATTTCAATTGTATAGTTCACTGAAAAGCAGAGCCAACATAAAAAAAAAATTCAAAGCGGAGTACTCCCTGTACTTTTGGTTTTTCATCACAGAGCACGCATAACCCTTGGTTTAACCCATCGGATACGCACCAAGAGAGGCTATTTCTAGTCAGGATTTGGAGGGGACAGCGGCGTCGCAGTGGCGTAGCCACTGGGGGGGGGGGGGGGGCGTGGGGGGGGCCGGGGGCTGGTCCCCCCACTTTTTGAAGGGTGGGGGACACAATTTCAAATGTCCCCCCCCCCCCCAGATTTTTGAAGTCTTGTCTCATTAACAGGGCCCTATTATGTACTACAATGTATATTTTACTTAGAAAATATTGGTTAAAGTGGTCAGAAATAGCCTCAGATAGCACCACAGAGCATTTAGAATCCAAAATTTTTCGGGGCCCTTAGGCGGGCCCCGAACCTCACGCCTATAGCTCAGAATTCTGGTAGCAGATTCAATGACTCCAACCTCGAAAACAATGTTCAAAAATTTTTCTTATGCCTTTAGCTGAGAAAACCTCGAAAATTATGTTTAAATTATTATCTTTTGTGCTAAGATAATTATTGGTTAAAGTGGTAAGAAATTGCCTCAGATCACACCACAGAGCATCGAGAATCCAATTTTTTCGGGGCCCTTAAGCGGGCCCCGAACCCCACGCCTATAGCTCAGAATACCGATAGCTGATTCAATGACTCCAACCTCGAAAACGATGTTCAAATAATTATCTTTTGCTAAGAAAATATTAGTTAAAGCATAGGAGGAAAGTGGTAAGAAATTGCTTCAGATCACACCACAGAACATCTAGAATCCAATTTTTTTCGGGGCCCTTAAGCGGGTCCCGAACCCCGCGCCGTAAGGGCTTCGCGCTTCGCGCTCGCATCAGTTCTGATCAAGGTATGTTCCCCCCCCCCCCACTTTTGAGAAGCGATTGACGCCCCTACATAACGCCCCCCCCCCTCCATGAAATGTCCCAGCCCCCCCAGCGGCCCCCCCCCCCACTGAAAAATTTCTGGCTACGCCACTGCCGACGCCGCAGTGGCGTCGACAGTGGAATTTCCGGGGGGAGGGAGGGGAGATTGCCATGTAGGCATATTAATGGTTCGAGCTTAGTGGTAGCCCGCTAGCCAAATGCGAGTAAATACAGCGGCGGGCTAGTCAAAGCACTGGTTACATTACAGTGTAATAATCCGTTTGTCTTGTTAATGACTTTTACTTTTTAAGGAGATAATTCAAGGGGGAATTAATATAAATGATGTGGTTGTTTAATGTTTGTCATGTAAAGTTTAATGTATATAAATGGCAATCATTCAAATCAATCAATCAATCAATCAATCAAAACCAGTATACCCCCTGGCGAGTCAAAATTATTGAAATAAGGCATGCAACTTTCTCGTGTATCCGTTGAATTTAGGGTTTTTAAAGGGAATTGCGGCCTAAAATCCCTGAAAATGTCATGTTTTAGATTGATTAATACTTGAAAGGAAACTATTCTAATGTCTTACCGTTCCAAAGAAAGAAGGGGGGACAGTCGTTCACATCGCGTGGATTGGACGCGGCGGACATTTCAGCCGTGTTCATTCAATGTTCGGTACTCGTTGCGCGCGTGTGGCACATAATACACACGGCACAAATATTTATAATTTTGACTTTTAAAGGATGGTTATGGTGTCGATATTTGTATCCTTCTTTTAAATGCTTTTTCCAATTTTGTTGCCCAACTTGGCGCATTCGAGAACGTAATATGCCTTTAAAAATGCTGGTCTCAGAAAAAAACATAATCTGATACTCACGCGCATTAATTTGTTTCATGTCATTGCGCCACCTACTTCTGCGCCAAAACCGCTTGCGTGTAAATTTAAAAAAACATGGCCTGGCTGTGCGTTTTGAAGAGCGTACCAGTATTGCTGCCAAAAACAAACAAACGACATAGTATCTCCTTAAACGACTTATTATCTCGTTTAAACGACTTATTTATCTTTTTTAAACTACGGATTTTATCTTGTTTAAACGACTTTTTTATATGGTTAAACGACTTAGTTATCTTATGAATGACTTATTAAGTCTCTCTTTCAAACGAGCCTAGGCACACTATTAAAGTGAAATTCGCGCTACTAAGGTGTTCCCATCTGCCATCTCGCATCTCGCATCTGATGTGGATGACCTGACCTTTGTGTCGCGAGTTGTAATATGCAAATTTGGAGCAATTATTAACCCTGTTATACACAAGAGATTTGCATTCATTCACGGACGCTTGAGTAAAATTGAGTGATAATCACAATACTTGAAACACTTCGTCTAATTGAGCTACAGCGTCAATGTACAAATCAAAATCAACATACATGATTGTGATTGTTTTAATGAACCCCGCCCCACCCTGATCAATATTTTCCAGTACCTCCGACAGATGATTTGAAGTGCTCCGAGGGAGGACCCTTTGGGATGGAAGACGGTCGCATCCCAGATGCAAGCATCACCGTGTCGTCAATGTGGCGCAACCGTGCCGATCACGGACCCACCAGGGCTCGGCTTAACCTTCAAGGTAACATTATTGTCGTGCAACAATTACATGGGATGAAGAATAAGACAACTCAAACAAAAACAATTCGTCAAAAGTGACAAAAAAATGCCAAACGTTTAAGACTCTCCTCGGAGGGGTGGTGCTTCAAAGTGAAGTCTGCTTTGCTCAATTGTATAACTACACATGTTGTGTGGTCAGGAACTTTCACAAGTTTCACAAGTCGTTCATTCCTCAATGGCTGACTGTCATATAGAGGTGCTAAGCACAACATACAACCTGTCCCCCCCAAAAATGCTGCAAGTAGAAACGGGCTCTGTGTCCTTGGAATATTGAAAAATGTTTCATGATGCTTATATAATGTTACACCTGGGATATTAAGCTTTCAAATGCTAGCTATTTGTTTTATCAATTTTGCTTTTGCCAAACCAAAGATGTGGGCCCAATTTCACGGCGCTGCTAAGCACACGATTTTCTGCTAACAGAGCCTCTGTCTATTTCATGGAGACCGTAAGCATAAGCACAGCAAAATGCACGCTTACTTCAGAGGACAATTTTGCTTAACTTAGTGACGTAACAATATAAATCTCCATGCACGCGCGACTGTTAGCACGTCCACGCCGTGAAAAAGTGCTTAAGGTTAGCAATTTTTCTGCTTTGCTAAACACAACTTTTCTGCTAACTGTTAAGCAGCGCCGTGAAATTGGGCCATGGTCCGTTGAACACAAACACTCAAACTTGTGCCACTTTCCGTAAGCTGATGCTATAAACAGAAATTGCCAGTATTATACACATGTATGATCGTGCAGAAATACAATTAGTAACGAATAGGTGAAGAAACACTTTAGTTATTCATATTATAATGTTCTTTTCTTTATTTGTAACACACTCTCCAAATCATCATCATAAAACATATCTTCTGGAATTGCGAACCTCAAATGAAGTCGGATTTGAACAGGTGCCATGTCTTGTTGCCTTATAATGTAGAAAGTCACACAAATTGATTTTTGAGTGTTTGTGTTCAACGGACTATATCTGTAACTTGGCAAAAGCAAAATTGATGAAACAAATAACATTTGAAAGCTGAATATCCGTGGTTTAACATTATATAAGCATCATGAAGTATTTTTCAATATTCCAAGGACACAGAGCCCGTTTCTGCTTGCAGCATTTTTTTTGGGGGGGGGGGGACAGGCTGTATAAAACACATAAAGGAGGAGGGTTACTAGCAAAAAGTCTGTGATGGAACTAGTGACTGTTTTCCTGCCGATTTTTGATTTGCATATAAAACTGGTCATGCAATACTTTCTCCTTATTATCCGCTTACTTTGCAAGTGTAGCCTCTCTCAGGTGTAATGCTTGTGGCAGGTTGTCCGTTTTTGCTTAGCACATAAATTTGCTAAGCAGTATTTTATGCTCAGCAGGTTTGATTATCTGCTTACTCTGCAGCCGGTTGGGCCTCAGCCTGGTGTTCTGCTGGATCTAGTGACGCCAATCCGTGGATCCAAGCTGACCTTGGTTCCAATGTCATCATCACTGGTGTTATCACGCAGGGGCGCGGGGACGTTGACCAATGGGTGACAGAGTTCAAAGTGGCCTACAGCGACGATGGCCAAGAATGGACTGACGTCACCGATGATGGATCAAGTACACCGATGAAGGTAGTCCAACGGCATTGTTCAATTTGCCCTTTCAATGATGTGATTTCAAAAACAATTAGACTGAGAGCTGGATAGGGTTTAATCCAAATTTTGGGAACAAATCCCCTGATTGTCTTAAAGCATAGTATCATCGACCCTGATCACAGAATGGCCAGTCTTAAGTTTCGCCAGATCAGACAAAGGCCCTCTGGCGCCATGCCAAGTGTGGCCAATTTTGCATTTAATAATCAAAATTTTGAAAACAAGAACAAAACCAGTATCATTTGATAGCTTGGAACTTGTAGATTATAGAAATATAACTTAAGAGCGATTTTAGATCAGACTAATTAACTTAAGAGCGGCCAAAAAGCGCGAAGGGTGGGCGTGGCCGTCACCCCCTCTTTTTCATTTTCGCTGATACCGTTGCGTTGCAACTGTAGAGGAGAAAATGAAAGCAGTTTGTATTGATGCCTTGGCACTTGTGGAACATGAAAATATTACTTACAGAGGGCTTTTAGGTCAGACTAATTACCTTAAGACCGGCGGGAAAAGCTAGAAAGGGGAGGGGCCTCAACCCCCCTCCGTGTACATTTTGGCTCCTATCGTCGCAAAGCATTTCTTTAATCATACCAAGTTTCTTTGACAGTTGTTCAGATGCCTTGCGGCTATTTTGACACCCGGTTTATGAAAATGTGGCATACCTTCATCAAAAATGTCCAAATGTTAATTTTCCCATTGAAAAGTACATGCACATAAAATCATGCACCAGAGTTCCGACTAACAGATCGAATTGAAGCTGTGCAAATGTACTTCAAATTAAAAACGGCGAAATGAAACAATTTCATTGATGCCTTGGCACATGTGGAACATGAAAATATAACTTAAGAATGATTTTTGGTCAGACTAATTAACTTTAGAGCGGTGCGAAGAGCGCGGAGGGGGCGGGGCCGCAACCCACTCCATGTACATTTTAGCTCCTATCGTCGCAATGCACTAATTCAACTCTGCCAAGTTTCTCTGATAGTTGTTCTGATGCAGTTATTTTGACACCATGTTTATGGCAATAGGGCAAGTAGGTATTAGTGGGGGATTCCAGACTTTGCCATAGGTCTGGGGGTAGTACAGGGCCAATAGGGAGAAGCCAGGGTACCAGACTTTACCCCCTCCCCGTCTCTGCCCCCCTCCCATTGTACCCATCCCTTTCCAATGATCCCCGCCCCCAAATAGATCCCTCCCCAAATATATCTGTCTATCTCCCCAAATATATCTTCCCTCTAGCTCCCCAAATATATCTCTTCTCTCTCCGAGTTGTTATATTATAAGTGGGGGGTACGGCGACAAACCCCATATCTCCCTCTGTCTAGGCATCTCCCTCTGTCTATTTTAAAAACTTTATTTAAACAAATAAATCATTTTTAATAAATGAACCTCGAGCTATCTAATAAAACAGATCAGTGCGATCATCATATAATCATCGAGAATGGTTTTTTAATTTGTGAAACGTGCGGTGAAATAGTTTCACGTTATTTTGATTTTTCGGCAGAAAATGCGCAAGAAGATCGTATCAATTGGTCAACTTTAAAAAGAAACAAAAGAAAAACTGTGGAGAAACTGATTTTTTCTGTTTGTCCAGAGCAAGACTTAGAAGATGTCCAAGAAACAATCAATAAATATAACGAGCTCGTTAATTACAAAACATTGAGGGGAAATGGTTGCGTTAAACGGTCGTTAATAGCGGCGTGTTACCATCACGTCGTTGGATGGAACAAAGAACGAGTTAGAGATGTATTTAAAGTGACTCAAAATCAATTTAATAAGGCACTAAAAAGATACGATGACCACTACAATAAAGGCGGGGCCGAGGGTGTAGCCCTAAGAGGTGAAATAGAGGTATAACTCGGCGGATCGCTTTCATAATGTTTATTTACCGAGAATTTGAACTTGTAAGTTTTTCGATAAGAGATTTTTTTTCTTTTGCCAGCCGTTCGTCTACCCGTTTTTTAACTTCTTTTTCAAAGTCTGTATCGTTTTTAATTTTTTGAAGCTTTGTGCTGGTCTTTGTTCTAATTTTTGCTTAAGCTCGTTAAATTTTGCGAGCTCTCTCGTAATCAATAAGAACTCTTCGTGCGATATATCTCCGTCGTTGATGGCTTGAGACACGTATTCTTCAATCGTGTTAAGTTTGGAGTCTGCTAATATTTTAATCTGGTCGTGCTTTTTCAGCTTGGTGGATAATCGCTTAGACGTGATTCTAAGCAGAATATCTACACCAAAAGCGCCTATAAACGTTCCTTCTAGCACCAATCCAACGGGAGCTGATATAACACCCAATAGAGCGGGAATACTGACAGCCCCCGCTATAGCCCCCAACCCTTCTAATCCTATCTCTACGTAATTAATAGTGTCGATCATTCTCTTTATTTTTTTATAAGTGCGCTCTCGGTGGTCTCTCTCTTTCAAGATTAAAGATCGAATCTCTTCAATCTTTTTAAGTCTGTACACTTTTGTTTCTTCGTTACTATTTAATCGGAGTACATCTCCAGAAATATCGGGGTATAACGCCTTACCATCTACACTCATGTTTTTAATATAAAAAGATTTTAAAATTAAAAGATCTCCAACTCGATAATGATACCCTCACCCTTATTGTTGAATACCTGTCCTTTTTCACCGCTGATAGAAAATGTCAGTTTGTCGATTATACCGTTTTTAAGTTTTTTGAAATCCTCGACTCTATCAGGCTGGGGTTCGCGCGTAGCCACGGGTACGATTTTTAAGATGTCAGACGGTCGACCATTAAAAAAGTTTTCACTCGTACTTAATTGCGGGCAGCGAATAAACAAAAATTTAAACGGATTAACGTCGTAATATCCCGTGTACACCACTTTGGGTACCAGTCTTCCTTTGGGTAAATTGAGTAATCGAGATACTTCTCTGTTTAAACGCAATTTGAGATTTACGTCGGTTATCACCAACGTCACCTTTTTAGATTCTCTAAATACTCGAAAACTTACCCCGGGTATAGAATTTAAAATGAAATCGAACCAATCGACGTCGTACCACCCCGGTGGTATGATGACCGAACCGATACTTCCGAGTGGCAACGGCTCTAAATGACTCGGAGGAATAAAATCGAAATCATCACCCGTCACGATAAGACTTCCTCTTATAATCACTCCTGCTTCTCTACTATCTCTCAACTCGCTCGCACCCATTTCTCCTTCAATAAACTTTAAAGCCAATTCCTCACCTTCAAAGATTTTTCTTTCTCTAACAAATAATATTCTTACTAAAGATTGAAGCGTATTTAGTTCTAATTCAGTTTTTGTTATTTCTGAATTCATGGCGGCTAAAATCAACCCTCGCCGTTCAGCTATAATAGCTCTTTTTCTTTTGTTTGATTCTAAAACGGATTCTAGTCTATCGTCTTCGTACGCTTTTATAAGATCGTTTATAGTTTTTTGTAAAACATTTTCATCGTTAAATAAATAGTGGTATGGTATATCGGGTAACAATCGCTCTATAAAATCTCTATCCGGCGTTGTTATGTGTACATCTGAAAGAAACTCCGCGGGTATGAGGGGAGGTTTATCTGTGGTAAACGCGGGTCTCCCATCTATTTGCGTAAACCAATCAATCTCCGTGGCGCTGGAAATATTAAAATATCCGGCGTTAAACAACACCCTTTTTACGCGTATAGATTTTTGACCGTTTAAATTATCTACAACGTCTTCTAATTTAAACGTCTGCTCATTTTGAAACAAGTGAAACGAATGCATTTATTTTAAAGTCTTTTATTATTAAAACTGAAACTAAAAAAATGAGTGATTTTAAGTCGTTCAAAAAGCAGATACAATCGATAGCCGATCAGGTAACGAGACAAGTAAATCAAAATGTAGCCAAGGCAAACGAGCTAAAACATCAAGCTGCACCCCAAGCAAAGTTTTTAAACAGCACTAAACCCAGTGAACTGGAGGTCATAGTTAATAATACCAACGGGTTTTTAACCATGTTTCCCGACTTAACCTCGGACTACAAATTGCCTCACGTTGAGACGGACGAGGATGTAGATCGTTGGAAATCACACCCCATGTCGTTTTATCAAAATCAGTTAAATTTTGCAATCTACTGCGCTACTACGGGCTGCGGTATTGGATTTGATCTTTTAAACGCGAGCAACCGTTACGTTTGGGCCATCTTTAACTTTCATTTATATTTTACGGTTAGAAAGATCCTGTACGACATTGCCGCTCCTTTACCGGGAGATGACGCATTTAACGCTCTAGACAACAGTTATAATCACAGAGCATTTACCGATACCTGTTTGTTGTTTGGCATAGATCAAAACAAGTCTTTTAAACAGACGAGAGACACAAAATCTAACGGTTTAGGTACCTCATATATCTTTAATAAAGGCAAGTTTGTGGCGGTTGGTGAATATGATAAAACACTACCCAACAAACCCAACGTTCTTTACGGCGGCTACCACGGTCTAGACAGTCCTAAAAAGAGTGGAAGCAGTTACGTTCCTTGGACGGTTATTTACATCGAACAAAACGAATCGGTACAAAAGGCTTGGTTAGATTTTATACCCGCCAAGAGTTCGTTTACCTCCGCGGGAATCATAAAGATCAACGAATCAATTAGATCTTACGTGTACGCTTTACTCGGTGCGCAGGCTCAAACAAAAACGAGCGTATTATCACCAGGCACGGGATTAGACGCTCAGAGACAATTTAACGTCATCGTTGAAGATATCATCAATGCAGTAGACGACATGGAAACGAGTATCGATCAATTTCAAGACTCTTTGCAGTATGCCAGAACGCCTTTAAATTTTGTCGTGAAACCGGGGTTGTATTTAATTCCATCGGATATGAACTTGAGGGTTGGAACGCACGACGGCTATAACAACAATCTTCAAATCGCTACCCAGAGTATGAACACTGGTTTGGTGCCAGATTTAAACTCACAACCTCAACCGGACGACTCTTTTGATGACACCGATGACGTCGCGCCACCAACACCCCTAGAGCCTATGACGAACGATGTTGTATCACCTACACCAGCACCAGCACCAACACCCTCACCAACACCAGCACCTACAGTTTTAACACAGGAGCCCACGAAACTACAAACTCACCAAGACGAAAAATTATCGTTGACGGTAGGAATATTAGCTATCGTTGGCATGGGTATTTTAGCTTACGAGGCAATGCGATAAGTCACACTCTAATCTCACAAGACAAAAAAAATAAGCCTTACCAACTTTGCGCTGGTAAGGCTTATTTTTTTTTGTTTAAACTTGATTACAACTATTACTACCATCGTTTTTGCAGGTACGCAAACACCAAGGCTCCCACACCCAAAAACAAAGCCCACACGTGTTTGGCCAACCACGATACGGACTTACTCAGCGCGTTAAATATCCAACTGAGTACGCTGCCTATGATACCCGGCAGAGCACCCAACGCGCTCACTCCGAGTTTTTGAAGAGCAGATGCAAAATTAGTGAGTTGTTTTGAAATCCACTCTTTGATACCGCCTTTTGGTGTTGGTGTTGGTGTTGGTGCTGGTGTTGGCGCGGGTGGGGCACCTGCACCTCTCACGCTAGCGACGATGCTACTCACTATCGTGCTTATGGCTAAACTCAAAGCGGCTAAAATACTCACTACGGTCACACCTTGTTCTCTAAACAGAGTTCTGATCTTTTCCGCCAGAGTCGTGTCGTCGCCTAATATTTTATTAATCGTTTCTTTGATTCTAGCGATCTGACTTTTGAGCCCTCGTTCGTTGGCTTTTGCGGCTTCTAATCTGGCAGATCTTTCAACGTTCAAGTCGCTCAATTTATCGTTTAACTCTCGTCGACCCTCTTCGCTGTGAGATTCGTCGAGTTCCTGTCTCGTGGCTGCAATCTCTCGGTCCAGTTCTGTGAGACGCGCTAAATTAAGTTCTAGGTTACCTCTCAACGTCTGAAGAGTTTTGTCTAAACCCTGGAGTTCTCTGTAATTCAATCCTTCTGTTTGAGCGCCGGTGTCTTGTTCTAAATCGTCTATAATCTCGATAACCTCATCGGTGACTCTGGGTAGTTCTGTCATGGGGATACTCTCGGGTTGTATTGATTGCAGTTGTTGACTTTGATCGTCACTGAGTGTCTTACGTTCGTAATGCGTAAAGCCTAATTCCTTTCTAATAAAATCTCTACCGTTTAAACCCATCTTTCTTACATTTAACTCTATAGTCCTCAGAGTCAAGAATCTGTCTGGTTTTCTTTGATCCGTTAACCTTAGTAAGCCTTTACCAGTGTCATAAAATAAACCGTCTGGTTTGAGAATAAATTTTTCGTATCTCGGAGAGATTGGTTTATTGTATATGTTATAAGTATCGTAAAACTCATCAACGCGACCATTAGTGACCATGCTTCTTCCTTGATCTAAAACGTCATCTATGTCGGTAGTGAGGATTGGTGGTACAGGAGTATCAAAGTTGTCGTCCAAATTGGTCTCTGCTACATCATCATCGCCATCGTAATCGTAATCATCAACGGGGTCAAAGTCAAATCCTCCCTCAGCCATTTATTTAATAAACCTATTTAAATTATGCCGTTTTCATTATACTGCCCGGTAGTATACCCTGGGTCACCAACCAATTTTGCGTGGCCAGAGCTCCACTTATAATACCCGTCAATTTAGCCGCATCTTCTACGCTTAGTTTGCTTAAATCTGGCGCTTTCATTTTGAGTAGTTTAGCTCCTACCATGGCGTATCCCATCGAAAGACCCGATATGACGGCTCCGTGATAAATCGTATTTGCTATTCCGTTGGTGTAAAAGTTACTCATCGTTTTTAATATAACAATTTTTAAATTGCTGGTTTATTCCATGTCTAGCGTTTTGGGGGAGCTGGGTGAAGTGGGTTGCATGACTACCGGCACTGGCTGTACCACCGGCGCAGTTGCCTTACTTTTTAGTACCAGCAGCCCCACCCCTATTATAGACGCTACAGCCCCCCACATGACCCAAGAGTTGTAGTCTGGTGAGCTCGTAGCTTCGTCCGATGTTACGTTCATTTTTGCCAATTTTAATTTCATCTGTCTATTGTGCTCAGCTAAAGCTTTACCCTGCTGTATTCGTTTAGGATTTTTAGTCTTGGTCACTCTCGTTACCGTCGGTGATGTCGTTGTTTTTATCGGTGGGGGTGTCTCTGTCTCTGCTGGTTGAGCTGCAGGCGTTGCTGTCGCCGCTTTCTGATCTTCCATTTATTATATTAGGTTTATTAAATTTCAAATGTTTTGTTGTGATAATCGTAGCAACTAGGGGTGATATTAAAGTTCCGTACTTGTAACAAACGTCGCTCAACATACCAGCCATACTCGCGCTTATAATAGGATCAGAACTCAAGTCGTTGGTGAGTTCTTCTTCAGAATCTATAGTGACGTTATATCCTAAAACTTGTACGGGTGTAACAACAGCTAACACTCTCGAAAATATACTTAAAGTGTATTTACCAACGGTTTTAACAATTTCATTTCCAAATTTAGTTTCGTACAGATGATACAGCTTTTCGAGTTCTTTACTGTCAAGAGCTTCGATATATTTAACGGTGTATTCCTTTCCCAAGTACTTTCTAGAGTTTCCGGCTGCTACGACACCGCACAAACGATCTTTATGTTCTGCGTTGTGATCTTGTTCGGTTAAAGTCAGTTTTAGGTCCTCCATTTAATTAGAAAGGAATTTAATTTTGTTGTAGCTGTTGCAACTTTGTTACAAAAGCAAAGGTATTCGTAGGTGTAAAACGATAGATTAAGTGATATGATGATAATAGCCAAAAACTGCAAATACTCGAATATTGCTATCATTTACTAACAGCAAAATGTATTTTGTTGACGTTTATTGATTAACAAATTGAAATACAAGTGTAGCTTGTTAAATAGGTTGCTACTCAACTAGCTATTAATTGTTACTCACCTAGCTATTAATTGTTACTCACCTAGCTATTAATTGTTACTCACCTAGCTATTAATTGTTACTCAACTAGCTACTCAAGTAGCTCGTAACTAACTGGAGGTTCGGTGTATACGACCAATTTACTATATTTCACATCTCTCAAACGTCGTTTTATATAATCTCGTTGTTCAATGGGTACGACGTCATTTTCGTCTAACGCTTGATCAAACGATGTTTTATCTTTGCAGTAAAATAATGCCAACCAAGCCGTGTTTTCTCTATAATCTTTTAAAACGCTGTTGTACTTTTGGGTCAGTAACCAACAGCTGTGATTTACGTGTCTTCCGCTAAATGCCATCTTGCTTAGCGCGCACGTCTTTTTACGATATTTAATCTCTTGATCCGAAGAGCAATCGTCCACGATAAACAACGTGGCAACACCTTCGAATATTTTCCTGTAAAAATCGATCGCTTCGTTGAGCGTCATCTTGTACAATTCCGGATCGCAGAGGTATACCTCGGGATCTGCTTGAATCCACTTTCTTTCGATGTACGTTTTGTTTTTAAATATGGTAGGGCAAATGATGACTATCGCCTCAAATGTATTTTTATAGTCTGACTCTAACAGATCCAAAATCCATTTGGTTTTGCCCGAATTTGTTTTGCCGACGATTAAAGCGCAATGCGGTTGTGTCATTTTAACTTAACAGAGATTTAAAATTCCCGTCTTCCAAGTTCAATTGAGCATCCATGACCAAAAAGACGTACATCGTGAGGTCACCTTGACCTTCGGCTTCTCTGTTCAATTGAATGTTGATGCCTCCTCCGTCTCCGAGTTTCCTACCGGATCCGTGAGCGGAATTGTCGTCGTTACTTCTAAAATCGAGCCACAGACCGTATTTGTCTTTTAGGTAGTCTCCGAGGTCAAAACCCGTCAAATTTAAGTCTTTAGCTACTCCGCGCCCGCTTTCGGTATCGCTGTCTCCAAAGAACTTGTTGATTTCATTCCAGTGTTGATACTGAAACATTCCTTGACTGTAGAGTTGATTGGGTTTACCTTCTACGGTCACCGATGTTTTGGTTATTTTTGGATTGTAAAATCGCTGCGGATTTTTGACCGCGGGATCTTTAAACAAAAACAAAATACCCTTGAGACTCCTGATGGGTTGATTGACGCTGACGTTCCAAAGCGTGTCCGATTTGTTGACGGATCTAACTTCTAACGAGTGGATTTTATCAAACAGATATTGCATTAACCCCTTGTGTTTATTCCTGATGGTGATAGCTAGGTCTCTGTTGGTCACCACTTCGTATTCGAGAGACAAGTCTGAGATACTGTACATCGCCGCCGTATCTGAACTGTTGACTACTTTATCGTGATCGTTAAACTTTATCTCGTACGTCAGAGGTTGTTTTAAACCGCTGGGGTAAAAAGGGTGATGCGAAGTCAGTATGTCAATGTCTAGTGGAATACAATATCTGTTACCATAGGCATCCGCGATAGCTTGATCCTTACCGTTGTTGGCGCCCGCGTTAGCATCTTCAGCCCCAGTTCTTAGTTTAGACACGTTTTCTTTTTCTATGCCCGAGTACGCCATGTTTCGAGTCGTCGAGCTGTTGATCCAATTGTCTTTAAAGTTGTGATACACGTCGGCGTGACGATAACTCACAATTTCGTGACCTTGAAGCCTGACGCTGATTTCGCTGACTAAATTTCTGGCCAAATTGCTAAAAATGGTTCTATTGTTGTCACTTCCACCTTCGAGTTCTAAATTGAAAGCTAGTTTACAAGTGCCGGGTACGATCACGTCGTCTACACCCAATTGAGGAAACTTGACCCTCAGCGTTTGCCCCGCCGATATACTACTGGGATTGTGGGTAATGACCACCTCTTTTCTCTCACCCTTGATAGATCTGGGTATTTTTAATAGCCTGCTGGGATTGAGCTTTTTTCCATATGCATTCATTTTATTTATACGAGTTTTAAATTTAAAGGTATCTGTAAGCCAAGAAGCCCACCAATAGCGTTCCTCCCGCGATAAACACCAGTTCTTTTTCTATTTGTTGGTCGCTAGGCTCGTAAAAATCTTCGAGTTTGGGTTCGTGTTGCAGTCCTACGGGTAGTTCGGTAGAGTGTCCACTCACCTCGTTGTAGTAACGCAACGCTCGGTCTACGTTAGAAAATGTTTCTTTAGAAGCATTTTGTTTTCTGATACGTTCGTTTAGAAAATCTAGATATTTCGTTCGTTCTCGTTGCCACTTATCTTTGGCGGCCGAGAGTTGTTCTATCGCTAAATCGTGTCTCTTACGCTCCTCGTCACTCTGTTTCAGATTTGAAAATAAAAAGTTTGAACCCGTAAAAGCTAAGGCGTTGACGATCGCGCCTCCTAACATCATAGCAACGCTAGCCATATTATTATAAACGTCTTTTATATTAAATAATATGCAAACATTATCTAAACTGTATTATAGCCCGAGCGGTTATTGGAGAGGTGAAAGTGCCGTCGACCATTTACACGATAAAACAAAAATCGATAAAAAGGTAATCAGAGATTGGCTTAAAAAACAAGCGATATGGCAAATTTATCTACCGGGTCCTGCGTATGTACCCAGGCCTACGAGTACATCGCGAGAGTTTGAAACACCAAACGACTTTCACCAAATGGATGTGCTATACCTACCCTGGGATAAAGTAAAACGCAAGACTTATAAATACGCTTTGACGGTTGTCGATGTTGCGAGTCGATACCACGAAGCAGAACCTTTGGTTTCTAAAACGGCAGATTCCACGCGAGATGCTATCGTTAAGATTTACGCGAGGTCGCCTTTGAGTTACCCTAAAACGTTGAGAGTAGACGCCGGTACCGAATTTTAAGGCGCTTTTAAAAAATGGATGACCTCAAAAAACGTCGAGATTATCGTAGGCGAACCCGGAAACCACCGATCGCAGGGTATCGTAGAAAGATTTAATCGAACGCTAGCCGAGAGACTGTTTGGTCATCAGTACGCTCAAGAAATGTTAAATCCCGAGAGTAGAAACACGCAATGGGTCGAGCGATTACCCAGCGTGATCAAAGCTATAAACGATGAAACGACGAGATTAATAGCTAAAGCGCCGTCAGAGGCGGTTAAACTAAAACAGGTCCGGCAATATCCGGCTAACCCCGTTAAAACAAAAGAGCAACAATTACCGCAAGACGCTATGGTTAGATATTTATATTACCCGGGTGAGCAAGAGGGTGGAACTTCTAGAAGAGCCACAGATCCCATTTGGAGCGTAGACATCTTCAACGTGGAAAAAAGAACGAGTCAATTTAAAATGATTGAAGGTAAAAAAGTAACGACGGGTCCTACTCTTTATTACCTGCAAGACGGCCCAAAAAGGAGTTTTGTGAGACAAGAGCTTCAAGTCGTACCCGAGGACACGCAATTACCGCCTAATTAATATGTAGATTACGGTGACCATAAGCGAGCGTGTGTATTCCATCCGGTAAAATGTACCTCTTTGTGTCCAACGGACTCAACGATAGTTTATTTTGAGATACGGTGTAAAGGATGTGATTTTCCGATCTAATGTGAGTCATGGTTTCGTAATGAGATTTCTTGTTTAAGATGCAGTCGTAATAGTGTCGGTGTTTTAATTTCTGAGAGGTGACCGATTTTGTGACTCCCTTGGCTTTTTTCAAGTTGATGTCAGCGGTTAAAATCGAGTACATTTTAGGTCTTATACAAACGACTTCTTTGATTATTTTACCTCCAAACTCGTCTTTAAATTTACCGATCACTTTCTTATTGGTTGGATCGTACAAAGGATGATCCGTCGGATAATTCGAAAGGTCGTATTGTTGCCCGTTTTGCTGCATATCTTTGTATACGTCGTCTGTGTGCACTACGAGTACCAAACTGTCTGTATCTGTGTACATCAACCTGATTTTATCTTTGTACTTGTCTTTCAAATGGTTGTAATAAAAATCATACATCAGCGTCTTAGATAGATCTAAGATACTCACACCGCAATAGATTGGTTTGTTTAACACGGTTTTAGTCTTGTACTTTTCGACAAATGACAATTTGCATTCTGAAAATGACGTCGTCGTTTTGTAGCTCGGTTTCTGTATAATTTTTTGGTATTTATCTCGATCGTCATCGTTACTGTCTCTGAGTAGGTAACCGTCAATCCAGTTTCTGACGTTTTCCATCGTCTTACCAAACACGCTGTTATTCATGAGCTTAAAAAAGTCTTTCTCAAAATCAGAGGTCGCCTTTGTTCGGAGTTGCGTGTTTTTGTCGATGTAAGATGCCATCCAAGGTGCTTGTTTAAATTGCAGCACTCGATGCACCTTTTTAAGTTTCAAGCCGAGTTTGAGATACAACTGCAACGTGACGTAGTGCAAAACATATTTTTGTTTAGGATTAAGGGTACACGTTAGTTTTTGCACGTTGCTACTAGGTTCGGTATCCAATAACTCGTTTTGATAATCAGACATCCATTCTTTTGGTATGACGATGTTTTCTGGCGCTAGGGGGTAATCGTTGTGCAGGTCGTGGAGATTGTCCGGGTAATCGAGGTCTACTTCGAAGCAGTAACCGGTGTTTGACGTTTTCCTGAGAGATAATATCTTGGACTCGGTAAACGTTTTTGTAGACGCCCATTTAAAGTCTTTGTACGGCAGGTATTGACTCATGGCCCAACCGTACAGATTGTTTGCATCGAGGTAGGTGATGTAACTCGACGGCTCGTTTGGATTATGGTCGGGTAGGTATTTGTTGTTGGCTTTGTAGTATCTCATACCACCCACGCTCGAGATACCACCTCTTTTTGCCTTTTCAAAAAATAAATGTTTGTCTACGTCTTGCAATAGTTCGAGTTTAACTTCCGAGTGTTTTAACAAGGCATCCCACGACAATCCTGGTGCTGTGTAGTAATTAGCAGGATCTAACGCGTAGTTTGTAATACACGTTTGCCTAAAGTTTTCAAATACGCAAGCCAGTAATAACGTATCGGTAGTGACGTACAAATCGTGATATTCCCCCATGTTTTTAACTTTAAACTCGTTCCACGTCAGTTTAGCTCTGTCGTAGTCCTCTCGCGATATATTTTCGTCTTTTAGGCTGCTGTAAAATTGTTTGATGGGGGGTAGGCTGGTCTCTTCAAATCTGTCAAACGAGTCCATGTATTCATACGGATAAATTCCTTTTTGTAACAACGAGTCAATGTTTTGACGATGAAAATGTTCTCTGAGTAGTTTAAACGACTCTCTTGGACAAGCTTTAGATAATCTATCCAACGAAGACGCCATAAAATTAAACGAGTCTATAAATCGCATATTTCCGATCGAAAACGAAATATACTTTTCCGAATTTCTAGCGATAACTTGTATTTCCTTTTCGTCATCGTACTCTGAAATACTCTGCATGATCAAGTGAGCGTCGTAATTTTGCAGATTGTGAAAGACGACCGGTATGGGGGTAAAACGTAACGTGGCAGTGATCTCTCACCTTTCTAAATTTGTTGATTTTTTTTTTGCATTCGAGACATTTAGACTCGGTAAACCCATTTTTGTTTTCGTACTGATGTTCTTTTATTTGTTTTTCTGTTTTTGGTTTTTTGGGTTTCTGGCACTGACAGTTGCTTGAGTAATTGGGATAAATTGGTTTCTCGCAAATCCAACACGTGTTTGTTTTATCATGATGTTCTTTAGCTCGCTCGTTAAATTTCATGGGTTGGGGTTTTTTAAATATGCAATTTATGTCGCTTTGTATTTTTAACATTTTATGGACAAACTTTGATGCGGTATCTTTACCTCTATAAGTCTCTTGATACACATTGGTGCCGTCGCATCGGACAACAACTAGCGAATAACCGCTTGCTTTGTGAATGTTTGTCTTTTGTGTGTTGTCCTTTTTATCGTCCGAGTTTTTTTCTAATATCGATTCAAAGTCGGCGTAAACTACAAACGGTGCTTTTTGTTTAAACCTGTAGTTTTTAAATTCTAATATTGGCACATCGTTTTCGTCGACTATCCACTCGTTATTTACATATTTTCGCTTAGCAGTAGGAAATACAATCTTTGACGGATGTGTATCTATACCGTTACAATCGGTCATGTGTCTATCTAATTTTACTTGCGTTCTATAATGACACAGACACCTTCGACAAAAATATTTCTTACTTTTATGTTTTGTAACGTTGTAAATCAATCTCGAAAAATTATTTATCCAGCAGTAGTGATGCTTGTCGCCCTCAGAAAACAAAAACAGATCGATAGGTCGTGACTCTGGTTTATAGTTTTTAGACACGTATAACGGATATATTTCCCCCTCATAACCGTATACGTTTATGGTTAAATTATTTTGTCTTTCTATCTTTGGTATCTGGTCGATCGGTGTTGGAAAGTCTACGCCTTTAAATTTGAGTCCGTCGTCTTTGGTGTATACAACAGGTTCTTCTTTATGAATTTTATATTTAGGATCGTTTTTTATGTTATTTTTTACTTTATCCGTATACAAGCCAAGAGCGGCTCTCAAACACCATCTCAAACACTCGTTGTCTTTGTTTTTAATGTTTATCATCGCCGTTTTCTGTTTGATACATTTTGGTAGGTCAATATAAGAACTACCCCTCACGGGGTTAAACCTGTTGATGTTGATATACAACGCCATTATCTTTTTTAAAACCCAACCCGATCCTTGATTCGTATACCTTTCATCCTTTTTAAATAGCTGGTCGATGTCTTCTTTTAAAACCTGTTTTATTTGACTTTGATTTAAAACGACTCTCTGATCGGTATAATGTGTAGCTTCGATCGTTTCTATCGTACCATCCGGTTTGGTTTTTTCGTATTTTATTTTGATGGTGAGCTCCATCTTTAAACCTCTTAGCTCTCTCAATTCTGACTTGATTTTATTTACTATTTGATCTTTGTGCGTATCAAAAAATCTGACTAAATCGTCGTTAAAAAGTCTAGGAATCAGTTCCCAGTTTCTAAAGTTGTTTCTAAATCTTCTTGTCGCTCTAAACTCAGCCTCTTGAAAATCTTCGGGTTGCCTAGAGTTTTGAATCGCCGAGAGTAAATCTTTTTTCAAAAATCGACCTTTATAACCCGACGGGTTATATTCTAGATCATAATCGTCTACAATCTGTTTGAGCTCATGTAGCTTCTTTTTCCTCAAGTTTTTAAATTGAGCTTCGTATTTTTTTATCCCGTTGATGTAGACTTTACGCGTAAGAGCAACATTTTGATTGTACGGTACATTATATCGCTGGACGTAATCGCGCAGCGTGGCTTTATTCCATCTAGAAAATCCCTTAACGATTGGCCTAATCATATCCATCATTTATATATATCAATATAATTTTTTTTAATTTTTTTTAAGAGGTCAGACTTTTGGATTTATAAGCAATCAGACTCACCGGCTTGTGAGAGAGATATTGACATTTTGGCGCTTCATACCTTTTGCTCATTTTATACTATCCATACCATCGGCGCTCCATACATGACACAGTCACATCACACAAAGACTTGCGACCCCGTTCTAGTTCGATCATGACTGTGCACTGAAATATGCAAGGTAACCGACCTTGAACAACCTATTGTACTCGGGTTGAATAGCCTGTCACTAAATTTAGCTTTGGAAATTTCTAGAATTTTTGTCTGATGTGCAATTCAGTATTTCTGTGTCATTTCAACATGATATGTCGATCGGTACAGACGTCTACGCCCAACGTGCAGTCACCAGCCAAAAGGTAAATTGTTTTTAACATTAAAGTCTGGCAATAATGTAGGTTTTCATATTGATTTTGTTCTCTAAAAAAACAACCTATACTACACAATCACTAAAAGTCTAGCCACCCATTAGTGTGTGTGATGTTTTTGATCAAACATTGAGTGTAAATGCTTTTTTCCACTTGTAATATTTTCAGATTATGACCCCCATCGCAACCTGTGAAAAAGAGGATATGCTGCTTTATAACTTTGCGTCGGGTTTATCGCACAAGCAAGATTTTTTCAAGTACCGCTAATACCATTTTTAAGTGTAAAAACCTCGAGATATTTCTTAAAAAGTAACTTAAAAGTGTACCATTTTGATATATCTCTATGATATAAAAATTGACCAAAACGCTTAGTCACTAAATATAATTATGATGTCATAATGCCACTGAGAGTGGCTCTCGTCTTAATATAACGATGATGTCATAATGCCACTGAGAGTGGCTCTCGTCTTAATATAACGATGATGTCATAATGCCACTGAGAGTGGCTTTTTACTGTATATATTAAGATGTATGAAAAGCCATTTAAATGAGCTAATTTAAATGACAACAAAAAAGCCACTCGGAGTGGCTTTTTACTGTATATATTAGGATGTATGAAAAGCTATTTAAATGAGCTAATTTAAATGACAACAAAAAGCCACTCAGAGTGGCTTTTTACTGTATATATTAGGATGTATGAAAAGCTATTTAAATGAGTTAATTTAAATGACAACAAAAAAGCCACTCAGAGTGGCTTTTTACTGTATATATTAGGATGTATGAAAAGCTATTTAAATGAGTTAATTTGAATGACAACGAAAAAGCCACTCGGAGTGGCTTTTTACTGTATATATTAGGATGTATGAAAAGCTATTTAAATGAGCTAATTTAAATGACAACAAAAAGCCACTCAGGTGGCTTTTTACTGTATATATTAGGATGTAATAAAAGCTATTTAAATGAGTTAATTTGAATGACAACGAAAAAGCCACTCGGAGTGGCTTTTTACTGTATATATTAGGATGTATGAAAAGCTATTTAAATGAGCTAATTTAAATGACAACAAAAAAGCCACTCGGAGTGGCTTTTTACTGTATATATTAGGATGTATGAAAAGCTATTTAAATGAGCTAATTTAAATGACAACAAAAAAGCCACTCGGAGTGGCTTTTTACTGTATATATTAAGATGTATAAAAAGCTATTTAAATGAGTTAATTTGAATGACAATCTTTTGTTAAAGTAACATGTTTTTTAATAAAAGTTCAAACTTTGATTTGTAAACCTAAAAAAACGTTGTTTGTTTATTTATTTATAAGTGACTGTAGGCTTGTGCACCAGTCGCTGTGAGTCTGTGTTGAGATCTCCAAGAGGGTGACTGTAAATATGAAGAGTCTGGTCTGATTTTGAGACTGAGATATTGAGAGGGGGAGATATATTTGGGGAAAAAAAAGGGGTGGGGTGGAAGTGGTGGGGAGGGGGAGGGTGGTGGGGATGGGGAGGGGGTGGAGGAGGGGGATCATAGGGGTGGGGAGGGGTAAAGTCTGGTACCTGTCCCCCACTTATAATATAACAACTCGGAGAGAGAAGAGATATATTTGGGGAGCTAGAGGGGAGATATATTTGGGGAGGGAGACAGATATATTTGGGGAGGGATCTATTTGGGGGCGGGGATCATTGGAAAGGGATGGGTACAATGGGAGGGGCAGAGACGGGGGAGGGGGTAAAGTCTGGTACCCTGGCTTCTCCCCATTGGCCCTGTACTACCCCCAGACCTATGGCAAAGTCTGGAATCCCCCACTAATACCTACTGGGCATACCTTCGTCACAAAATGTCCAAATACCAAAACAGGTATAGGCTTAAATGCTAACTTTTCCATTACATAGAGCATGTGTAACGTACATCAGAGGGCGCATGCAGAGTGCTTACTTTAACTGACCACTATAACAAAACGTTTTAACAGGTTGGATTGAAACTTCACAGATGTACTACCCATATTCCGGTGTCAAAATAAAGTAAAATAATGACCGATATGGGAAGAGCATTTTACAACTCTGTTGCCCCCCCGCTGGGACAGGTCAATTACTTTGTTTACCTTAGTTAAAGGGAATGTACATTTATTGGCTTTTGCAGTAATTTTCAGAAATGAACTATTTGGGGGTTAGTATAATAGATAAAATATTGTTACACCGACATGTTTGAAGTTTTGTGTTCGAAAATGCTGGGAAAACCACGAAAAACAAAAATGTTCAAGTAGTCTGGTTCCCTGACTCCACTAAAGATGAAATGGATCAAAAATGCCGGAAAATTGTAAGGTAAGGGAACCAATCTAGCTGGCCTGCACCCGTTGATGAACATATAAACGGAGAGTTGGATAGTGTTTAAAGGGAAAATACAACATTTGCAAACATCAAAAAATAAAACTACCAAATCATTTTGAAATACTTTGCTGGACTGTTAGTGAATGACAGTGTAAAGCATCCTGTAAAATCATGGCACCTGGTATACTCTCAGAAAAGTGGTATTTATGTATCAATTTCCAACGCTGGTCGGCCGACCAGCGTTGGAAAAAAATGGCTTTTTTCAAATACTGGCCCCAATTGACCATCGCACTTGTTTACACACCTATGAACGGTTACAAGCCAGCTAGACTGGTTCCCTGACCTTACAATTCCCCAATGTATGTAAACGGCTCTGTTTCTTCTTATATGGAGTCAGGGAACCAGATTACAGGAAAATGATTGTTTTTCTTGGTTTTTATAGCATTTTCGAACCCAAAACCTCAAAAAAGTCAGTGTAACTATATTTGCTATACATTTCCAACCCCTCAATTCCATCCATTTCTGAAAAGTACAGCAAAAGCAAATGATGTATATTCCCTTTAATCAAAATTTCGGGAACGAATCCCCTGATTGTCTTAAAGCATAGTATCAACGACCCTGATCACAGAATTGCCAGTCTTAAGTTTCGCTAGATCAGACAAAGGCCCATTGGCGCCATGCCAAATGGGGCCAATTTTGCATTTAATCAACATTTTGAGAACAAGAACAAACCAGTATCATTTGATAGCTTGGAACTTGTAGATTATGGAAATATAACTTAAGAATGATTTTAGATCAGACTAATTAACATAAGAACGGCCCGAAAAGCGCAGAGGGTGGGCGTGGCCGTCACCGCTCCTTTTCCTTTTCGCTGATACCGTTGCAACGCAATGATAGAGGAGAAAGTGAAACCAGTTTCTATTGATGGCTTAACACTCATGAAATATACAAAATATAACTTAAGAGTGGTTTTAGGTCAGACTAAATGCCTAAAGGCTTAAGAGCGGCGGGAAAAGCGCGGAGGGGGCGGGGACATTTTGGCTCCTATCGTCGCAAGGCATTTGTTAAATCCTGCCATACTATAAAAGGAAAAGAACGGCATTGCAACTTTTATTCTACACTCATGTTATAAATTCAGAACCAAAAGACAATGGGGTGACCTTTGACCTCTATTTCTCTTTTTCTAGTGGCAGCCGCAACAATGATATGACTGCATGGAAGGGTGTGGACCGAGGTGCAACATTCAAAGCTTGGTGTGAGATAGTGCTATAAAAGGCATAAGCATATGGTTTTGCTTGAGGGGGGGGGGGGGAATGCCGCCCGGGAAAAAAATGACACAAATTAATGAGACGAGTTTCTAGTTGTTGCAGTACATGGGGGCGCAGTGTTTAAATTCAAAGCAACAGATTTATGACCTTTGCACGGAATCAAAGTTGCCAAAGCGCTTTACCCACAACCATGAAACATTATTTCTCGTTCGCGATAACCAGCCACATTTTGTAACCCTTTTACCAAACTCACTGGTGCACTGTCGTAATGTTTGTCCGGGTTGCCTCTTAAAATTCTTTCCTGTTGCGCCTGCGTTGGTATAAAACAGGGGATGTGGGGATCAGATGCTCTGAAGAAAAATAAATGGTTTTTGGATCTAAATTCATGACATCATGCATAGAACAATAGAGTAAAAATAAATTTCCATTCATTATTTTGACTTGGAACATGAACAGTTGGCATTTTTAAGTAATAGTGGAAAATGGGTATATAAAGCTCGCAGACTTTTAAAATTTCACCATGGGTCAGATATGACCTTTCCCTACATTTGAAACATGTAATGGCAAGAATTCACATCGAGAGTTTAGATACGGGTCGTGGCAAAGTAGGGTTTGAATAATACATCTTTAAAATATCAATAAACAGGGTATGCACAGTTAATAGACCTTTCGAAAGTCACCAGAGGGCAAATGTGACATTTTCTCACATCCGATTATATTCACAATAAGAAGAACCAACGTGTGAAGTTTTATGCCTTTATATGCTCAAAGTGCCCAACTGGTTACGATATTTGACCTGAACAGCCCTGTCAGCCGACCCACTGCCCCTTCAGATTCAATTCAATTCTAGCTTCAAACCTGAAAACTGATACATGTATGTACACTGTACTATATAATTGGGTTTTCTTTTAATTCGCCAGCTACCTGTGATTTCGCATAATTACCCATTTTTTGAAGCAAACGTTGATATCTGTAATGAAAGGACTCCCGAATATCTGTCGTATATCTGTAAAGTTTCAGTTCAACCTGTTAAAATATTTTGATGTCATGATTATTTTAAGTCGGCACTCTCATGCGCCCTCCGATGTACGTTTTAGGCTTACATGCTCCATGTAATGGGAAGTTAACATTTAATCCGCGCCCATACCTGTTTAAATATTTGGACATTTTGTGACGAAGGTACATGCCCTATTGCCATAAACATGCTGTCAAAATAACTGAAAGACATCAGAACAACTGTCAGAGAAACTTGGCAGAATTGAATCTGTGCATTGCGACGATAGGAGCTCAAATGTACATGGAGGGGGGTTGCGGCCCCGCCCCGTACACGCTCTTCGCACCGCTCTGAAGTTAATTAGTCTGACCAAAAATCATTCTTAAGCTATATTTTCATGTTCCACAAGGGCCAAGGCATCAATACAAAATGCTTTCATTTTCTCCTCTACCGTTGCAATTTAACGCAACGGTATCAGCGAAAATGAAAAAGAGGGGGTGACGGCCACGCCCACCCTCCGCGCTTTTCGGGCCGCTCCTAAGTTAATTAGTCTGATCTAAAATCGCTCTTAAGTTATATTTCCATAATCTACAAATTCCAAGCTATCAAATAATACTGGTTTTGTTCTTGTTCTCAAAATTTTGATTAAATGCAAAATTGGCCTCATTTGGAATGGCGCCAGAGGGCCTTTGTCTGATCTGGCGAAACTTAAGACTGGCCATTCTGTGATCAGGGTCGATGATACTGTGCTTTAAGACAATCAGGGGATTTGTTCCCAAAATTTTGATTAAACCCTATCCAGCTCTGTCTAAATGTATAGTCAGTGTTGTCCGAGGGTTTGTGAGATAAAATTCACAAGCTTCGGCTGGGACTCAAACCCAAGACCTCCTGTTTGCAGGTGCTGATGTTGGATGAAAATTAAGCTCGATCAGATTCGAACCAGCCACAGACCCAGGCAACTTTGCTGGTGGAGTGGCAAGACATTCGCACTAGTAAGCACATTGTCGTGGGTTCCAGTCCCACCCAAGTAAACATCTATCCCTCGTCGCTCTATAATTTAAAAGTAAATGAAATAAAAAAAGAAAGTATACTGAGAAGGGAAAAAGGCCAACTTGGGATTTGTTGTCAGATCGACTTATGTTTTCTTCCATTTGCCAATCAACAAATGTGTTGTCTTGCCTTAGTGTTTTCAATACTTTAATTATTTTACTGATTCTACAAAGCCCTGGAAACTAAGATTATGCATGCCGTAGGACGAGGGCTCCCTCTATCGCTCCTGCTGAAACCGTGTGACAGCAAGGGAAAACTCATCCCCATTAACCTTTCAACGCTGGTTTAAAAATCGTGTTCATATTGTTTATTCCACAGTTCCGTGGAAACTCGGACAGAAACACCCACGTGACCGCCACTTTCCCGAAAGCTTTCCAGGCCAGGTTCCTGCGTATCCTGCCTACTCGGTGGTACGGACACTGCAGTATGCGCTTTGAGGTCCTCGGCTGCACAATTAATGAGTAAAGTCCATCGAGGCTAGCTTGGAAAAACCTAGCTCTAGTGCTCGCTGGAAATTCGACAAATTGGAGCATGGGGATATATAAGTCATAGATGCGTGGTGTTAAATTTAAGAATGCTTCAGTCAAAACATAAAGACACATAGGATCATTTGCAGTTACCCAGAATCGTACCCAGCGATTTAACAAGAAATTCCTCGCTCAAAATGAAGATAGGACTGGTAACCAATTCCCTGCCTGAAATGGTATCATTCGGAAGAAACAATCTTTGAAGGTGATTCTAGAAATTTGCCTACAGGCACAGCCTTGTACGTGCGTTAGCAACGGAATTTTTTTACGAGACGCCAACAAATTGCATTTGTTCTCAAAATGTCTAGTATTCACTGAGCTGCAAATTCATCAAGTTAGTTGTTATGCACCCTTCTCGTGATTTTGTGCGATTTTGTTGTTAAATTGAAAAAAAAAATGCTCAAAAACAAAAGAGACACTTGCACTTTAAGTGCTCCTCCAGAGTCCCCAATATGGACGTTCGGACTTGCTCCCACCTCCTGCATTCCGAGTGAGGGCTATGACGGAGGGACCCGTAACCAGTCTAACGGTTAACCCAGGTTTAAGACATAGACTTTTCCACAGTTTTGAATTCTCCAATTTTCCAGTGAGCTTTAGAGGGAGGATTTTCCCATGCTACATTGATGCTGGCAAAAGAAATCAGTTGCATTAAAAAAAATTATGGTGAACAGAATTTAAATTTACCTTTTTTCAAGTTTTTGCTAAGCATATTTTTTAGATTCTTAGTGGTACAATCTGTAATAAAATACAAGGGCATATAATTACGTAATAACATTTTTGCATGTAGAAAAATAATGGTAAAAGGGATATTTTTGGAAAACCAGCTAGAACATGAAATTGTTTTCATTCAAAATACAATACTCTTAAATGTGCACTTTTGGCCGGTTGCGCTCTTTTGGGCCCTAAAAACGCATTTCTCACGAAACAATAATCCTTGGAAAGATTGATGACCAGTAGAATATAAACGTGCACACAACTATACCTTGAACTAGAACGGCGAAGTCGCCATGGCTCGCTGTCGAAGGTGGGAAGGGAGGCTGGAGCTAGGGTTGGGGATGTGCATGATGGGGATCAGGATTCTCGTTGATGTGCCAAGGTGTAGGAGTCAGTTTTTAAATGTCAACGTAAAAAGTCAACAGATGACCTGATAAATACATGTGTATACATAGGTTAGCAGCCGTGGTTCTACGGCGGGGGGGCTAGGGGGCTGTAGCCCCCAAAATTTTGTTTACTCATCCCCACCCCATCACCTACACATCCCAACCCCACTCAGACTCCAATCCCTATCTGCTTCCCTCCCCTCCCCCACCCCCTACACCCACTACCCTATAATGCCCCTATCCTCCCTTACCCACCCCTACACATCCCCTACCCTGCCCTCCCCTTACCCAACCCTACACACCTACGCTACACATCCCCACCCTAACCCTACTGAAATCCATATTACCTTCCCCTATCCGACCCCTAACCCTCCCCTACCTGTCTCCACCCCATCCCCACCCCACCCAAACCCAGTATTCCAACCCCAGGCACAACACAAACCCACCCACCCCACCCCAACCTCGCTAACATAACCATCCTTAAACCAAGCCAAACCCCCAACTCCAACCCCTATCCCCACCCCTATTCCCCACCCCCATCCGGCCCTCCCCCATCCCTACTCCAACCACATAAAACTAAAAGTTCAAGTACATGCACATCCCCGAAATGCATAGTGTAAATGTTATATCGGTATACATTATATGTACATGTTATACCGGTTTACATGAACATGTAACAATTAAAAACTTAATGAAACATTTTCTTGTATTAAAAATCCTCAATAAAATAATAAAATTTACTGCAATATGAACCTAACTGAAGTTATATGGATGATACGTGTAAACTGCATTTCATTTTCCCTCAAGTTAGCTAGAACCTAAAACTTCAACATTTTTATCTGAACGCGGGCGGCCGGACGGACGTACCGACGGACGGACGGAAATTGGTATTACATGGGCTCGCATCTGCTTTGCAGCTCGCCAAAAATGACGGTTTCATTTTTGAGTTGAACTTCAATGGCTTTTTTTCACTGCTAAAAATACTTAAAGGGACAAAAAGTAAATAATCGGGTGTTTTCAACATTTTCTCTGGAAATGTCAGACATTTTGCACAGGATTTTCTGGGACCCAGAAAACACTAAGTTTTGACATTCTGCGGATGAAAGTGCACCTGAAACTTTGATAATAATTACTTCAAGCGTCCCAAACTATTTTACTTGTTGAAGTATGGCGGACACAATAAGAGGGCGCTATTTGAAGTGGGTAAATTTGAGTTTACCCACTCAAAATCGCTTCGTAAACCCATGGAATGAACATTATTCAGTATGCACTGCCGACAATTTTGTTCTACAACACTATATAAAATTCCAAAAAATATTGCATGAAACTTTTCAAATATCCAATATACCTTACTTAATTATCTTAGCAAATCTGGTATACACTATTTTCTTATTAGAAATAAGCATTATTATATATAGATTATTACTCTTTATTAATTGTCCTTTCCCATATGGTTAAGCATGAATCTCAGTAACTGGTGGAAATAGATAAAAACCAATTGTAACTAGAAATATTCCTTAGCAAATTGTGTTTTGGGTCCCCCCCCTTCTTTTTTCTTGGTCCCCCCTTTCCTTTAACTTTTGAAGTGGTTAAAGGTAATCGACACCATTTGCAAAAACTCAAACATAAAACTATCAAAATATCATGAATTATCTTACTTAATTTTCAGAAAATAAAAGGATATAAAGCATCCTGTGAAAAAATTCCGCCCAGTATTCTGTCTTTTTCCAGGCAAAAAGAATAACCATCAATTCATCGCGATGGTTAGGATCAAACCTTCAAACAGCCAACAAAAACATGCTTTGCGTGAGAAAAAAATAAAGATGCATTGTTACAGTTTTCTCAAAAGTATGACATCTACTGTGCCTAATTAAGACGAAATTTGTGTTTGTTTGTCATTAATATCCTGCATCAGATTGATTGCATTATTTTTATATATCTTGAGACACCAAAAAAAACCCACTGTTTGCAAATGGTGGCCATTAACTTAAAGCCCAATAAATTAGATAAATATGTAGCCAGAGACGTGATAGAGAAAGTTTGGCATATGACACAAGCCTTTTTCTTCCACGTCTCTTTTCTGTGTTAAATTTATACATGTATTCATTCAATAAAAGCACTTTAGATAGAGTGTAAGCGTGCACCTGCAGTGTTGTGTTGTTTCTAGATATCATTTATTACTGTCAGTGATCTGTTAAAGTGTCTCATGGCCTTACATGTATTTGTTTAAACTAAAGTTGTGCTGGTCCCAGAGGGCCAGCCTATAATATATAGCATTTATCTAGCACACAGGCACGCACCGACCGACCGGACCGGGCCGGACTGTCTTTTGTGATTTCGACTGGAATATTAAGCCCGACCGGCCGACCCAAACTGACTGACCTGATTTGACCTGCCCTGATCTGAACTGAACTGACCTGAAATGACTAACTGACCTCACCTGTCTAAGGTTTAGACTTGAATAAAACCAGACCCAACCCGAACTGTCCTGACCTGATTGGCCGGCTCGACCTGATTGACCTGACCTGCACGACCTGACCTAACCTGAATGACCTGACCTGACGTGAAGTAGCTGGCCTAGACTGACTGTCTCTCGTGATTTAGACTTGAGGGTCCACTGTACTAATTCAAGCCCCATTGAAAACAGTGTAAAATCAACAAAGTTCAGGGCCAAGTAACATGCAAGCCAACATCACTGGGGTTTCTGAAACAAAAATTAAATGATTGTCTTGTCTTTCATCTTTTCATTTCTTTTCAATTTTACGTACATTAGCCAATTACATTGTGATAGTTCCCGAGCCTGCATGTAGCCATTTTAAGAGTGGCACCCTTCCACTTTCACAGGCAAATAGGACCCATTTTTTCATCCGTGATTTTATCAAGCCTGCATGGAAGCCCCAAAACCAGGGAGTTGATCCTTGGGTATATTTAAACAAATAACGTTTTTAAAGCCAAACGGTCTCCGTTTTCAAAAGAAATTGTGGGGGGGGGGGCACTTTTTATGCTAATCAGCTGGCGTAGAAATTCTCGCTTGAATTAGGTCTGTGCACCCTTGAATAAGCCCGACCCGATCTGACTGACCTGACCTAGCTGACCTGACATGACCTGACCTAACTGACCTGACCTGACCTGACTGACAGTCTCTTAAGATTTCGACTTGCCTAAGCCCTACCATGGCCCGCAAACAAATGACTAAGGTAACTCCTTAGACCCCTGAGACCAAGTTCATCTCTAAGACCATCTTCACTACACATGCCTAGTCTTGTTTTCTTTCGTGGTAGTTGCAAACCAGATTTGAGCTAACGGTATAAATTAGCCCCCCCCCCTTTTCAAAATAGTAATAACAATAATAATAATATCGATAAATAAATAAATAAAAGTTGCTACAATAATTAAAAGCACTTTCTGACTAGATTCCCTTAAACGTTTCCCTGTGAAACTCTCACTGAAAATTAACATGAAATTTAACAATATTCTAGATGTCAAATATGTCTGTACTGACATCAAAAATCTTAGAAATTAAAACTCCTTACCAACAAAACTAACATGACTAACAACTACAGCAAGTACACCATTCCTTTGTCCACCGTCAATAATGCTTATAATACAGCACACCATCATTTTCGTATCTCATGAATTTGCATAGTAAAGCTGTCACAGCGGTAGAGGGCGTTATCAACAAAGCAGTTGTTACTTAACATCACCATATCTCAGATTGATTTAGGGGAGAATGGGAAGTGCATGTGATATATAAGTAAACTATTTAAATGCGGAGTGTCCTGACACTACAATTTGTAAAATTATATTGATGTCATTCTTTCACGGTTCCCGTCAATATTCGAGATTCTTTTGTCAAATATCATGACATGATATTGGACGAGATTTCATTTTAATGCAAAGTGAGATTTGTTCATTACAATAGCTTTGTTTATATCGTGGATGGACAGAAGTCGGCGTGCGGTGATCAGTGTTTATATAGCCCGACCTCTTTAGGAAGAAATTTGATGACGATAAAATAAGACGTGTCGGCCTAAAAATGCAATTTCCTTAAACTTATATTCATTCTTTTGCGGTTCTAGTAAAATTTCGAGATTTGTGTGTCAAATACCATGGCAAAATATTGGACGTAAAGTATTCTACACCAAAGAGTTCTGAGAGCCATGGAATTGGGACATGAAGAGATATGGCAATGCATCTCTGGCCCGGACTTGGGACTTCCAATTCAGAGCATTTCCGATGCAATAGGGCCCGAAAGTGGCGCTAATGGCCATGTTGTGGATGGATCCGTTCTCAAGATGGCAACCTTTCCACTTTGGTAAACATCTCTCGTTGAAGGGTTCGTCTTCTTTGGGTTTGAATGTTTCGAAAAGTCATATGTTAACCCACCAAAAATTGAAAAGAAAGTGAAAGATGACATGTTGCTTATCATTTTTCTGTGCAGCCTGAACACCCGTGAGAGTTTTGAGTATTTTTGTTAAAAGAATTTTGAAGTATGGGCATTTATCACTGTTGTCTGTGGGAATATATTTGATTGGGTGCACTGCTACTGGTCTAGCACATATGCCCACTTTAATTTTCTTTCAATAGAGGGCGCGCCACATGAATAGTGGTCTCAATATCCACCACCAAACTCGAGTTAGGGGCAACAACTCCAGAAATACAAGATGTATTGTTGAATTATCGTCTATGTTTAATAAAAGTGCAGCATCCGTGTGGAGACCACTATTTATGTGGCGCGCCCTCTATTGAACGAAACTCGCTCAATTAGGCACGTTCGCACGTTCGTCTAGGTGCGAGACCACTAGTTTTATTTAGCGCGTCCTTTCTCGAAAGAAACTTTCAGTTGTTGTTTGACGGTTTCTCACGAAATTGAATCTCCTTATGTAAAACATTAAGACCGATCGCTGGCCAAACTTAAAACTGAATACAGCCGGGGCCTACATAGGCTCGGGTTATTGCCCAAACAACGAGTGTGTTATTTTGTCCATGGGCGTTGACTTTCTTTTTTTCATTCGGTTTATATTTTTCGCGTTTAAAATACTTTATTTATTTCGGTCATGTTATTTGTTATTGTTTGACGGTTTCCCATAGAATTAAATCTCGTCATGTTACACAGTCACTATGACAAATCACTGGACGAAATTTCAATTTTGAAATACAGAACAAACTCGTTTTAGGGGCAACAACTCAAGAAATCTGAAAATCGGTCATTCATTTTCGTCTGAATTTGAATGCATGCCTTTAATCCCATTTCAATTCAATGAAAGTTTAAATGTTTTCATTGTCCGTGCATTTGGTTTTTAGAAACAGACGGCCAATAACGTTACCTGCATGTGCATTCAATTACGCAAGCATATCTTTAAGCGCAGAGTTCTGGAATCGAAAGGCGCTGCTCAATCACTTAATTGATTGAACTGAAATGGAATCGAATGCTCTGGTAGCGAAAATGAAACGCATGTTAAGAGCGATTTTTAAATTCAGATGAAAACGAATGACCAATTTTCAGAGGTGAATGAACATATTAGGAATTTGACCGGGAAAACCTATACAACAGATGTATTAAAATTAAAATGTCAAAGGAATTGGAGATCTAGAGTGTTGAGTATTTAAAAAAAAATGTGGAGGTACGTGTATGTAATTATTGGGGAGTCGATTTACAGGTCATAAACCCTGGGAGTAGACCCATGTAAATAAGCAAAATAATCCGTCCGCCGAGCTCATGAATACAAGTTATACACTCAGATTCTTCTATATTTAATAAAGGGTTCTAAGAGCCATGGAATTGGGAAATTTAAGAAATATGGCAATGTACCTCTGGCCCGGACTTGGGGCTTCGAATTCAGAGCATTATATGCAGGACTATCATAGGTCTGATTCCTGTCCCCTGAATACAAAATCACAAATGTTAGCGCGGAACCAGCCTATTGCAAAATGGCAACAAGGCTATCACCAATGTGTAGTTTGTTTGGTGATAAGCTTCGATTTTCGCTGAATTCGAAAGTGTCTCTGGCAATTATCAATAAAGAGATATAAAGAGGGGCAGTACTTTTCAGCATTTGAAACCTATGCAGTTGAAGTGTGCCTGAAAGTTGTCTTTGTGGAGACACTGGCGATTTTGCCTACTGGTTATGATAAGAGTCATTTTTTTTTTTATAGATAAGCCATGTGTTCAACTGTCGTCCATGATGTAAACATCATTTTTCAAAAAAATAAATAATCATACTGCGCACGCGCAGAGGTGATCCGATCAATGGCTTTAAATGGGAACTAGCTACCGGTCCCCATATTATGGGAGCGGGAACCAGCCTAGTCTTCCCATGGGTCTCCCTCACCGCAAGGCTCCTGTGCCATGAATATGCATTAGCGTTAATATTAATCGAAGTAGCCAATGATCGTGCATCAATGAGCCCGGCTGCCCGGGCGTAATGCTGAATCGCACCCGATAGGCCTATGATTAGTGCGTTGAATGTACCCAGCAAAACACGTTATCTGGTGGTGAAATATCTACACTTTGAAACATCTGTCATTCGGATTTCGAACCCAGTAAAAAAACCAAACCGAACTAAATTCTGTCGGGAGGAAGTTACCGAGCCTGTCATCAGGATGCAGCGTCTTGCCCTGGCGTCACTTGTTGCTTGCGTCTTTGGTAAGTCGCCATTATTTCACCTCATTCCCCCCCCCCCAGCATTTGATTAGTTTTATTGTCCCGTTATTCCTGATGATGATGTTCACCCAACCTCAGCTTAATCGCTTGGCGTGTTGTGGTTCCTGAAGGCACTTCACTTCCGAACCAAACGAATTTGTATAGGAAAGGAAGGCAAGAACTGTTATTAGGGTTGGGAACGAAGTTAACATTATTTGAATACATCAAAACTCACACATTGATAAACGTGGGCATTCCAATCCCGGGACATACCGTTATTTCGTTTTACCGTTTTGGATTTCCTCAAAAACAAAAACAGTAAATGAACCAATGACCGTTTTGTCGTTTTACAGTTTTGTAAAACGGCAAACGGTATTACGATAAATACAGTTATTCCGTTTTATCAGTTTCATAAATTTCATTACAGCATAACGATCAATGATTTTTGTTTTACAGTTTTACACAAATAACTTTGAAATACAGCCAAACGGTCAGTATTCGATACAGACTGTTTTTTCTTTTACTTCAGTGTCATAGTTAACACTCCGTTGTGCATTTTGTGGCGGTAAGTAGTAGGGGAGGTGGGGTCACCGGATCAAAATGGAAAATCTGCGGCCAGTCTGGACACGCCGCTCTCGATTCTAAAAATAGTTGGAGGAAAAATATAGGGGAATCCCCCGCGGCAAATGTTTTAGAAATCTGACGTCAGGTTTGGGAGCAAAAAAGAAAAATGTGTGTCAAGTCAGGGCCTGTCGCTCTGGAGTTAAAAAAATAAATCTGTCGTCGCTAAAATGAGGTGATGTCACCACCACGTGACTTTGAAAAATGTGTGAGTCACCACCCCGTGACCTTGAAACGTGTTGAGGCATGATAGGAATGTGGCGTAAACAACGTGACCTTGAAAACGTGTGAGTCACCACCACGTGACCTTGAAACTCGGGCAAACAATGTAACCTTGAAACTCCACTACAGTCAAGCTCTCATGGATTATGAAATAATTGATCGCCCTCCAAAAAAAAATGAGAAAAAAAATATTATATTTTCTATAATAAAATGGAGAGTAATATGTTCAGACCGACCGTCAAAGGATATTCTAAATGGAACAAAGCCACGCTGCGTGATTACGTGCAGCAATATAATATACCGCACAATGAAAATGTTTCTCTTACTCGTAAAGTCTACATCGAGGGGATAAAAAATTATGAAAGTCAATTTAAAAACTTGAGGAAAAAGACACTACATGAGCTCAAACAGATTGTAGACGAACAAAATCTAAAATACGTACCGACGGGTTATAAAGGACGGTTTTTGAAAAAAGATTTAATCTCGGCGATTAAAATATACAGACAACCCGAAGACTTTACAGAGTCAGCTTTTAGAGAAACGAGAAGGTTTAGAAATTACTACAGAAACTGGGAATTAAACCCCAGACTTTATAACCACGATTTAATCAAGTTTTTTGATTCTCACAAGGAACAAATAGTCAATAAAATCAAGTCTGAATTGAGAGAGCTCAGAGGTTTAAAAGTAGAGCTTGTACTAAAAATAAGGTATTGAAAAATCAAACCGAACGATATCATCGAAACGATCGAAGCTATTCATTATAGCAAGCCGAAAGCCGTTTTAAATCAAAGTCAAATAAAACAGGTTTTGAGAGAAGAGATCGAAGAGCTATTTAAAAAGGATGAAAGGTATACGAATCAAGGATCGGGTTGGGTAGTCGATACAATACTCGCGTTATACATCAACATCAACAGATATAATCCAGCGAGAGGCAGTTCTTACATAAACCTACCCGAACATCTTAAAATTAAACAGGCGATGATCAACGTACAAAACAAAGACGACGAGTGTTTGAGATGGTGTTTGAGATCTGCCCTGGGGTTATACACGGACAAAGTAAAAAATCAAATAAGAAATAATCCTAAATATAAAATCAACGAAAGCAGACCGTCGATTTACACCAAAGACGACGGACTCAGTTTTAAAGGCGTTGACTTTCCGACACCGGTCGATCAGATACCCAAGATAGAAAGACAAAATAATTTATCGATAAACGTATACGGTTATGAGGGTGAGATATATCCATTATACGTGTCTAAAAACTACGGGGCAAAAGAGATCGATCTGCTTTTGATTTCTAAAGGTGATAAGCATCACTATTGTTGGATAAAATATTTTACGAGGTTGATGTACGACGTTACGAAACATAAATGTAAGAAATATTTTTGTCGAAGATGTCTATGTCATTTTACCAATCAAAATAAATTAGACAGACATATAGCCGATTGTAAGGGTATAGATGCACATCCATCAAAGATTGTATTTCCGACGGGTAAACCAAAATACATAGATGGGCAACCAGGCAAAAGAGACGTACCGATATTAGAATTTAAAAACTATAGGCACAAACAAAAAGCACCATTTGTCATTTATGCTGACTTTGAATCCATACTACAAACAACAACAACACCCACACAGACACTAACATCTAAACCTACTCACTCAGACAAAGAGACAAACACAAAAAAGATTAACGTTCACAAAGCTAGCGGTTATTCGCTAGTTGTCGTGCGATGCGACGGTAAAAATGTGTATCAAGAGACTTATAGAGGCAAAGACGCTTCAACTAGATTTATAACAACGCTGTTACAATTACAAAGCGATATTAATTGCATATTTGAAAAACCCCAACCCATGACATTTAACGAGCGAGCTAAAGACCATCACGATACAACAAACGCGTGTTGGATTTGTGAGAAACCAATTTATCCCAATTACTCGAGCAACTGTCAGTGCCAGAAACCCAGAGAACCCAAGACGATAAAACAAAAGAAAGAACATCAGTACAAAAATAGTAAGGGATTTATCGAGTCTAAATGTCTAGACTGCAAAAAGAGCATTAATAAATTTAGAAAGGTCAGAGATCACTGCCACGTCACTGGTAAATATAGGGGTGCCGCACACGCTTATTGTAACCTCAAACTACAAATTAAACCCGGTTGTACACCGATACCGGTCTTTTTTCACAATTTACAAAATTATGACGCGCATTTAATCATGCAGGGAATGACAGAATACGATAGCCAAACAGAAATACAAGTGATCGCTAAAAATTCAGAAAAGTATATTTCTTTTTCGATAGGAAATCTACGATTTTTAGACTCGTTTAGTTTTATGGCATCATCGTTGGATAAATTAGTGAAAGGTTGTCCAAAAGAGTCGTTTCATTTACTCAAAAAGCATTTTAAACATTCTGACTCATTACTACAAAAAGGAATTTATCCCTACGAATATATGAACTCGTTTGATAAGTTTCAAGAGACCAGCCTACCACCCATCGACAAGTTTTACAGCAGACTAAAAGACGAACATATATCGCAACAAGACTATGACAGAGCTCAACGCGTGTGGAATGAGTTTAATATAAAAAATCTAGGAGAATATCACGACTTGTACGTGACTACCGATACGTTATTACTTGCAGGCGTATTTGAAAACTTTAGACAAACGTGCATTACAAACTACGGGTTAGATCCAGCCAATTATTACACCGCACCCGGATTGTCCTGGGATGCTCTATTGAAACACTCGAAAGCTAAACTCGAACTGTTACAAGACGTCGACAAACACTTATTTTTTGAAAAAGCAAAACGAGGAGGCATATCTAGCGTGGGTGGAATGAGACATCACAAAGCCAATAATCAATATCTCGATGACTACGATTCAAACAAGCCCTCGAGTTATATCGCTTATCTGGATGCCAACAATCTGTACGGTTGGGCTATGAGTCAATATCTACCGTACAGCGATTTTAAATGGACTCCCTCGAAACCATTTACCGAAGAAAGAATATTAACGCTTAAGAAAACGTCCAACACCGGCTACTTTTTTGAAGTAGATTTAGACTACCCGCACGATCTACACGCCAAGCATAACGATTATCCCCTAGCACCCGAAAATATCGTCGTACCCCAAGCGTGGATGTCTGATTATCAAAACGAGTTATTGGATACCGAACCTAATAGCGACGTACAAAAATTAACGTGTACGCTTAATCCAAAACGAAAATACGTGTTGCACTACGTTACGTTGCAGTCATACCTCGATCTCGGTTTGAAACTAAAAAAGGTACATCGCGTGTTAAAATTTAAACAAGCGCCTTGGATGAAATCTTACATCGACAAAAACACGCAACTCCGAACAAAAGCAACCTCTGATTTTGAGAAAGACTTTTTTAAACTGATGAATAACAGCGTGTTTGGTAAGACGATGGAAAACGTTAGAAATCGAATAGACGGTTACCTACTGAGAGACAATAACGAGAGCGATCAAGCAAAATACAAAAAAATAATTCAAAAAAATAACAACGCCGTTTCCAGAATGTGACCTGTCGTTTGTCGAAACATATAAAACGACAACCGTGTTAAACAAGCCCATTTACTGCGGAGTGAGTATCTTGGATCTCTCAAAGACGCTGATGTACGATTTTTATTACAACCGATTGAAAGACAAATACGGAGATAAAATCAGGTTGATGTATACCGATACGGACAGTCTCTTGATTGTCGTTTACACGGATGACATATACAAAGACATGCGATCTCACGGGCAACACTACGACTTTTCGAATTACAATCTGGATCACGAGTTATACGATCCAACCAATAAGAAAGTGATCGGTAAATTTAAAGACGAGTTTGGAGGTAAGGTCATTCAAGAAGCCGTTTGCGTAAGACCCAAGATGTACTCGATTTTAACCGCTGACATCAACTTGAAAAAGGCCAAGGGAGTCACAAAATCGGTCACTGACAAAAGATTAAAACACCGACACTACTACGACTGCATCTTTAAGAATAAATCTAAAACAGAAACGATGACTCAAATTCGATCGGAAAAACACATCCTTTACACCATATCTCAAAATAAACTGTCGTTGAGTCCGTTGGATACCAAGAGGTACATTTTACCGGATGGAGTACACACGCTCGCTTATGGTCACCGTAATCTAGATATTAATTAGGCGGTAATTGCGTGTCCTCGGGTACGACTTGAAGCTCTTGTCTCACAAAACTCCTTTTTGGGCCGTCTTGCAGGTAATAAAGAGTAGGACCCGTCGTGACTTTTTTACCGTTAATCATTTTAAATTGACTCGTTCTTTTTTCCACGTTGAAGATGTCTACGCTCCAAATGGGATCTGTGGCTCTTCTAGAAGTTCCACCCTCTTGCTCGCCCGGGTAATATAAATATCTAACCATAGCGTCTTGCGGTAATTGTTGCTCTTTTGTTTTAACGGGGTTAGCCGGCGATTGCCGGACCTGTTCTAGTTTAACCGCCTCTGACGGCGCTTTAGCTATTAATCTCGTCGTTTCATCGTTTATAGCTTTGATCACGCTGGGTAATCGCTCGACCCATTGCGTGTTTCTACTCTCGGGATTTAACATTTCTTGAGCGTACTGATGACCAAACAGTCTCTCGGCTAGCGTTCGATTAAATCTTTCTACGATACCCTGCGATCGGTGGTTTCCGGGTTCGCCTACGATAATCTCGACGTTTTTTGAGGCCATCCATTTTTTAAAAGCGCCTTTAAATTCGGTACCGGCGTCTACTCTCAATGTTTTAGGGTAACTCAAAGGCGATCTCGCGTAAATCTTGACGATAGCATCTTGGGTGGAATCCGCCGTTTTAGAAACCAAGGGTTCTGCTTCGTGGTATCGACTCGCAACATCGACAACCGTCAAAGCGTATTTATAAGTCTTGCGTTTTACTTTATCCCAGGGTAGGTATAGCACATCCATTTGGTGAAAGTCGTTTGGTGTTTCAAACTCTCGCAAAGTACTCGTAGGCCTGGGTACATACGCAGGACCCGGTAGATAAATTTGCCATATCGCTTGTTTTTTAAGCCAATCTCTGATTACCTTTTTATCGATTTTTGTTTTATCGTGTAAATGGTCAACGGCACTTTCACCTCTCCAATAACCGCTCGGGCTATAATACAGTTTAGATAATGTTTGCATATTATTTAATATAAAAGACGTTTATAATAATAATATGGCTAGCGTTGCTATGATGTTAGGAGGTGCGATCGTCAACGCCTTAGCATTTACGGGTTCAAACTTTTTATTTTCAAATCTGAAACAGAGCGACGAGGAGCGTAAGAGACACGATTTAGCGATAGAACAACTCTCAGCCGCCAAAGATAAGTGGCAACGAGAACGAACGAAATATCTAGATTTTCTAAACGAACGTATCAGAAAACAAAATGCCTCTAAAGAAACATTTTCTAACGTAGACCGAGCGTTGCGTTACTACAACGAGGTGAGTGGACAATCTACCGAACTACCCGTAGGACTGCAACGCGAACCCAAACTCGAAGATTTTTACGAGCCTAGCGACCAACAAATAGAAAAAGAACTGGCGTTTATCGCAGGAGGAACGCTATTGGTGGGCTTCTTGGCTTACAGATACCTTTAAATTTAAAACTCGTATAAATAAAATGAATGCGTATGGAAAAAAGCTCAATCCCAGCAGGCCATTAAAAATACCCAGATCTATCAAGGGTGAGAGAAAAGAGGTGGTCATTACCCACAATCCTAGTAGTATATCGGCAGGGCAAACGCTGAGGGTCAAGTTTCCTCAATTGGGTGTAGACGACGTGATCGTACCCGGCACTTGTAAACTAGCTTTCAATTTAGAACTCGAAGGTGGAAGCGACAACAATAGAACCATTTTTGGTAATTTAGCCAGAAATTTAGTCAGCGAAATCAGCGTCAGGCTTCAAGGTCACGAAATTGTGAGTTATCGTCACGCCGACGTGTATCACAACTTTAAAGACAATTGGATCAACAGCTCGACGACTCGAAACATGGCGTACTCGGGCATAGAAAAAGAAAACGTGTCTAAACTAAGAACTGGGGCTGAAGATGCTAACGCGGGCGCCAACAACGGTAAGGATCAAGCTATCGCGGATGCCTATGGTAACAGATATTGTATTCCCCTAGACATTGACATACTGACTTCGCATCACCCTTTTTACCCCAGCGGTTTAAAACAGCCTCTGACGTACGAGATAAAGTTTAACGATCACGAAAAAGTAGTCAACAGTTCAGATACGGCGGCGATATATTCTATCTCAGACTTGTCTCTCGAATACGAAGTGGTGACCAACAGAGACCTAGCTATCACCATCAGGAATAAACACAAGGGGTTAATGCAATATCTGTTTGATAAAATCCACTCGCTAGAAGTTAGATCCGTCAACAAATCGGACACGCTTTGGAACGTCAGCGTCAATCAACCCATAAGGAGTCTCAAGGGTATTTTGTTTTTGTTTAAAGATCCCGCGGTCAAAAATCCGCAGCGATTTTACAATCCAAAAATAACCAAAACATCGGTGACCGTAGAAGGTAAACCCAATCAACTCTACAGTCAAGGCATGTTTCAGTATCAACACTGGAATGAAATCAACAAGTTCTTTGGAGACAGCGATACCGAAAGCGGGCGCGGAGTAGCTAAAGACTTAAATTTGACGGGTTTTGACCTCGGAGACTACCTAAAAGACAAGTACGGTCTGTGGCTCGATTTTAGAAGTAACGACGACAATTCCGCTCACGGATCTGGTAGGAAACTCGGAGACGGAGGAGGCATCAACATTCAATTTAACAGAGAAGCCGAAGGTCAAGGTGACCTCACGATGTACGTATTTTTAGTCATGGATGCTCAATTGAACTTGGAAGACGGAAATTTTAAATCTCTGTTAAGTTAAATGACACAACCGCATTGCGCTTTAATCGTCGGCAAAACAAATTCGGGCAAAACCAAATGGATTTTGGATCTGTTAGAGTCAGATTATAAAAACACATTTGAGGCGATAGTCATCATTTGCCCTACCATATTTAAAAACAAAACGTACATCGAAAGAAAGTGGATTCAAGCAGATCCCGAGGTATACCTCTGCGATCCGGAATTGTACAAGATGACGCTCAACGAAGCGATCGATTTTTACAGGAAAATATTTGAAGGTGTTGCCACGTTGTTTATCGTGGACGATTGCTCTTCGGATCAAGAGATTAAATATCGTAAAAAGACGTGCGCGCTAAGCAAGATGGCATTTAGCGGAAGACACGTAAATCACAGCTGTTGGTTACTGACCCAAAAGTACAACAGCGTTTTAAAAGATTATAGAGAAAACACGGCTTGGTTGGCATTATTTTACTGCAAAGATAAAACATCGTTTGATCAAGCGTTAGACGAAAACGACGTCGTACCCATTGAAGAACGAGATTATATAAAACGACGTTTGAGAGATGTGAAATATAGTAAATTGGTCGTATACACCGAACCTCCAGTTAGTTACGAGCTACTTGAGTAGCTAGTTGAGTAACAATTAATAGCTAGTTGAGTAACAGTTAATAGCTAGTTGAGTAACAATTAATAACTAGGTGAGTAACAATTAATAGCTAGTTGAATAGCAACCTATTTAACAAGCTACACATGTATTACAATTTGTTAATCAACAAACGTCAACAAAATGTATTTTGCTGTTAGTAAATGATAGCAATATTCGAGTATATGCAGTTTTTGGCTATTATCATCATATCACTTAATCTATCGTTTTACACATACGAATACCTTCGCTTTTGTAACAAAGTTGCAACAGCTACAACAAAATTAAATTCCTTTCTAATTAAATGGAGGACCTAAAACTTACTTTAACGAACGAACAAGATCACAACGCAGAACATAAAGATCGTTTGTGCGGTGTCGTAGCAGCCGGAAACTCTAGAAAGTACTTGGGAAAGGAATACAATGTTAAACATATCGAAGCTCTTGACAGTAAAGAACTCGAAAAGCTGTATCATCTGTACGAAACTAAATTTGGAAATGAAATTGTTAAAACCGTTGGTAAATACACTTTAAGTCTATTTTCGAGAGTGTTAGCTGTGGTTACACCCGTACAAGTTTTAGGATATAACGTCACTATAGATTCTGAAGAAGAACTCACCAACGACTTGAGTTCTGATCCTATTATAAGTGCGAGTATGGCTGGTATTTTGAGCGACGTTTGTTACAAGTACGGAACTTTAATATCACCCCTAGTTGCTACGATTATCACAACAAAACATTTGAAATTTAATAAACCTAATATAATAAATGGAAGATCAGAAAGCAGCGACAGCAACGCCTGCAGCTCAACCAGCAGAGACAGAGACGTCCCAACCGATAAAAACAACGTCGTCACCGACGGTAACGAGAGTGACCAAGACTAAAAATCCTAAACGAATTCAGCAGGGTAAAGCTTTAGCCGAGCACAATAGACAGATGAAATTAAAATTAGCAAAAATGGACGTAACATCGGTCGATAATACGAGCTCACCAGACTACAACTCTTGGGCGATGTGGGGGGCTATAGCGTCTATAATAGGGGTGGGGCTGCTGGTACTAAAAAGTAAGGCAACTGCGCCGGTAATACAGCCAGTGCCGGTAGTCACGCAACCCACTACACCCAGCGCCCCTAAAACGCTAGACATGGAATAAACCAGCAATTTAAAAATTGTTATATTAAAAACGATGAGTAACTTTGACACCAACGGAATAGCAAATACGATTTATCACGGAGCCGTCATATCGGGTCTTTCGATGGGATACGCCATGGTAGGAGCTAAACTACTCAAAATGAAAGCGCCAGATTTAAACAAACTAAGCGTAGAAGATGCGGCTAAATTGACGGGCATTATAAGTGGAGCTCTGGCCACGCAAAATTGGTTGGTGACCCAGGGTATACTACCGGGCAGTATAATGAAAACGGCATAATTTAAATAGGTTTATTAAATAAATGGATGGAGAAGGATTTTACGATCCAGACTATGAAAGAACAGATGATAACAATGATGATGATGTAGCAGAGACCAATCTGGATTGGGACGATACTTTTGATAATACCCAACTTCCACCGGTAGACACAAAAAGCGTCCTCGGCACGGGTACAATAAGCAGTTTATCTATAGAACTAATAAAAGAAGATGTTGATTCATTTTACAAACAAAATAATATAGACCCCGCGTTTATCGACCCCAACGATTTTGAAATTGGTAAAGACAGAAATCTATACGTTAAAACATATAAAGGTCGAGAACCATTATCTTATAGACGAGGTGGTCAAAGAATATATTACAAATTAAGTACCTTACAAAGTAAATATGGTACCGCATTTATTCGCGACACCCTCAAAATCGCTGACTATAAACCAACACTACTTGCAAAACTAAAAGATAAACTCGAAAAAGTACAACCCGAGAGTATCCCCATGACAGAACTACCCAGAGCCACCGATGAGGTAACCGAAATTATAGACGATTTACAACGCGACACTGGCGCTCAAACGGAAGGATTAAATTACAGAGAACTCCAGGGTTTAGACAAAAGTCTTCAGACGTTGAGAGGTAACCTAGAACTTAATTTAGCGCGTCTCGCAGAACTAGACCAAGAGATATTTGATGCCGAACATGAATTAGGTGATCATAGGATCAGCGAAGAAGAACGACGAGAGTTAAACGATAAATTGAGCGACTTAGACGCTGAAAGATCTGCCAGATTAGAAGCCGCAAAAGCCAACGAACGAGGGCTCAAAAGTCAGATCGCTAGAATCAAAGAAACGATTAATAAAATATTAGGCGACGACACGACTCTGGCGGAAAAGATCAGAACTCTGTTTAGAGAACAAGGTGTGACGGTAGTGAGTATTTTAGCCGCTTTGAGTTTAGCCATCAGCACGATAGTGAGTAGCATCGTCGCTAGCGTGAGAGGTGCGGGTGCCCCACCCGCGCTATCGCCAACACCTGCACCAACACCAACACCAAAAGGCGGTATCAAAGAGTGGATTTCAAAACAACTCGCTAAATTTGCATCTGCTCTTCAAAAACTCGGAGTGAGCGCGTTTGGCGCTCTGCCGGGTATCATAGGCAGCGTACTCAGTTGGATATTTAACGTGCTGAGTAAGTCCGTATCGTGGTTGGCCGAACACGTGTGGGCTTTGTTTTTGGGTGTGGGAGCCTTGGTGTTTGCGTACCTGCAAAGACGATGGTAGTAATAGTTGTAATCAAGTTTAAACCAAAAAAATAAGCCTTACCAACTTTGTGCTGGTAAGGCTTTTTTTTTTGTCTTGTGAGATTAGAGTGTGACTTATCGCGTTGCCTCGTAAGCCAAAATACCCATGCCAACGATAGCTAATATTCCTACCGTCAACGATAATTTTTCGTCTTGGTGAGTTTGTAGTTTCGTGGGCTCGTGTGTTAAAACTGTAGGTGTTGGTGTTGGTGTTGGCGCTGGTGTTGGTGGGGGTGTAGGTGTAGGTGTTGGTGATACAACATCGTTCTTCATAGGCTCTGGGGGTGTTGGTGGCGCGACATCATCGGTGTCATCAAAAGAGTCGTCCGGCTGAGGTTGTGAGTTTAAATCTGGCACCAAACCAGTGTTCATACTCTGGGTAGCGATTTGAAGATTGTTGTTATAGCCGTCGTGCATTCCAACCCTCAAGTTCATATCCGATGGAATTAAATACAACCCCGGTTTCACGACAAAATTTAAAGGCGTTCTGGCATACTGCAAAGAGTCTTGAAATTGATCAATACTCGTTTCCATGTCGTCTACTGCATTGATGATATCTTCAACGATGACGTTAAATTGTCTCTGAGCGTCTAATCCAGTGTCTGGTGATAATACGCTCGTTTTTGTTTGAGCCTGCGCACCGAGTAAAGCGTACACGTAAGATCTGATTGATTCGTTGATCTTTATGATTCCCGCGGGGGTAAACGAACTCTTGGTGGGTATAAAATCTAACCAAGCCTTTTGTACCGATTCATTTTGTTCGATGTAAATAACCGTCCAAGGAACGTAAAGGCTTCCACTCTTTTTAGGACTGTCTAGACCGTGGTAGCCGCCGTAAAGAACGTTGGGTTTGTTGGGTAATGCTTTATCGTATTCACCAACCGCCACAAACTTGCCTTTATTAAAGATATATGAGGTACCTAAACCGTTAGAGTTTGTGTCTCTCGTCTGTTTAAAAGACTTGTTTTGATCTATGCCAAACAACAAACAGGTATCGGTAAATGCTCTGTGATTATAACTGTTGTCTAGAGCGTTAAATGCGTCATCTCCCGGTAAAGGAGCGGCAATGTCGTACAGGATCTTTCTAACCGTAAAATATAAATGAAAGTTAAAGATGGCCCAAACGTAACGGTTGCTCGCGTTTAAAAGATCGAATCCAATACCGCAGCCCGTAGTAGCGCAGTAGATCGCAAAATTTAACTGATTTTGATAAAACGACATGGGATGTGATTTCCAACGATCTACATCCTCGTCCGTCTCAACGTGAGGCAATTTATAGTCCGAGGTTAAGTCGGGAAACATGGTTAAAAACCCGTTGGTATTATTAACTATGACCTCCAGTTCACTGGGTTTAGTGCTGTTTAAAAACTTTGCTTGGGGTGCAGCTTGATGTTTTAGCTCGTTTGCCTTGGCTACATTTTGATTTACTTGTCTCGTTACCTGATCAGCTATCGATTGTATCTGCTTTTTTAACGACTTAAAATCACTCATTATTTTAGTTTTAGTTTTAATATAAAAAGACTTTAAAATAAATGCATTCGTTTCACTTGTTTCAAAATGAGCAGACGTTTAAATTAGAAGACGTTGTAGATAATTTAAACGGTCAAAAATCTATACGCGTAAAAAGGGTGTTGTTTAACGCCGGATATTTTAATATTTCCAGCGCCACGGAGATTGATTGGTATACGAATATAGACGGGAGACCAGCTGAAAGACCTGATGATGATAGAAGATACGAACGGGTTGACTCAGATATAGCAGTAAGAACAGATAGAGATTTTATTGAATCGTTGATACCTGCGATACCCTACGACTTTTTAATTAGAGACGAAAATACTTTCAATAGAGTTATAAACGATCTTATAGAAGCGTACGAAGAAGATAGACTAGACTCTGCTTTAGAATCGATCGAAAAAGAAAAAGAACAAATAATTGAAAGACAAAGAAATTTACACAATAAAAGTCAAGAAAGAACACTAACCGACGTACAACGCAATACGATTATATTTTTAATAACAACTTTATTCGAAAGAAAAGGCTTCATCAATGAAGGTAAAAAGATAGCGCTAGAATATATCGAAGGTATAATAAGCAAACCTAGGGTTAGACTAATTAGACAAGCTGGGGTAACAATACGGGGGAGTCTTATCGTATCTGGTGATGATTTAGATTTTATTTCTCCGAGTCATTTAGTGCCGTTACCAGCCGGAGTCACCGGTTCGGTCACCATCCCACCGGGGTGGTACGACGTCGATTGGTTCGATTTCATTTTAAATTCTATACCCGGGGTAAGTTTTAGAATATTTAGAGAATCTAAAAATGTGACGTTGGTGGTAACCGACGTCAATCTCAAATTGCGCTTAAACAGAGAAGTCTCTCGATTACTTAATTTACCCAAAGGAAGACTGATACCCAAAGTGGTGTATACGGGGTCTTACGACGTTAATCCGTTTAAATTTCTGTTTATTCGCTGCCCGCAATTAAGTACGAGTGAAAACTTTTTAGATGGTCGTCCTTCTGACATCTTAAAAATCGTACCCGTGGCTACGCGCGAACCCGAGCCTGATAGAGTCGAAGATTTCAAAAAACTTAAAAACGGTATGATCGACAAACTGACATTTTTAATCACAGGTGAAAGGGGACAGATCATCAACAACAAGGGTGTGAGTATAATGATAGAGTTGGAGATCTTTTAATTTTAAAATGTTTTTATATTAAAACATGAGTATAGATAGTAAGGCGTTATACCCCGATATTTCTGGAGATGTACTCCGATTAAATAGTAACGAAGAAACAAAAGTGTACAGACTTAAAAAGATTGAAGAGATTCGATCTTTAATCTTGAAAGAGAGAGACCACCGAGAGCGCACTTATAAAAAAATAAAGAGAATGATCGACGCTATTAATTACGTAGAGATAGGAGTCGAAGGACTGGGGGCTATAGCGGGGGCTATAGGTATTCCTGCTCTCTTGGGTGTTATATCAACCCCCGTTGGATTGGTGCTAGAAGGAACGTTTATAGGCGCTTTTGGTGTAGATATTCTGCTTAGAATCGCGTCTAGGCGATTAGCCGCCAAGCTAAAAAAGCACGATCAGATTAAAATATTAGCAGACTCCAAACTTAACACGATTGAAGAATACGTGTCTCAAGCCATCAACGACGGCGATATATCGCACGAAGAGTTCTTACTGATTACGAGAGAGCTCGCAAAATTTAACGAGCTTAAGCAAAAAATTAGAACAAAGACCAGCACAAAGCTTCAAAAAATTAAAAACGATACAGACTTTGAAAAAGAAGTTAAAAAACGGGTAGACGAACGGCTGGCAAAAGAAAAAAAATCTCTTATCGAAAAACTTACAAGTTCAAATTCTCGGTAAATAAACATTATGAAAGCGATCCGCCGAATTATACCTCTATTTCACCTCTTAGGGCTACACCCTCGGCCCCGCCTTTATTGTAGTGGTCATCGTATCTTGTTAGTGCCTTATTAAATTGATTTTGAGTCACTTTAAATACATCTCTAACTCGTTCTTTGTTCCATCCAACGACGTGATGGTAACACGCCGCTATTAACGACCGTTTTACGCAACCATTTCCCCTCAATGTTTTGTAATTAACAAGCTCGTTATATTTGTTGATTGTTTCTTGGACATCTTCTAAGTCTTGCTCTGGACAGACAGAAAAAATAAGTTTCTCCACAGTTTTTCTTTTGTTTCCTTTTAAAGTTGACCAATTGATACGATCTTCTTGCGCATTTTCTGCCGAAAAATCAAAGTAACGTGAGACTATTTCACCGCACGTTTCACAAATTAAAAAACCATTCTCGATGATTATATGGTGATCGCACTGATCTGTTTTATTAGATGGCTCGAGGTTTTCACTCTGAAAAAAAGTCATGGATATATCTAATAAAAACCGATATTATTTTTAAATAATTTTTTAAGTACTCGTCGGTCTGAACATATTACTCTCCATTTTTAAATAAAAACAGCTTCTCTACCTTTTCACAGATAGAGAAGCTGTTTTTTTTGGCCCGAGTTTCAAGGTCACGTGGTGGTGACTCACACGTTTTCAAGGTCACGTTGTTTACGCCACATTCCTATCATGCCTCAACACGTTTCAAGGTCACGGGGTGGTGACTCACACATTTTTCAAAGTCACGTGGTGGTGACATCACCTCATTTTAGCGACGACAGATTTATTTTTTTAACTCCAGAGCGACAGGCCCTGACTTGACACACATTTTTCTTTTTTGCTCCCAAACCTGACGTCAGATTTCTAAAACATTTGCCGCGGGGGATTCCCCTATATTTTTCCTCCAACTATTTTTAGAATCGAGAGCGGCGTGTCCAGACTGGCCGCAGATTTTCCATTTTGATCCGGTGACCCCACCTCCCCTACTACTCGGTACTTATGGTGGGCAATGGGATGGAGGGGGACCATGACGGCCACGAAGAAGTGTTACCTCGGCATAATTCGTGCGTGTGTGATTCCTGGCGTGACCCTGACCCCCATCTACTGCGATTCAGTTGGTGGGGCTTGAAGAGTTGCAAACAAAAAAATTCAAGGGGGGGGGGGTGGCATTTCACAATGGATACAGGATGGTCCATGGTAAGATGTATGAAGAATTTGCAGATGTGTTGGAGCATGGAGCAATTATTGCTCCATGGTTGGAGGAAACTGAAGTCCAGCGCGGCTCTTCAATAGCTAATATTCTCAAATTCTGTTGCGAGAACTAAATGTAAGGAGGGCAATTTCACAGGCAGTGACCGTCCCAAGGACACGGTCACATTAACATTCCAAGGTGCATTGCTATAATGCCAACTTAAACCTGAATTTAAAAAAAATGGTCGATAAGACTATTGACCGTTTTGACATTGTCATGTTTTTGTAAAGCAACGCTCTAAAAATAAAGCAACTAACCGTTTATCGCTTTCTACAATTTACAAAAATAATAAAAAGATAATTGTTTTTGTGACTTAAAACCGTTTGACCGTTTTACAAAACTGTAAAACGTCAATGGTTCGTTTACCGTTTTTGTTTTTGAGGAAATCCAAAACGGTAAAACGAAATAACGGTATGTCCCGGGATTCAATCCCATGGGCAGTGACATGACACCCTCAATTTAATTGTATATTTTTTTTAGTATTTTAGTAAGCCATGAATTACAATTCGTTTATTACGGGCCGCTAAATTGTGATTGACCATATTAAGGTTAATGCCAGTAATAATCACTCCCTTGAAGACGGTCAGAGCATACTGACCGGAACGTTGCGTATATACCTGTGGGTTTTTTTTTCAGAACCATTCTCTTAGTTGAGAAATTATTCCCACATGGTGTTTCCGCAAACCTTTCATTCATTAGTATCTCCACCATGCATGCAAAGCCTCCAATCTTACTCGTAATGCAAGTGAAAAAACTGTAACTGCGCTGAAGCTGCTTTTGACAAAGTGCAGCACCAAGACATTATTGTTCTGCTTGAAACTAGGCCGATTCGTGAATGGCATGGAAATGAAAACAAATCGGATTTATTTGATTAAAATGCAGATTTCTTAAATTTAGATCAGATTGTTGGTTTTTTTAATTCAAAATATTGATGTGTCTAAAACTCCCCATGCACCCTAACACCCATCACTAAGGAGTTTACAGGTTCCTATAATACCCATCATCCAAAAAACTCAATTGATCAATGCTTTTGAAAAAAACTTCAGAGATAAACAATAAACAATCTCTTGATTTCATCTACATGTAGTCTACCTTATAGCCCAGGTTGGACGAATTCTTCATTGCATTACGACTGACGTCCAGGATGAGAAATCTCTACATATAATTTTGACCTGATTTTTGTTGCGTTTTACCTCGTTATAGCAGCTTGTTTCACGCCTACATACTCTATGTACCCTTATCTATTGATCCAGGGGGGTCAGGAATTCCATATGTGATGCTGACCGACGTTAATCAGGAAAATAATCTCTAAAGCAACGTTACACTTTGTAATAAGGTGGAATCAGTTAATTTAAATGATTAAAATGATCCTCGATCAGTTTATTTTGCCAAAAATAAGATCTTTACAAAAAAGTGATTTAAAGCAGTGATTTAAAAAAAATTCATATGAATTAAATCGCGATATAAATCAGTGATTAAAATCAACGTGATTTAAATCAACCAACCATGGGCCTTTAACTCACTTTTTTCCCACAAATAAAATGAAACGGCGAGCTTGATTGATTTAACTGAAAGCAAAACGGCAGACAAAATTAAACCAAATAATATAAAACAAGTGGGATAGACAAACGTCATGAACTTGTTTGAAGAAGCCTCAATACTTGTAAGGTGGATACGGTCGCCCTGTAACGACACTTCAATGTTAACCTTTTCAATATTAACGTTGAAACTTCGCAATTATGAACGTTTAACCTTCGCAATATGCACGTTGTACGTTGCGTAATTTCGCAATGTGGAAGCTGCTTCTTGTCATTGTGAACGATCTATCTTGTTAATGTTAACGATCGATCTGGTCAATGTGGACCATGAATCATGCTTGATATCAATGTTGCACCTTGTTTCTTTGCAATTTGAACCATGTACATTCGCATTGTTAACATTTGACCTTGCATCTTCTTAATATTATATTGTTGAACCGTGCTCCTTCGCGATGTGAACGATGTCTACCAAGAGTATACGATGTCCTCGCCAAGCCATATAAACCGACCACTCAATTGGATAATTGTCAACATGACGGCTGTTCAATTCCACTTAACCCTCATACTTGGGGTCTCGCTTATCCGGTATTTGGTCGCTCACTAATTATATCATTCATTTTGAGGCCATGGGATGTTTGACTGAAAAAGAAGTGTTCATTAAATTAGACTAATTATTGTTTTGGCCCCCCCCCGATTTACCGAAGTGCCCCTCGTGCGGACATAAATGTGCCCCCTCGCAATGCAAAACAAAACTGGCCCTAAAATGTCGTAGAATTTGTTTTCAGTAACCATTTCCCAAAATGGTATAGAGGGTTTTGAAATGAACGAGGAATATGAAAACCAAGCCCCAAAACCCTTACAATGGCACATAATGCGTACTTTGTATAATGGCCGGTTTTGAAGAGCGCCCCTATTTTGGAAGATGCTTCCAACCCCCCCCTCCCCTACCAAGTGTCTGGTGAAAAAAATCGTGTTGACATTTCAGCACGGATGTGCTGCTGCACCGACGAAAGATGCATTTTACTGACCAAGTGCCCCTTTTTCGGTGATGACCCTCCCCCTGTTTGAAAACCGTTCCGCCGCCGCTGGACTCATTGTCAATTGGAATAAAACCAAAAGAAAGAAGTCATTTAGTATTCTGTGATCACGTTAGAAGGCTTTTCTTGCCACACTTACTTTCAGAACAAAATGACATATGTCAAGCCCTTTACATACTGATTTTATTGAACAGAACACTCGCTTGGCTGTGTGCAACATGTTCCAAATTTTCGGCAAAATTTTCGGGTTTTGTAAAAAAGAGAAAGTCTGACAACATTCCAAAGGGAAAACGTTCCTTCGCGCAACTTCCAGGCTAATGTAATTTTGCAGAGTTAGCCGGTTATGCTGTGAAATATGGCAACCGTTTGCACTTCATTGTCATAAATGAAGGATATTAAACAAATCATCACGCAACCTCGCCCTCTGCAGGGTGTCGAGAGTACGCGCCCACCACTATCTGCTCTCTCACCATGGCATTGGATCATTTGCATGTGTAACATTTTTGAACACGTATGCAAATGAGGAATACTCTGGTGCCTGCCTGTGCGTTACATTAGTGTTTTTTTATGCAGTGTCTGTGGTAAAAACGGAATCAATTTGTCGCACCGTGAGCTACGACAACACGATTGTTTTATAAGTTAAAATGTTACAATCTTGTCCAGCCAATCTGCAGTATCACATTTCATATAAATATGAGCAAATTGGAAAGAAAAGGAGTATTATTTAGAAGGCGGTGGACGTTATAATCACAGTGATCGTGAAAACATGTAATGCAAGTTGAAAATACAACACCAACTACACGATATAAATCCATAGCCAATCGCGGTATCGAATCAGGATACGGGAAGAAAGTTTTGTAGAAATCATTTGAAATGTTTAGATTTGTTCATCATAATTATAAAGGAGAGTTTAAAAGTTGTACCGTGTGGGTTTTTAAGCTCTGGCAAGACTACATGTCACTTGTTGGTCGGTCCGTCGGTCTGTCTGTCCCCAAAATTGACTATGAATAATTGACTAATTGTCCAAATGCCATGCCGTGGTCATAAAATGCACTCTTGCTGACGGTTTTCGGAACAGCGATTTTGTTCGATCGACGCGCACGCGCGTTTATTGTGCATTTGTCTGTCCCCGACAATTGACCAAAATCAGCCAATAAGTTTCCCACAAAATAGAAGTACCAACGAAATTTTAATTTATAGAAAAAAAAACCATACAAAATAAATTAAAAAGTTAACCAAACATTGTTTGTAACAATTTCGAAAGATGTTTATGAAAAAGTTTGTAAATGGAGGCAAAATATGTGCAGTAATAATATTGTCACGTGGTATTCATCACAAATCGCTATAAATCTAGGTAGAGTCTAAAGTATGGTGCTCCATGTGTGCCATCGGTGTCGCATTTTTGGGCGTCATATTTTTAAGCTCTGGCAGGGATCCTTTTGATAGATTTCATGCAAGACGGCCAGAGCTTATTGTGCACTCGCACTTGTTTGTTTTTTGTAGGGATATTTGTTTGCTTGTTTAATTTTATTTTTTTGAAAGGGTGGGTTTGTTTTGTTTTTGTTTTGTTTATCTTAGCGGATACAATCAATACCGAAAACATACCGGCAATGCATTTTTTATTGCGTGAAATTTTCTTCATTTTAGATACCCTTATGGGCGTGGTTTCGGCCGAGCGGGTCTGCTACTTTAGCCAGGAGCCTGATGCGAGACAGCCAGGCCGTCTTCGCTGGTTTATGCCGGGGAGTAAGGAAGATCATTGCGCCTGTACCAGAACCAGACCGGGTCCCGTCTACACGCAACCAGTCCGTTGGTCTCATCCACCGTTCTACACCGACACTCCAATCTTTACCGACGACCAGGAGGACATTCATGATTACTTCAACTGTCATGGTGAGTATAGGCCTATTGTAATAATTATACCTAAGACCTAATGACATTACACTTTGTTTTACATGAAACAAGCTCAACACAAACAGTTTTTGTTAAGGAATATTGCCACTCAATGCTATAAAGCATTCTAAATTCCTTCACGGACATCCAGTGGCGTAGCCAGGAATTTTTCAGTGGGGGGGGGGGGGGGGGGGGGGGGGCGCTGGGGAGCTGGAACATTTCAAGGGGGCGTCATGTAGGGGCGTCAATCGCTTCTCAAAAGTGTGGGGGGACATACCTTGATCAGAACTGATGCGAGCGCGAAGCCCTTTACGGCGTGGGGGTTCGGGGCCCGTTTAAGGGCCCCGAAAAAAATTGGATTCTAGATGTTCTGTGGTGTGATCTGAAGCAATTTCTTACCACTTTCCTCCATGCTTTAACTAATATTTTCTTAGCAAAAGATAATTATTTCAACATCGTTTTCGAGGTTGGAGTCATTGAATCAGCTATCGGTATTCTGAGCTATATGAAGAAGAATCATGGAAATTATAACCTAAGGTGTACTATTGACAACACAATGCATCGCCTCTTCAAGGCGACGGCACGATGGCACCGTTGCATCATCACGTCGTGCCCGTCGCGTCGTACTGTCCTTTTCATCTTGTAGATTTTTGTGCCTGCAAGTAGCTCCTTCCGTCGCCCGTCGCGTCGCATGCCGCTCCGTCGTGTGTCGCGTCTGTCACCGCGTTGTGCATCGCCTCGTGCTTTCGCCCTCTAAACATTTTAATGTTGCCCTTACTGAGTGTAGGGATATGGCGTGTTAAACGTTGCAATATTCAATGTTTTACAATATATATGTTGGATGTTCAATATGTGTGTGTTATCTTTTATATTTATGTGCGATGTTCAATATAAGTGTGCGATGTTTTTCATTATATGTGCCATGTTTAATATATGAGTGCGATGTTTTACAATATATGTGCGATGTTCAATATATGTGTGCGATGTTTTACATTTATGTGCGATTTTCAATTTATATGTGCGATGTTTGACGATATATATGTGCGATGTTTTCAATATTATGTTCGAAGTTTTACATTAAATTTGCGATGTTTTTTTTCGATACAATTGTGTGTGATGTCTACAATATATTTGCGATATTCTTAAATATGTGAGCGATGTTTTAGAAATATATGTTTTACATTTCGAGCAATAGATATTCGATGTTTCATCGGTATATTTGTATTCGATCTTTTGCAGTATGCATTTGATGTTTCACTTTTCATTTGATGTTTCGTTAAGAGTCACAGTCTGGTTACTAGACCGCGAAAGTCTGACTATTTTGCCTAAAGCCAGTGCATGAGACGTCAGGGGATCGCGTAAGTGATTAGAGCCAGACCTAAACGGTAAAAACTGGAATTGTGGGTAATCTTGGATCATGTGCAAAGCAGTCGTCATTGTTTGGGCAGTACCGCCAGCTGCATGTGTTCGTAATTTGGATGTTTATGATGTTAGCATGGCGCTATAAAAAAAACCAATCTGCGCAGTACCGGGTGCAGTTTATAATTCATCGTAATTCTCGAATAAACAGCCCACCGAGTGTTGTATAAACAAGAGATAAGAGTTACAGAATTCGTTGGCTTTAAAAGTGGCACGCGAGGGCTTCCTTGCTCTATGGTGAGAGACTGAGGATATATTTTTTGGCAAAAAAACGTTTTCTTTTTAAAACTTTACGGATTAATATTTAGTGCAAGGAGTGAAATATACATATTTAGACTTCTTCTCAAGTTACTCTCAGTCATTTTTAGTAAAAAAAAGGGTAAAATGTCAAAATGTCGAATATCCGAGTGTTGTAAATTCGAGCTGGGAGGATTACGGTTGCGCCGAGAGGGATTGAGACCATTATACGGCCGACAAAGAAAAGAAAATTCCCATAAGGCCCTTATAAAACTTCAATTATAAGCGCCCCGAATTGCGAATAATTCGGTATAAAAACAGTCTCAGCCCAACTCATTTCACATCGAGGCTTACATCCAGGCACTTGAACACCCATTTTTCATCGCGGATAGAACAGATTTCCGGCTTTGGAATGAATTTGGTCCGTCGTTAATGACAGCAATTTTAATTTGTTTTTAAATCAATTTACGAAAGGGGAAGGAAAAAGAATGTATAAGTGCCTTGAGAAAATCGGTGCATTGGTAAACCCAGCCCGATTAATTTTATGATGAGACGGAGATTCGGCTTTTTTCAACATTCACTGCCATTGGGTGAAACGAAAACCAGTAATTCAGTCAGACGATTTTGTTCCATCGCTAATTTCAGAAATGTCCAGATTCTATAGATGGGTTAAGGCACATCTAAAGTTTAATTTATTAGCGCCCCGAATAATTCGGTATCGAAACAGTCTCAGTCCAACTAATTTCATATTGAGGTAAAAATCCAGGCAAAACATTTTTTGTGTGTTAAATCATCTTACGAAAGGGGAATGAAATAGAATCCTGCCCCGAAAAAAATCGACGCACTGGCAAGCCCTTTTAAAATTCCTTCAAATCCACAGTGCAATCGGGTCCGGAAGGGCCACGTTCTGAGGCTGAGGGCCCAGAGATGAGAGTGCCCGGCCCGTGCTGACGGGCGCGGTCCGCTGATCAGAGTGCACGTACGTGCCGTTCGTTGCGCCCCGCACACCGTCGAGGTCTGATGAGGCAGCCGCGGCCGATAAAAAAAATAGCAAACGGACTGGGGTTTGTACCCGAACACAGTGCTCGCCCAAAACGCACCCATAGTGCCGATAAGCACAGAGCCCCTTGCTAATGATGTAAGCAATCATAATGATGACATTTTTCAGACATATTAACTTTTTTGTGTGGTTGTAGTCAGTATCGGCCGTATTATATCATGGCCTTATAATCCCTCTCAGTGCCGCTTCCGGCTCGAATTTACAACAGTCGATCGGATATTCGACATGTTGTACTATAAAAAAGAGTGCAACTTGATATATTGTAAAACATCACACACACTTGTATCGAAAAACATCGCACATTTAATGCAAAACATCGAACATAATGTTGAAAACATCGCTCATATATATCGTCAAACATCGCACATATAAATTGAAAATCGCATATAAATGTAAAACATCGCATACATATATTGAACATCGCATATATATTGTAAAAACATCGCACACATATATTAAAGGGAATGTACAACATTTGCCTTTGCTGCAATTTTCAAAAAGAAATGGATTTGGAGGATTGGTATGTTATAGCAAATATTGTTAAATTGACTTGTTTCACGCTTTGGGCTGGTAGATGCTGGAAAAACCAAGAACACCAATCATGTTCTTGTAGTCTGGTTCCCCGACCCACTTCAGATGAAACAGAGTAATTTATAGACTTTGGAGAATTGTAAGGTCAGAGAATCAGTCTAGAAGGCTTGTACCCCTTCACAGGTGTGTAATCAATTGCAAAGAAAATGCGGAAAAACTAAATGTGAAAAATTAGGAGCATTTAAAAAAAACACCAGTTTTCTTCCAACGCTGGTCGGCCGACCAGCGTTGGAAAAATACACTTTTCCTTGAAAATGTCAGCACACCAGGAGCCACGATTTTACAGGATGCTTTAGACTGTCATTCCTTAACAATCCAGTAAAGTATTTCGTGAAAATTTGACCATTTCGTATTTTGATATTTGCAAATGTTGTATCTTCCCTTTAAACATCGCAAAAATAATGAAAAACATCGCACACTTATGTTGAATATCGCACATAAATGTAAAAGATAACAAACACATATTGAACATCCAACATATATATTGTAAAACATTGAATATTGCAACGTTTGACACGCCATATAGGGAGCCCATTGATTTTTTTTTAAAGAAATCTCATCTGTATCGCTGAAAACCACATTACACAGCAAAATCAATGGCGTTTGAATCAGCATTATATGCATGTTTCCATTTTGGAGATACAACAATTTAAATGGCCAAATTTGGAGTTTCTATTATTCTGTAAGATTTACGTTATTTACTTTCAACATGTTTTATAAATCTCATTTTTTTCCAACCTATCAAAATGTTTGATATCATAGGATCCAGTGTTGTAGGTCTCGAGACCAGTCTCAGTCTCGGTCTCGAGACCACTTTTTGCCGGTCTCGGTCTCGGTCTCGGTCTCGGTCTCGGGAGCTGTGGTCTCGGTCTTGGTCTCGGTCTTGGTCCCCTTTGGTCTAGATATTTTGGCTGGTCTCGAGTCGAGAGCAGCCAAAATTGAGGGGTTGCGGAATGGCCCTTTTAGGGTTAAGTAAAGAATCAGTTTAGGGCAAATGTGACTGCAGTGTGATGCTAATGGACATGTCTCTCTTCACTTTCTAGTGAGTGAGGCATAGTCCAATAACCATTGCTCCTCTTCTTATTTCTCGTTTTTATTGTGGGATGATCTGTTGAAACAAGCACTTTATAGCCATCCTCATTGATTCCAAATACAACTGAGATTTAAATCTTATGAATCAAGACTGAAACATTATTTTTACCGTCAGATTTTGTATTTTGAATATGGGTAACAATTCAACTCTTTTTCCCTAGAAATATTGGTGATTTTTTTTCTATTTTCCTTTTCAATTTTTCCTTTATTCGTGGAGGCGGGAAAACGTTGTTTTTTTGTCATTGTATTTATTAATGGATATTCATCAATTCGAAGACCGTTAAATTGGAATTAGTGGTGGACAGCTGAATTTTGTGATCTCTTTATTAAAATAGATACGACTTGGGAATAGAGTATGCAAATTACGTGAAATGTTCACAGTTACTACTCAATAACATGTTCTTCATCCCAATTATATTTTTTACAAAATGGAGCGTGCAATTTTTTTTATCATACGGTCAATTTCTTTTTGACTTGCCATGTATTCATCTTTTCATCTGTGATAAACACAAATTGAGCTACTGCCATGGTCACACACAAACAGAGTCTAATTGCCTGCCTCGTCTCCTTCCTAAATGTCAATTGCATTTGCATGAGTCGAGAAGAATTGTGTTCCATTAATCGCTATATGCTGTTTACGGCCATCACAATAAACTATTAATATATTGGCAATATGTCGTACTTGTTAATCACTAAAATATTCAAGTAAATTTCCCTGCAAAGTAGCCGATGCGGGCGAAACGAATGCATGGTACAAAACACAGAGAGGCGTGCGCACTGAGCCATGAATCCTAAAAGTACATCTCGCCCACCACATTCAGTTTGTGACTATTGTGTCGGCCATATTCTCAAATAGGCTAATGGCGATGATGACGGCGGGCAGATTAACAGAAGATAGATCAGGCAAATATGGTTCATCAATCTTCTATAGTATATGTAACGTTATTGATATTAACCAAAAATAAAGTGGCATTACATTTCAGCCTTAGCCAGGCCTTCTTCAGAGGTAAATGACAGAGGAACAAAAAACAAACATGTAGGGGACACACAAACATGCAGGGTTGATAGGAAAATCACAAAGAGGGAGGGGGGGGGGCAGACCAATCCATATCTGGCTACCATCTCTCAATTTTTTGGTCTACATGTACAAATCTATATTCCATGACTGAAATTTTTAAAAATACATCAATATTTTCTTGCTCTAAATTTTTTTCGAATCAGGTTTACAAGGAGGTCCAATGTAAAATTAAAGTTGCATTTAAATATCCGTTAGTGGTCATTGCTGAAACCAAGGGGTGGCTCTGGAGTTTAGGGTCCGACTTCCTAAAACAGATGAAACATCCACCTTTAACTTTTTACTTTTGTCAAGTTTCAACATTGCAAAAAACTAGTACAAATTATCGTACTCCTAAGTTAGAGTTTCTTCATCAGATTGACACTTTATAGTAGTTAAACAATATTTTTAAAACAAAATATTTTTTAAAAAGTGGCAAAACTATATGGAGTTCATCAAATCAGGTTGTCCCTTTCTTTAAATTAGGTTGTTTCCAATTTTTTAAATTGATTGTGACAATAACAAATTCTGTTGCCATGTTGTAATTTATGGCATGAAGCAAACACGAAGAGCACTCACATGACACAATTAAGCAGGTACAAGTGATTCCTAACTTTCAATCACTTCCTTCACATCCCATAAAAAATCAACATCTCAAGGACAGACTGTTCAGCTGTAATTAGTGTCTTGTTGTTTATTTAGATTATTGTTATTTATTATCCGCGGTCTCGGTCTCGGTCTCGCAACTTCAGGTCTCGGTCTTGGTCTCAGTCTCGGACTATCCGGTCTCGACTACAACACTGATAGGATCCCCATTAAACAAACAATAACTTGATTTTTGAATAAGGTTTTTACCACTGATAACAAAAAGTAACGACTCCCCCCCCCAGTGGCGGTTCTACGGGGGTTCTACGCTCCCCATTGAAAATATGGCACGATGAATATGAATATCATGTGCGGATCCAGATAGGTTACTGCCGGGGGCGGAGGGTGTACGGTGTGCCAAGGGCCCAAAGGCTGATCCAAGGGAGGGGGGGGGGGAGGCCGGGCCATGCCTCTTCCACCAAAAAAAGCAAAACGAACCCAATTTCTTTTTTTGGGGGGTGACGTCACAAACAAAGGTAGCACAGCACCATCTTTTCCTAAAATATAGGTTTTTCCGGCCAATTTCACCAAGTTTTCATTGAATTTAATGCCTGGCTTATTCGATTTAGATTGAAATTGAAAGATCACGCAGATCGGTATTCGACAATCAAAAAGAATAATTCAATTTCACTATCCGAGCATTCTATCGCCTTTAGCTTCACTCGTCCCTATCAAAGATGCATTCGTTTAAAAGTATCGCGTTGTTCATTCAATTTCGTCTAAACCATTAGTAAGGGGTTGATCAGGCATTCGTTTTCATTAATGGGCAAACATAATTATGTTACATTTTGTCAAACATCTTTTAAGACTTCATACCTGTCCGTCATGATTCCTTAGCGTAAATCATATTTGATAACTTCATTCCGTAGATGCCTTTCTTTCTTAATTATGTGCAATGAATTTTTCTCAGGAAATCTTACTGTGCAACTCTTTACTACTGCAAAATGTAAGAAAACTACACATTTGAAATTCAGTTTATCTTACTGCAAAAAGGCACTTCTTTAAATATTTTCCATGCTTTTCCGGACTACGTATGAGCGCACTGTTACTGTGATGTCATTTCAGGAAGACACTGTTCAGTTTAGGGGTTTTTCTTTCAAATTATTCATCCAAAATTTCTTAATTGAAAACATTTGTGGGAAAGGGTTGGTCATTGGCTTACTGCCATACTGACACAACATATAATCACTAAATAAAAGAAATTGATGACAGCAAAATATTCCAAATTCTAGCAACCTTTTTGCTGAAATAGCCGTGTAACATTAATCATGCCCGGAATGCCATCACAGGTTTTCTAATGATGATGAAACTTTGCATTAGCATAAAAACGGAGAAGACACGAAAAACACCCCTCAACATGGAAAATAAAACGTGCAAATAAGGTTAAATGTGACACAAAGATGTATTTTTAAGGTTTGCATTGAAAACTTTGCGTGGGCCCTTTGAAAACGGTAAGTGTTCGGTCAGACATACGCAAAAAAGCATTTAAGAAATAACGCAAGAGAAGTGTTCCCGACGATACAACCATTGCCAAACATACGTGTCCCGATGCCTAAATCGTCAACGTAAAGATGCCCTTGCTCAAACGTTTAAACAAGAAGATAAGATCAACAGTGAAAAGAAATTATCTAAGTCCCTTTCAATTAATTATTTCGTTACATCTTGTTTCCCTCATATCAGTTAAATTGTAACATTGTAAATTTTACAGTCATCAAGATTTTTGAGGGGAAATAAACATCGGTTGTACCATAGGGAACACTTCTCTTGCGTTATTTCTTAAATGTTTTCTTGCATAATGTCTGACCCAACATTTAACGTATATTCAAAGGGCCCATGCAATTAATCTTTCAATGCAAACCTTAAAAATACATCTTTGTGTCACATTTTACCTTATTTGTTTTATGTTTCCATTTTAAAGGATTTTTTGGGTCCCTTCCCCATTTTTATGCTAATGTAAAGTTTCATATTCATTAGCCTGAACCTGTGATGGCATTCCGGGCATGATCAATGTTACATGGCTATTTCAGCACACAAAAAATGCTAGAATTTTGGATATTTTGCTGTCATCAATTTCTTTTGGTTGGTGATTCTTTGATGTGTCGGTGCATGGCAGTAAGCCAATGAGCAACCCTTTCCCATAAATGTTTTCAATTAGCAAATTTTGGATGAACAATTTGAAAGAAAAACCCCTAAACTGAACAGTGTCTTTCTGAAATGACATCACAGTAACAGCGCGCTCATACGTAGTCCGGAAAAGCACGGAAACTTTTAAATATTTAAAGAAGTGCACTTTTGCAATAAGATTTTCGATTGAATTTCCGAATTTGTTTAATCAGTCTCATTATCATGTGGTCCAATTGGGGTTTCGTTTTCATTTGGGGTTCATTCAATTTCATTTTTAGGCAGCCAAGATTTTGCTGTGAATGTTCGTTTTCGTTTTTGGGCAGCCTATTTCGTTTTGGTGCATTCAAGACTTAACTTGTAGCAGTCTTAAATTAAGTCTTTGCAACCTTTTGACGGTTGACGCATTCAAATTAGCGAATATCTGTGCGCTTATAACGTATAACCATGCTTTTCGTTTCTTATTCGTTAATGGGCAATCGCTTTCATCGTTTGGTCATTTAAATTAGTAAAGTTTTTTAATCGATATTTTTCCTATTTTTCTCCGAGGTTCATTTACCCCCAAAATTCTTGATGACTGTAAAATTTACAATGTTACAAATCAACTGATATGAGGGAAACAACATGCAACGAAATAATGAATTGAAAGGGACTAAGATAATTTCTTTTCACTGTTGATCTTTTCTATATACTTGTTTAAACGTTTGAGCGAGGGGCTTTTTTACGTTGACGATTTCTTGACGTGCAACACATCGGGACACGTATGTTTGGCAATGGTTGTACCGTTGGGAACACTTCTCTTGCGTTATTTCTTAAATGTTTTTTTGCGTATGTCTGACCGAATACTTACCGTTTTCACAGGGCCCATACAAAGTTTTCAATACAAACCTTGAAAATACATCTTTGTGTCACATTTAATCATATTTGCAAGTTTTATTTTCCATTTAAAGGGGTGTTTTGGTGCCTTCTCCGTTTTTATGCTAATGCAAAGTTTCGTATTCATTAGAAAACCTGTAAAGGCATTCCGAGCATGATTAATGTTACACGGCTATTTCAGCAAAAAAAGTTGCTAGTTTTGGATATTTTGCTGTCATAAATTTATTTTATTTGGTGATTATATGATGTGTCAGTACATGGCAGTAAGCCAATGAGCAACCCTTTCCCACAAATGTTTTCAATTAGCAAATTTTGGATGAATGATTTGAAAGAAAAAACCCTAAACTGAACAGTGTCTTCCTGAAATGACAACACAGTAACAGCGTTAGTCCGGAAAATTAAAAGCATGGAAACTTTTAATGTTTAAAGAAGTGCACATTTGCAATAAGATTAACCCAAAAAGTGTTGTCAAATGTGTAGTTTTCTTACATTTCACAGAGTTGCGCAAAAAGAATTCCTGAGAAAAAATCACTGTACACCCTTTAATTAAGAAAGAAAGTCAATCTAAGGAATACGGACACGTATGAAGTCTTAAAAGATGTTTGACAAAATGAGAAATATGTTTGCCCATTAATGAAAACGAATGCCCGATCAACCCCTTACTAAAGGTTTAGACGAAATTGAATGAACAACGCGATACTTTTAATATGAATGCATCTTTGATAGGGACGAGTGAAGCTAAAAGGCGATAGAATGCTCGGATAGTGAAATTGAATGAATGTTTTTGATTGTCGAATGCCGATCTGCGTGATCTTTCAATTTCAATCTAAATCGAATGAGCCAGGCGTTAAATTGAATGAAAACTTGGTGAAATTGGCCGGGAAAACCTATAGTAACATGTTTTCGTATTCAAGTTTTATTAATTCCCCATTGCACTTCTCGGTAGCACTCGAAGTAAAGATCAAGCGTCATTATACCCCGGAGTCAAAAATATTGCCCAGGGCAATATTTACCACTCCGCATAAAAAATGAGCATAGTAGGGCCTACTTCAGTCAGTGCAAAAAGTTGATGTCCTAACTAATTTTTTTTCAACTTTTCACCTGAAATCGCTTGTAATTTGAACCTGATGACGTCACAAAATTCGTCACATTTCGGACCAGGGTTCATGTTCAAACCAGGTTACCTCCTCGTCCATTCCCCCGTTATTTCGAAGCAATACGTTTTCTTATGATTTTGAGGATTCTGTATGTATTTTGAATTCAACTAACTTTAACCTTCCGGTAACTCCGGGAGGAAAGGTCAAGCATGTTAATGAAGGTATAGCCTATCAGATTTGCAAAGTATAGGTTTTCCCGGCCAATTTCCATATTTTTTTCCTGATCATTTTCTTCATCAGCCATTCAATTTTGCGTGATGTTTTACACATATCTGATCAAATTGGGGTTTCTTTTTCATTGTTTGGGCATTCAATTTTAATTTTTAGGCACCCAAGATTTTGCTCCAAATGTTAGTTTTCGTTTTGGGGCATTCTATTTCGTTTTAGTACGTTCAAATTTTAGGCTGACAATTTGAACAGAAAACCTCTAGCTGAACAGAGTCTTTCTGAATTGACATCACAGCAACAGCGTCCTCAGTAGTCTGGAAAAGCACGGAAACGTTTAACTGTTTAAAGAAGTGCACTTTGCAATAAGAGTATATACCAAAAAGGGATGTCAAATAGTTTTCATGCATTTAAGAGGAGTCAAAAGTTGCAGAAAATGTGTTCCCTTAGATAAAATTCATTGCATGGACTCTTAAGAAAGAGAGGTGTGCATCTACGGATTGAAGACGTCTGACGTAATATACGCAGAGATAATTCAGAATTTTATAGGAATACGGGCACACACAAAGATGCTTGATAAAATGTACAATATGTTTGCCCATTGATGAAAATGAAAGTCCGATCAACCCTTACTGCTGGTTCAGACAAAATTGAATGAACAAGACGATACTTTTAGAATGCAAGGATAGTGAAATTGAATGATTCTTTTTGATGGTCGAATGACGATGTGCGTGATTTTACAATTTTAATCTAAATTGAATGAGCCAGGCGTTACATTAAATAAAAACTTGGTATTTTGGCCGGGAAAACCTATATTAACATGATTGTTTATTATTTGTCCATGAGTTAAAAAAATGACGATTTGTTAATTTGATACCCGATGACGTCATGATGATGTACCCTCTTTATCAGGGTTGATTTTCGTTCCAAGTCTTAAGTTCCTGCTGGGAACAGGTTGAAGAAAAGTCGCTGAGAATGACGGTCCGGGGAAAAGAAAGAAAAGCTCGAACGATTCTAAAACGGTAGCCGGGTTGTGGCAGATTCCCCAAATCCAAATAAAGGCTGCCGAACTCAGGGATAATTATTTTCACTAAAAGCGTGATCACTGAAGCCTTTCTGTATTTTATGTTACGTCATTTATAATACATTAACCACCGGAATACACACAAAGGAACGCAGTCATCAAGCGCTTGCTTTCTGACTCATTGCTCACCAGTATTGTCAATAGGTTATTAAACATGAATTTAATAATTTTCCTCCATCGTAGATTTTTGTTATGATGAGTTTGCACTTAAATGCAAGGCCGGTAGAATCGGGCGAACAAGAGAGTTACTGCATGAGACCTCATAGTATGTACATTCATGTACATCTTCCTGATCCGAAAGTCACAGGGAGCAATGATATTTATAAGAAATAACAATATTCAAACGAAATGAGACAGGGAGGTACTGAGGGGTGATCAGTCGTTGGTTAATGAGTATGAAGACAAAAATTGGCTCAATTCCTTTAAAGGTATGAAGAAGTCAGCCTATAGGCCTTCCTTTTCAATAATATAAGACAAATTACTGTAGTTTGAAATTAAAATAAAAAAATTGGGCACTGTTGTCACTATTTTTATTATAGGTTTTTCAGGCTATTTTAAAATGTTCATTTTTCGAATTCACTGTTTCTAATATTCAAATTCGTCCATCAACATCGATTTAGTGCACTTCCAATGTTTAATTTTATTTTGTTGTCAAATTTAAATAATGAGCACACGTTTCGCCCCGGAGTATTCGATCTCGTCTCGTCTACACCAAACCTTGTTATTCAGAAATTAAATTCGTCTAATTGATTCATATAAGATGAACTCGATTTCTGAATGCCGGCTGCACGGCGAAATTGATCGGTTATGTCGAGATTGATCTGTAATGTCGAATATCGACCCGGTGACTAAAGAGGGTTACCAAAATTTGAATAAATGACTAAAGTGGTTTTCTTTTTAAAGCATGTGAAATTTTTCTCGGACGAAATTGAATTAAGAGTTGGTGCATTGGAATGAAGAATGTTTTAAATAGTCGGGAAAATAGTATCTTAGAACGTAGCATTGCCAAGGCCTTTCTGGTGATATTTTTCCTCTCATCAATTGGATCATAAAGTGAGCCTCGTTCATTTATAATGCAGTAACTCCGGGGAAATATACAAAAGAGACACAACCATTAATTGCTAGCTTTCTGCCTCGTCTTCCCGCCCAAAATCAATTGGGCATCGATGAAAATAAATGAATGAAGTCAAATTATTCATGACATTTCAATTGCATAGTTCACTGAAAAGCAGAGCCAACATAAAAAAAAATTCAAAGCGGAGTACTCCCTGTACTTTTGGTTTTTCATCACAGAGTACGCATAACCCTTGGTGTAACCCATCGGATACGCACCAAGGGAAGCGATTTCTGGTCAGGATTTGGAGGGGACAGCGGCGTCGACAGACGAATCTCCGGGGGGGGGGGAGGGCAGATTGCCATGTAGGCATATTAATGGTTCGAGCTTAGTGGTAGCCCACTAGCCAAATGCAAGGAAATACAGCGGCGGGCTAGGCAAAGCACTGGTTACATTACAGTGTAATAATTCGTTTGTCTTGTTAATGACTTTTACTTTTTAGGGAGATATTTCAAGGGGGAATTAATTTAAATTATGTGGTTGTTTTAATGTTTGTAATGTAAAGTTTAATGTATTTTAATGTTTTGAGCACGAGAACAACGACACTTTCTATTGTATACCATTGTAAATAAATGGCCATCAATCAAATCAATCAATCAATCAATCAAAACCATTAAAGTATACCCCCCTGGCGAGTCAAAATTATTGAAATAAGGCATGCAACTTTCTCGTGTATCCGTTGATTTTAGCGTTTTTAAAGGGAATTGCGGCCTAAAATCCCCAAAAATGTAATGCTTTGGATGATTAATACTTATCCTATTTCAAAGGTCTGGTTGAAAGGAAACTATTATAATGTCTTACCGTTCCAAAGAAAGAAGGGGGAGGGGGACGGTCGTTCAATCGCGTGGATCGGACGCGGCTGACATTTCAGCCGTGTTTATTCAATGTACGGTACTCGTTGCGTCCGCAAAATAAGCTCGATTTTTGAAAGTCAAAATTTTGACTTTTAAAGGATGGTTATGGTGTCGATATTTTTATCCTTCTTTTAAATGCTCTTTCCAATTTTGTTGCCCAACTTGGCGCATTCGAGAACGTAATATCCCTTTAAAAATGCTGGTCTCAGAAAAAAACATAATCTGATACTGACGCGCATTAATTTGTTTCATGTCATTGCGCCGCCGACTTTTGCGCCAAAACCGCTTGCGTGTAAATTTAAAAAAAACATGGCCTGGCTGTGCGTTTTGAAGAGCGTACCAGTATTGCTGCCAAAAAAAACACAAAACAAACGACATAGTATCTCCTTTGAACGACTTATTATCTCGTTTAAACGACTTATTTATCTTTTTTAAACTACGGATTTTATCTTGTTTAAACGACTTTTTTTTATATGGTTAAACGACTTACTTATCTAATGAATGACTTATTAAGTCTCTCTTTAAAACGAGCCTAGGCACACTATTAAAGTAAAATTCGCGCTACTAAGGTGTTTCCCATCTGCCATCTCGCATCTCGCATCTGATGTGGATTACCTGACCTTTGTGTCGCGAGTTGTAATATGCAAATTTGGAGCAATTATCAACCCTGTTATACACAAGAGATTTGCATTCATTCACGGACGCTTGAGTAAAATTGAGTGATAATCACAATACTTGAAACACTTCGTCTAATTGAGCTACAGCGTCAATGTACAAATCAAAATCAACATACATGATTGTGATTATTTTAATGAACCCCGCCCCACCCTGATCGATATTTTCCAGTACCTCCGACAGATGATTTGAAGTGCTCCGAGGGAGGACCCTTTGGGATGGAAGACGGTCGCATCCCAAATGCAAGCATCACCGTGTCGTCAATGTATTTAAACCGGGCCGATCACGGACCCACCAGGGCTCGGCTTAACCTTCAAGGTAACATTATTGTCGTGCAACATTATTACATGGGATGAAGAATACGACAACTCAAACAAAAACAATTCGTCAAAAGTGACAAAAAAAAACCGTTTAAGACTCTCCTCGGAGGGGTGGTGCTTCAAAGTGAAGTCTGCTTTGCTCAATTGTATAACTACATATGTTGTGGTCAGGAACTTTCACAAGTTTCACAAGTCGTTCATTCCTCAATGGCTGACTGTTATATAGAGGTGCTAAGCACAACATACAACCTGACCCCCCAAAAAATGCTGCAAGTAGAAACGGGCTCTGTGTCCTTGGAATAATGAAAAATGTTTCATGATGCTTATATAATGTTACACCTGGGATATTAAGCTTTCAAATGCTAGCTATTTGTTTTATCAATTTTGCTTTTGCCAAACCAAAGATATGGGCCCAATTTCACGGCGCTGCTAGGCACACGATTTTCTGCTAACAGAGCCTCTGTCTATTTCATGGAGACCGTAAGCATAAGCACAGCAAAATGCACGCTTACTTCAGAGGACAATTTTGCTTAACTTAGTGACGTAACAATAGAAATCTCCATGCACGCGCGACTGTTAGCACGTCCACGCCGTGAAAAAGTGCTTAAGGTTAGCAATTTTTCTGCTATGCTAAACACAACTTTTCTGCTAACTGTTAAGCAGCGCCGTGAAATTGGGCCATGGTCCGTTGAACACAAACACTCAAACTTGTGCCACTTTCCGTTAGCTCATGCTATAAACAGAAATTGCCAGTATTATACACATGTGTGAATGCAGCAAGAAATACAATTAGTGAATAATAGAAGAAAACACACTTTTTATTATTATATTTATTTGTAACACACTCTCCAAATCATCATCATAAAACATATCTTCTGGAATTGTGAACCTCAAATGAAGTCGGATTTGAACAGGTGCCATGTCTTGTTGCCTTATAATGTAGAAAGTCACACAAATTGATTTTTGAGTGTTTGTGTTCAACGGACTATATCTCTAACTTGGCAAAAGCAAAATTGATGAAACAAATAACATTTGAAAGCTGAATATCCGTGGTTTAACATTATATAAGCATCATGAAGTATTTTTCAATATTTCAAGGACACAGAGCCCGTTTCTGATTGCAGCATTTTTGGGGGGACAGGCTGTATAAAACACATAAAGGAGGAGGGTTACTAGCAAAAAGTCTGTGATGGAACTAGTGACTGTTTTCCTGCCGATTTTTGATTTGCATATAAAACTGGTCATGCAATACTTTCTCCTTATTATCCGCTTACTTTGCAAGTGTAGCCTCTCTCAGGTGTAATGCTTGTGGCAGGTTGTCAGTTTTTGCTTAGCACGTACATTTGCACAGCCGAATGTTCTGCTCAGCTTGTTTGATTATCTGCTTACTCTGCAGTCACGAGCGGACTCGCAGCCTGGTGTAATGATAAAGCTAGTGATCCCGATCCATGGATCCAGGTCGACCTGGGTTCTAAAGTGATCATCACTGGCGTTATCACGCAGGGGCGCGAGAAATGGAACCAATGGGTGACAGAGTTCAAAGTGGCCTACAGCGACGATGGCCAAGAATGGACTGACGTCACCGATGATGGATCAAGTACACCGATGAAGGTAGTCCAACGGCATTGTTCAATTTGCCCTTTCAATGATGTGATTTCAAAAACAATTAGACTGAGAGCTGGATGGGGTTTAATCCAAATTTAATCCTTAAGAGCGGCCCAAAAAGCGCGAAGGGTGGGCGTGGCCGTCACCCCCTCTTTTTCATTTTCGCTGATACCGTTGCGTTGCAACGGTAGAGGAGAAAATGAAAGCAGTTTGTATTGATGCCTTGGCACTTGTGGAACATGAAAATATTACTTACAGAGGGCCTTTAGGTCAGACTAATTACCTTAAGACCGGTGGGAAGAGCTAGAAAGGGGAGGGGCCTCAACCTCCCTTTCTTTTTCCTTTTTTGCTCCTATCGTCGCAAAGCATTTCTTTAATCATACCAAGTTTCTTTGACAGTTGTTCAGATGCCTTGCGGCTATTTTGACACCCGGTTTATGAAAATGTGGCATACCTTCATCAAAAAATGTCCAAATGTTAACTTTTCCCATTGAAAAGTACATGCACATAAAATCATGCACCAGAGTGCCGACTAACAGATCGAATAGAAGCTGTGCAAATGTACTTCAAATTAAAAATGGGAAAATGAAACTATTTCATTGATGCCTTGGCACATGTGGAACATGAAAATATAACTTAAGAATGATTTTTGGCCAGACTAATTAACTTTAGAGCGGTGCGAAGAGCGCGGAGGGGGCGGGGCCGCAACCCACTCCATGTACATTTTAGCTCCTATCGTCGCAATGCACTAATTCAATTCTGCCAAGTTTCTCTGATAGTTCTGATGCAGTTATTTTGACAGCATGTTTATGGCAATAGGGCATACCTTCGTCACAAAATGTCCAAATACCAAAACAGGTATAGGCTTAAATGCTAACTTTTCCATTACATAGAGCATGTATAACGTACATCAGAGGGCGCATGCAGAGTGCTTACTTTAACTACCACTATAACAAAACGTTTAAACAGGTTGGATTGAAACTTCACAGATGTACTACCCATATTCTGGTGTCAAATTAAAGTAAAATAATGACCGATGTGGGAAGAGCATTTTACAACTCTGTTGCCCCCAGTTGGGACAGGTCAATTACTTTGTATACCTTAGTTAAAGGGAATGTACATTATTGGCTTTTGCAGTAATTTTCAGAAATGAACTATTTGGGGGTTAGTATAGTAGAACAAATATTGTTACACCGACATGTTTGAAGTTTTGTGTTCGAAAATGCTGGGAAACCACGAAAAACAAACATGTTCAAGTAGTCTGGTTCCCTGACTCCACTAAAGATGAAATGGATCAAAAAAGCCGGAAAATTGTACGGTAAGGGAACCAATCTAGCTGGCCTGCACCCGTTGATGAACATATAAACGGAGAGTTGGATAGTGTTTAAAGGGAAAATACAACAGTTTCAAACATCAAAAAATAAAACTACCAAATCATTTTGAAATACCTTGCTGGACTGTTAGTGAATGACAGTGTAAAGCATCCTGTAAAATCATAGCACCTGGTATACTCTCAGAAAAGTGGTATTTTTGTATCAATTTCCAACGCTGGTCGGCCGACCAGCGTTGGAAAAAAAATGGCTTTTTTCAAATACTGGCCCCAATTGACCATCGCACTTGTTTGCAATCGATTACACACCTATGAACGGTTACAAGCCAGCTAGACTGGTTCCCTGACCTTACAATTCCCCAATGTATGTAAACGGCTCTGTTTCTTCTTATATGGAGTCAGGGAACCAGACTACAGGAAAATGATTGTTTTTCTTGGTTTTTATAGCATTTTCGAACCCAAAACCTCAACACAGTCAGTGTAACTATATTTGCTATATATTTCCAAACCCCCAATTCCATCCATTTCTGAAAAGTACAGCAAAAGCAAATGATGTATATTCACTTTAATCAAAATTTCGGGAACAAATCCCCTGATTGTCTTAAAGCATAGTATCAACGACCCTGATCACAGAATGGCCAGTCTTAAGTTTCGCTAGATCAGACTAATGCCCTTTGGCGCCACGCCAAATAGGGTCAATTTTACATTCAATCAAAATGTTGAGAACAAAAACGAAACCAGTACCATTTGATAGCTTGGAATTTGTAGATTATGGAAATATAACTTAAGAATGATTTTAGATCAGACTAATTAACATAAGAACGGCCCGAAAAGCGCAGAGGGTGGGCGTGGCCGTCACCGCTCCTTTTCCTTTTCGCTGATACCGTTGCAACGCAATGATAGAGGAGAAAGTGAAACCAGTTTCTATTGATGGCTTAACACTCATGAAATATACAAAATATAACTTAAGAGTGGTTTTAGGTCAGACTAAATGCCTAAAGGCTTAAGAGCGGCGGGAAAAGCGCGGAGGGGGCGGGGACTCAACCCCCACCATGTACATTTTGGCTCCTATCGTCGCAAGGCATTTGTTAAATCCTGCCATACTATAAAAGGAAAAGAACGGCATTGCAACTTTTATTCTACACTCATGTTATAAATTCAGAACCAAAAGACAATGGGGTGACCTTTGACCTCTATTTCTCTTTTTCTAGTGGCAGCCGCAACAATGATATGACTGCATGGAAGGGTGTGGACCGAGGTGCAAAATTCAAAGCTTGGTGTGAGATAGTGCTATAGCAGCAAAGACATAAGCATATGGTTTTGCTTGAGGGGGGGGGGGGCATGCCGCCCGGGAAAAAAAATGACACAAATTAATGAGACGAGTTTCTAGTTGTTGCAGTACATGGGGGCGCAGTGTTTAAATTCAAAGCAACAGATTTATGATCTTTGCACGAAATCAAAGTTGCCAAAGCGCTTTACCCACAACTATGAAACATTATTTCTCGTACGCGATAACCAGCCACATTTTGTAACCCATTTACCAAACTCACTGGTGCACTGTCGTAATGTTTGTCCGGGTTGCCTCTTAAAATTATTTCCTGTTGCGCCTGCGTTGGTATAAAACAGGGGATGTGGGGATCAGATGCTTTGAAGAAAAAAAAAATCGTTTTTGGATCTAAATTCATGACATCATGTATAGAACAATAGAGTAAAAATAAATTTCCATTCATTATTTTGACTTGGAACATGAACAGTTGGCATTTTTAAGTAATAGTGGAAAATGGGTATATAAAGCTCGCAGACTTTTAAATTTTCACCATGGGTCAGATATGACCTTTCCCTACATTTGAAACATGTAATGGCAAGAATTCACATCGAGAGTTTAGATACGGGTCGTGGCAAAGTAGGGTTTGAATAATACATCTTTAAAATATCAATAAACAGGGTATGCACAGTTAATAGACCTTTCGAAAGTCACCAGAGAGCAAATGTGACATTTTCTCACATCCGATCATATTCACAATAAGAAGAACCAACGCGTGAAGTTTTATGCCTTTATATGCTCAAAGTGCCCAACTGGTTACGATATTTGACCTGAACAGCCCTGTCAGCCGACCCACTGACCCTTCAGATTCATTTCAATTCTAGCTTAAAACCTGAAAACTGATACATGTATGTACACTGTACTATATAATTGGGTTTTCTTTTAATTCGCCAGCTACCTGTGATTTCGCATAATTACCCATTTTTTGAAGCAAACGTTGATATCTGTAATGAAAGGACTCCCGAATATCTGTCGTAAAGTTTCAGTTCAACCTGTTAAAATATTTTGATGTCATGATTATTTTAAGTCGGCACTCTCATGCGCCCTCCGATGTACGTTTTAGGCTTACATGCTCCATGTAATGGAAAGTTAACATTTAATCCGCGCCTATACCTGTTTAAATATTTGGACATTTTGTGACGAAGGTATGCTCTATTGCCATAAACATGCTGTCAAAATAACTGAAAGACATCAAAACAACTGTCAGAGAAACTGAAAGAATTGAATAAGTGCATTGCGACGATAGGAGCTCAAATGTATGGAGGGGGGTTGCGGCCCCGCCCCGTCCACGCTCTTCGCACCGCTCTGAAGTTAATTAGCCTGACCAAAAATCATTCTTAAGTTATATTTTCATGTTCCACAAGGGCCAAGGCATCAATACAAAATGCTTTCATTTTCTCCTCTACCGTTGCAATTTAACGCAACGGTATCAGCGAAAATGAAAAAGAGGGGGTGACGGCCACGCCCACCCTCCGCGCTTTTCGGGCCGCTCCTAAGTTAATTAGTCTGATCTAAAATCGCTCTTAAGTTATATTTCCATAATCTACAAATTCCAAGCTATCAAATGATACTGGTTTTGTTCTTGTTCTCAAAATTTTTATTAAAAGCAAAATTGGCCACATTTGGAATGGCGCCAGAGTGCCTTTGTCTGATCTGGCGAAACTTAAGATTGGCCATTCTGTGATCAGGGTCGATGATACTGTGCTTTAAGACAATCAGGGGATTTGTTCCCAAAATTTGGATTAAACCCTATCCAGCTCTGTCTAAATGTATAGTCAGTGTTGTCCGAGGGTTTGTGAGATAAAATTCACAAGCTTCGGTTGGGACTCAAACCCAAGACCTCCTGTTTGCAGGTGCTGATGTTGGATGAAAATTAAGCTCGATCAGATTCGAACCAGCCACAGACCCAGGCAACTTTGCTGGTCGAGTGGCAAGACATTCGCACTAGTAAGCACATTGTCGTGGGTTCCAGTCCCACCCAAGTAAACATCTATCCCTCGTCGCTCTTGAATTTAAAAGTAAATGAAATAAAACAAGAAAGTATACTGAGAAGGGAAAAAGGCCAACTTGGGATTTGTTGTCAGATCAACTAGTGTTTTCTTCCATTTGCCAATCAACAAATGTGTTGTCTTGCCTTAGTGTTTTCAATACTTTAATTATTTTACTGATTCTACAAAGCCCTGAAAACTAAGATTATGCATGCCGTAGGACGAGGGCTCCCTCTATCGCTCCTGCTGAAACCGTGTGACAGCAAGGGAAAACTCATCCCCATTAACCTTTCAACGCTGGTTTAAAAATCGTGTTCATATTGTTTATTCCACAGTTCCGTGGAAACTCGGACAGAAACACCCACGTGACCGCCACTTTCCCGAAAGCTTTCCAGGCCAGGTTCCTGCGTATCCTGCCTACTCGGTGGTACGGACACTGCAGTATGCGCTTTGAGGTCCTCGGCTGTACAATTAATGAGTAAAGTCCATCGAGGCTAGCTTGGGAAAACCTAGCTCTAGTGCTCACTGGAAATTCGACAGATTGGAGCATGGGGATATATAAGTCATAGATGCGTGGTGTTAAATTTAAGAATGCTTCAGTCAAAACATAAAGACACATAGGATCATTTGCAGTTACCCAGAATCGTACCCGGCGATTTAACAAGAAATTCCTCGCTCAAAATGAAGATAGGGCTGATAACCAATTCCCTGCCTGAAATGGTATCATTCGGAAGAAACAATCTTTGAAGGTGATTCTAGAAATTTGCCTACAGGCACAGCCTTGTACGTGCGTTAGCAATGGAATTTTTTTACGAGACGCCAACAAATTGCATTTGTTCTCAAAATGTCTAGTATTCACTGAGCTGCAAATTCATCAAGTTAGTTGTTATGCACCCTTCTCGTGATTTTGAGCGATTTTGTTGTTAAACTGAAAAAAAAAAATGCTCAAAAGCCAAAGAGACATTTGCACTTTAAGTGCTCCGCCAGAGTCCCCAAAATGGACGTTCGGACTTGTTCCCACCTCCTGCATTCTGAGTGAGGGCTATGATGGAGGGACCCGTAACCAGTCTAACGGTTAACCCAGGTTTAAGACATAGACTTTTCCACAGTTTTGAATTGTCCAATTTTCCAGTGAGCTTTAGAGGCAGGAATTTCCCATGCTACACTGATGCTGGCAAAAGAAATCAGTTGGATTAAAATAAACAATTATGGTGAACAGAATTTAAATTTACCTTTTTTCAAGTTTTTTGCTAAGCATATTTTAGATTCTTAGTGGTACAATATGTAATAAAATACAAGGGCATACAATTACGTAATAACATTTTTGCATGTACAAAATTAATTGTGAAAGGGATATTTTTGGGAAACCAGCTAGAACATGAAATTGTTTTCACTCAAAATACAATACTCTTAAATGTGCACTTTTGGCCGGTTGCGCTCTTTTGGGCTCTAAAAACGCATTTCTCACGAAATAATAATCATTGGAAAGATTGATGACCAGTAGAATATAAACGTGCACACAACTATACCTTGAACTAGAACGGCGAAGTCGCCATGGCTCGCTGTCGAAGGCGGGAAGGGAGGCTGGAGGTAGGGTTGGGGATGTGCATGATGGGGATCAGGATTCTCGTTGATGTGCCAAGGTGTAGGGTAAGTTTTTAAATGTCAACGTAAAAAGTCAACAGATGACCTAATCAATACATGTGTATACATAGGTTAGCAGCCGCGGTTCTGGGGGGGGGGGGGGGGCTAGGGGGGGTGTAGCCCCCCAAAATTTTGTCTAGCCCCCCCAAAATAAATTCCGTAAAAAAAAATTGCATTAGCAAAAAGAAGGATTGTGATGTACATGCGAACAGTCTCCCCCTAAAGAAGAAATAGCCGTGACAAGGGTGCATCAGTTAATATAGTGTGAATGATTTAGGATTTTATTGGAGCTCCCCATTGAAAATATGGTATGACCCCCCCCCCCCCCCTATTGATTTTCGGAGGCCTAAGTGTCAGGAAAAAATAACCGGTCTACATTTCAGCACGCTTCCCTGAAAAATTTCTGGATCCACCGTGCTAGCCCCCCCCCCCCCAAATATTTGTTCTAGAACCGCGCCTGGGTTAGTCGTCACTGCGTTATGGGGAAGTTTTCCATTGCTAGGGTAATTAGGACCCAGTTGTGGAGCCTTTTTGCAGCCCCCACAGTGCCTTCGGGTCCCCGTACTTGTATTACCATGGGAAAACTCTTGTGTAGTCCCCACAATTAAATGCGGAACAAGAATGGGTATACATGTGTGACAGGGGGAACACAGGATCTTCAAGTTGAGATGGAAAATATACTGTTTTTATTCCTCAGTGGCCGCATGGCAGCAAAGCGCAGCCAGCGCTGTAAAACTTTCTTTAAATCACAAGACTTTACAACATGTGTGTGCTCTTGTTGGTGGCTAATACAAAACTGAACTGAAGAAAGCTAAACCACAGGATGTTGGCCAGTGCCTCACATTCCTGGGCAAACCACACAGGGATTATGAATAAACAGAGAAGGGGGTGATAATGAACAAAGCAACTACTGTAGAGAAGCTACAGTCTAATGAATAATAATAAGGCACATGTAGTCAGGCCTCCTGCCTGGAGTTAATTACTTTTCCAGAAACTTGGAATGTGTGGCTGACCCACCCAGGGCCTAAGGACAGTTTTTCTCATGGTGGTTCTAAATAAATGAACAAAATATAACATGTACATAAAACAATGTAGATAATAATAATTTCAATACTTGGAAAATGCATGAACATGAAACCAATTCAAAACTTGTGAAAAAGCAATTCCATGTACCGACTAATGGGTTACAAAACATTAATAAAACTTTCAAAAGAGATAGGAAAAGTAAAGGTGCCACAAAATATATGGTTGAAATATGCTTCAAATATTTCACCGGTTACACATGTACATGTAGACACAGCACCATCACCACATGCCCGGACCCGCCCCCTCCCCCACCCCAACCCCCTACCCACACCCATCCCATCCTCCACCTACTCATCCCCACCCCATCACCTACACATCCCAACCCCACCCAAACTCCAATCCCTATCTCCTTCCCCCTCCCCTCCCCCAACCCCTACACCCACTACCCTATCATGCCCCTATCCCTCCTTACCCACCCCTACACATCCCCACCCTTACCCCTACTCAAATCCCTATATCCCTCCCACCCCAATCCCCCTAGCCATACTGACCCATACCTCTCCACCCGACCCCAACCCCTACTCCGATCCTTATACCCTGCCCCCTCCCCTTACCCAACCCTATACACCTACACTACTCATCCTCACCCACCCCTACACATCCCCACCCTAACCCTACTCAGATCTATATTTCCTTCCCCCTACCCGACCCCCTAACCCTCCCCCTACCTGTCTCCACCCCACCCATACATTTGTACACATCCCCACCCCACCCAAACCCAGTATTCCAACCCCAGCCCCCACCCCAACCCACCCACCCCACCCCACCCTAGCTCCCCTACCCATCCTTATACCAACCCAAACCCCAACTCCAACCCCTATCTCCCACCCCTATTCCCCACCCCATCCTCCCCTACCCCATCCCTACTCCACCCACATAAAACTAAAAGTTCCAGTACATGCACATCCCCGAAATGCATAGTGTAAATGTTATATCGGTATATATATGTACATGTTATACCGTATTACATGAACATGTAACAATTAAAAACTTAATAAAACATTTTCTTGTATTAAAAATCCTCAATAAAATAATAAAATTTACTGCAATATGAACCTAACTGAAGTTATAAAGATGATACATGTAAACTGCATTTCATTTTCCCCCAAGTTAGCTAGAACCAAAAACTTCAACATTTTAATCTGAACGCGGGCGGCCGGACCGACGTACCGACGGACGGACGGACGGACGGAAATTGGTATTACATGGGCTCGCATCTGCTTTGAAGCTCGCCAAAAATGACAGTTTCATTTTTGAGTTGAACTTCAATGGCTTTTTTTCACTGCTAAAAATACTTAAAGGGACAACAAGTAAATAAACGGGTGTTTTCAACATTTTCTCTGGAAATGTCAGACATTTTGCACAGGATTTTCTGGGACCCAGAAAACACTAAGTTTTGACATTCTGCGGATGAAAGTGCACCTGACACTTTGATAATAATTACTTCAAGCGTCCCGAACTATTTTACTTGTTGAAGTATGGTGGACGCAATAAGAGGGCGCTATTTGAAGTGGGTAAATTTGAGTTTACCCACTCAAAATCACTTCGTAAACCCATGGAATGAATATTATTCAGTATGCACTGCCGACAATTTTGTTCTACAACATTATATAAAATTCCAAAAAATATTGCATGAAACTTTTCAAATATCCAATATACCTTACTTAATTATCTTAGCAAATCTGGTATACACTATTTTCTTATTAGAAATAAGCATTATTGTATATAGATTATTACTCTTTATTAATTGTCCTTTTCCACATGGTTAAGCATGAATCTCAGTAACTGGTGGAAATAGATAAAAACCAATTGTAACTAGAAATATTCCTTAGCAAATTGTGTTTTAGGTCCCCCTTCTTTTTTCTTTTCCCCCCTTTCCTTTAACTTTTGAAGTGGTTAAATGTAATCGACACCATTTGCAAACACTCAAACATCAATCAAAATATCATGAATTATCCTACTTAATTTTCAGAAAATAAAAGGATATAAAGCATCCTGTGAAATAATTTCCGCCCAGTATTCTGTCTTTTTCCAGCCAAAAAGAACCATCAATTCGTCGCGATGGTAAGGATCAAACCTTCAAACAGCCAACAAAAACATGCTTTGCGTGAGAAAAAAAAATTAAGATGCATTGTTACAGTTTCCTCAAAAGTATGACATCTACTGTACACAATTTCGACATTTTCTTACTGAGTTTTGAATTAATAACCTGCTATTTATTGTTTCGTGAAAACGCAAATATAAACTTGTTCTGCAAAATGGTGACCATTACCTTAAAGCCAATGAAATTAATTGAATATTTAGTCAGAGACATGATGGAAAAGTTTGGCATATCACGACACAAGCCTTTTTCTTCCACGTCTCTTTTCTGTGTTAAATTTATACATGTATTCATTCAATAAAAGCACTTTAGATAGAGTGTAAGCGTGCACCTGCAGTGTTGTGTTGTTTCTAGATATCATTTATTACTGTCAGTGATACGTTAAAGTGTCTCGTGGCCTTACATGTATCTTGCAAGACTACATTTGTGCTGGTCCCAGAGGGCCAGCCTAGTGTGCTCCAAAGCACGCACGCACTGACCGACCGACCGGACCGGACTGACTGTCTCTTGTGATTTAAACCCGACCGACCTGACCTGACCTGACCTGACCTGACCTGACCTGACTGTCCTGTTCTGTCCTGACTTGACCTGATCTGATCGACCTGATCTGATCGACCTGACCTGACTGACCTGACCTGACCTTATCTGACCTTACCTTAACCACTGACATGACTGACTGTCTCTTAAATCAAGACTTGAATAAACCCGACCCGACCCGACCTGACCCGACCTGACCTGACCCAGCTGACCTGACTGGCTGTCTCTTAAGATTTAGACTTACATAAGCCCTGTACCGTGGCCCCCGAAGAAATGACCGAGTTAACTCTTTAGACCCCTCAGACCAAGTTGGTCTGAGACCATCCTTACTAGAAGTGCCTATAGTCTTGTTTTCTTTCGTGGTAGCTGTAAACCAACTTTGAGCTAATAGTTAACAAGTAAATCAGAAACCCCAAAAAGCTGGCAGAACAATTAAAAGCAACTTTTGGTAATATCCAGAGAAAGAAAAACAGTTTTTCCATTAAACTCTTACTGGTTTAAGATGAAATTAAAAGAATATTTTCCAAAAAAAATTAGTTTTTCTCTCGATATCAGGGGCAAACACGTCTGAACTGGCGTCCAAGTCTAAGATATTAAAACTCCTTGCCAAAAAAACCCCTAAAAACCTACTGGAAACACATAATTCCGTTAAAAAAAGTGAAGATGTAAATATTTTTGCACTTAGAAGTTAAAACTTCTCGCCAAAAACCCACTTAAACACTACTACGAGCACATAATGAAGTACCGAAGTGAATACGTCATGCGCACAAAATGTGTGTGAAAGACATTACACGCGCGCGAGTAGATGTTCGTTTACACTACACTTTCTGGTTCTAATTGACGTCACACTTCGGTACTCCATTCCTTTGTCCCCATCGAACGTACAATCATATGCATACGCATAGGAAGCCGCCATAGCTGGAGACTTGATGACAAGTCATTAGATAATCGTATTTTGTCTGTGAACTTCAGTCGAACTCCATCGGCGCGGCTGGTATAAGACTAGTACGTTATCGGCCGGGTTGCGACATATCTAACGACTTGACGGGTACGTTCTCGGAACGATATTCTACGGAAGCGTATTTAGGACATGACCGAACATATTTTTTTAGGCCCACTACTTCGCCCGGGCGGATAACTATTTCGCCCGGGCGGATTACTATTTCGCCCGGGCGGATTACTATTTCGCCAGGGCGGATTACTATTTCGCCAGGGCGGATTAGTATTTCGCCCGGGCGGATTAGCATTTCGCCCAGGCGGATTACTATTCCGCCCGGGCGGATTACTAATTCGCCCGGGCAGACTACTAATTCGCCCGGGCAGATTACTAATTCTCCCGGCCGGGCAGACTACTAATTCGCCCGGGCGAATTAGTAATCCGTCCGGGCGAAATAGTAATTCGCCTGGGCGAATTAGTAATCCGCCCGGGTGAAATAGTAATCCGCCCGGGCGACATAGTAATTCGCCCGGGCGAATTAGTAATCCGTCCGGGCGAAATAGTAATTCGCCCGGGCGAATTAGTAATCCGCCCGGGCGAAATAGTAATCCGCCCGGGCGAAATAGTAATCCGCCCGGGCGACATAGTAATTCGCCCGGGCGAATTAGTAATCCGCCCGGGCTTAATTATAATTCGCCCGGGCGAAATAGTAATTCGCCCGGGCGAATTAGTAATCCGCCCAGGCGAAATAGTAATCCGCCCGGGCGGAATAGAGGGCCAGAAATTTTTTTTGGGGTCATGTCCTAAATACACTTCCGTACCTTAGCCTTACTTTTTTGATGAAATTTGGCCCAAATATGACTTTTCTAAAAACGATGCAGAAATTCCTTTAGAGGTAAAGGAGCATCAATCAACCTTCAAATCCCCAATATTTTGCAGATTTGGGCAAAAATAATGGATTTTTAGAGGAAAAAATTCTCATTTTTGACCGATCACCCCAAATGTTCGTCCAAATTTCATTTTGAAAAGCACATCTGTCCAGAAATCGAATTGAAATGTGTTCTAGAGTCCTATGGGCATCTTTCCAGCAAGTTTGAAGCAATTTGATTTTTTGTCCAAAATTGGGGGAAAAATGCAAGGGTTAAAAGACAAAATTATAGCTGCGGCTGTTTAAAGGGTTGAGGCAGTAAAATGGGTCCGAAGTAGCATAGGCCAGCCAAATCACGATTTGCATGCCCTCAAATTCTTCAGTACTTGAGCATATTGTGGGCCATGCACTTGAGGGTTCGTAAACAGTGAGGATGGAAGCCGTGCACAGGAACGTGAGCTTGTATTTCTGTGCAATTCGCATGAAATTGGGGCTCTAAAAAGCGCTCTATTTTGCATTGGAGTGTAGGCGCCGTTTTTCAAAATGGCGATGGGTGATCATAATCAGAGAGAATCCTTTCTCTATGGGATAAAAAATGGGAGGAAACATATTTTTTTTTTCATGTCAAAATCCAACCTAATTAATTTCAGTTTAGTGAAAAAAATGAACCCAGATTAGATACTTTTCCATAATTCGGTGGCATATAGGGTAGAGTTTGCAGGGGCTAAGGGCGTCCCCAAAATATTTACTAGAAATAAATAGGGGAAACGGTTTTTTAAAGAAAGAAATATCAAAGGAGGAAAAATCTTAAACTACCAAACGAGTGAAATTCAGGTAAAAAATCTGTTGATTAGTTGAAAAATGACAGATTTTTGTGAAAATCACTTATTTGTCTTGTTTTATATACGGCTGTAAAATGTAGAACTACCAACTGCATGTCTGCAGGTTTATGTCGAAATTAACAATGCTGACAAACTCTTTGATTTAATCGAAAGCCTTTTACTTTTTATTGAGAGCGCTGATATTAGAAGAAGGAATCAAAAACTGATCCAAATTTAGACTATGGATATGCATCAGTGCTCAATGACAAAGTGACATGATTTCTCACGGGAAATATGTACAACTATATTAAAATTACACGAATCGCTGTTACTCATGAGGCCCCCTTCAATGGAGAAACCATTGTGCTTGCTATTGTACAAAGCAACTGCCCCGCGACGGACTACCTGAATAAAAGCTAGCACAATACTTTCGCCATTAAAGAGGGCCTCCGTGATAGAATTGCTACGTGCCCAGTTTGGTCTATATCTCTATGAGGCTTTTTTTAAACCTTTTTTATTCGAAACATATTCTTCACATGCATGAGCGTACAGCAATGGACCGATCCAGTAAGCACCGCCCCATGGTATTCTGACCAATCACAGCCGTGATTTATGTCCGACATGCGTGCACAAAAGTCTGACATGCGTGCACGCGCGTATGATGCGCGCGGCAGGAAAATGCAGTGTGGCCACTGATCCGTGATAGAATTACTAGCGTGCCAGATTGATCTATACATGTGCCTGTACGAGGCTTTTTTGAAACTGTTTTTTATTTGAAACATATTCTTCACATGCACCAATAACTACAGCAATTGAAATTCTTCAGAAAGTTGACAAGGTAGTTTTATTTACCTGTACAATTTTTTATTCACAAAGTACATGTAGCATGATGAATTCCCGGTAAATTTCATTTACAAAAATTATGTAAAAGGTGGGTTTTTTTTCATATAGGCTGTATATTAGTACATGTATATGAACCCTCAGTACTATAATTAACGATTATCCCTAATTCCCTAGGCATCTTTGCTAGGATGTAACCTCAATCCTACAAAATCCTCCCAACTGCCTCCATGCAAAAGTTGCATACAGCCTCAGTCCTGAAAAATCCTTTTATTTCTTGAGTGTGGTCCTTGGAGGGGTGACCACTGCCTCAATCCTGCAAAATCCTTCAGCAATCACTGTCAATATGTCGAGGCAGAGCCAGTGGCATCCCGGAGCAGTGCGGAGGATTTCAAGTATAATCAAGGCTACATTTATGCACGGCTGAGCATAAACACCACACGGTCCGGCCCAAAACCCTGACACAGCGCATCCTCCGAAATCAGTAACACCCTTTTGCCATGTAGCGTCAATCCTGCAAAATCCTCCATTTTTCAAAGGGGATTTTGGAGGATTTTGGAAGGTTAGGGTTAATGCTATACATGTATATACAAAGTTACATTTCATTTACAAAGTTTTAACAGAAAATACAAACGATTTTATAGAGGAATTTCGAATACATCAATGAATTAAGCACGAAAGTTACAGCTCACACAAGTTGATAGACTTTAAGTAAAATCACTTCTTCTGATTTCATGTTATAGTATTGCTATATACATGGACAATATGGAAGTTAGTTTAAACACATCTGATAGAAAAAGTACAGTGAAAGAAAGAAAGTACAATCAAATTTGTAAATCAAGAATGATTAATATATAGAATTTAAAGAATACTCTAAATCGAGGTATTAAATTGTTTAGTACAAAGATGTTGGTTTATGACAAATACAAAAGTATATTCTGTCACTACATACCACATTTCAGAAGAATTTACACTTTTCTCAAGAAAAGAAACTAAGTTTTCAAGGCCATTGCTTTACTCAAATTATGTGCAAGTTAAAAAATAAGTCGAATTTTTGTAGTTGGATAATTGTTTCTTTTTCATATTATTAAACTAAAATATAATCTTTACTCATTGAATCAAAATATAATCAAGAAACAATAATTTCATTTTAACTCTGCTTCGTATTCTGTGTGATTCATTCAATTAATGCTTGAAATCGTTAAACAAGTTTAAAGTAAATATCTCAATCACTTAATAATAAATAAGGCCCCACCAAAAAAGTCTCCAGTTTCTGGTATGCGCGCGCGTCGCCGTAGCCATGCGCGTCGGCAAAATGAAAAAGTTTTTTTTCAATGAAAGATGATGTCTCAAAACCGCCAAACTCACCGGTTTGACTGGAATCCTGCTGCTGCACAATTTTAAAGTGTTTTTAGATTGGGTTATGGTCGAGAATAAGCTTTATGTGGCCTCTTTGGACTCCCATATATTTGCACTAAGTTTAGTCGGGCACCATTTGCAGTCATCAGCCGACAAATGAAGCCAAAAAAAAAGCTGCGTCGCCGCACCACTTTTTGGGCAAGCTCCATACCAGAAACTGGAGACTTTTTTTTTTTGGCCTAAGCGTTTACTGGTTTTTTTTTGGGGGGGGGGGGTGGTGGTCAATATGTTCTTATTGACAAAATCTTGAAGGATTGTCAAGTGTAGAAGACTAACTGGCAAAGTCCAGATTTTACCGAGCCATAACATTCCTCCCATTTCACAATTTATAACCACTGAATATTTGTTTTATATAACTGACATACAGATCCTTGTCATTCGATATATTTGATCTTTTATTTCACTACAAAACTGGTGGAAAATGCATTTCTCTCTTTCAAACCACCCCTTCGCGAAAATGCTTGAACCCAACTCTTTAGCACTGGCTCTTTGGAACAATACGCGCTACACGCAACGCTGAACGCGCACACCAGCATGAATTTGCACACAAAATACCGCGCCATGGAGCAAGGATGATCCTAACTGTTGAACAGTAAATCCCATTCCCATGGGCGAATGGGACTTTTTGAGCCCCGTCGCAAATGGGAGCAACAATGAATGTCATGTGATGTGTGTTCCACCAATCAAATGACAAGGATCTGTACGTCAGTTATATACACACACTTAAATTATAATCTCATGTCTCAGTTGTAAAAGGAATTTAAAAGTGTAGACAACACAATGCAAAACGAGTAAAAAGTTAGTAAAAGTTAGGTATACTTACTTATACTTGCGGGGTAGAATAAGGAAGACTATATCAGGAAGAGAAGCAATAATTCTTTGAATTCAAAGAATGTGTTCTTCCAAAAAAAAACCCACAAAAAGTATTTCTTCGTGAAGAGTACTGTATGACTTTTCCTGAACATCTATGAATACTTTTCTAAACAGTTATATATGGAGAACATTTGAATGCAATTATATATACACTTTTTTATGAATTTGATGAATAACTTTATATTTTCCCATCAGTGAAAAAAACAATTACATGTAGAATCACAACACCCATCTTTAGCAAGGTGGAATGTTCCGATCTATGAAAAACAATGCTGGAATAATTTGGCCACTTTCAAGGAAGGGGTTTGAAATCAAAAAGTGATTAAAACGTCAAATTTGTGTATTGCTCTTTTCAAGTTTAAAACTGGTGGTTTATTTTTTGATACCCTGTCTACCTATTTTCTATGTTCAACAAACCTCATAAATTCTATTTTTCCCCCTCCTCATTTACAGGGTAATTTTTAGCAAAATATTTCTTCAAACTTTGTTGTTTTCAAGCAAATTGCAGCTTCCCTAGTTTATAGAATGGAATGACCCATCTCTGGGCTTACAGGAGACAGTTCCATTACCTCACTCTTGGGGGTGTTCCTATCAGATGGAAGACAAGTCAACAGCTCATGTCCTTGGCTTCTTTCTCATTCAGTGTTTGCAACTCAATCTATTCCTTGAAAACCTTATCTTTACTTTCAGCAGCTGTAGCTACCCTATTTAGCGGATTGGAATGATCCAGTTTGGGGCTGACGGGGGATAGTTCAACCATCTCGCTCTCGGGGGTGTCCCTACCAGATTGATGATTGGTCATCAGCTCTAGTCCTTGGGCCTTTCATTAAGTAGTAACTACTCAATGGATTCCTTCAAATTTTATCGTCATTTCAGCAGCCATAGCTCCCCTAGTAAGTGGATTGGAATGATCCAGCTCTAGGGAGACAGGGCACAGTTGACTACCTCTCTCTCAGGGGGTGTCCCTACCAGATGGATGACGGGTAAACACCTCTTGTCCTGTTCTTAAGTAGTCCCAAACGTATTCCTTCAAACTTTGTCGTTCTTTCCAGAATCTGTAGCTCCCTTACTTAGTGGAATGGAATGATCCAGTTCAGGCTGACAGGGATAGTTCGTCCACCTCCATCACGGGGGGTGTTCCTACCAGATGGATGACAGGTCAACAGCTTGGTCCTTTAATTCTTGTTAAATAGTCTGAAGTCAATCTACTCCTTTAAACTTTATTGTCGCTTTCAACAACCGCAACCCCCCTATTTAGTGGATTGGAACGATCCAGTTCCGGGCTGACAGGGGATAGTTCCATTACCTAGCTCTCAGGGGTGTCCCTACCAGATGTATGATGGGTCAACAGCTTGGGCCTTCTCGTTAAGTAGTCTCAAGTCAATTCATTTCTTCAAACTTTATCGTCGCTTTCAACAACCGCATCCAACCTATTTAGTGGATTGGAACGATCGGGTTCCGGGCTGACAGGGGATAGTTCGACTACCTCGCTCTCGGGGGGTGTCCCTATAGGAACCAGATGGATGATGGGTCGGCGGTTGTTGTTGTCCCTGGGTTTTTCATTGATGGATTTGCTGAGTAGGCGGGGACCGGTCAGCGCTATGGCGATGGCCCCCAGCGGAGCGGTAACCAGGATTGAGAGAACTGCAACGGTCAACAGCTGAAACAAAAAACAAAGGTCAGAAATGAAAAATAGAAAAATATTCATTTCATGTGCCAGATAGTTTTATTTTGAAATGTTGGCTGTTGTCGGGCATGTGGTAGCACAACCTAAGCTGTAATTGGTCAAAATGGGAATTATTCAAAAGGGGAGGGGCTTAATAGATTAATTCATTGAGTTTTGTCATGCAGATTGTTAAATTTCTCCATAATATACAAACAATGAATGTTTATGAGTGCAATGGTAAGAATAATTTCATGAGGTGACAAATGGAATGTTCCATTTCACAAGACAAAGCCGAGTGGAATGGAACATTCCATTGCAATCATAAGCATTCATTATTGGTATGATACCATGCCTGAATAAATCCTCGTCATCTGATTGGAAATAGTGTGACCATGCAATGGAACTTCTATTTACCATGGAATGGAACATCTATTTTTGCAGTGCTGCCAGGCCGTGGGTTGGACGAATAATTCAATGACATGACCCCAATCAGATAACGAGGATTTATTCAGGCGTAGTGTAACTTCGAATGCATTTACAATACAAAAATAAACTTAGCACATCCACTTTTTTTCTTCAGACAAATATGGTAATATCACCCTCTGGCAAAGTAATGTCCTAAATTCCATAGTCACCAAGGTTTAAAGGGAATATACATCATTTGCTTTTGCTGTAATTTTCAGAAATGGATGGAATTGGGGGGTTGGAAATATATAGCAAATATAGTTACACTGACTTTTTGAGGTTTTGGGTTCGAAAATGCTATAAAAACCAAGAAAAACAATCATTTTCCTGTAGTCTGGTTCCCTGACTCCATATAAGAAGAAACAGAGCAGTTTACATACATTGGGGAATTGTAAGGTAAGGGAACCAATCTAGCTGGCTTGTACCCGTTCATAGGTGTGTAATCGATTGCAAACAAGTGCGATGGTCAATTGGGGCCAGTATTTGAAAAAAAAAAGCCAGTTTTTTCCAACACTGGTCGGTGGAAATTGATACAAAAATACCACTTTTCTTGAAAATGACAGTATACCAGGTGCCATGATTTTACAGGATGCTTTTACACTGTCATTCACTCACAGTCCAGCAAGGTATTTCAAAATGATTTGGTAGTTTTATTTTTTGATGTTTGCAAATAGTGTGTTTTCCTTTTAATACTAAAGGTGAACTTCTAAAAACGAAGAGATTTTAGGAGCTAAACTGACCTGTGTTCCAAGCTCTATGTACTCATCTCCAGATGCGTGCTTGATCGCTGTGTCCAGGGCCACTGGTCCGATCGCAGCCTGTCAAATTATGCAAATTGAAACATTTGTTTATATTTTAACAAATTAAAAAAATACTTGTAGTAGGGCCAATGATTTTCCGTTTCAGAAAAGTGCAAATTCCGTTTAAAAAAATCCTTAATTCCGTTTCAGGAAGACAAATTCCGTTTCACATTTATTCAATACATAAAAAGGCATTTAAACATATACCATGTACACAGTAAATAATTCCAAGACGATAATGAAATAGTCGTTTGGTTGGAGCGCGGGAAAACTGCCCCCAAAAGATTTCTGTTTTATCAACGGCCGATCAATGTACAGATATAGTATTTAACTTCACCACAGTCAAGTCGTATACTGCACTGCCACTGCCACACACGCAAGAAACATGCAATAGCCGTACAGGCCAATCCCATGACGTCACACACATCAGCTGGCCGAAGCGAAATTTATGTCCGCCATTTTGTTTTCGGGCTAACGTTAGCGACAAAATAGGATAGTTTACGCATGGAGGAATAAGAACACACGGTAGATTTTGGACCTAAGCACAACATGCATTTCAATAGAGCCAAAGTTAGATGTTATACGAATGGTTGATTGATTGAACAGAGAAAAATAAACCTGCCGATGGAGCAAAAGAGACCCGCGAGAGTGTGCCGTGAGTGTGATGATTTTCACCGTTGCGCTGACCGACAGCTACGGCATGCGTCGGGACTGTCACTCCCATGACTACGCGTATATACTACGGTAATGATCTCGTAACATTTATTGCTCTGATCTTGAACCTTTTGTCCCCCCAAAATCGTGATATGAACACTGCTCATTTGTTGTATGGCTTGTCTGTTCAATCAATCATCATTAATTCATTTTGTACTCAATAAATTTAACGAAATTATGTTTTTTATCAATAAAATTGCAAAAATTATTTTCTTCAGATTCAAATTCCGTTTTCCGTTTCGAGGAGCAGATTCTGCGAATTCCGTCCGTTTTCCGCGATCGCGGAAAATCATTGGCCCTACTTATTTTTTTTAGATTTTTCCACTGGAATGGGTCATATTTTGTGCTTGGACATCGTCTTTTTTGGGGGGGGGGGCAGGGGGTATAGCAATAAAAATATCAAGTTTATTGAAATAATTTAGCAGCACTACTTCACTACAAGTGAATTGCAATTCTGCATCGATTTGGGCAATTCACAATAAAGTGCGCCACCAAGAGTTTACCACGGAGAGTTCATTTTTCCCAGTGCATTGTGGGAGATGGTCGACAATTCGCAGCATGGGCTATTTGAATTGGTTAGTTTGTCCGATTAGTATTTTCGTAAGTGTATGATTCGAGTATCTGTTTGCCCTTTACTTTTCTTTTATCAATATGGTGTTTTTTTTTGTAAGGCGGCAGAACGCTATGCCCCAATCCTGAACAAATTAGCTCAAGTTGCCTACTGACACTCATTCAAATGGGCCATGTTTTAACTTGAAAAATGAACTCTCCATCGCAAACTCTTGGTGGCGCACTGCATTGTGAAACGCCGAATAAGCCATTTGCGTGTAACCTATAACCTTTGTGATTTACATTTGAAAACGTCTGGTACAATGACTTGCTCAGAATGCTTGGCACATTTTAACTGTAAATTTTCCAGACCAAAGACACTGTTGCTAATCACATGATTCGGGGCAAGCTCTTGCGTAGTTACGTAAGAGACGCTCAGCACCAATACATCGTTCACAATGGGTGAGAATGTCACAAAGACACCAGACCATGCCGGAGCTGGGGGTTGCTAGCATAAGGCTTGCTCGGAATCACGTGATATAGTAACAGTCTCTTTGGTCGGGAGAATGCTAGGTTAAAACGTGCAAAGCATTGTATTAAGTCAGAGTTCCAGATTTTATTCAAATTTAACACCCAAATGGCTTATTGAATAGACTGTTTGTGCACTCTGGGACCAGCTTTACTAGACTTGCCTAGTCTTATTTTGATCAACGAGGTAGCGGTCTCATACCTGTACAGTTGCTTTAGGCAGCCAAGCGAGGGCGATAAACAACTTCTCCTTCAGATTCATCTTTGCTCTGCAGACGGCTAGGAACGACGCGAGTAGCCTGGCGGCCAGCCCGATGAACAGCGTTGCCAGGCCAAGCCCTAATGACAAGAAAAACAAGAAGTCAAACAGGACTGTCATCCAGGCTATGGGCTCCGTGCACAAGTACCCCCTCAACGGTGAGAAAGGGAGAGTTGGGGGAGACCACTGGGAGAGACATTCCAACGCATTGCTGACGACACCCGATGCTCAAGCGAAGACGGAAAAAGCTTGTGTGTGCTTCACGTCATACGAGCAAGTACAAGTGGTGACAAAGCTAGGTGGTCGAGTGGTTAGACATCTGCACTGGTAAGCAGGAGGTCGTGGGTTCGAGTCCCACCCGAGTACGCTTGTGAATTTTTGTAGCAAGCCCTTGGACAACAGCATACAGTGTTTAAAAAAATAAATAAATATGTGTCGGTGAAGGAAAATACGATGTCGGCATTATTGACTTACCAATAGTAGCTGGCTGCACTGTTTCTATGGCAACTTCTGCACCAATCAGACCAAACAGCAACGGTTCAAAGATGATCCACAGCAAATCAATGTTCTTCACAACAGGCTCCTATAAACAAAACAATCGTAAACAAATAACAAAATAATAGTGCAATTTGCAAAATAGTTGTCAACAAAGAATAATATTGGGGGTGACCACTGGAAGAGACATTCGAGCGCATTTCTGACAACGCCTGACTTGCAAACAAAGACACTGTGGGTTTGTGCAAAATAAAATTGGTTGTACACACTTCGAGTCTTGGCTGCGTGAATCAATGGGCAAACATGGTGTGTTCATCCCACTGGGGTTTCTGAAAATGGTCACAAATATAACTCTTTTGTAAAAATGACTTTTCATTGAGATAAATTCAACGACCAAAAAAAAAAAATTAAAGTAGAAACCTAAACCTAAAATTATCGGAACACAAGAGCATTTCTCATAACATGGTATGCGACCCAATATTAAACGTTTTTGAGTTTCACCCACCCCCCGCAATTTTTGTTTGTTGTCAAATTGCGGTTTTTCTAGTTATACACAAGTCATTCGCTTTTGAATGAAACATTGATCAAAAATATCCGCCCAAATTTAGATATGGAAAAAAGTACTTTTTTTTCCATTAAAACAAAACATGCAATTAAAAATCTGTTTGGAAAAAAAAATATGAATATGTTGAAGAGCAGGTGTAGAGCAGCTTTAAAGGCATATAGGAGCATTTGCTTTTCATGCATTTTGTTCGTTTCTAATAATAACACCCCTCAAAATCCATAGAAGAATGCTCAAAACGTACTCTGTTGAACTTTCAGCTCAGGGAATATTACACTTTTCGAGAAAACAGTGAAGCACCGTGCAAAACCTGTTGATCATGAAACACGATTTCGCCCTAGCACTCTTTATTTCTATGAATTAGTCAACTGACTGATCGTTGGAGATCACCTACATTTCTTGATTTCTTCTAAATGACAGCAAGCCAGAGGGAATAATTTCACGGGGTGTGTAGTACCAGTACAATCTTTAATCCAAGTAAGCATTTTTGGTAATACTTTGGTAAGTCACTTTTGGGATAAATGCTAATGATCCTGTATGCCTTTAACATTTTTTAAGTCCTTTTTGGGTTACTTTTTTTGATGGAATGAACAAACCTTGTTCTTTTTCCAGCCATGTCCCGCGACAAACGCCATCGTCAGGCAACCGAGGGCTCCCGCACCGGAGAACTTCACCGCAGCACTGCCGAAGACTGCAAACAGCCCCCCACCAAATAGCAGCACGGTGCGTCGCAGAACAAACGCATTCTGGAAATGGGAATAATTCGTAGAAAAAATGGCTAAAATGATGACTCTCAAATGTCGAGCTGTTTGGGTGCTAGTAATGTTCCATTCACACGTATTCTACCAGTGCATCACATTCAGCAGACGAACGGGAAACAACATGTTTTTTTTTGTAATTCACTACCTTACGAAGATATGCGTATAATAGGGAACAAAAGATTGAATTCGTCTCCACAGAGCAATTTCTATAGGTGAATAAGTCTCCACAAGATTATCATAAAATAGATACATGGATTTTACTCAAAAACTAGGAATTTCCAAGGTGTGTTGATCAGTCGCAAATTGAAGTATTTTATGTAAGGGATATTAAGTCCCAATTCCAGCCCAGGAAATTAATTCTGGTTAAAATAGGAGCATTTGGAAACTAGATTTTCAAACCTTAAAAATGTTTGTACACAAGAACAAAGAAATGATTCACAAGGATACAAATTCCAGTATGTGTGCGAGAAACAATGTATGTGTATTGGTGCTTTCTGTACTTGTACATTATGTGAACATACACACACAGATGACGTGTACACAGATGACGTGTATCTGACACCATGGACACAGAAGCTAAGTACAACGTCCAAGAAGGAAATTTATATTCACCACTGGAAATACATATGCGTGTGCTTCAAAATGTCTTTACCACCCAAAAAAACCTCTCCCATATTTTGTAAAGACTGCCCTTTTCCGTTCAAATGCCCTTTTTTTCCCCACCAATATTTTGTAAAGAGTGCCCTTCTTTTGTAAACAAGTGCCTTTTTCCCTCACCAGGTGCCCTTTAAAAAAAAATAAAAAAATTGTCGCCTTTATTGTGCCATCGGCCGTTATAGGTTCCCTTTTAAAAAATTTGGGGCGCATGTTTTGCCCTGAAAAGCACCATTGTCTGTTAGTGTGCATGATCGTCAGTTCTGAACAGCGTCCCCATCAACAAATGGTTCCATCCCCCCCTCCTGCTCACACTAATTGATTTTACGGAGGCCAAGTGTCTAGAAAAAAACCAAACATATTAACATTTCAGCACGGATGTGCAAGTGCACTTTTCATGCCATTTTTACCACCCCCCGCCCAATAACAATGACCTTGCTACGCCCCTTTCCTTACCTGGAACCTGTCTGGTAGGTACCACAGAACTACCCCACCAAGACAGCCAAACGCAACACCGACGACCAACTCCAGTGGCCCTCGAAGAATGTTGTAGACAAGATCACCTTTACGAGAAAAGGCCAATATATCACATAAAATCTTTAGGATCAAGGCAAGATCCACAACTTCACCTTGGCTGCCATTTGGCACCTATGGACCTTATTAATGAGGAAGCCATTTTGGTCGTTTTCCCTGAATCTATTTTATAAATTGTAAACTGTTGAATGGGATGGTGCCAGACTATTTTATGATTGGAGTGCACGCCAAGCCTCACTTTCAAATTTTTTTTTTTAAATGTGACTTAAAACATTAGGGTATGTTTAATCACAGATTTAAAATTATTTATCGGAGCAGACTGGTATTAATTTGTAATGGACTCTTTTATTTCATTGTTTTTATTTCGACTCGCAAGTTCCAAAAATGATGAATTTAATTCGCTTTCAATTCAATATGGCCGACACGTGAATAAAGTCTATTGGGTGTAAAAAAAAAAATCACGCCAGAAAATTATGTTATGGGTTCCAGCAGAAATCTTAAAATGAAATTCCATGACTTTTTCGTGACTTTTCCAGGACAAAATTAAGACTTTCCATGACCAATTCCTGAGCTGTTTTGGCATCTTAGGAGCCTATTTACAACACACTGCCAGTCATCACACTGAAAACAATGATCTATGCAGTGTGCGTTACCATAAGATGGCCCCCACCTCCCCTCATAGCCATCCTCCTACTTTTTCATGTTAACCTTACTTGTCATCAAACACTTATAAGGCTTCTTGTCACCGCCTTCCTAGCATGTATAGAGCACATGCATAAAGAGGTAAGTACTGGGCGAGTAAATAAAAAACGAAACCCAAATGTCGGGACCATTGTTTTACTGAAGTTCTGCATGTAGCACTTTCAACATATAGAATATGAAAGCCCAATTCACACGCTTTCTTTTAGTACAAGAATCATTCAAATCACTCATGTACTTTTCATGTTAACAAATTTTAAACACAACCACCGTTTTAAAGTTCTGTCCACGTATCACAAGAAGGTAAGTGTTCTTTCAGCAAAACGAAAACAAATCACATAGGGATTGGTGTGAATTGTTTTCGTTTTGCTGAAAGGACACACACCTTTTTTTGTGAGTTTTTTTCTTGGAATATTAACTTTCCGTTACTTTCCAAGATAGCTTTGAATTCCGGGATTTTTTCCAAGATTTTCCCATACCTGTTGCAAAAGCAGCACCCAGTATCACTCCGAAGGCACTTATTGCAAGGACGTCATCACAGCTTGCCGCCGCGATGACTAAGGTAGGAATGCCTTTATCGATGCCATAACCTCGCTTCTGGAGCGACAGCAAGGAAGGGACGATCACGGCTGGTGTGACTGCACCGAGAACAAAGCTGGAAGAAAAAACAGAATTTGAAAAAATGATGAAGTTTGGCCAATCCATTTTATTTAACCCTCGCCTCTGGCTGGCAATTTCAACAAGGCCATCCCAGCAGTCAAAATAGATCAAGTGACTGTTTGTAACAGTTGAGTGCTCCCTGCCTTCATAAAGCAGGATTGACTGGCTGTGATTGGTATGCAACCTGATAACAGCTGTGCTTTGACTGTAGGAGATTGATAAGCCGGCTGTGCCTACCAGTCGCCTGCTTTTTGTCAGTTGATGGAATTTGACTAGTCACAGTGCTTGCTTGAAACATGATCCGACTGTTGGTGACTAGCTTGTGTTAAAGGCATGGCAGGGGAAGCAATGTTCAACAACGTTCCTGCGTGCTTTAAGCAGCCCTGCCTGGGGAGACTTTTAGGCTTGTAAATGGAGACTAGCATTAACATACAAAAAAAAAATCTACCCTTACCCCAACATAAAGCCCCAGGCCCATGGTAAACCAAGTAGGAAGTGCGACACCACCCCAGCCACGCAGGCCTCCACAAGACACGGCAAGAAGCACAGCCTGACGCACACCATGCTGAGGCTCCGTAACGCCTTGGCGTCCAGCCCCAGACCGGCCTGCATCAGGATCACGACCAGCGCCACGCTACGGAGTCCCGACGACCACTCCTTGTCGATATCCACGGCGATGTTGATGCGCGGGACGTTGCGAAGGATGAAACCGATGATCAGCATACCTGAATAAATGTCACCGTGGAGGATCATTAACAAAACTTAAAATTTTTATTTTTCATGTTTGAAAGCAATTACAATTTTCAAACGGGCAAATCCGTAAATTCGGACGTACAACTCAGACACTTTAACCCTAACCCTCCAGGGTATTTTGGCTAGAAACCCTGCCAAACGCAGCAACATGCAACACTTGTCTAAGTGACAAGCCTGCCCAGTGTAGCAAGATCCATCAGGTCAAAAGTCTCGAGGCCAAACTGCCTCAGAGTCTGTGGTCCCCCAACGCAGCAGGATACAACTCAGGCATTGTTCTATGGGACTAGCTCTCAGTGTCTCAGAAGTGGCCGGTTTCTGCACTGGTGTTGGTAGCATTTTCCATCAAAGTGCACCAGGCTTTTCCACCTGATGCACTGTGCTGCGTCTGGCAGGGTTAGGGTTAATGACCTGCTGTTGGAAACGTGAATGTGATACATCATTAATAATGTGACATCTAATGAGTAGTAAACAACTACAGACCATGTGGTCGGACGTACATGGAGAATTTTACGAAACTTCCCCAACGTTTGTTTCTCAAGTAATATTTAAACGTTTAGCTTGGTATATTTTTAATATTAACGTAACACAAATATTTAGCCATCAATCAAACTGTGACGAACTTCATTGTTTGAATTCGTTTTATGCAAATTTGCAGCGCATTTACTTGCTGTAATGTTACAAATTTGCATAGATTTGCATTCACGTTCTTGCAGGCTATGAACTGATTTTGGGTCATTCCATAAATCTGCGGTCCAAAAGTGTCATATTTTCGTGTCCCTGTTACACCTGACTGGGGTAATTTGCCATGCAAGTATTATTAAAATTGACTTTAACCCCAACTCGCTAGCATAATTTACTAGGAACCGTACCCATCCTGGCAAATTCCAACCTCCATATGGGAAATCGTATGTACACACTGTTGGACTTAGTTTCTGGAGGTGTGCCTAACCCAATGTTAAAAAACCATCAGTACTATACCTATCCCAACAGATTTAAACAAAACCTGCTGTTGGGCTTTGACGGGTTGAGTTCGGTTAGGGTTAAACTATCTTTTATTTGTTTGGCAGGCACGTTTCTTTACGTAATCACCCTCGGAGAGAGATGGCAATAACAAATGTGCCTTGAATTTACAAAATCTTATATCAGATGTAACAGGGCCATGAAAAAATATGGACCCCACTTTGTCGAATGATCCTTTTATACCTAACAAGGGCGGCAGCCGAACAAGTTTGACCAAAAATCCTCCAAGAATGCAGCAAATGGTCAGCACGTACAACGCGAAGAAGGTTCCCCCTGGCAGAGCCGCATCCCCCGTCGCACCCCACACCACACCCCAGGACAGAAACACCAGCAGGACCAACGTCAGATCCCTAGACATGCGCCCGTGGGGTGGGCACAAGAGGGCGTGCTTTAGGCGAACGCACAGGGATGGGTTGTCCGGCAGTGGATTATACTGCGCCATGCATGGCCGCAAGACGGCTTTACACGGCTCGCAGCGACCAGGACAACATTCGCCAGTGTCATCATCCGAGTCGGTTTCGCGATCTTCCGCGTCCAAATCAAAATGGGGGATTTCGGGAGGGGTGCGGTCCCAACGCTGGCTGTCCCGCGACGTCTGAGTCTGGTACCCGTCCCACTCCATGACGGGTGAACCAGGCTTGCTGCTGTGCACCGGACTAGTTGTCCGACTGCTCTCGTCAGGTGTTGCGTACACATTGGCCTGTTGCGGAGCATCGTACACGTTTGCTTCGCCCGGTGTGGCATATATGACTTCTTCCTTCACATGCTTCGTGTCTTTGGGTTCTGAATACTCGGAAGTCTTCGGCATAAGACTAGTGGCACCAGCGGCGACGGTAGACGCTGCGGCACCACTGGTCCGTTTGCTGGGTCGTGGTTTCGGCTGTGGTTTTAATCTCACAGGGGATGCCATGATGTTGATTATCTGTTGAAAAAAAATTAAACTAAAATGTTAATATAGGCCCACTTAAAATTAAATGCCATTTTCCCAATATTTCTACAGTTTAAAACAAATTAATCTTCCAACTTAATAATATCAATGTTCCTTGTACCCAAAAGTAATCAGTCTTCATTGTTCAAATATTTGTTCACACACTATTGAGCGCGCGAGGCTGGCATATTAAAGTGAGGCTAGAAATACTAGTTTTATTAGTATACGGTAATGGGCTAATTTAATTTCACTTAGCCTAGTAAGTAGTATTTTTTAGTAATAATAATAATTGATTGTATTTCTGGATCTAAGGTAACGGCCCAAATTGAATGGGGTAAAAAGTAGTGAATTGAGAAATAGTCAGGCTTTAATGAAATGTTTAATTTCATCGAAGAAAAAACAATTAAACAGTTCAATTATTTGTTTTTTAAATGTTGCACTTGTTTTTGACACACTCTGTACCGACCGTACTCCGCCAATCTGCGCTCCAGCAGTACCACGAACGCACGCATCACGTCTAACGTTTACAGTTTCACAAAAATCAGTACACCATGAAAGTTTACCAACGTTGTTTACGTGGCCCCAAAAGATGCCATCTTACAATTAATAATACTTTGAAGGCCTACATTACTTATGCTTAACATCATTGGTACATTTCTCAGCTGTTTTTTCATTAACTGCCAGAATAAAAGATTTTAAAAATAAAATACCAGGAAACAAGATGACCATCAGCTCGCCTGAATGCACTCGCTGTTTAGAACCTGACTAAACTACCTCGTCCACATAAGTCAGTAAATAAAAAAAACGAGAAGGACAGGATACCATACTTTGCTAGTCTCCATTGCAGCCGTCACCTTTTTATCGTTTACTTATTAAAATCGTAGTTCGTTGTTTACAAACTACAGTGTTTACAACAAATAAGAATTACCTAAATTTGTCGTAATTTTGATTCGTAAACCTTTGGGGATTGGAATGAATACATAATGTAGGCCTGTAACTGAATGGTGGTGGGTTTAAAAAAAACCACCCAAAATAGCACAAAATAAGTTAAATAAGATTGATTTTAAACTTTAAACTTGACTTTCTATAGCCCTTTTTCTCAAGAAATTAAAAAAAAAAACATCCACAAAGAAAGTGAAACTTTCTGAATGTGTACTATAATTTTTATGGCTCAAGTTCTGACTAGCACACTTTGAACAAAGATATTGACAAAGTGGGGAACCACAAACATAAGGGGCTGCAGCTCAGTTGGTAGAGGACAGGTGTAGCGTGAATTTAGGCTTCTATGAAAATCGGACTCATTGGTAATACTGCGCATGCGTAAGTATGCTAATTAGGAAAGTGACCGGTCACGTGAGAGGGATTAACCAATAAAAGGGAAAAGGGGTCCGATTTTCATAGGAGTCGGATTTTCATGTGACACCGGTGTCGTGCCAAAAACTGTCCGGTGCCAAATAGTGTCCGCTAATTAGCATAATGCGATCTGATTGGTCATGCGTCTATGACGTCACATTGTTTACGGACGCTTGCCAAATAGTGTCCGCGCTTAGCGTGCATCCTATTGCGTGCCTTGTCGAGCTGTCAATACATCGTATAGAAAAGATCTCTTTTCACCTGAATTTGCTTTTTACAATCTGTTTTAACGTTTTCCTTGTTATCTGTGATAACTATTTGACTTGGTTTCCCTAATAGTTTAAACATTATATTTGTGCAAAAAGTTTGTGTGGTTTTTTTCGCGTCAGTTCACCTGTTTGACGTGCAGTACGTACGTAGGCCTAACGCCGTGTGAAGTGTGTGTACATGTAGTAGTACTGTGCTGTGTGTAGCATTATAACCAACGTTATATTTTACGGTTTCTCCCACCTAATACTGTCTGATTTTTCCTGCCAACAATTGTCCGATTTTTTCCTGCCAAACTGTCCGATTCCCCTCTGGCAAACACTGTCCAATTTTTCCTGCCAAATACTGTCCGATTTTTCCTGCTAAACAGTCTCCGATTCCCCCTGCCAAATAGTGTCCGATTTCCCTGCGAAAAAAATGTCCGATTTTTCCTGCTAAATACTGTCCAATTCCCCCTGCCAAATATTGTCTGATTACCCCGCCACTGAATATTGTCCGATTTTTCCTGCCAAATAATACTGTCCGATTCCCCGCCCTGCCAAATATTGTCCGATTCCCCCTTGCAAAATACTGTCCGATTTTTCCTGCAAAATACTGTCCGATTTTTCCAGCTTAATACTGTCCAAAGCGCCCGGACACTATTTGGCACCGGACACTATTTGGCATGTATTACATGCCAAATAGTGTCTGGCGCCTACTGCGCATGCTCAGCGGACACTATTTGGCACCGGACGGTTTTTGGCACGACACCGGCACTCCAGTCTCAGATTCAAACCCCGCGCCAGCAGTTTCTTCGTTAAACTTCATATTTTTTTGTCCAGAAAGTGTAAAATCAGTGTCTAAATTGCAATCTAACCCTTTGCATGGACCGGTAAAAGTACTGGAAATGTGTATTTTGTGGTTTGACGCTTTAAAAGAAATCTACCCATGTCAAATTTGAGAGTGGGTCTTTCAACCTTTGACACCCCCCCCCCCAGCTGCGCCCCTGTCTTTTCGCCATCTTCCACAAAACGGCCCATACAAAAGGAGGAAGGTACTTCTCAAGATGAAATCTCTTCATCGTCATGGTTACAGGCTCATCTGTAACCTTCCACGCCCATCTCTTTTTCAACTCCCTTGTTAAATTTGATCCCAGCCTAGGATTCAACTGTTATTGTATTCTCCTGTATTTGTATGCTTCTTTCAATCCTCAGACTTTTAATTTGATATTTATATAAGCATGGAGCTAAGTAAGAAAATTCTTAAAGAAAGCAAAAATGTTTCCCACGATGTGTAGATACGCAGTGTATCTCATGTTGGTTGCTATTAGAGATTACCATCCGGGAACTTTACAACTCGGCCCATATTTTTCAGCTGGTACTCTTCCATAGTTTAATGCACATTAACATGATTAGCGAACCAGTGAACTCAAAAGTACGGGAAAACATTCCGCAGCGATTTCGACGTATCTACGTGCGGGAAGCCAGCGATCTCGAAACCATGACATTACTTCCGCAGTAATTTCTTACATTTCTTGGACGAAAATAAGGAAATAATGTGCAAATTTATATCATGAGAGTATTCTTGGCCTCGTAACAGAATGTGATAGGAGTAAAAAAGGACGTTTGGAGTGGTAAACGGGTGTCAAACTGGCGTGGGAAAAATGACACCGACCCCTGAAAATGAAATCGACTCCGAGAGAGAATTCATTCCCACACAGGCAGCCGAGCTGACGCGGCGGAGCACTTTGATGTCGACAGCCAACATGGTGCCTCATTTAAATGCCACATTTTGGGTCAGTTAAGGGCATCTTAGCAGAGCCATGGATTACTTTGAGTACCCGGAATACGCAGACATTATGGAACTCTTTATAGAGACTCTGACCGGCACGGTTTTTGAGCTGCGGGTGTCGCCTTTTGAGACGGTGATTTCGGTGAAAGCCAAGATTCAGAGATTGGAAGGTATGAAATTGGAGATGGATGAATGAATGTTTCTGTTGCTGTTGTGAAGGTCCTTCAGTTTAATGCTAATTAGCTACTTATTATAGTTGTTAATATTACCTGTATCCCTGTATGTTTTGTTTTGATTAAAAACCTGATGTTTATGTACCATGCGTAAATTAAGTTAGGTGATTCTCTGACTGGTGTAGTAAATTGACACAATTGATTTATGATTATTTTAAGTAGGCCCTATTTTGGTAATCCTTACTTTTAGGACCCCTCTCCTACATGTATATAAGGTTAAAAGACTCACCAAAACAGCTGACTATGACACTCAAAAGTGACATTCTGATATTTATTGACACATTTGAACATTTGGCAATGACACCTCTTGAATATCAGCAGGTTTGATTTTGTAGAAAGAGGGCAGGGTTTTGATTTACGAGGGGTTAAAGATGACGATGACAAACAGAAAATAATTTAAACAGCAAGATGGCAAACTGCAAAAAAAGGTAGGAAAGTCACATTTTCTTTGAAAGTGCTTTCAAAATTATAACTAACATGAGTTTGTCTGAAGAAAAAAGACTTCTTTAACCTGCAAAAGTCACTTTGGTACTGGACAGTCATCTGCAAATGTCAGTTTTGAACAGAACTCGCACGAAATAGAGGTGTCCTAAAAGTAAGGATTACCCCTATTTTAATAATTTTTACCATGTTCATGTTGGGCGATCGGTCGATTGCGTTGTGCGATGGGTCAAGTCTGTAGGATATCTCGGACTTTACTTGCCTTTTAAGTTTAAAAAAAATAATCCTCCAGAGTTGTGAATTAGAAAGAAAAGGTGCTCGACTGGTGGCAGCGGGATCGACGGAAAGCGTCATGAATACTCGACCGATAGCGCAGTGCGATCGACCAATGGCGCACATCGAATGAACGCACCCCCCAACATTCACACTATTATAATTATTCCTGTCATTTTAAATGTATTTTAAATACAGTAATACGGCAGACGATTAACATAATTTGCGTGGCGATTGTGTAGAACTTTACGTGCCCTTCAAAAAGAGTCAAGGGTATTTTTTGGCATTCAAAAATGACCTTTTTAACCTAGAGCAGACTTCTCCAAACAAGGTGTTTCACGGTAATATGCGCCATCTTCAGGGGTGTGAAATCTCAGCTTTAAAGCTGATTTCAGCTTTTTTTATTTTGGATTTCAGCTTTTTTCCCTCACTTGCTGTGTACAAAAGTATAGGAGATTTCCAAAGTTCAGCTTTTTTACACCTTTTTCAGCTGTTTTCAGCTATTTTTATCAGTGGTCACTCACACCCCTGATCTTGCCGACGGGGCAATTTTACACGCGTTGCTGTATATGCATCGTCAATAGAGAACTTTGGCGCTTCCATGTCATCATGCGGTCATTCCAAAATGTGTCCGCGTCTAACAACGCTTTTTCTTTTTGCCCTGTGAACAAGATGGCGCATAGGCTTACCATGAAAAATCTAATGACCCTGTTTAAAAAAAAAAGTTTGAACAGTTTCTTTGGGTAGAAATTACAATTTTCGTGCATGGTTTACGGACGCAGTTATCAGTATGACCGATCCAAGCCAAAATGCCCCCAAAAATGAGTTCTAGCGCCCCAGTTACTGGGTACAGGAGCTACAACGTGTGTAACGGCCTTAGAAAAGAAATAAAAGAAAGCAGTACAATTTTGGCCTGATAACAAATCAAACAGAGAAATGTTCTATTCAAGTCCGAGAGCCACAGTTCGTTGTAGACACGTTAGTCGTTGATTCGCGTTTGAGGTGAAGAAGCGACATCTTGCAGAATGTGCCCAGTGTTATTGTGAACCCAAAGAACAAGAACGTAAAGTGATCCCGAACGGGTCTTTGCATTTCTACATCACTATCCATTTCAAATAATTTTTTTCTCCCCATCATTTTAATATCCAGGAATCCCCATAAGCCAACAACACCTTATATGGCAGTCGGTGGAACTGGAAGACGACTACTGCTTGCATGACTATGGGTATGTTTGAAATACAAGCTCAAATCCCTTGTTAACCCTAACCGCCCTGAATCCTCCAAAATCCTTTTTGCAAATTGGAGGAATTTGCAGGATTGAGGTTACATGGCAAAAGTGGGTTGCTGATTTCGGAGTACGCACTGTGTCAAGGTCTTGGGCCGGACCTTGTGTTTTTTATGCTCAGCCGTGCATAAATTTAGCCCTTGATTATACTTGACATCCTCCGCACTGCTCCAGGATGTCACTGCCTCTGCCTCAGCCTATTGACAGTCATAGCCGGAGGATTTTGCAGGATTCAGGCAGTGGTCACCCCTCCATGGACCATATTCACGAAATAGCGGAGGAATTTGCAGGATTGAGGCTATATGCTATTTTTCCATGAGGCCAATTGGAGGAGTTTGCAGGATTTTGCAGGATTTTGCAGGATAGAGGCTACATCCTAGCAAAAAAGCCCTGGGGAGTTAGGGTTAATCCTAACCCCAAGGCCTTTGTGCTAGGATGCATCCTCAATCCTTCAAAACCCTCCAACTGCATCCGCGTTAATACTGGATACTGCCTCAGTCCTCCAAAATCATCCGTTATTTCTAGATTTGTTTAGTAGAGAGATGACCTCCATCCTTCAAGATCCTCCAGCAACCACTGTAATTGACCTATTGCGGTAGAATGGCGTCAGCGCAGCTTGTGAAATATTGTCCAATTGCATGTATACAAATGGACGCGGAACGCGCAAAATCTGAGACACACAATTCTTAACGTAGAAAATTCCAAAGGGTTGTCTAAGGCGTGTGGCTAACTCGCAAACATTGAGGCAGTGTGGATTATATTCAGAAGCAGTGTGGACGATGTCCAGTAAAAAGTGGGCCTCAATTATGCATTGCTGATCATAAACAATGCTGGGTACAGCCTATGAACTGGACACATTGCATCCTTAAAAATCAACTGACAGTTTTTTGCCATTCAGCTTCAGTACTCCAAAATCCTTCAAAACTGCCTGGAGGATTTTGAAGGATTGAGGAGGGTTAGGGTTGATAAAAAAAAACCCCACCGAATTTGATGAAGAGCGTTATGAACGTCAATAAGTAAAGGTATTTAAATGGAAATGCACATTAGAAAAATACCTGTAAAGATAAGTTTGGTGAATTATAGTTGAAGAAGCATTCTTTTCTTATAACAATCAAACAATGGCAACACTTTAGTTCTTGGTTTGATTGAATGATTAGGCCCCCAAAAATAATAGTTTTGCTTCCGGTTACCCTACCTACCCTATTTTGACAGCCCCTACCCTAATTTTTCTGGGGAAAAATGAGGAAACCCCCCCAGAAAATCATCAATTACTACCTTTTACCCTTGACTACATGCAGACACCTCCATATGATCGTACAAAAAACAAAATTGCCCCCCCCCCAAAAAAAAAACCCACCCCAATTCCTTACCTACCTGCCCTATTTTCAAATGCCATGTAATCGGAAGCAGAACTATTGTTTTGTTTTTTGGCCTTACGATTGAACTTATGAAGTTTGTAAATTATTCCTATGCAAACATTCTATTTCTAAGCCCACTGTGTTTACAGTGTATATACAGGTACATGCAAATCCACACCCAAGTTTTTGATACAATTGTAATCACTTTTGTATCATTTAAAAGCCAGTCAACCATGGTTGATCATTTACATGTTTATCGTGGCTCGCATTGTACACTTAAGCGTTTAACCTCATACATAAGGGTAAAATACACAGATTTTTTTTGTTGGTCAGTATCAGTTATTTACCAAAAAAAAATGCATAAAAGTGCAGTGTCAGTACATGTAGGTTGGAGATTCAGTGTATTCAAAGTGTGACCAGTAGTGCATTTGTTTGAGTTTGTGGGTGGTCTTGTCATATTTTGCTTCCTGCTTTTTTTGTTGTATTTTTTTTTCCCTGGTATTTCGTTTCCTGCATTTTGTTTTGTTTTGAAGTTGAAGCTTGCCGAAACATGACGTTAGATCGTTTAAATGCGGAAAAGTATTGCCAAAATTTGTCAAATTTGTTTGGAATAACTCATTTGATTTTTTCCTTCTTTTGTGTGTAATTCTTAGTCGGAAAAAAAAATTGTGTTTTTAGGGTAACATTCTAAAAATTATATTCAAATATTCGATCAACTAAATATTTGAATAGCTTTTTTTATAAAATATACGCATACACACATGCTTGTGATGTTGTTTTATTGTAATGATTTATTGTCACGCTTTATTGTCACATGCCACTTTTTTGTCGACGGTAAAAAAAAATAAGAAGAAGAACAGGAATGTATAAAGCGCCTTTGCCAAAGGATACAAAGCGATAGTGTTGGTAACTTTTTTTCGGCGACAGTAGATCATATACAAAAGCCATACTTTACTTTACATTATTCACGTGAACACATGCAGGGTATTGGCAATTTTCCACTTAATTATGCAAAAGATGACAAATGTCAAGGTAAACGTTGAGCATTTAACAATTATGTATTCTGTGTATGTAACCAAATTCCAGTATTGACACTTGCACACAATACATGTAGGCGGTAAAAAAAATCATCGGTAAATTCGTGTCAACAGCACACACGTTGCACAGTACCAAAATGTCAAAGGCCACTTTTTTTAATTGAGGCGCAGTGCATCCCCAATGCGAGGGAGCCCTTTGTCTGCGCAGAGGAGAGAGTCATTTATCAAGTCCGCGCATGGACACCCTTCAAAACCCGGATCATTTGTCATTCTTCACACATTCTTCACACATTGTGCGGCAATGCGGGCCGGTCACATTAGCCTATTTGTCACGTTTACCCATCAGCGGAGTTTAGCAGAAAAAAGAAAGAAAAGAAATCTCAGTATTTTCTGCAGATTAGATAAAACTCTCTGAGAGAACCCAGGTGTGTGACATATCTCTGCTAGTGTTAAAATTGTTTAAAATAGATGTGGTGTGATGTTGAAATTGGGTAAACCGAGTTGGTATACATGTAATGAATGTTTATGAGTGCAGTGGTAAGAATTATTTCATGAGGTGACAGACAGAAAGTTTCATTTCACGAGGCAAAACTGAGCACGTTGTAGTTGAGCACAGCTCTGTGCTGTCAAAGACGACAAAGATTTAGAAACAGATATTTTGAATTGAAATGAGAAGAAAAGTATGCTTTCCTTAAATTACAAGGTGTGAACTTTGCTTTTTCTGATTCAATTTGCCTTGAAAGATGAGGAATGTACACAAGGGGTAAACTGTTCAATCCAACAGGCTCCATCGGGTATGCGACATAGTTGGATCCTGTTGGATTCAGCAGGGTTAGGGTGTCACATATAAGCTGGCAATAGTATAAATATCACTCACACTCACTCACTGTGGTCGCCCACAGGCGGGCTAAAATTCAAATGTCTGAATTCATCAAATCCTTAAAATTATTCTTCTCTGTTCTTAGAATTCCTCCGAGCAGTTCACTCAAGTTGGTTCTAGCCATGAGAGGTGGGCCCATCAACACCAGGAGAAGTAAGTGTCAAGTGATCATTGAAAAGCCACTATTGTTAAACTAGCATATTTGAGTTTTTGTGTTCTAACTTCTTTTTAAAGTTGTCCAGTTATGCTCAGCTAGTGTTTCTCACAAACTAAGTTGATACTGCTCAATCCTCTAAAATCATTCACATGCAGTATGAACTGGCCATAAAAGGATTAGAGATTTCAGTATTAGCCAAGGTGACAAGTACGGCCACTGATTTTCCATTCCACCAAAAAAAACCCCAAAAAAACTGACGGAGTTAACCCATTTAATTTTATTGGGCTTTCAGAAAATAATTATTATAATGTGTGTACAAAAAGACATACACAACATTGTTCATTAAATGATTTCTGTAAACATTTCAATTTCAGTCATCATTTGCAGCGTTGGGCAGTTTTCTTTAAAATTCTGTTTAAAAACTATGTTTCTGTCGTTATCCTGCTTTTCCCCTATTTCAGTTCCAATGGAAGATCCGGCCATACGCGAGATGGCCGAATACATGGAAGCCAACAGGGACGAGATCTGGGAGAAGCTGCCCGGTAACCGTCAGGTCACGCTACTGGTGTTCAGGGAGGGGGACCAGCTGAACTTCTTCCGGGTGGTCGACCGGGGGGACGGCACCCTGACGCCGCTGTCAGAGTCATTAAGGTGAGAACTGTTAAGAGTTAAATAAAAAAGAAGGTATTTTCGAGATTTGTGCATTTTTTTCGTTTGAAGCAACAAAACTGTTCAAAATCCTTGTTAAAAAATGCAGCTCTGTGGATACTGCACATGTTGAGAAAACATATGAATACATTTCTGGGTCCTGTAACTGGATTCCATTGCTAATGCTCGTAAAAATGTGTGTCAGCAGGCACATTTTTTTTCAAAATCACCTGAAATCATCTTCAGTATTTGTTTTCTTTCAAAATTTAATTCATTGGTAATTCCCCGTAAATGCACCTACCGATTTAATTTGAAAACCCTTGCTCAAAGTGAATATAGGGATGGTACCAGATACCCTATGAAATTATTCTGCCTGATATGGTATCGTTCAAAAGAAAAGAAAAACAAATGATTAAGGTGATTTTAAAAAAGTGTGCCCGTGGACACATGAAATTTGGCCGACACCAAAGAAAGCCTCAACTGTTGACCTTGATTCGGTAAGAATAGTACATTAGTTTGCATTTTATAGTTGGTTTTACTTGCGGTTGAAATTACTAAATTTTCTGTCACTGTGTAAGAAAGACATGGTCGAAATTAGCAGGGTGTTTAAAAATGAAGCTTGATTTTATAATTTGACTCTGTGAAATATTTAGTGTGATTTTCTGGTTCGCTATAATTTTTGGTACCACAATTTTCTTCTTCGCCAGCCAGAAACTAAAAGTTAATTGAATAAAAATCTTCTTGTTTGTCTTGCATAAATGCATGTTTGCCAAATGGGATTTTATTCAGTGGAAAATAGCGTGTTATCTCAAATTTAAGATTGCAAGGTTTGCAACCACTTAACCATTGACCCTTTTTAGGGCCACCTCCGAAAGAGTTACATGTAGGTGAACACACTGGTCACTCCAAGGAGTCCATTTGCCTTTTGTTCTCCACACCTTGGGGTCCTGTGGGGTGTTTGACGGAATATTGATTTTCCTTTTGTTTGCGGGATAAGATTAGGCTCTGTTGGCCATTGTTTGTCGTAACCTAGTGATATGGCGGGATTTGTTGTGGGTTTGAAGTGGGTTGTTTCTATGTGCGGGGCAAGCGGCCCATGTGTTACTGATTTGAAGTATTTGTAGGAAAAGAGTATGACAATTGTTGGTTTACACTTTGGCCCATTCACATATTCCTCAATGGTATTCATGATTTTGAGCAAAGTGACTTACTTAAAAGTTGAATAATACTTGCCTTATGTTGTGGCCCATATTTATATATTTGCTTTAAAAAAAAATTCAAGTAGATAAATCAAAATATTTTTAATTAACACTAATAACAGTAATTAAAAAATACTGAATTATTTTTTTTGTATATATAATGAAGAAGGCTAAGTTGCACTTGTATGAAACCTTTAATAAAATGTTATTTAAATAAAAAAGTAAATAAAAGAAAGCTTAAGTTTTGTTCTTTGCAAAGACATTACATGTACATATATTAATAGTTACCGTAATTTTCGGAATATAAGCCGCGGCTTATACGTTGAATTTGCCCATGAAAATGTTTACTGCGGCTTATACACAGGGCGGCTTATACGCCGAGCCTTGGAGAATAAAAATAAGATTCACATGTGTATTAAATGTACTGGTACAAGAAGAGATGTGTTGCTGAAATGAATTATAAATTAAGAAAGTCATTAACAAACCGAAACCACGTCTCACGTAAAGGTACCGAGCGGTAAAAAGTACGGTGATGAAAGCTGTCTTTGACACTTGCGACCAGCCGTACGTGATACTGGTACAGTGCAGCAGCGATATGCAGCATGTTTTCCCCCCAGCGGACCACACCATTTGTGGTAACAAAGGGGTGTTCTTTCTTGGGAACAATAATTGCCAATATTTCCGCTGTTTAAAAAATAAGAAAAAAGACGACTAAAATTTGAATGGCGTTCGAAACATTTTTCTATTACTTAATCAGTTGTTCAACGTTGCAATATATTTTGTTTTCTTGAAATGTATTCAAGAAACGATGTAAAACTCAAAAGAGGGACTAAATCACCCCTTACAAAATTAATGGATTCGTCTATCAAAATGTCCGCTTCGTTTTGACTATTTCTGAAGAAAGTTACGATCGAAACTTGAATAAGTGGATAAGTTTTGAGGTAAAAACGGACCTGTTTATTCTTAGGACAAAACAAATCAGCATCTGCCACAAAGCAAGATTTGTAGCGCTCCAGTCAGACAACACACGGTGGGTTTCATACTTTCTCACGTGCTGTGGGAAAATGTTGTCCTTCACCAGCGTGCGTGGCGCAGGCTGCCGTGCTATGACGGGGCAGCCGGCACCAGTTCCCGGTGTTTATTTCTCATCAATTCCCATATTTGTTTGTAAAAGTATGATTGTAAATGATTTGATATAACTTTTGTGGCCCTTTTAATAGCTTCTGTAGTGTAAATGGAACTGGTTCAGAGCATTTTGACTAGAATTTGGAGGCCTTACCAAATTGAAACCGCAGCGGTCGGTGCGGCTTATACGCCGGTGCGGCTTATACGCCGACTTCAAATCCTAATTTGCTGATTTTTGCGCGCTGCGGCTTATACGCCGCGCGGCTTATATTCCGAAAATTACGGTAATAACTTTTAAAACAAATTCTGGGATAAAGTATGTAGCATCACTACATTAATTTGAAGCAAGAATAGTGCAATTCGATTTTGGTTTTGAATTGTTTTTCTCCAAATTATTGTGACGTAACTTATTCAAATCAACCGGGATTACCAACTTGCTCCACATGAAAAAGCCCAAGACCCGAAATTCACAGCACGACTTCGGTCACATCTTAGTAGTCTGGTTCCCAGACCACGAGGTGCTGATTATTGTAAAGAATCTGTGGTCAGGCAGCAGGATCCCACCCATTTCCGAAATGTTCAAAGTTTACCGATTACATTTCATTGACACTCAGATATGTTGGCAATAGCCTGGCCATATCCTGGCGTAAAATGGATTTTATTTACCAATACAAAAAATTATACCCATCACGCTTGTTTTTAATTTTGAAAATTTTAAGTTCATAAATTCATACTTGTATTTAAAAACAAAATGCTAATACCAGGCATATGTTATTACCCAGTATCTGTATTAAATGTCCAATGTACATACATGTACACATTGTGCCTCGAGTATGCACTCGGAAAAGGGCGGGGCTTTGCTGCGTCATGTTCTGGGGCCAATTTCATACATGTAGAGCTGCTTAATCACAAAATTTCCTTAAGCACCAAAAAAAACTTGTTTATAATATAATCATGTAACCGGCCAAAACGGCATGCGATGTACATTGCTTGAGACTGGTATTTAGCTGTTGTTTACTTAGCATAACAATTGCATGGAGTTTTAGTGGCTAAACCTGATTATATTAAGCAAGGGTTTTTTGTGCTTAAGGAAATTGTGTGCTTAAGCAGCTCTATGTAATTGGCCCCTGTTTTTGAATGTGATGGCTACATGACCTAAGATTTGTCAGAATAAGTCGGGATCTTTTGGTCTGGGAACCAGACTAACGGGTCTCAATTACCATGTGCAGAAAGCTTCCGGATGCCTTTATCTTACCATTAATTGATGTATTGCATTGTGTTGTTTTCAGTGGCGCGTCGATGTACAATAACATGTACGATGAGGAGGAGGAAGAACAAGTGCCGTCCCAGGAGCAATCGGTAGAAAACGACGTCACCATGAGCAAAATGAAACTCCTCCGTGCCAAGATGGAGACACTATCAATTGGCAAAAAGGTCAGTAGCTGCTTCTTTAAAGCTACAGTCCATCATTTGTAATTTGTGCATTTTGTTCGTTTGAAGCAACGAAAGTGCTCAAAATCTAGAGAAGGGTACTAAACAACTAACCTGATGAAGTTTCAGCTCAGCTTTAGCTGTATATTCCGGGAAAAACAGCATTCTAGGATCTTGTTTTCAAATCAAAAGTTGCTGAATCGTGTTTTGAATTGGGCCTGAATTCAGCGTCCTATACATGTTCTCACTGAGCCGATTGCAGCTACGCGATGTCGCGCACTGATCCGACGAATTACAGCAACCGCGCGCGCCTGTGCGTTGTGCCAATGCCTGCGCGCACTCTGCCGAATCACAAAACGAACTACTAATTTAAATTTCCTACGGTGCATCTTAAGAAGCACCGTTGGAACGGCCTTCTTTCGTTGATTACTTCAAAATGACAGCTTGCCAGAAAGAATAATTTCACAGGGAGTCTAGTCCCCTTATTATCTTTCAACCAAGTATGTTTTTTCAACAATAATTACACCAGTTACTTTTTGGATAGCTGCAAATGATGGACTCTGGCTTTAATAACCCATAATTTGTACCTGTTCTACATTGAGTTTTATTCACTCAAGATTAACTTCAACTCCCTAGGCATGCTTGCTAGGATGCAACCGCAGTCCTGCAAAATCCTTCATCTGCTTACATGTGAAAATAGCAGAAAACCTCAATCCTGCAAAAAATTCTCCGTTATTTCTTGAGTGTGGTCCTTGGAGGGGTGACCGCTGCCTCAGTCCTGCAAAAGCCCTCCGGCAATCACTGTCAGTATGTTGAGGCAGAGCCAGTGACATCCTGGAGCAGTGCGGAGGATTTCAAGTATAATCTAGGCCGAAATTGATGCACGGTTGAGCATAAACAACACAAGGTCCGGCCCAAGACCTTGACACAGTGCGTCCTCTGAAATCAGCAACACATTTTTGCCATGTAGCCTCAATCCTGCAAATTCCTCCAATTTGCAAAGAGCATTTTGAAGGATTTGGGATGGTTAGGGTTAAAAATCAATAAAAACCATTGAGTGCTCGGGCAGTTTTGGGTTCCTTCAGTCACTGAAAATCCTTGAATTTAATGCTGACATGGAAAGTCATGGAATTTTGTTGTTTAAAACAAGGAGTTCAGGAAGGTTGATATTCCAAGGAGAAAGTCATGGAATCCTACACAACCCATGCGTGATGATGCGTAATATTTGGCTATGGCCATCTTCCAGTGTGCATTCCAGTTTACTATACTTCCTCTTTATGCGTATATATGCTCTATACTTGTTGCATGTTCAATGCACCATTGTGATGCTTTTGCGGTGCTCAATGGTCTTGTGTCAAACTGGAAGGCTGAAAGGGAGTGGCGTCCCTTGCCTCAGTGTGATGACGGGCCAGTGTATTGTAAATTGGCTCCATAGATGCCAAAACAGCGTACGAATTGGTCATGGAAAGCCCTAATATTGTGTCCTGGAAAAGTCATCAAAAATAAATTTAAGATATCTGTGGATACCTCGATTTGAAGTTGTATCACTGACTATTTTATCAGTAACAGCAAATTTGTCTTTTTCAGAAGCATAAAACGCCCCATCCACCTCCCACCACCCGCCCAAAGAGCACGGCCGTCAGAAGGCGTCTACCAGTGTCGAAGAAGAAATCGCCCCCTCTACTCAACAAGAACAATCCCCTCCCGCCCGTGGGTGCACTCAGTGCAGCAACGCATCATTCCATGGACGCCAGCGCCAAATTAGAATCCCCGAAAGGCAGCCTGGACTGTGATTTGGCAGGAGGGTCTGCCAGTCGGGCGGAGCGACGGCTCCTCACCGCGGATAAACGCCACAGCCCGGCCCCGCCTGCTACTTGCCGCACCCTCGAGTCGTTAACAAGCGCCCGCCTCCACCGATCGTACACCAATCTAGGGAACATTTTACCCCCCTCCACGGCCACGGTCGTGCCCGACATGCGTCCCAACACTTCTTCCAAGGTTCACCAACAGGTGCTAACGTCGGCGGACGCCCGCGGGAGGGAGCGAAGCGGCGTCAAGGCCGAGGCCCGCCTGGTCACGGAGCTCGTCAACCAGGCCAACAGGGACGGCAAAATCAATGACATTGTCTGCGGTGCTCCTAGGGACTTACACACAGCTAAAGGGAGCGGTAGGGCGAGGGGTGCGTCGGGGGCGTTGGCTCTCAGCCAGGCTTTGAACACAACGTCGTCGGCGCTGAAGAGTGCCAGTAACGGGGACCGGATTCGCACCCCTGATGGACGAACTGCTCTCATTGTAAGTTTCAACTCTTCTTAACATGTGACCCTCCGGCACAGAACCAGTCAGAGGGCAATCTTTGTATCATGAAGTTGGTTATTAACCCTCCTGCTATTTAAGAGGTCATAAACGGTCAAAATTTCCTTCCACTCCCCCTGGCATATCGTTAACAAACCAATGGGGGTCTTGACCAATATTGACCCAAGTAATAACATCGCTCAGAATGCATGTTTTCATAGGAGGGTTGCATTGTTTATACACCGACAACTTGATGAATATGTTCGGCACAATTGGTGCATTTACGTTATCGCTCAATCATGCACAATTTGCATGATCGGTCTATCCCATAAAAAAATCTCAGACTTTACTTCCCTTTAAAAAAAATAACCCTCCAGGATCAATAATTTGAAAGAATACGAGATAGACCAATTGAAGCGCAGTTGACCGATGGCAGCGGAACGACTGATGGCAGTGTGAACGACCGACAGCGCAGCACGATCAACCGATCTCGCAAATGCATTTCTGTTGTGCAGGATCGAGCAATATCACAAATCCACCGATCGCACCCACCAAATACACTTGAAGTGGGATTTGCTTTTCATGTATCAATCATTTTCTTTATCTGTGTGGTACTTTGTAACCCTCGTGTCTTTATTTGCTTTTCTTGCTGCAGTCTGCACATAATATACGAGGTAGAATATCGGGAACACGAGAAGGACGACTTTGTAAGTAGAAAGAATGTGTATTCATCCTTTTGCATTTATTTAATTTCAATAGTTTATAAATATTAATGCCTGTAGAGTCTATAAAAAGAGGTTCCTATATTCACTTTATAACAAATTTTATAAATTTAATTGACAAAAGATATGGAATTTGCCAAAATGGTATTTGAATTAAAGGAAAATGTACGGGTCATTCTATAAAGTTAAGATCCAAAGTGTGACATTTTTCTGTCCCTGTTACCTTGGGACTTTGTAATTTGCCATTCAAGTATCATTAAGAATGATATCAAACGATTTATTTGTTGGGTAGGTAGTTTGCTATTCATAATCACTCTTGGAGGACGATTGCATTAAAGGGGCACTAGGTCCTGAAATCCCTGAAAATTTTATGTTTTGGATTGTTTACTTAGCCTATTTCAAACATCTGGTTGAAAGGAAACCAACCTAATGTCTTACCGTTCCCGAGAAAAGAGGAAGCATCCAAACAGCATCCAAACAGCTCAAATTTATGGGGTCGCAAAAGTGGACTCCGAAATTGGTTCTCGCACGCATAATACAGGATTAACACAAAAACGCACAGTTTTGAAAGGATAGTTGTGTGGATGTTTATATATATCCTACTTTTAAATGTTATTTCCGATTAACATCATCTCATTCAAAGTGCGTTTTGCAGCCCAATTGGGCTGTTCCAGGACCCAGTGTCCCTTTAAGGAGTGCATCAGAATTATAAAACCATAGATGTCAGATGTAACAGGGACAGGGAAAACGTGGACCCCAAATTTATAGAATGACATATATTTCTATTTGCCTGCAGTATCACCGAGTCACCGGCTGCCACCAGTCAGTAGTAGTAGTAAGCCGACCCCGCTAGCAACGACCAAGAAAAAGACAAGTAAACGGTGCTCATTCTGCAACAAAAAGACTGGTCTGGCAACCAGTTACCAGTGCAGGTAAACTCACAATTCCAGACCGTGGCTAGTTTGAATTGTTTGGCTTAAAGCCATATAGGATCATTTGCTTTTCATATGTGTTGTTCGTTCCAACAATAACACCACTCAAAATCCAAAGAAGAATGTTCCAAACCTAACCTGTTGAAGTTTCAGCTCAGTGGATTTTACACTTTCCGGAGAAAACAGTGGAAAACCGTGCACAACCTCGACCTTTGGATCACGAAACACGATTTTGTCCATAGCCATAGCTCTCTTTATTTCCAAAAATCAGTCAATTGACTGATAGTTGGAAATCCCCTACTTTCCTTGATTCCTTCATAATGACAGCAAGCCAGACAGAATAATTTCAGGGGGTGTTTAATCCAAGTAAGCATTTTGATAATAATTTGGTAGGTTACGTTTGGGATAAATGCAAATGATCCTTTATGCTTTAAAATATGAGAAAAATTGTTTAAAACAATGCCTCAAAGCGCTTCGCAATTATTACCCCTGTTCACCAGGCCATGATATCAATTTTCTGCAGCAGCTCGAGATCGGCACAATCTGGTCTCTATCCTCACAGGCACCCATTTACAGATGGAGAGAGACAATCGTAGTAAAGTGTCTTGCCCAAGAACACAAAAATCATATTCATGTCAGGGTTCTAACCCACGGACCATTGCAGATGAGTCGAACACCATAATTACTCCACCACAACACTCCATGAAGCGAATGATAGTCTTCAGTAATTAGTACTAATTAATGCTAATTAGTACTAATTTCACTTAATTTTCACAGATGCGGACACAACTTCTGTGCAACCCACCGCTACGCCGAGACGCATCACTGCGGCTACGACTACAAGACGGAAGGACGCAAGATCCTCGAGCAAAGCAACCCGCTAGTCAGTGCCCCAAAGTTGCCCAAAATCTAGGCCTTAATTGTCCACATTTTTAACAAAAAATGCAAACGATTATAGTTTTTTTTTTTAAATTGATCGATCACTGAAGTAGAGATAATGTGTAAGACACTTGTATACCTGTGTGTGAACGAAATTTGAACGTGGGGTTTCGTGAAAAGTTCACGGCACTGAAGTCTGTTTCTATTGCTTTTGGGAAAATTTCTCGGTTTTCAAATGGCATTTCATTTGCGTCGAATTTTTTATCAATTATTGAAAATTTTAAACGAATAACTTTGTTAGATATAGACATTACCACTGCTGTATCTGGGGGGTCGTACAGTAAGCGTAATTGAAAAGTGCATTTCCAAGATGAATGCAAAAACTAAAATGTACAAGATATTTTGGTATTTGTAGTTTCTACACAACACATTATTGTTTAAAGGGAATGTACATCGTTGGCTTTTGCTGTAATTTTCAGAAATGAACTATTTGAGCGGTTAGTATAATAGATGAAATATTGTTACACTGACATGTGTGAAGTTTTGTGTTCAAAAAATGCTGGAAAAACCAAGAAAAACACAAATGTTCAAGTAGTCTGGTTCCCTGACTCCACTAAAGATGAAATGGATCAATTTATAGATGCCGGAAAATTGTAAGGTAAGGGAACCAGTCTAGCTGGCCTGCACCCGTTCATGAACATGAAACCAATAGCAAAAAAAAAAATGGACTGAAAAATGGTAAATTTGGAACAGAAGTTGGAAAATAGTTAGGTTTTTCCAACGGTGGTCGGCCGACCACTGTTGGAAATTTATACAAAATACCACTTTTCTTGAAAATGACTTCACACCAGGTGCCATAATTTTACAGGATGCTTTAGACTGTCATTTATCAACATCCTTGTAAGGTATTTTGTAAAAGTGTGTTAGTTTTGTTTTTCGATGTTCGCAAATGTTGTATATTCCCTTTAAATTATCGAGTAACAAAGTGCCAGTAATGTTTTTTACATTGCATGCTTCCTGAATTCTGCACCGCCCTCAAATGTAGAATAAGGCTTCATTACTCTGAACTTTTTACATGGATGATAGTGTGCACTGAATGTGCAACATATCTCTACTTCAGTCGATGTGGTCATCCTAAAATTGAAATAGTGTACATTATATTTGTACAGATACAAGCCTATTACGACTACCATATCTTAGCCAATTTTCAAGTGCGTATTTTATTCCTTTACAGTTCCTACAGCGATTTTCTTTTTAATTCTGGTTTTTATGACATTAATCATTTTTGGAACAATTTTTGTGAATTTGGTACATTTTCGGCCCAAATGTGTGGCATTCTTCAACTTTGCGGTTCGCGGTATCTCAATCTAATCATGTTGTGTAATGCAAGGCGGAGTGGTTTGCGTTGAAATGTAACCAAAAAAAGGCAATCATAATTTATTGATATATATTGGTTTCAAACAGTCTACATAGCCCACGTGTTTGTACATTAAAAAAATATAAGCATTGAGTTTAATATAAAAGAAAATTATGTTTTTCATGACAAATCTTTGGGAAAAATTATGTTGTGCATCAGATTAAATTGATTAAAAATTCTCGTTATTCTCAATTCAATTTTAAATGAAATCGAACAGAAACAAATGGAGGTTCTTCTTTTCTTATCGTTGACACCAGTTGTCAATGTTTCAGAAAAGATGAAAAATCAAAACGGATCTTAAGTTTCCACGTCTTATTTTGTATAGATCGGGGCGGAGTGACATCATCTGTTGAAAACATGTATTCATTTGCGCACCAGTTTTCATCGGTTGCTATGCGTTACCATTCAGCACTCCAGACTCAAGACCCATTGAGTTTCAAGAACATAGGTCTGGGAGCTAGACGAGCGAATGTAAAAAAAAAATCCTGGATGCCCGCGCGCACCTATAGGCTGCAAAACTAGCAAGACAACAAAAGATGCAAGTTATGTTTTCTAAATTCTGCTTATAAATATATTTCAAATTAAAAGTTCTGTCTCGTATGAAGAATGCACAAACACCAAATAAATCGTGTATTTTGTTTTGACTTACACTAATCCATGCATTAAATTTTACTTCGCTTTACTTCATGAGATGTTGTCCCATTGAAATCATTATTTCTTCAGTGAAAGAAGGATTTTTTTTCTTCAAAAAATTAAGTTCTAGTCAGTCGGTATAACTTTCATTCAGTAATCATGGCATTTGTTACGAGAGCGGCCTTTTTCAGTTTTGAAAACTGTTTACATTGTTTTCCATTGTAATGTCACAGAATATGCGTTTTAAAAGTACAAAACAGCTTCACAAAAGGTGTTTAGTTTTTCAGTTTTAGTCCAAAAATTATTTGGATCCAGTGTTTTTTTTTCTCAGTATTAATTCTTGAATTGATTGGAATTTGAAATTGATTATTAAAAGCAAGGCCTTTTATACTGAAAAAAATGTGGTCTCTGTGTGGAAAACTTTTTGTTTAGTCCTTAATTACCCAAAGAAGGTGGGGGTGGGGTGGGGCTGGGGCTGGGTTGGGGTGGGTGGGGAGGGGCTGACTGAGGGGAGGGGCTGGCTGGGGGGGGGGGGTGTTGGGGGTTTCACTGGCAAATGTCGAGAATAGGTTTTGTTACTTTTGTATTCAACATGCTGACAAAATATTCTGACCATAAAATCTGACCTTAAGATTGGACAGAAATAGTCAGAATTTTTCGGTCTGGTAGCCAGACTACCAAGACCTGACCTCAGTGAGGGCGCCCTACACAACGCCTGGGGTGGATAACTAATAGACTTGTTCCAGTCCCTCCATCATAGATTCTAACTTTAGAGTAATTAATTAGACAACTTTAGGGCACACATTTTCCCATCACGGAAATCTTAACTGAAGAAAAATGGGGGAAAAGTCTGCGCTGACGGAATACAGAATCCATCCCTTTATTTGTCACTTTTACTTGAGAGCGTTAAAAAAATGACAGCGCCACCCATGCTTCAACATAAAGTGTGTCTTTGGCTACGGCTAGGCTACGCACGAAAAAAAATCGTGCGTAGCCTAGCCGTAGCCAAAGACGAAATGTATTAATTACCTTTGATTTCGCAATAACTAGCCAGTCTGATCCTAGTCTGAGCCCAAGTCAGTTTTATTATATGCAGCTTATTCGATGCGATGAAGTACCAGACCATTATGCTGGTAATCGAATGCTTCGTGCTTTAACGTATGTGTACGCGACAAGTACCAGCAGTTTTACTGTAAAATGATGACAAACACAATGACATCATCACCATTCGCGCAGAACATGCAGAAAGCAAATTCGACGGCCAAAATTTACGATTTTTTTGAGTTCTTCACACTTTTGTAGAAGGCAGTAGGTTATATTGCTTTGGTGGTGAGTAACTGTTCAATTGTTCCTCTGTATTTGAGCTTTTTAACTCCTTTTAATTCCGTACTTTAGTTTCGTAAAATATAATCAAGTGTACTGTGGGGATTTCCTACCAATAGCAATGACATTGCCATGTCATGCATGTAGGCGCAGGTACAGGTGTCGGATTTCGGCCTTGATTTTGGAAAGATTTAGGTAGAAATTTAGAAAGAATAAAACCGCCTATTGCCAGTTATGTGCCCCAGTTTCGAACAATGTAAACCCAGTGAAGGTTGATTGATTACCTTCATTGTTAATGAAAAAAATAAGCCTGGGTCTTGGCTGAAAAAGAAAACAAATATATTTTTGGTACGGTAGTGTATATTTTGCCGGAGGTAACGCCGGCAAACTAACATTTACTAAAGGTTTGCCGGCGGCAATCCATATCAACAGAGGGCGCTGTACTCTTTGAGATAGGGCTGAATTATAACATGTATTAAATTCCCACCAAAGTTGTGTAGCACAGTCGGTGTAGTGGTTAGGCAATGGCTCTAGTGACGTGAGTGGGATGTCCCGAGTTCAAATCCTGATCCCCGCCACATTTTTAAGGTTTTTTTTCCCATCCCCAAATAAATATGAATATTCTTCTTTTATTATTTTGATATGTCTCAAACATTTTATTGCAGAGTATTACTTTTTCTTTTTCAGATTTGTGGCTCTGGAGGATTTTTTTTAAAGGGAAATAAAGTCCGAAATTATTAAATGGTCTGATTCCCATCTTGTAAATACAAAGTAACAACGATAATATTGGCATGGAGCCAGACTAAAATTTGTCACCGGAAAATGTTTAAGTACAAAAAAAGTACTGCGCATGTTCAGTGCATATCCGGCAAACTAACGTTTACTGAAGGTTTGCCGTCTTCGGCAAAATATCCACTGCCTTCTTTTTAATTGTATTATTTACAATGTCTGTTGAATTCTTTCTCCATCATGTCCATCTTCTCAACCCTGTAAAGTGTCATTGTTTAGTTTGTTATACATGTACTGTATTTCGTCTAACTTATCCAATTTAATTTACAACTTGTACAATTATCAAATAGAGGAAAGGGTTTGAATTTTTGAGAGAAATTTGAGGGTAAAATGATGATGGCAACAACAAAACGCACCATGAAAATAAAGATGGCGATCACTGCGATGTACCGGGAACACACAATACCGCGCTGAGTCGCGTGACACCAATGGTAAAACGCGTACAAAAATCATAATTTCTATCTCAAGTCAGAGAGTGTTTCAAAATGACAAAAAAAGTTGTCATTACTCCATTAGAATTGAGAAAAGTCTGTTTTATGTTGAAAACATCATTTTGGAATGATAAAAAACACCCTTGACTCTAATTTGATCATTACTACATCATGTGCACAGTACCGATACATGTACGGTAAAGAGGGGTCGTACGTACACTACACGATCACCCCTCCCTGCAGGTATATGTACCGCAGACTGGGACCTTAAGTGCTCAAAAAGATGCAAAAGAAGATCAGGCCAACTTTACTCACTATTTAGCCAGCAAATTTCTCCAAAACTTTCAATGGGCACAGAAAAGGTCCTCAGTATTTCACCGACCAAGTTTGAAGACTCAATTCAATATTTAAAGGAGACTTTTCTTAAATATATATGGCAGTGGCTTGCACATGAGAGGGAAGTCAAGTGATTTCAAAATGAGGCTAAAGACTAGACTTGTACATGTCCATCCATGGTCCAACTGTTTGACAAGACTGACTTCTTCATTCATTGTCATTAGTCAGGTGCCTGACTATGGAGAAATGTGTAGAAATAGTGACCTAGTACCCGACATCCTAGATATTTCTTTTGGCACAGTCAGCTGACAGTTCATTGATGCAGTACTGAAGAGTTGTTGGACTGGTTGTTACAGATGCCAGTCTATTTTCTTGTATGCATGTTTTTAGTCCCTTAAGTTTTGGGACTCTCATACACAGTATTGAGAGTCCCAAATTTTCGGACTACATGTACACGTTATGTACGGTAGACTGTTGAAATTTGTTAAAATGAAATCTACACTTGTCATGCTTGTCATATAGATTTGTGCAAGATAATTTAAACCCTAACCGCCCTGAATCCTTCAAAATCCTCTTTGTCAAATTGGAGGAATTTGGAGGATTGAGGTTACATGGCAACTGGATTATGCTTGAAATCCTCTGTACTGCTCCAGGATGTCACTGGCCAAGCCTCAACATATTGATAGTGACTGCCGCAGGATTTTGCAGGATTGAGGCATTGGTCACCCCTCCGAGGACCATATTCAAGAAATAATGGAGGAATTTGCAGGATTGAGGCTATATTTTTCCATGAGGCCAGTTGGAGGATTTTGCAGGATTGAGGCTACACATCCTAGCAAAAAGGCCTAGGGAGTTAGGGTTAAGAAAAATGTTATCACAGATTTTTTTAATGCTTTGTAAATGTTGATTGGATGAACAGAATGAATTAATATTCCTGTTTATACATGATCATACATGTATACAATGTTTGCAAGTCCGTAAGTCCGCAAGTCTGAAAAATGCTATCGCAGTTTTTTAATGCTTGCATTTTATATCAGGTTAGTGAACACAGGAATATTTATATTTTCATTTTATGGACGGTGACACAAAACGATAAACATTAACCTAAATACACACGTAAGCAAGCATTTTTCGTCAGCACTTCAAACTCTCGTAAACTCCGAACTTCAAACATCCTGTTTGTTTTTTGATCGAGCGATTCGTTCGGTTTCATTTTCCCTTCGACCGTGTGGTATTTCAAAGAACAACTGCAACTGGATTCTTCTATACTGACTCATAAAATATTGTTTTGTCTGTTTATTTGTCTTTCTGATTTTTGTTTATCTGTTATCTCCATGTACATACGTGTTCTGTTTATAATTTACATTTTTTTTTTCACCTCAAATGCGTACATCGTTATGCCAGATGGCGTAATAATTTGCATATCTTGCATGAAAACAAGTGGTTGATTCCTCATTGTGTTTACATGTACATGTATGTACAGTACAGTAGCTTACACAACTGTGTTTTAAAAGGGAAAATACAACATTTGCAAACATTAAAAATAAAACTACATGTACCAAATCATTTTGAAATACCTTGCTGGACTGTTAGTGAATGACAGTGTAAAGCATCCTGTAAAACCATGGCACCTGGTATACTGTCATTTTCAAGAAAAGTGGTATTTTTGTATCAATTTCCAATGCTGGTCAGCCGACCAGCGTTGGAAACAACTTAAATACTGGTCCCAATTGACCATCACACTTGTTTGCAATCGATTACACACCTATGAACGGGTACATGCCAGCTAGACTGGTTCCCTGACCTTACAATTCCCCAATGTATGTAAACTGCTCTGTTTCTTCTTAATGGAGTCAGGGAACCAGACTACAGGAAAATGATTGTTTTTCTTGGTTTTTATAGCATTTTCGATCCCAAAACCTCAAAAAAAGTCAGTGTAACTATATTTGCTATACATGTATATTTCCAACCACCCAGTTCCATCCATTTCTGAAAATTACAGCAAAAACAAATGATGTATATTCCCTTTAAATTTGATAGCATGGAATCAAATAGTCGTGGCCCTAGACATCAGTGATCAAGAGCATTAGTTGCAATGTTCTGTAGCGCTCTTGCATAATCTAATTTTTACATTCTCTTACTAACGTCTTGGTCATTTTATAGCTATGGGGGCGTGGCCATTTTGTGTAAATAGGACCGTCTGTATAAATTCGAACAAAACGGCAGTTCCTATTTGCCGCAATGGTCGCGCCCTCACACGGGTCAGGGGTGTCACTGCGTCGCAAACGTTTACCACCATCTGTGAGCCATTGCAATTTGTCGATCGCTGATTGGTTCCCTAGGAAAACGAAATGATGCTGGGTCACCGTACGTACATGTGTACATGTATTAAGCCTAGCCCGTATTATTGGGCGAGCCATTGAACCATATTTTCTCGATCGCTGATTGGGTCCCTAGGAAAGCGATGATGCTGGATCACCGCACGTACATGTATATCCCCCGTATGTTTACAACCGTTGGACGAGCCATTCAACCATATCGTGACTGCTGATTAGTTCCCTAGGAAAGCCTAGGGAGAAAATGAAAAAAAGTTGAACCGCTGATACGAAATGGCCAAAATGTTAGTGCGAGTAAGCCCGCTGGTCCAATTGTTGTGCCATTAGAGGGCGCACCACTGTCCACTATCGATCACTAGCGGCTTGGGCCAAGACTAGGAATCACACTGATCGTGTTTCTAATTGGTCCAGAAGGCAAGTGGTAAAATGCCTCACCCGTCACAGGGCTGCCTACTTTGAGTAAAAGCCGAGAGTGAGAATTTGGCGACGGAGCTTGATCAGAACTAATGCGAGCGCAAAGCCAGCCCTAAGCCCCATTGGCGTGGGTTTGGGGCTCGCGTAAGGCCCCCTAACATGCCTAACAACTTTGGACTCTAGATGGATCTTTGGATTGCTCTGTTGTGCGATCTGAGGCAATTTCTTACCACTTTAACAAATTGTTGTTGAGCAAAAGATCATTTAAAACATCATTTTTGAGTTTTATTTATTTAATTGTTTTAGTGTGAGAAATCTCATGTGTGTGTGAGAGCATGAGAATAACCAGAAATGCGTGAGTCTCACGCTCAGCGCATGAGAGTTGGCAGGCCTGCTGTAGTAACTCTCCTTTTGTTTGATTAGTCACAGACAGTCAAAAATTTAAGGCGCAGCTGGCTTATCATTCTTCTACAGTCAAAGCGCAGCTAAATGTACAAAGTTTATCAGGTTTCATAACAATCACAGCCAGTCAATCCTGCTTTATGAAGGCAGGGAGCACTCAACTGTTAGAAACAGTCACCTGATTTTGACTGCTGGGCTGGCCTTGTTGAAATTATACAGCGTGTCCCCAAAAAAATGTCCCTCTGATAGACTGCTAAATTAATTCGAAAATGAAGTATTATTCTCAATTTAGTGCTCAGATTAAGAAAGCCCATTTAATTTTGTAACTTCTGTGAAAATTTCATTGGTCTCGCTTCATTGGTTTTGAATACACAGTCTATTATGTAACAGCAGTGCTTTTCAGCCCATTCCAAGTTTGCAGGTGGAAGGATGTGCAGGAGGACAATAAAGGTTTACAAGCTGGACATTGAAGAACAAACCATAAGTGGAACACACCCTGTGAAAGCAAACACGACCACTGGAACTGAACTTTGATTAGTTTTCATTTAAAAAAGTAAATGAACTTGCCTTTAGTTACTTAATAACAAAAACAAGAACACAGTTGTTGAGATAAAAGTGAAGCATGGAATAAGGTATGGTATGTCTGTAGTGTGCATTTCTTTTTATCAAACTTGGAATGGGCCGGAAAACACTGCTGTTACATAAAAGCCTGTGTATTCAAAACCAATGAAGCGAGACCGTTGAAATTTTCACAGGAACTACAAAATTAAGTGGGCTTTCTAATTTATATGTAAACTTAATTGAGTATAAAACTTGATTTTGGTAATTATTCTGTGGTCCATGAGAGGGACATTTTTTTTTGGGACACGCTGTATACCGGACAGAGGGTGACTGCTGTATGTTCCGACACCCCTATGTTCCGACAACCTACATGTAGACATGGTAGATTGTGTTACTCCCGGTTAGGTTTAGGGTTAGGGTTTAGGGTTAGGAATAGGAAGATGTGCAGTCGGAACATAGGGGTGTCGGAACATAGAGGTGTAACCGGACGGAGAGGGAGGGCATTTAGTTTCAAAAGCTCATATGATCTTGGAATTTTGCCAAATACTGGTATACATTTGTATACTATTGTAACAACTGAAATTTTCCATTGGTCATGCTTAGTTGATTCTCAGGACCAATCTATTGAAAGCGCCGCTGATCAATGCTGTTGGGACCGATCACACACAGCCTCGACGGTCTGACATGCGTGTTCAACAGTCCGTCATGTGTGCACGTGTATGACGCACGCAGCTTCAAACTGTAGTGTTGCGCAAGAGAGGTGCACATGTTGTCGCCCACATGCTAGTGGGCGGGGCTGAATGGGTCAGTGTATTTGTGGGCGGGTCCAGTCTGTAACTTTCAAGTGTAAATGTCGCCAATGTACAGGTATAGGCAGTGAGTGAAGCAGATGATTATACTGGTATTGAAATGAAAGCTTGACTTTCATTTGCAGGTTTGTACACGTACATGCACGTGTACACGTACGAGACAGCTACATTACATGTATGTAGGCTTGTACATGTAAAAGACACAGACAAGAAGCCGTCATGTGCCAAGGAAAAGGACCCACCTTCTATGCAAATATTCCATGCCCAAGTTGTCCTTTCAGTCAAAATCAAGCAAGTTAAGAATTCCCAGCCTATAAAGCAGGATTGACTGGCAACTTACAAAATGTACATGTACATGTAACGTGATACAGCTGTGCTTTGACTGTTGGTGATTGATACGCCAGCTGTGCCTACCACTGCTTTTGTCTATTGACTGAATTTGACGAGTCACGGTGCTTGCGTGAAATATGATCTGACTTGTGGGTGACTAGCCTGTGTAAAAGGCATGGCAGGGGAATGGGATTGATTTTTTTCTGTGACTGTTCAGATACATGTAGCAGGAGGATTAATGTCAGTACTAATAATTAGTAATGTGTAAAGGCACTGAACAAAAGAGTCATAAAAGAAGCAGTACAGCACCAGACACAAATTTACATTAAGTACATAACCAGCAAGTATTCGTAATCCACAAGCGTGAACATGTGTACATGTACATCGTACATGATGAACGCTGTACGCTGCATGTACCTTCCTCCTAATTTTTTGTTTTGAATCCTATAATATTCATGAGCAAACAATTCATACTACCAGCATGATGTTTGCAGATATATTAATTTTCTACGTCACGAAAGCCTTGAACAAATCCATTAATCAAACACAGAGATCCACGGCTGTACATCGGATAAAAACCAGGCTAAGTTTAATTGCGCTATATCCAGTATTGACTTTATAACAGCCAAATTTCCTTTGGGACTGTTTACTGCAAACAAGGGCACGGTTTCAGCATTTTTCAAGGGGAAAATGTCTGCTTTTGACCCTGACAATACATACTGTAAGTGTGTCTGTCACGTTCCGCCATATCAGGTCATTGTGCAGATTTGACACGAACTACGTGATATTCAATTTTGTGGAATGAGGTCACTAGTTTTAACGAAGGTCATGCTTTGTACACATGACAGGTAAAGGGAATAAAGCGTGGTTGCATTTCAGGGAATTGTCAAAAGAGATTCTGGTGGGTGAGTGAGTAATGATTTACTTGTGCCTCAGATTTTGATTCGGAAAAAAAAATAGGAAAGAATGAATGTGAATTTATTTTAAAGATATAGTCCATCATTTGTAATTTGTGCATTTTGTTCGTTTGAAGCAACAAAAGTGTTCAAAATCTAACGAAGGATACTGAACAACTAACCTGATGAAGTTTCAGCTCAGCTTCAGCTGTATATTCCGAGAAAAACAGCATTCTAGAATCTCAATTTCAAATCAAAAGTTGCTGAATCATGTTTTGAATTGTTTTGAATTGCAGCTATATGCCATGTCGCGCACTGATCCGACGAATTATAGCAACCGCGCGCGCCTGTGCGTCGTGCCAATGCTTGCGCGCGCTGCACCGAATTACAAAACGAACTACTAATTTAAATTTTCCCACGGTGCGTCTTAAGACGCACCGTTGGAAAGGCCTTCTTTCGTTGATTACTTCAAAATGATAGCTTGTCAGAAAGATTAATTTTACAGGGAGTTTAGTCCACTTACTATCTTTCAACAAATTATGTTTTTCAACAATAATACGCCAGTTACTTTTTCGGATGGCTGCAAATGATGGACTAGGCCTATAGCTTTAAGTCATTTGCTGGTCAATTCTGATGTGACATACATGTATGTGGGACACAGACGCACTACATGGACATTATTCGTGTTCCACTTGCACTCGCGGGTACCTACATGTAATAATAGTACATGTATGTATTTCATTGAAACATACTTTACTTCTGACAATGTTATGATAGGCGCATAACATACCGGTAACAGCCAAAAAGTTGAATGAACCTTTTTTTTTTCTTAAAAATTGTACTCACTGATGGGTTTTATCAAAATTAAAATTCACTTTATGACTATGACTTTTTATTATATGCACACTGTTGAATTGTCAAAAATGAACATACATGTACATGCGAAACTGCCCCGCGTTTTATATGTATTGTACATAAAGAAATACTAAACGTACATGTACGTGGTTCTTGATTGTACACAACATGACCAATGTACATGTACATGTACACGTTACCTAAATTTAATGTCCCTGTACATGTACACGTGTATGATTTTGGTGTATGTCTCCAATTGTGCAATACATATGTAGGGCAAATGGAAAAAGTTCAGACTGAAATTCGCATAGATTTGAATACCCTATTCAATCAGTAATAAAAAAAAAAAAATGGCAAAAAAAATAATAATAATAATTCGACCTACATTTGTACCTAACCTATTTTTGAAAGGCATGTAATCGGTAGCAGAACTAAATTTTTTTGGCCTTTCTGGATAGACCAGTAAAATCTTTCTGTATTGCTCATGCATTGAACAACAATTAAATATAAAATTAAAGATGTATCCCTGTATTTTATTTATTTATTTCCTGTTTTATTTTACCAGGCATGCCAGGGTAGCCCCATCAGATATCTAAGAACTGTTCTCCCTGGGGGCCCTGGATTAAAACAATACAAATTACAGGACAATAAAAACTAGTTAGTTATTAAAAAAAATACAGTTTACACACGGATAATGCATACATGTACATTTACATTTTCCCCAACTGAATATTTGAGTAAGTAGAAGGCCCTAATTCATGATTTTAATTTCCCCCAGAATACATGTATATGTGGCAAGTTGTATAAATATTTATAAGAAATTTATTTCTTAAGGTTATATGTCGCGTCGCTCAAATGTAAATCAACAATTTACAGGTTAAACCTTGACTTAATATTCTCATATTCTGAAGCTCGTAAACCATGCATATAAAATGTTACTGTTGACAGTATTTGTACACTATACAAGACCCTAAGGCCAAAAAAAAAAAGTCTCCGGTTTCTGGTATGGAGATTGCCCAAAAAAGTGGTGCGGCGACGCAGCCTTTTTTTTTTTTTTACCTGATTTTTTGGCTTCAAATGTCAGCTGATGACTGCAAATGGTGCCCAACTAAACTTAGTGCAAATACATGTATGGGAGTCCAGAGAGGCCACATAACATGCATAAAGCTTATTCTCGATCATAAGCCCATCTAAAAACACGTTAAAATTGTGCAGCAGCAGGAATCAAGTCAAACCAGTGAGTTTGGCGGTTTTGAGACATCATCTTTCATTGAAAAAAACAACGTTTTCATTTTGCCGACGCGCATGGCTACGGCGACGCGCGCGCATACCAGAAACCGGAGACTTTTTTTTTTTGGCCTACATGTACATGTAAGTGGTATAGAGTGTCAGTCCAACCTGTACATGTACATGTACACATGTATGTAATAAATTATACACTACATTGGTAGCATTTTTTTGTAGGAAAGTACAGAAAATGCTTTGTTCTGCAAAATCTCAAACGTGGGAGACATCGGTCGCCATTAACCCTAATTCCTCGAGCACTTTTACTGGGAAGTATCTTGAATTCCCCAAAATCCACCAATTTTGTCATGCAAATTTTTTTGTTGGAGTCCTGAGTCCATCAGAATCCGCCAGTGAGTCCATCAGAATCCACCAATGTAGTACATGTACGTACATATACCTCATACAAATGTACAGACCAAACATATAGCCAAGGAGTTAAACGTGTTGAGATCCCGAATCCATCAAAGTACCCTAACTACATGTACTCAATATGGAGGTATCCTGAATCCATCAAAATCCTGCAGCACCGCTTGTTGTCCTTCATCCATAAAAATCCCCCAATTCTTTTAAGGGATTCCCAGAACTTAAACTTTGGCTCTCGTTTCAGCTCCTGAAGATTTAACATGCGACTGATTTCCACAAAATGAGTCTTAACAGCTTCAGGATTTGCTTTTACTTTTAGGTTTTGCATATGCAGTAGAGAACATTAACTGCTTAAAAGTGCAGTCCATCATTTGTAATTTGTGCATTTTGTTCATTTGAAGCAACAAACGTGCTCAAGATCTAAAGAAGGGTGCTGAACAACTAACCTGATTAAGTTTTAGATCAGCTTCAGCTGTATTTTTCGAGAAAAACAGCATTCTAGGATCTCGATTTCAAATCAAGTTGCTGAATCATGTTTTAAATTGGGCCTAAATTCAGCGTCCGATGTCGCGCACTGATCCGACGAATTAAAGCAACCGCGCGTGCGTGTGCGTCATGTCAACGCTGAAAAGAATAAACTGAACTACTAACGGAAATTTCCAACGGTGCGTCTTTAGACACATTGTTGGAAAGGCCTTCTTTCGTTGATTTCTTCAAAATGACAGCGTTCCAGAAAGAAGAATTTCACAGGGAGTTTAGTTCCCTTACTATCTTTCAACCAAGTATGTTTTTCAGCAATAATAACGTCAGTTACTTTTTGGATTGCTGATGAAAATCCTGACCGTTCAATTGAGTTCCTTTCTTTCTTTTTTTTGCCCACAGTTACTACGTGCGTACACGTCCTTGACTCGACTTTGAAGCAGATTATCTCTCCATTTACCACAAAACATCTTGGGAGCTCCGTTCCGCAGGACACAGAAGACACCTTGTTTTGTCCCTACGTGCCCTAGACGTAGCCATTAGCGATGAGGTTCCCAACAGCATGCGTGTGCTTGCTCTTAATAGCTGGTAAGTGTTTTGTCAAAGTTTACCACAGAAACGGTCCCCAACCGTTATCTGATAAATTTTGAGGGAGTTCCACTAATAAAATCATGTCATTGCATTGACTGATGAAGGAAGATTTATTTGGAAGTTTGAAGGGAGAAATCGAGTACCTGTAGAGTGAATACTTGTCGTGGTGTCATAAATTTGTGTTGATGTTCACTATTGCGGCAAGTACTAACAAGCGTCAATACATGTTGGGAAAAATGTTACCGTGTTTTTATTTTGATTTTACTAGTTTCCTCGAGGGGAGCAGCGCAGACGACTCAACCGCCAACAAAGCCACCCACTGAAACACCTGCACCGGCTGGTACATCAGAAGCAGCAATACCAACAACGGCATCTAATCCAGCACAGACGCCAACAGCAGAGGTACCGACTCCATCGGCAATGGTTACACAACCGCCAAACCCGACTTCGCCCGGAGCAGTGGCAACGGATCCGCCTGCGACAGCAGCGCCCCAAGTGCCATCAGCAGCAGGATCTACTGCAGCGGCATCTGCAGCACCTCAAGTACCATCTTCAGAGGTACCAACACCAACTCCAGCGGCACCGACTGTGCCAACAACGGCAACGCCCCCACAACCAACAACAGAGGTACCCACACCGACCCCAGCAACACCAACACCAACACCAACAGGGACACCGACAACTGCTGCGCCGAACCCAACAGCAACGCCGACACCCTCTTTGTCATCAACAGCAGTTCCTTCTGTCCCAACAACTGCAGCGGTGACTCCGTCCGCAACGGCCACACCCCCTCCAGCATCCACAGAAGTACCAACACCAACAGCGGCACCAGTTACACCATCCACAGCAACAGCAGCTCCGTCAAAAACTGCAGCAGCTCCGACAGCTTCAGCACCCCCAACAACTGCAGCACCTCTGCCATCAACAGCAACACCTTCTCCACCATCAACGGCAGTACCGACTCCGACAGCGACCGCAGCATCATCCCCGAAACCCACGACGTACCCCTCGGCAACACCCACTCCACAGACCCCCACCGGCGGCCCGGACAAGGACCCTAAAAACCCTAGTTCCAGTTCCACGGGGGCCATCGTGGCCGTGGTGGTTTGCGTTGTCATTGTCCTCGGGCTGATTGCGGCATTCTTTGTCTACAGGCGGTAAGTACGCGACACAAGTTTCACTTTTCTAGACTGTGACGTCATGCCTTGTTGCAACAGGCAACAAAGCCACTCTTGAAAGCAATTTTAGTGCAGTGTGAAATATACCGATTGTTCAAATTTTTTGGTTATTAACCCTAACTCCCTAGCATGATCTAATTACTAGGAACCATACCCATCCTGGCAAATTCTAACACCATATTGGAAACTGCACACACATATCTCTGACTACGATTCTGGAGGTGTGCCCAACCCAATGTAAAAGACTGTCAGTTTAGGGGTTCTGTACCCATCCTGACAGATTCCAACAAAAATGCCATTAGGGTTTGATGGTTTGAGTTCTGTTTGGGTTAACTGAATATCTGATTAGAATTTAAAAAAAATGTATTCATAAATTTGAAAAATGTGAGTGGTCTCAAAAGATGATGAATAACGTCAACCGTGTGATTTTCAAGGTAGAGTAGGCCATTTATAATTTGTGCATTTTTTGGGTCGGAACCAACAAAAGTGCTCAATATCTAAAGACGGATGCTTAACAACTAACCTGATCAAGTTTTAGCTCTGTGAATGCCGTATATTTCGAGAAAACAGAACAAACATTACACAGTATTCTGGATCTTGATTTCAATACTAAGTTGCAGAGTCATATTGCGCCCTCTTGTGACACAATCTTAAAATCAGCATTCGGGACATGATTCTCTTTAAATGTCACCCATTCACAGACTGACCCAATTGCAAACGACCTACAACTTAGAATGCACGGGGACAGTTTCCTGAAAAGAAAAAAAAAATTGTCTCTTGACACATCTTTGAAAATGACTTTTTGTTGCTGTTTTCTTTGAAATGACAGCATGCCAGAAGGAATAATTTCACAGGGAATTTTAGTGTCGTTACTATCTTTAAAGGGAATATACATCATTTGCTTTTGCTGTAATTTTCAGAAATGGATGGAATTGGGGGGTTGGGATATATATAGCAAATATAGTTACACTGACTTTTTTGAGGTTTTGGGTTCGAAAATGCCATAAAAACCAAGAAAAACGATCATTTTCCTGCAGTCTGGTTCCCTGACTCCATATAAGAAGAAACAGAGCAGTTTACATACATTGGGGAATTGCAAGGTCAGGGAACCAGTCTAGCTGGCTCGTACCCGTTCATAGGTTTGTAATCGATTGCACACAAGTGCGATGGTCAATTGGGGCCAGTATTTGAAAAAAAAGCCAGTTGTTTCCAATGCTGATCGGCCGATCAACGTTGGAAATTGATACAAAAATACCACTTTTCTTGAAAATGACAGTATACAAGGTGCCATGATTTTACAGGATGCTTTACACTGTCATTCACTAACAGTCCAGCAAGGTATTTCAAAATGATTTGGTAGTTTTATTTTTTGATGTTTGCAAATGTTGTATTTTCCCTTTAAACCAAGTAACGTTTTTTTCACAATAATTTGGTCGGTTACTTTTTGGATAGCTGCAAGTGATCTACTCTACCTTTAATCTTACAAGTTGCGTGCTACAAAACGTTGTTTTGTACTAAACCAGCATTTCCTCTGTTATTAGTTATTAAATGCAATATTGGCGTGTGAAATATTATTTTAGAATTCCAGGATTCAGGAGTGAACCTGATATGCAACAATATATACTTTTTTATTTTCCTTCGTTAGGCACAAACTGAGAAATAACTACGGTCGTTTGAACGAAGACACAGAAGAAGGTGGTTGGTCGGCCTTTTCCAAGAACCCCATCTACAGAGGGGACAGGGTAAGTAAATTATTTCGCACTTAACACATTTTAAAGGCCCTCTGGATTTCCATGTTATAAAAATGTGTTTTCCATGTCGGGATAATCGTAAATTCAGTTCCAAGCATAAAACTGTGCAAAAAAATTGTGTTTCCATTACGTGTTTTATACTGTCATGTAGTTAAAGATATAGTCCATCATTTGTAATTTGTGCATTTTGTTCGTTTGAAGCAACAAAAGTGTTCAACAAAATCTAATGAAGGATACCGAACAACTAACCTGATGAAGTTTCAGCTCAGCTTCAGCTGTATATTCCGAGAAAAAAAAGCATTCTAGGATCTCAATTTCAAATCAAAAGTTGCTGAATCATGTATTGAATTGTTTTGAATTGCAGCTATACGCGATGTCGGGCACTGATCCGACGAATTATAGCAACCGCGCGCGCCTGTGCGTCGTGCCAATGCTTACGCTCGCTGCACCGAATAACAAAACGAACTACTAATTTAACTTTTCCTACGGTGCGTCTTAAGACGCACCGTTGAAAAGGCCTTCTTTCGTTGATTACTTCTAAATGACAGCTTGCCAGAAAGATTAATTTCACAGGGAGTTTAGTCCACTTACTATCTTTCAACCAGTATGTTTTTCAACAATAATACGCCAGTTACTTTTCGGATGGCTGCAAATGATGGACTATAGCTTTAATGTTCAATGAAATAATAACAATGTGGTGCTTATATAGCACTTTATACCAAACGTCTCAAAGCGCTTCACAGTTATTACCCCTGTTCATCAGGCCATGAGACCACTTTTTGCAGCAGGTCGAGATCGGCGCAATCTGGCCTCTTCCCTCACAGGTACCCATTTATACTCCTGGGTGGAGGCAATTATAGTAAAGTGTCTTGCCCAAGAACACAAGCATCATTTTCCCCGTCAGGGTTCGAACCCACGTTCCCTGGCACTGACTCTGCCAAAAACAGCAGCAACGGATCCGCCTGCTCCACAAAAGCAAACCAATAATTTTCTGTCCAATAGTTTTGCAATAGAATGTAAACAAATTTAACCGCACAAGCTGCACTTTGTGCTTATAATGAATGTTTAAAAAAATTGATTTCACTTCCTATGTTTTCAGTCAAATCATACATGATTACATAACCAGAAACGAGGATCGCAATAAACCTCTGTACTGATAACGGCACACTTTATTTAATACCTTGTGATTTGTCATGGGAGCCTGGTGGGGACGACGGTTTTGTAGCACCATAGAAAAGCGCACTCGTAAACAAAGTGTGACGTCATCAGTACAAAGGCTTGCTGACAATTTTCTATGCGTTTTACCCTGACGTGTAGTGTCGATATACACGTGTAGCAGAGAGCGAGTTGCCTGTGACGTCGCAAGACCACACAAAGTGATGACTTATCCTGTGTGCTAAGCATATCTGTTCACTTCTAATAATGAATATCTGTTAATTTTGCTTGTGTTTCTATCATCAACAGGATTATACACCTCTTTGAAGACCGCCATCACCATAGAAACAACAGCAGTGTGTTGCGTTTGGAGCAAAGTCGCAGTCTGCAAAGGATTGGGTGTGAGATACAATGGATCTTTGCAACGGGAGGTTCAGGTCTTGTATTTACTGAAAAGATTTTTTTTTTAAAGTTGGTTCCAGATCTGTGATCAGGTCCAATGCCTGTTCCATTTTTTGGGGGGTGATTTTTTGTTTTAAGGATACAAACAGTGCCTTTTTGGAGAGACGGATGTGTGTGCCCAATTATAGAATGATTTTTGGGATGTGGTTTCCTTAAAAAATAAAAATTCAAACGTTATTCTCTTTTGTGTATGTCCTGAATCAAGCAGCTTTTGGTCAAGCAGCTTTTATGCAGGGGTGAGTGTCGGACACGGGTACCGAGTACCCGACCGCTGATGTCAGGAACCGGTTCCAGATTATGGGATGGGGTACCTGCAACCACTTTTTTTAATTACTGAGTAGCTGCTCAGACAATGACAAAGGAAGGTTTTGGTTTTCCATTTGTGGGGAGTTTTCGAAAATGCAAACCAAGCTAAATGGAAAACCAAAACACATCTGTGTGCGTTTTAACACGCGACAGATGACGCTCGTGAAAGTTGCAGTTAACACCGTAATGCTACAAGTATAAAGCCCTTCGGACTGTTAAAGTTTTATAAATACGGACTAGAGTTCCTGAAAATCGAAGGAATTTGATATGACCGTCTTTTACGTATAGCCGGGTACCCGTGTTTTACTTCAGTCGGGTATCTGGTTTCCATACTACCCGTAAACGCACACCACTACTCTTGCAACACCTGAATTAATGTACAAAATCACAGGTGTTATGTTGTTACATTTTTGTCTTCATGTTTTTGTCTTATTTTATTGTTTTGCTGTGCGTACACCATATGTTGAAAATTTCAAAAATTCTGATACATTTCGTTACTCATATTGTTTTTTTGTTTGCTATACACGAAAGTATCGGTGATATTTTGTCATTGAGAAGTTCCTTTTCGAAATTGTTCTTACATGTAAGAATATTCTGCTGCATATATGTAAATTCTATGCTAATCTGTGTACATGTACAAGTACTTACATACATGTACTGGTACATGTTTGACTATTTCTTCAAGTCTCTATCGCGTTATGCATATTTTTGTTATTCGTTATCAGCTCAAGCAAAAGTTAGAAACTCGATGAAACATTAAAAAAATATAAGAGATTTTAAGCCTGTTAGATTAAAGAGAATATACAACATTTGTTTTTGCTGTAATTATCAGAAAATGATGGATTTGGTGGTTATTTTATAGCAAATATTGTTACACTGACTTGTTTGAAGTTTTGTGTTCGATTGATGCTGGAAAAACCAAGAAAAACAATCGCGGTCTTGTAGTCTGGTTCCCTGACACCACTCATGATGAAACTGAGCAATTTATAGGCATTGGGGAATTGTAAGGTCAGGGAACCAGGCTAGCTGGCTTGTACCCGTTCACAGGTGCGTAATCGATTGCAAACAAAATGCGGACTAACTAAATATGGTAAATTGGGGGCAGTATTTCAAAAGAGAGAGTTTTACTTCCAACGCTGGTTGGCCGACCATCATTTGAAATTGATACAAAAATACCACTTTTCTTTAAAATGTCAGCACACCGGGTGCCATGATTTTATCGGATGATTTAGACTGTCATTTACTAACAGTCCAGTGAGGTATTTCATAATAATTCGGTAGTTTTGTTTTTTGATGGTTGCAAATGTTTTATATTCCCTTTAAAGCTTTTCTATGATGTCATCTGAAAAGAAGCAGAAGAAATACTTTAACTCGGGTGTAATCAGATCTCGAAAGAGTTGATGATTTCAATATTTGATCTTATCTCCTACGTAACGGAAAATCTTGAAAATGGTCAAGTTTTACTGGCGCAGTTCGCACTTTTTGTTCTGCAAGAAATGTTGTGAGTTTTTTTTCACGTTTTCAGTATTGCATTATGGCTAATATTCGTACATACATGTATGTATTCTACAATTAGATGTTCGAGTTACGTTTTCATGTTTAATTATATGTTTTTGTTTTTAAAGTCTTCTTTCTGTGCAGTTGATTGTTAACTTTCCGCAGAATCTGCTACAAACTCTTAACTTTAATGAGGCTGTACAGTATTAATGCAACGCGTTATTGGATTAATGCAACTTGATGGGGAAATATTCTCGTCAAGAATTTCAGGGGGGAACATTTAAAGTAAAGTACATATATAATGCATGTATATTTGGGGAATTCATTTTGTTCACAAGGTAAAATTTTTAAACAGTAATGCATGTATATTTGGGGGTTTCATTTTGTTCATAAGATGGAATTTTGTATCGGAGTGATGTAAATTCAACTTTGGATTTTTGCTCTTTGCGGTGTATTTTGCATTACTCAATGTTGTCTTGAGTGCTTATGAGAAAACAAATTCATAAGCTAATACTCGGGTGGGACTCGAACCCACGACCTCCTGCTTACTAGTGCAGGCGTCTTACCACTTGACCACCGTGCTTGCTGGTATGATTTCAGTCAGTACGAGTATTTCAATGGTGGTGCCCCCCCCCCATTACATTATATTATTAATTACTTATTTGTATTCAATATGTGCTTGCATGCTCAATGGAGTAGCATGTTAGAAAACTCTATATTTTCATATTTTGTTTTTCTTGAAAAAAGTTTGTTTGGTAATTCTTTGGCTGACTTGCATGGCCTTTTCATTTTCATACATCGCTGCAGTGGGTAAAATCGCCTATACAGATTGTCAGATTATCTAAAGACAGAAAATTAACTACATTAAATACAAGTAATGAAAGTTTATGGTAAGAATAATTTTATGATGTGACGGATGGAATGGTCCATTTGTCATATGGAGTGGAACAGTCCGTCTGTTACCTCATGAAATTATTCTTACCATTGCACTCATAAACATTCATTATTTGTATAAAACATCGCCTGAATAAATCCTCGTCATCTGATTGGTAAAAGTGTGACCGTGCAATGGAACTTCTATTTACCGTTGGATAAAACTTCTATTTTTGCTGTGCGGCTGAGCTGTAGGTTGGAATGAATAATTTAACGACATGTGATTAACGACCCACCAATCAAATGATGGGGATTTATTCAGGCATGGTACAAATACTACATGGAGTGTTAATTAACACACACTGCAGATCATATGTAGATAGAGAACTAAAAAAATGTTCATAAAATAGATTTTATAGTGCTGTTTATAGCTTCGTTTTTATCTAACAGAAAACATTATCGGGCAAAATAGCTGCATTTTATAGAATGTATTTAAACTTGTGGGATGAGTGAAAAGAACAAACCAAAAACTATTTTTGACTTGCTTCTAATTACATGTACATGTAGGTAATTGTTCAATCTTTGATATTTTGTTCGCTCGGAGAATACTTTGATTGAAATTTGAGAATTTAGTAGAAAAAAAATCCACTTTATTTCAAGGAGTGAGTGTTTTATAGCAATAGTCCATTTTTGTCGTTGTCTTTGTGAAATTGATAGAAATTTAATGTATGGGGATTGTTCTTCGGTGGCTAGTTCACGGTGAAAGTAAAAGAATCTGTCAAAAGAGGGGCAAGTTTAGAGCTAATGCCTCTTAGACATTTTGATACTTGAAATTTGTGTTTAGGAGTCGTTTGAGAGCTGATCACCCAAATAATGAGTGATATTGGTACAGTAGATTGTCAAGAAATTAACATAATTATGCATCCGTAATTTTTGTAAATATGTGCAGTACGTAGATACATCTTGCCTTGCTCATTAGTATAGAGTACTCAGTTTCAGCCATCTTTGTCTGATTCCCTGAAGCCAAACCTTAACAATCAGCGGAAGGGCTCTTGATGTGTTCAGCACCAGACTGTTTTGGTTGATTAGCGCCATTGAAAGTTTCACAGGATGTTTGAGAAACCTGGCCTTCATCTCCAGGTTCGCCTCTACATGTATCTCTGGTTTATCAATAAATTAGAAGCTTTTAAAAAAAAATAAGATTGAGTGAAAGAACTTAAATGTCCAATAATCGCATGAATGAATTTCTTTAAAACCTGCATGTGATGAAAAAAAATTTGATTGATTTTGTCTAAAGAAAGTAACTAAGTTACATATTGCTTAATTTCTTGTTTATGTTTTGTTCCTATTTATGTTGACGTCAAAGTTCAGAGTTCTTTTCAGATTCACTTATAATTGTTATAAGGCAAAGTGAAAAAAAACTAGTTTCTCGTCTGGGATTTTGAAGAAATGAAGAAGGTAGCCTTTTTTTTTGAAAAAAAAACAAAAAAATTCCAAAAAAATCCAAGATGGCGGGTGGATTCTACCATTTCCAAAATGGCGGACAGATTGTACCATTTCCAAGATGGCGGACAGATTGTACCATTTCCAAGATGGCGAATGGATTCTACCATTTCCTAGATAGAAGACGGATTCTACCATTTTCTCGACTCGTTTGCTGATATATTATTTTGTGTAGAAAGGAGCTGTCCCGCTTTCTACCAGATTTTGAACTGGCATACCTCACTGTAATTTTGTTGGAAATGAATAAAAATTAAACTATTATTGCAAAAATACGATTTAAAAAAAATAGAGGCTTGCGGGAAAAGGAAGCGAGTGGACACAGAAACTCATTATTTTTTTTAACTTTGCCTAACTCTAATTTAGTTCACGTAGTGTTACTGTGTTATTCTTCTTTAATATCTTTAAGCCTTTAAGGCAATCTTTCTCCACATGGAAATTTCAATTGTTTGTTAGATAATTTAATAACAGTTAACCCAGAACCAAAAAAGTGCAAGATGTATTGATAATGATTAGTATATGCCAAATTGTAACAATGAATGTAATGTACTCGGAATTTATTATACCACGGCTCGTATATATGATTAATTAATCTGGTTTTTAAGTGGTTAACATCACAGTGTATGTAAAAGTAATAATAATAATAAAAATAATAATGATAATTTCCCAATTTCAATAAACTAATGAATGTATTAATGGTTATTAACCTAGAAGTCATATTTTTGTTTGTATAAATCGGTTTAAGCTAGGTATATTCATATCATAATCAAATAATACAAAGAATGATAACAAAAACTGGTTCACAGCTGAATGGTATTGCATTGGGGAAAACTGGAAAATGGCTTCAACTTTTAAGGTAAAAAGGGAAGAAAGCAAAGTTTTTCAATATTTGTTTAAATAAAAATTCGTGAAAAACATTATGCATTGACTTCATGCGAATTCATTTACATCCAGTAATTTGTCTACTATCCGTTCTATTTTTGAGTTTTCACCCCGAAAAAAAAAAATGTTTTCAATTTTTTTCTAGCAATACAAAAGTTATTCACTTTTTAATGAAACATCGATGGAAAATATCAGCAAAAGTTAAAAGTCACGGAATGATTGATCACTTGGCAACTTCAAGATATCGCGGCCCAACCATGAACCGATCCAGTAAGCACCACCCCATGGTGTTCTGACCAATCACAGCCGTCATTATGTCCGACGTGCGTGCACGCGAGTATGATGCGCGCGGCAGGAAAATGCAGCAGCATTGGAGAGGAGCACGTGTTAATTTGCTCAGTACGCAGTGGGCGGGGCTTACTGGATCGGTCCATAAGGGTGCAGACCAGTAAATCGGTCCGAAATTGCCTGCGCCGGCCAAATCACGATTTGCATGCCCTCAAAATCTTCGGTATTTGAGCATGCGGAGCCCATGAACTTGAGGTTTTGTAAAAAATGGTGGGTGCCGTGTGATACAGGACTTGGGCTTGCAGTTCTGTGTAATTTTGATGTAATTTGGACCCTAAAAGCGCTCTACTGCAGTGGAGTGTAGGTGTTTTCGTATTTTTCCCGAATTTTTGAAGTGGGAGCATTTACCATTGGGGTCAATGGAAGTTTATTTACTGGTCTGCTACCATAATTCAGTTCTTGCAGAGTACACAGATTCGTGGCGTCCCTCGACCGATTTTGAAGGGATTGGGGGGGGGGGCAAGAAATTTGCCGAACGTGCGAGTACACAATAAGCTCTGGCCGTCTTACATGAAAGTCTTGCATGAAATCTGTGAAAATGATCCCCGCCGGAGCTTAAAAATGCGACACTGATTGCACATTATGGAACACCACGCTTGACATTTAAACCTAGATATATAGCTAGCGATCGGTGATAAATACCTCGTGACCATAACATTACTGCATATATTTGGCCTCTTTTCATAACTTCTTTCCGAATTGTTAAAGGCCATTTTGTTGAGTGGCCTATTTAATTGATTTGTTTTATTTGAAAATTAAACTTTGGTAGTTATATTTTATGGGAAACTTAGGGGCATTATTTCGGTAAATTTTTCGGGGACATGCAGACAGGCAGACGGGCTGATGGGCTGACCGACCACCAAGTGACATGGAGAAGCTCCTGCCAGAGCTAACAAAGGAGGGGGAAGTGGAGTTGGAAAAAACTTTATCATGTACTGGTGGCGCTGTTCAAACGGACGATCTTTGCTCGGACAAGAACACGAATTTCGCGACAAAACAAATATGGTGGGGGGGGGGGCATAATAGTGCATTCCATTTTTCACCTAACTCCTGCACCGCACAATTCAGTGCAAACCTAGAAGAAAAAAATAGTGGTTGGCTTTTCATCCATTTATTACTTTGTTAGGGAGTAAAGTTTGCTGCATTATTTTTTTGAAGTCCTTTGGTGTCTATTGACATCAGGAGGGAAACTGGCGTAGTATTTTTTTTATTGTAATGTTTGTGAAGAAAATTTGTCCAAGGGTTGTTCCAACCTACGCGTGGAGGTAGGAAATTTACACCCTGAAATTGTGAGTGGCATCACTTTTCTTGATACCTACGCATGTGTATCAAGCAGATTGCGGTCAAAATTATGACCACCCCCACCACCAAGTGAGTTGGTCCACAAGTTATCGGAATCGCACAAAGCGGTGCAAATTCTAAAAGATAAAATATGATAATCCTGTCTGAAAAACAAACAAACAAACAAACAAACAAACAAACAAACAACTATTTACGACCAGTCTCCAAATGCACTGACGTATAGCAAGCAACATTCTAGACAGTTATTTGGACGTGAGACGTTTCGGGGCAGGTATAAGTGCACGTCGATTGGAAATCATATATTTGCTGGGGACCCATTTTTGAAACGAAAACCTTTGGTAATAAAATTTCACAATAGAGGACATTTTATCAAAAGTTTTATGAGTTTTGCTTCGTCTGGATTGGGTTTTGCAAAACTTACCAAAAAAAACCGGATTGTGAACTGATTTCAAAAATCTAGATTTATATCAACGTTGCGTTATTGCTTAATACTACGAGTCAATCATGATTCGAGATATTTCTAATGTATTAACAAAATGTACCGATTGTATGTTTGCCAATTTTTCTGTTCTAAACATTCAAGCCACGTTTAACTTAGTTTTTTTGTTTTCTATCATTACACATGTATACACAGTGGCGAACTATAGGATTTTTTGAATGGGGTGGGGGGGGGGAGTCCATATTTGTCAAGGGACGCATAAGACTAAAAGTCCTGAAGTAAGCAACGAATCAGCAACTATTGAGTTGACGAGTTTAAAGAATTTTCGTTTTTTCCCCTTCAATTTGAACAATTGAGCAAAATCGGGGGTGGGGGAGGCGGCCACCCCTTGGATTCGTCCCAATTTTATACAGGCACCTGACGGCACTGGAACGCAATGTTTTTTGTTTTCCTTTTTATGCAGCGAATGCAAGTTCGACGGAATGTACACCGTACGACCATAAGTCGTAATATTTAAGTACGTTACTTGTTGCAGAAAAGTCCCCCCCTTTCTAGTTTGGTTGATTTCTCGGCACTTTGTCACTTATTGTGTTTGGTGCGCGTAATATCTTACCAACAGCTGTTTCGTGGATAAACTGATTCGTGGAATCCAAGTATATATTACGATGTATCGACTAAAGCCAAAAGGTATGAGGACTCATGCCATATTTTCAATGGGGAGCGCCACTAAAATCCTAAAATCATTCACACTATATTAACTACAAATGCACCCTTGTCACGACTATTTCTTTAGGGGGAGACCGTTCACATGTACATCACAATCCTTCTTTTGCTTATGCAATTTTTTTTAAAGGAATTTATTTGGGGGGGGGGGGGGGCTAGACAAAAAAATTTGGGGGGCTAAATCCCCCCTAGCCCCCCGTAGAACCGCGCCTGCATTGTTTACGTCCCTACGGTCCCGTAGGAACTGAACACGTGTTTTTTTAAGATTGGAAGTTGTTTTCACGTAAGAGGTGCACTGCTGGCAAAAGGAATATACCTCTTGAAATAATAGATAGGTCAATTAAGCCCAGCCCAATGGTGTTGACCAATCACGGCCGCGATTAATGATCGACAAAATGCGTGCACGCGCGTATGACGCGCGCTGCTATCATACAAATGCTGCATTGGGGAAAGCACACGTGATGTTGCCCATGCGCGTACTGGGCGGGGTCTAAATGGATGGGTCTATTAACTCGCAGGGTTCGATGTAATTATTCAATAAAATAAAGGAGGAAAATGATAATGTAGCAATCAGTTTTGGCGAAAATCTTTGGGAGTGTTCCTCGCTAAATCAACAAACTGAAGTCAGTGACTGAATTGCTTCTACTATTTTTAACCGCAATTTAGTTTTCCAAAATTCCCAAAGCACAGGTAGGTCTAATTAGTTTTTGCAAGAAAAAAGTTCAATTATCATTTTGTAAACTTTGGATTCGAGACAGGAAGAGTACAAAGTCGTGGCTTCATCTTGTCAACAAACAAAAACTGTTTTTGGATCTGTAACACATGCCAGTATAGGTACATGATATCAGTTGCAACCAAATCAGACCTATATTTTTTAGATATAGGTGCTAGAAAAATGCCCCTTTAATGTGAGGCCACATGACTTGTGATGGCGCCATCATGACGTCACTTATTAGGGAATGTACATCATTGGCTTTTGCTGTGATTTTCAGAAATGAATTATTTAGAGGGTTAGTATAATAGATCAAATATTGTTACGCTGACATGTTGAAGTTTTGTGTTCGAAAATGCTGGAAAAACTAAGAAAAACAAAAATGTTCAAGTAGCCTGGTTCCCTGACTCCACTAAAGATGAAATAGATCAAAAATGCCTAAACATTGTAAGATAAGAGAACCACTCTAGCTGGCCTGCAACCTGTTCATGAACATGGAACAAATAGCAAACAAAATTTGGACTGGAAAAAAATAGTAAATTTGGAGCAGTAGTTGAAAAATAGATGGAAATGTATACAAAAGTATCCATTTTCTTAAAAATGACTTTACACCAGGTGCCATAATTTTGCAGGATGCTTTAGACTGTCATTTACCAACATCCTAGTAATGTATTTCGTAACAACTTGGTACTTTTTATTTTTTGATGTTTGCAAATGTTGTATTTTCTCTTAAAATATTCACCTATAACAGCTAGATCCCTGTCTATGTATAGTACATACCAGTATTCAACCCAGTCAGACTTGTATTTCAGCAGATAAAAAGCCTTGAAAATGCACCTTTAATGTGACGTCATGTGACACAGAATGATCTCATTAGGAAGAAAATGTTCGCAGCCATCGGTGGGTGGTGGTCTATGTGCATGCCAAGTCTGAAGTCGATCAGATTCAAGAAATTGCAAAAGTTTATTGTTCAAAACAAAAAAATGTGTACAAACCCTATTGTAGCGGGCTTGATTAGTAAATGTGCACACGCTGACACAATTTTTTTCACCAATTAAGCTTTATCTATGTTTTGCTATAAACCAGTGGAATTTATTCGTTTCCGGCTAAATAGTGAAAAGTTTTCATATGCTGTATGCTAATACAAATATCCCCACAATAGAGAATACCTATATTATAAAATGAAAACCCAGGGTTCTAATATATACAGTAATAAACAAGAAAATTTCAATTTATACAATAATTATAAACGGGAAGACTAAAGGGGCCTATCTTGATGAGTAGTTGTAGACTTGACTTGACTTGACATGACTTGACAGAAAGAGTAGACTGGGAAGATCGTTGACTTGATGCTGAAGGGAACTTAAAAGCTTATACTCAATGTTTTAAACAATGAAAATGTAAAGGTGACTTCACGAAAAGAATAATGTGTACCCCTTGTCCAGCTGTCAGTTGGCAAATGCACGTGGCTATACCAAAACTCACAACTGTCCAGTTATAAAGTACTCGATAGGCTTTCTGTGATGTTTGTGCCTAGAGCAGGACGTACAGAAGTATAGCAGGTTCAATATGAGGGAACAGAGACAGTTAAACAGAGGAGCTGGGTGCTACCAACAACCTGTCTCTGACGCAATTCAGTGGTCAAGTGAATACATATTAACCTCCTACAATAATAAGTAAATGGATTTTCAAATAATCAAAAGTGAAATATAGGCTGTGTGTATAAACGTTGTCATGGTCATCAGTCCTGGTCAACACCAGCAGTGCGCGTACGTAGGTTGGTCTTACCGCAGACCATCCGTGGTCTTACCCAGTACCCAGAAGTGAGTAAGGTACCCCAAGGACATTATAGCAAGACCAATGCCTCAGGCATGACAAGGTTACACATGTTGCATCATAACACTTAAAACAATTCTGGGAATATGAATGACTCATAGTAAAAGTTAATCAGGACGAAAAATATCAGGATCCTGAATAATCTATAATTAAAGGGAATATACAACATTTGCAAACATCGAAAAATAGAACTACCAAGTTTTTACGAAATACCTTACTAGGATGTTGGTAATGAAATGACTAATACTTGATTAAGCTGTATTGTGTAAATCACTGGGTGGTTTTCATGAAGTTCAAAAAATTTTATTTTAAAATATTATTCGAAATTTCAACGTGGTCGGCCGGAAAAAAAATAACTACTTTTCAACTTCTTCTCCTCCAAATTCATTTTTTCAGTCCAAATTTTTTTTTGCTTTTGTTTGTTTGAACGTGAACAGGTGCAGTGGACTGGTGGACTTTACCCCTTAATTTTCCGGCATCTATAAATTGATCCATTTTATTTTTAGTGAGTTTTATCAGAGACTCTCCCACCCATTGACTTTTCTTGGTTTTCCATTTTTCTTTTCGAACACTTCAAACATGTCAGTCAATATTTGTCAGTGTATCTATGTAACCCCTCATATAAGTACCAAAAATAGTTCATTTCTGAAAAATTACATGATGTACATTCCTTTAAAATAAAAAGCAAATATAATAACAAAAAAAAATATATAGAATAAATAAAGAAAAGGCTAATTACTGGCATAAACTAAGATAAAATGCTATTAAAGATATTATCAAGTAAAACGAATAAAGAGAAGGCTAGCTACTGCCATAAACTAAGATAAAACTTAAAGATATTATCAAGTAAAACGAATAAAGAAAAGGCCAGCTACTTGCATAAACTAAGATAAAACTTAAAGATATTATCAAGTAAAACGAATAAAGAAAAGGCTAGCTACTTGCATAAACTAAGATAAAACTTAAAGATATTATCAAGTAAAACGAATAAAGAAAAGGCTAGCTACTTGCATAAACTAAGATAAAACTTACAGATAGTTAAACGAATAAAGAAAAGGCTAGCTACTTGCATAAACTAAGATAAAACTTAAAGATATTATCAATTAAAACGAATAAAGAAAAGGCTAGCTACTTGCATAAACTAGCTAAGATAAAACGACGAGGCTATGTTTTGACCATTGGTGGTTTTGACGCACTCGCATTCAATTTGCGTTGGGCAACGCACGCGCGTTGCAAGCGTTATCTGCGTCAGTTATGGCGACTCGAGGATACATTCATTCACAACCAGTAAAAGTGAGCATTTTTGTGATTATGTATAATTATTCACATTTTTAGAGCAGATTTACTGTAAGGAATGTCTTGAAGATTGATTTCAGCCATTTTGTGTGATATTTCGCTGTATAATGTTGGAGAAATTTAGGAACATTATCGCTATCTGAATTACTATGCTGTGACTTTTACAAATATGGGCGTGGCCTATTTATTAGCGTGTATTTGACTTCGCTCTGGGCGCGTAGCCCGGCCCGCGCCCGTTATAGGATCTTTGGTAAATGGGGCAGATTTTTGGTAATTAAGTGATTTGGATTTGGCTGTGGTTGATGTTGGTCTTGCGAATATAGTGTGCTGCTGAATTCTGACGTAATAAATTGTGCTTTGGGGAGCTACCTAGTCTGAGCCAAGTTGATGTAAGTGAACCAAATACTGGGGAGCCAAGCCACATTGTCTGTGTACTGGGGAGCTGTATTGATTTAGAAGTTATTATTAAGAACGTCTGAGTTCTAGAGTGGATATTCAGTTGGAATTAGGCTGACGAGTATGTTTTCCTGAGTATTTTGAGAAAGGCCAGGACCCTATTTGGTATTTTGAGAAAGGCCAGGGGCCTATTTGGTATTTTGAGAAAGGCCAGAGCGGGCCTGAGTTTATTTAGAGAAAGCGGACCTGGGGTATAAGCTAAATTTGTCTTTAGAGCAGAGAGGGTTAGACGATCCCTGTACTCTGTTTCTTAGACTTTGTGGAAAGGTTTAAACGATACCTTGAGCCACATGTATTATTTTACTTGACTGTCTGCTACTGCTTCTCACTCTTCGCCTCCTCACATTGCATTTAGGAACTTTTGTTATAGACGAGCACTTAATTTTCTACATACCCCTTTGAATTTATTGGATGCAACTAGGCTTCGATTGGATAGGATTGTAAATATTTGACTTGTAAATACGAAGTGTATATAGCCTTGTTTAATTTATTATCATTCTACTTGTTCCAGAATTTATTTAACTTATTGTTGCGTTGCGGACCAGAATTAAACAATCCTTACAAGTTTTATTCTGAATTCCTGGACTCCTGTCTCTATTAATTCTTAAGTATTTCCCCTGTGAGTAACTCCTCCGCCTTGGTAACTTCGTCACATATTTTGACCCCGACCTCACGTCGGCCAACGCAAATTGCTAAACTGGAGAGGCGAAACTCCGAAGGTTTTGGCCTGAACTATATCGCCTGGTAGCAGCGCTATCGAGAATATTGAAGAGGTTTCCCAAATCCCCCCCTTTTTCCGACGACCCTTCCCCTCCCCTCCCCCTACCCGTCTTTTCGCCACAGCTGTAACTGCTAATTTTTGTCTTAAGAACAAACATATCCCTTTTAAGTACTAAACTTATCAGATTTGAATTTTCAGAAACGCGTAGTAACGTCAAAACCCAATGGATCGCACCTTACGCTTTCTTCGTAATAGACGTTTTATGGACTGATCCATGTACTTTTTTTTCAAGGTTTTACATCGTTTCTCGAATAAAATCTTTACAAAAATAATATGATGGCGTCGAAGAAAACAAAGGAAATTTTAAAACAAGGACATGTTTTGGACTCCGTGAAAAGTATAATTTGTGATTTAAAAGGGCGTGGAAATGCTGGCAAATAGTTTTTACAAAAAACATACCCCTGGCCCTTGACCAATGGTGTGGTCCAACGGGCCGTGTACATGTACAACGTGTGTGTCGCACTACGTTCGTATGAATCGCATTTAATAACGGTATATTCAGGGTTGCGTACAGGATACGTACGGTGGGATCGCGGTTGCTCTTCTCGAGCTCGCTGTGTCATACGGCCAATAGGGCTACGCATTTTTTGCAGGCTGATGTTTAATATCAGTGCTGGTAATTTTGTAAGAAGGTTGCCCTCCCCTTCCCTCCATTTCAAATCTTCTCCCCCTCTTTTTTTTTGTTTTTCCTTTTTTGTGGCCTCAATTTGACGGAGGGGCATTTGTCTCGCGGCCCTCCCCTGGATCCGCGCCGGGTTTGATGGTAGCCTTGTTTCTCTTGTATTTTGTAGATTTGATGAGCATTTTGGGTGAGCGGTAGAGGAAGAGGAGTTTTGCCGTCAGGTCCTCTTCGAGTTCCATTTCACCACACTCGCGCACCATGTGGATGTCCTGGCACAACTTCAGGATGTGGTCCACGTTGGGCAGCTCGTTGAACATGATTTTGTTGGAGGTAGCAATTGACATGCGGATGAACCTACCGATGACCAGGACTCCAGATAAGTAGAGGCCAATGATGCTGTGAACGGAGATTTAAAGGAGTCTTGAGTTAACAAGAGTCATGAATTACCATTGTCAATGTGTAGTGCTTATTTAGCGCTTTCCAACAAAGGTATAGGGTTCACAATTATTACCCTTGTTCAACAGGCCATGAGACCACTTTCCTAGATACAGAGCCTTGACCAGCACAATCTGGTCTCTACCCTCACGGGTACCTATATATACTCCTGGGTGGAGAGAGACAATTGAAGTTAGTTGTCTTTCCAAAGGACACAAGCACCATGTTTCTCGTTGAGATAGAACCCACACAGCATGCTATGAACATCTTCATCCCTTAAAAAAATCATTAAAAGTCCATTTCTCTGTGAAAAGAATCTGTAAGAGATGTTTCACGGACATTTACATGGGGCTATATAGGACTAATCCTGTAAGGGTATTTTCACATTTTTTTAAATGGCCCTGGCCACTGAGGATTATCATTGGTTATACATAACGGTACACTGGGTCTATCTCCATGGGTAAACAAAGGACTTTCTTAAGGGTGTTTTCACGGACTCCTAACCTTGCTCAATATGTTGAACAATCCGTGAAAATTAAGTTAACTGTAATTTAAAGGAAAACTGGCTCTGTAACGAATTCTTAAGGGATGAAGATGTTCATAGCGCTCGTGGGAAGAACACGTTGGACCAAGGTGCTCTACAAGCCAATTCACAAGTCCAGTCGCAAGTATCACACCTGGGTTCACAAGTCCAACTGCAAGAAACTTAGGGGAAAAGTAACGACAAAATGCTGTTCTCGTAAATGGCTTTGGAAGAATTCCTTAAACTCACCCGTAAACAGCCAGGGGAGCTAAAATGTCCGACATCGTGCGATCATTGAAGGTGTAGAAAACCATGTTATGACCTTCGCTGTTTACCACCCACCATTCACGGCTATGACCCAAATGAGCAATCGGACCAGACTCAAGCCTCATAGAGATGTTGGAGTAACCCTCGTCGTCATTGAGCGCTGATGAAAGTACAAGGGTTGGAGAATACAGTTTAGATCATGGCTCAGTCAAAACCAACAAATCAACGAGGGGATAGATGAACAGATCTTTACCTGTAGCCCTATACGGGGTAGTCAAAAAAAAAAATCCAAAACATTACACTTCCACTATGTAGAAACCTACACTATTGAAACATGGATAAGACACTTTGTTAGAAGGAAAATGAAACCAAGAACTCCCAATTCGATTCAATAGTTCCGATCCAATCACTAAATAATTGCAAAAGTGCTGGAAAAGATAATCTCAGTGCCGAGTGTGACCGGCCAGACTTACATTCCTGTAATTATGCTGCCAGGTCCCGTCTGTAAATATTTCTTTGTCGATGTCTTATATTTTTAGTAAAAACAGCGATGCGAAAGTTGTCGAAGCATTGCGAGCGCCCTCTTGTGTTTTCCGTTGAATAGAGCATACCGAGTTGCGTAACAATTTGCATATGACATACAGTGCGAAAAAGCCTTTTATTCCGTGCAGTGTCTCAAAGCATAGGGCCTCGGACACACATTCCGTGAAGTTTTTCGCTAGTTTTCTTGGAGAGTAAGCAAGCATGGGTAGGTCACTTGACTGCTTGTCGTTGCAGCTGCCAGCCACACCTTATTTCGAGCCAGCTTGTCTATATTTTGCTGTGTTTCTCACGTGGTTTTGCCATGGTAAGCACGCCGCATGTGCATACACATATCGTGTACATGCATATCGTGTAGTTTGCCCAAACATCCCGAGGCATAGGTACACAGGCCGCAGCTGCTCCGGTAAGTGTTTCAACTTCGTAAATTTTGATGTTATCTTAAATAGCACTTTACGACACATTTTTATGCCATGAATACTCAAGGTTGGATGCCAAGTCTGTATGAAACATTTTTATGCCATAAAATAAATATCCCAGGTTGAAAGCCAAGTCTACAAAAATTGTGCATAATATGACTTGAATTTTTGGATACTGAACCGTGTAATATTGACTGTATACTTGCACATACTTTGATCCTAAATATGTTGAATTATAGGGTCAATGCACTTTATTGAACTCAAAGTTGGATAGCGTGGATGGAAAGAGAAATAAGAGAATGTTTTAGCCTGAAATGAAACACATGAGACATATAGATGGATGTACGAATACAGAATATTGAAAACTATTTTTATGAGCCTTACTGTTTAAACAAACAAATGTTAAGAAATAGATGTACGGTTTAAAATGCATTGTAAATTCATCAATATAGAATAACTACGGATGTGTACACACGTACTGTGGAGATGAAACTTTTTGATGGCACTGATGATTATTTAATATTCCTTCATCGAAACATTTATTAATATTTATGAGATAACTTAATATGTACAGTAATTTTATTACAGCTACTGTTTGTGGTTCTGTGGTTCCTGATGGTCACAAATAGAGAAGCCTTCTCGAGTAGACCAGTGTATCCCTTATCCGGCATCCATAATATTTGGGTACGTGTATAAAACATTATTGCTTGAAATGTGCCTAAGAAATTGGAGATTTGGAGATTTAGAGATTTGGAGATAAATGTGTTGTAAAATTATTGCATAGCAAGTGCTTATGGAGATTATTTCTCCTTGATTAAATTTTTATGCCTTTAATATTTTTATGCCTCTCGTAAGAAATGTACTTATAAATTCGCAGCAAAAACATTTCTATGGAACAAATCAATGGAAATTGAGGTTTATAGAACCAGTAAAGCAATTTCTCCAGATAAGAGATAACCAAGGATAAGGAGAGATGGGTATTTCAAATAATTAAATAATTGAATATTGGATACATAGTCATTGTATATTTGTAAATAAATTAATTTCTATTCTTCTGTTTTCTGTTATTACAGACTGCTGAAGAATGACTGTCGTTTTTTGTAGTAATAAAATTTTGATCAATTAAGTGGAATTATATCCCTGTGTCAGTTTTAAATTTTCTGCGTAACCATTCCAGCTCGGTTACACGAGTTACTAAAGTATGGACCCGAGATGATTGCTCAAGAAATTGCCAGTACTCTGAATGAAACCGCTAGCACTGGCATGTACCCTGACGACATCAAAGAAGGTATTCTCGTTCCTCTTCCTAAGCCAGGCAAACCAAAGGGACCCCCAGTGAATATAAGGCCAATCGTTCTTCTGACAATTATCCGGAAAATAATGGCCATTTGTTTGACGCAGAGAATCGCCGACAGATTAGACGACCACATACCAGCTTCCCAAGCAGCCTATCGACACGGCAGAGGCACCACTGAGCAGGTCTTTGCCTTAAAGATCTTAGCAGAGAAGGCCATCACAGCCGATAGCTATGAACTTCACCTACTGCTGCTCGACATGTCAAAGGCTTTTGACTCGGTGAGGAGAGTGGTTCTCTTTGAGGATCTTAAAGAGATACTAGAGCAAGACGAACTCCACTTACTGGCAATCTTGCTTAGGGACGTTCGATTGCAAGTCAGAGTCAGTGGGAACTATCTTGGGTAAACCCTTCAAAACCAACATCGGCGTGCCTCAAGGAGACTGCCTCAGTCCCATTCTCTTCACTCTATACCTGGCAAAAGCACTGAGACAACTTGAGCCGGAAACACCCGAGACACCATTCACTCTTCAGGATCACAATTACTGCACGCAGACACAGTCCCAATCCCTTCCTGTGGAACTCGAGAACCACAGCTACGCCATTTGCCCGCCAGCATACTTTGAGATGGGTTCACAGTATGCTGATGACATCACTTGGGCAAGTAACAATATCCACCCGATAGCAACTGTGGAGAGGAAGGCACCTGAGGTACTAAAAGAGCGAAACCTCACAGTAAACACGTCTAAGACAGAGAAACACCTCATCAGTAGAAACGGAAGCAACACCAGTTGGAAGAAATGCAAATACTTGGGATCTTTTCTCGACACTGAGCAAGATATTACCAGGAGGAAAATACTTTCGATGGTATCTTTCAACAAATTCAGGAATGTCTTCAACAGTGATGCAATCTCAAACAACACGAAACTCAAAACATTCCGCGCCTTCATAGCATCTGTATTCCTATACAACAGCGAACTATGGACATTGACTAAGTCACTAGAAGAGAACATTGATGCATTTCACAGAAGACTCTTGCGTTCAATCCTTAATATAAAATGGCCCAAGAAGATCTCCAATAAAGAACTATACAGGAGAACCAACGAGATCCCTTGGAGTACTGCCATTACCCGAAGACGTCTTAGGTGGACAGGCCATCTCCTGAGACTACCCGAGGAAGCTCCTGCCAAGCAAGTACTTCTAGAGGCAATCCGCAAGAACAAGCTACCAAGAGGGGGACAACGAACCACGTGGCTGAAGAGAGTAAACAAGGACCTGACAACCACGGGGGTCAACATCAAGGATCGATGCACGTGGCACGTGGCATCAGACAGAGAACAGTGGAGAACACTTACAGAGTGCGCGATGTCAGATCAACTTGACGCAAGCGCCTAGATGATGAGATGATGATTCCATCGCCATTTTTGTGAAAACATTCCCAAATTTCTATAGGTTCCAGGGGCGTAGCAAGGCCATTTTTATTGGGGGGGGGGGGCGGTTAACAATTTCTTGAAAAGGGCACTTGCACATCCGTGCTGAAATGTAGACATGTTTTTTTCTCTCTGGACACTTGGCCTCCGTAAAATCAAATAAGGGAGGGGGGGGGGAGGGAGGCCTGGTACCATCTGTCGATAATATATGACAATATATGGTGTTTTTTCAGGGCGATACATGCACGAAATAATAAAAGGCACCCGTGATGGCCGATTGCACAAATAAAGGCATTTTTTTTTTTTAAAGGGCGCTATTTTTTTCTTGCTCAGAAAAAGGGCACTTGTAAACAAAAGAAGGGCACTCTTTACAATTATGGGGGGAGGGGGTGTAAGGGCTGATGAAAAAAGGGCATTTTAATGGAAAAGGGCAGTCTTTACAAATTATTGCAGGGGGGTAACCCCCCTAATCCCTCTGCTGGCTAGGCCTATAGATTCCCTGAATAACTTCATCACTTAATGTTGCCAATCTTGATTCAATGCACCAGGTTTTGGTATTCGTATGCGTTGACCGGAATGTTTCATTTACCACCACCCCTTTGTAAAACCTTAACTTTTGACACCTCCACCGAACAACCCCTATCGTGGAGCAAATCCTGGGTCTGCCAATCATTTTTACCTCTGCGCACGAGTCAGACCGTTACTGCTAACTGACTCGGAAAGATTAAGCCTTTAATGAGTATTGTACAACTTACCGGTAAGAAGTTCTGTTGCTGGCTCAACGGTTCCCTTGGTTGGAACACTGAGGTAACGAGGATACACTCCTGGAATTGTCCTGGAAAACAATATAATGAATGGCAAAGCTTATACGCATCTGCCATTATTGACCACCAACGTGATAACAGCATTGTGAGGTTAAAGGAGCTTGCCCATTTTGAATAAAGACTGCTATTGACAACATTGGGTTTTGTGATCAAAATGATTTATCGTCGCTCTACGGAGAGCTCAGCCTCAATCAGTTCAGATCCTTGGAACGATCATCCATCAATCGTGCCAGGCTCACCAATAACCTGAATTTCCTGAAGAGATGCAAAGACTAGTACTCAAACCCGATTCCTACAGGCCTCCGAATCTGGGATACCATCCGCAAAGACCTTTCTCAAGCCTTCTTACACCAGGCCTGAGTACAGCTCTTCTCTGGGAACAGCTTTCCACCACAAGAGCCCAGGTTGCGCATCTGGACGAACAGAATTTCATCCTTAAAACAGCACTCCTAGCCACCACCAGCCCTCAAGATTTCTAAAGATCTAAGACCTCAGTACAGCATCAGCCACCTACCATTTCCAGGAGCCCGCGTACGATACCAGGCAACCCAGTATTCGACACCAGCGGCTTCCAGTTTTTACAAGCTAAGCACACGGAAAGGCACAACCCCGCCTACGCAGGAAATCATCCTTCATCAGGCACACGGTCGATCATCCAATCTGTAGAACCTGCCATACAAGTCCACCACCAACAAGTCCACATCCAAGTCTTTTAAACCCTAAAAATGCCAAGCCGCCCAAGCCCACTACATGTACATGTACTTGCAAGAATGAACAAGCCGCCATCCGCAGCCTTTCCCAAGATCGCTCCATCCACATCATGCAAGCAGACAAGGGTAATGCTGTCATGTCTAAACAAGATACATGTATATCGAGGAGGCCGACAGCCAGTTGGATAACCACACTAACTACATCTGACTCTGATCTTACAGGTACAACGGGACTATTACCACATTATAAATGGCTGACATGCATCTTATCCTTCATCCGTCGTCTCCTGCTTTTTAGTGCAGACATCTTCCCTCTCGATTCCAAGCTTGTGTGATTGGTTCGCTGGTTCTAATTGGATGTAGCAGCGGGTATAGCAATGAATGGAGGAGGTCCTGGATTTGTTCTGGAGATAGAGTTGTCACCTACAACAACCATTTCCTGTCCGTTAGATTGAGCATATCCAATCGATCTGTTCAAGGTTATCGTGTAGTTCTTGATTGGCACAGGGATGCAGACCGATCCACTTAGCAATAGTTTGTCTTTGGGAGATGCAGTTACCTCAAGATCCACCCTTTCGATTCCGGTCTGTACATAAGAGAGTACACGTTTATACCATCCAGCATCAGCTCACCATCAAGCACAGTTTTATCAAGATTTGATTTAGACAAAGTTTCTTAGATATGTCACCAGCAAGGAGTAGAGTGGACAACATAAAGTAAAATCCTGGAGTTTCTTTTTGCTTGAGACACACTAGGTACTACATGTAGGTGACGTGATGATTGGAGATCGTCAGGAATTGAAAAACATAGTCATGGCCTCATATGCTAAAAATCAACATGACAGACGAAGAAAATAGACAAAAAACTGGACAAGACAGACGAGTAAAAACTGTTCAACGATTTAGTGCAACCTAAAGCCTTTGATTAAAGCTGTCGTTTGATGAATTCAGAACGTTTTACCAACTAGAATACCATATTTCTGTTTGCAGACTTTGCAGTTTACAGGACTTTTTAAAACTTACACTGTTGTGGAGGTGTTGCTTTTCAGTTGTTCCGCGAGTCTTTCCCTTATTTCCCAACTCAGAGAAATCTGGTGATAACCATTCACTTCGTGTGATACTAAGGATTTAGTGTCTCTGGAAATAAAAAAACAGGAAAAGCATTCTGTTCTGTGTGACTTCGTACGTGGGGGATCAGGTCGACGTAGCAGACTTTCCTCAACTTACACCACTATGATTCGGGTTCAAATCCCATATGGGTCAACATTTGGGTAAGGTTTTTACTTGCGACCTGTTTTCATCAGATTTCTATGGATTTCCTTTGGAACTTTTCTTTAACCATTAAAGGGCCCATGTTATTTTTGAATACAGTCCATTTAAGTGCACTTTTATCTCCCATTTAACTTAATTTCCAAAAATGCGATGTCATTGGAGGCAGAACCCTCAACGTTACAGTTGTTTCAACACAAAACTGTAGTAAATTTTCTTTTTTTTTATAGGGGGGGGGGGTTGTTGGGTGACTCAGTGGCACTCGATTTGTTCAACAGTCGTCTTAAGACTCATCTGTTTAAACCCTTTTTTTTAATGCAGTGAGTTAGCAGTATTATTGGTCTTTTACATAATGTGCAAAGGTCTTGGCCCAATTTCTTGGTTCTGCTAACCATGGAATTACGCGCTTACGACCACGAAGTTTGGGCTAACCTGTCAGCGCAGAATCCTTAGTTACAGGATATACGCATGCGCAGAAGCAAACATTCCTCGCTAATGCGTAAAATACGCTTACCGTAAGCACGGAATTTTCTGCTATAGTAAGCAGGGATTTTTTTTTCGGTAACGGGAAGCAGCGCCAAGAAATTGGGCCCTGATCTTTGTATTCTATTGACAAATACCTTTTTTCCCTGTTTTTATCTTGCATGTGTTTACTTGAGTGTTGTAATGTACTAGGTTCTACAGAAATTTGTTATTATTTTTGTAACATGCTGTTGGGGGGTGCTGGGGCACCCCTTATAAATAATGGTTGATCCCATGCTAAAAAACCAAGTGATACTTTCTGGGCGCACGAAAGTGAGCAGCGATCTTGCTACAAGTGCCAGTTGGACCAGGGAGTTGCTGTTGAGTTAAGTGGCGTATCCAGTGGAGGGGGGGGGGGCAGGGCAATGATTTGTAGTGTTTATAGAGTTCTTCTGACATCAATCCCACCAAAGAAATCCCGCTCAACAACCATTCAAATGCGCCGTGAAATTGTCCATATAATAATACAGTAAACATAATAATGGTCAGTTTTGAAGAGCGCCCCCATTTGGAAGATGGGTACCCCCCCCCCTGCTTTTTGATTCGACGGAGGGCAAGTGTCCGGAAAAAAAAAAAAACATGTCTACATTTCGGCGCGGATGTGCGGTTGCCCCCCTGACATCAAAAGCTGGATACGCTGCTGTTATTGGACCTAGCTGGGCAACAAAGGTTGAAGCTGTCGAGGCCGAACTTGATGAGCCCATGAAAGTTACACTTTCATTATAGCTGTTTCGGTGACACACCGAACCAGCTCTTGTTTCGTTAAGATTTTGTTCGTCATTCGTGATTATGCCGCCATCAGGTGTCAGGCTATGTCACATTAAAGATTAATTTTCCTATAGGTTTTGTACACGTTTTTCTTCAAACCATACACCTTGGCACTTCATATGTCTGATTGACTTAGACTTGGCAGACACTTAAACCAGCCGAAGATGGTCCCCGATGATTTTCGTATCGATGACGTCACTCATGTGTGACTTTGGAAGAACAAGTCCAATTGGTTTGAAATTACACAATACACAAGGATGTTTTACAGATGAAAATTGAAGTGACGTCATCATAGCCTCATCACGTCATGTGACGTCACATTTAAAAGGGCAACTTTCTAAGGCCCTACACTACAAAACAGTACGTCTGATTGGATTGTAACTTGATATGTACACATACTGGGATGTGTTATAGATGAAAATGGAAACGATGTCATCATCACATGTCATGTGACTCCCATTAAAGGGGCGTTTTTCTATTAATTTAAAAGCCTATATCCACAGAACTATATGTTCCATTTGGTTGTAACTTGATATGTACGTGTAATGTGCTGTGTTATATGACATTTTAAGTGACGTCATGATGTGTTAATCACGTGCACAAAGATATTTCAAATATTCGAAAAAGGTTGTGTTTGTTCACAAACACATTTCTAGTTATTATTTATAGTTGTGATTTCAGGACATATAATAGTAGGCCAATGAGCAAAGTTTTCTCATGTTATCAACGAAACCATTTTTGTTCACAATTTTTAGACAGAAAACGGTTAACCCTAAACTGAAGAGTGTCTTTGAAATGACATCACAGCAATAGCACCCCCATATATTTCAGGAAAACCTTGGATTAAAAAAAAAAATGAATGAGGAAGTTAGTTCAATTTCAATCAGATTAAACAAAAAGGGGTGCCAAATAGTTTTCATACATAAGAGGAGTAGAAAGTTGCACAAAGAACGATCCTATTAAAAATATCCATTCATGAGCCCTTTAAAACTTCGATCTTTAACCATTTTTTGGGGGGCGAGGAGATACAGGAAGATGCACTTTTGTTGTTGTTGTTGAAAGAGGTCATAATGGCCCCTTTACAAAGCTTTAATTTGAAACATTCATCTTCACTTTGTTGGTCAAGGGGAATAAAAAAATTGATGGTAGAGGGAACGGTGGGAGGGGGATACGACCTTATCTCCTGCTAGGCAACAACTCAAACTGACCCACCTATCGACAGCATAGGAGAAGCGGAAGTCAAATATTTTTCTGTCTCTGGAGAGCAAGGTTGCCTCCAGATGTTCTCTGCTTGGAGGGCTGGCATCCCAAGAGGACTTGGAGTGACCAGCGATAGTTACCCTACAAACATCCTCTGGTCTGTAGTCTTTAATAAACGTCAGGGCATTCTGTAAAACAACAATGTACATACGGTGTAGATGTATAACTCTATCCTGAGGCAATCTTGTCAGTGTTTTCAGCAAACATATCTAATGAAAGTGAATTTAAAGTAAACATAAAATTTACAAATGCTATTAACAAAACGTTTATTCTTTTGTTTGTCTGTTTTTGGGTGCTGATTAGAACTACTTTCATTTGCGACACAAAAGCTATCAAAACTTAACCATCCCCCCCCCCAAAAAAACACAACCAAAATCTAATTCTCGAAAAGAAACTACCTTACACTGTCCATTTTGGATTGTATTTATACGTTTTCAATTTCGGCACAAGATTGGTGCAACGGCATGAAACAAGCCAAAAAGTGCGCATCAGGATCGTCAGACCAAATTTTTTTAATCTGCAGTCATACGCAGTAGTTTTGACTCACCATGTGACCTATTTAGAGAATAATTCTGACTAGCCCACCACGTTTTTACACCCTGTATATAATCACTGAAGGCCTAAGAAATCATCACCAGGGCTGGATGGGACATTTTGCAGAGACTCAGTTTGTAAGGTCAGTTTGTGTTTGTAGGTTTAATTCCAATTAAAAGTAAAGTGTACACAAATTGTGTGCAATGCACCTTACCAGATCACCTCTGAAGCTTTCGAGCAAATCATGATATTCCATCTCATTGAGTTGGTGAAGGTCCTTATTCAGTGCAGCGCCTTCAAACAATTCCTGTAAGAGAAGGAAATAAATAAAATACAGGAGCTAATGGTCGCAGCTGAAGCTGAATTGCCAAGGATGTAATCACAACATGGTTGAGCTGAGAAGAAGGCATGTTAAGGTGCGTTTATACCACAGAACAACTAAGATCGAACTGATAGTGTTGATTTTGTTGGAGGAAAGGCCACAGTGGTGAGAGGCTAGCGCTTCACACCCTGTGCCAGGTCCAAAATGTGCAGAGTTTTAATTTTGTAAGGTAAAAAGGTGATATCATGCCAGATCCAAGAATGTCATGAAAAGATGAAAACTATATTATTTTCACCACTGTGATCACCTTCAGTTCATTGAAATTGGTACTATTGGATTCCTTGCATCCGAAAATGCTAATTAAGTCTTTGAAATAAAGATTGTAGGTCATTTAGAAAACGAGATATCAGAAAATTACCATTTTTTTGGCGGCCACTTTGTCAAATCTAAGATGCTTTGGTCGGAGAAAGTGAAAACATTGATATTCTGACGAGGTATACAGTACAGTTTCGAAAAATGCACAGTTTTGCTATTCAAAAAATTTGAAAGATTAAAAATCTGACCCGACTGTAATATGGCGGGAACTTATTAGAAAGAAACAATATAGGGGTTATCTCCGGTGAGAAATGCTTGAGGAGTTTGGTATAGGAAACAGACAATGTTGAGTACTTACCCCATATCTACTAATGCTGATACTGATGTCGAACTCTGAGGGCGGGTTAGCAATGCTTGAGGTGTTGGACAGGGAGATCAGGAATAGAGGGAACCAGACTATGATAATGAGGACTACGAGTAGGCTGATGCTCTGTATGTACTTCATATAATCCTTCTTCTTTCCCCGGGGAACAGAATGGTTCTGAAGACAAACAAAACATTTGAAACTTGTAACAGAAAAAAAATGTAATAATACCCTGAAAATCAAAATCATAAAATTCAAAGTAAATACAATCACAAGTAAACAAGTTTTCGATTCAAAAATGGCAGAATATGCTAGTCTTATTGATTTAAGTTGCAAAATACAAAATGAGTGGTTTTTTTGGACATGAAAATGAAGGCAATGCATCATTCAAACATTGATGGTGTACTATGTATTATGTAGAAATTAACATGCCAAATCAAAATGATGTGCTACTTATCATCAGAAAGTTTTCCCTCAGGCCAAAAAAGTCTCCGGTTTCTGGTATGCGCGGGCGTCGCTGTAAACATGCGCATCGGCAAAATGAAAAAAAAAAATTTAATGAAAGATGATGTCTCAAAACCGCCAAACTCACTGGTTTGACTACAATCCAGGTGCTGCTAAATTTGAACGTATTGTTAGATAAGGTTATGATCAAGTAGGCCTATAAGCTTTATGTGGGCTCTCTGGACTCCCATAACATTGCACTAAGTTTAGTCAGGCACCGTTGGCAGTCATCAGCCGACATTTGAAGGGAAAAAACGGTAAACAAAAAAAAAAGGCCGCGTCGCCGCACCACTTTTTGGGCAAGCTCCATACCAGAAACCGAAGATTTGTTTTAAAAAAGTTAATGTTCTCTTTCTTAAGAGAACATTGACTTAACCCTCATAGTCACCATAGTGCCCGAACTGCCTGATAGTAACTTCAAGTCAATTGTAATTATGAAGCCAAAGCTTTGCATAAGTACATGACTTCAACATATTAGCACATCCACAACATATTAGCACAGCAATTAAAGGCCTCAGACAAAGACAAACTGGAACAATGCCCAGAAACCAGAAACATTAGGGCAAGAAACCCAAGTGTGATTTACCATCTCGTTCTTTCTCCAGAACTTCATGATGTAGACGTTGGAGTAGACGTCCTCCACCTCCATCCAGTGAGTTAAGGATAAGGTGGTATCAGTGACCATCCATTCCATCACCATGCGTATCTCCCTCAGGAACGGGATGGCTTGGTAGCTGGTGTCACGAGACAAAAAAGGACAAAATATACATGTAATGAAGACAGTGAAATTAAGACCAAAAACTATCATAAAAGCACCAGTCTATCAATTTTTGAACTTTTGCCGTGCACATACATCAGTAAAATACAGCGGCGGCGGAACGGTTTTCAAACTTGGGGGTGGTGGGGGGATCACTTAAAAGGGGAACGACTAAAAAGGGGCACGTGCTCAGTAAAAGGCATCAACCGTCGGTGCAGCAGCGTATCCAACACTAAATGTTGACTCCTGGGCACGACTGTACGAACTATAGACTTACGTAATGATTATTAAAGAAATAATAACATTCCAAAAATCGTGCCGCTGCAAGCCTGGAACTCTTATGCATAGGCGTAGGGAGGGGGGGGGCAATGTATTGTCCAAAAACACTCGCAGATAAAAGATCCCTATACACTTCGATGACTTTTAATTTGATCGCACCAATTGGAAAAGACAGCAAAAATTAAACTTAAGAATGGTGAAAATGTAGTTGTTGATGCCTATAAATGAAACAAAATGACTATTAGAATGGCAAAAACGGAAATCATGTGTGCACGAGAACGAACGTGAATGAGATAACAGGGAAAAAGAAACCCCAGTATTAACAGCTAAATTGGACCAGGAAAACCTATATTACATATGTTTGATTGACTGCATTTTGGATGACTAGCAATTCCTGGTTTATTAATCTATACTTACCTATAGAACAGGATCATGGCGAGGTAGTTGTAGTAGTTATACAGGAAATGGCCGAGGATACGTTTAGGGTAGCCACAACGGATCTGGTAGGCTGACAGGCCGAAGTATATGCACTTGACAAAGTACCATATCTGGGCTGGGGCATTCTCTACGAATGGCCTGCACTCAAAGAGTCATATAATGCAAGCTTTTGAGAGAATTTGATACGGATTCTACACTTACAAAAATTTGTCAGAATATCTGTAATAAAAGTACAGTAGTTTGCTTAAGCACAGTGGCGCACCCAGGGGCAAGTTTACGCAAGAAGTATTATTGACCAATGGTTAACCATAGTTCGACCAAACTTAGTCCAAACTCTGTCTCGTCGACGATGGTAGACTACGCTAGACGACTAGGAACCTGCCTACTGGGGCTGGTTGCATCGTTGGTAAGCGATGTCCAGGACCCAGAAGTTTTGCGATGACATTTTGACCATCGTTTGACTAGAGACGTTCGCAAGTTGCTGTTAGTACGCAGGCGTAAGGTACGTCGCAAATCAACCACTAGTCGACTAATAGTCCTCGCCCGAACTTGCTCCAGGATTTAGTTTGGGGGGGGGGGGGCTCTCAATTGTTTTCAATATATTTTTTTTGTGGGAGGACAATTTTGACGTTGGTTGCGCCACTTACACCACTATTGCACCACTTACGCGCCTGTTATACTACTCGAAAATAGGCTACATACAAACTAACAAGGTCGAATTGTGGCACAAAAAACAACAACAAAAAACACCAAAAAAAAATAAAAAAATGACAACCTCTGGCGGGGGGGGGTGCATCACCGCTTAAGCAGCTGAAAAACAGAAGATTATACTTTTTTTAGGGGAACGAAAGAGTTTTACATACGTATATTCACATACTTGTATGAACGAATAACACAAATTCGTACAAATATTCTGGGAACGTTTTTGTGCTAAAGTATAGCTGTATCATTGAAGCTTGTGTCAAACATGACATCATACTTTTTCTCATGAACAAGGGAGCCCTTCACTGAAATTGCATAGAAAAACCTTTACAGCGGGCAAACAAAATATCAAATGACCTAAAGTGGAAGAGACAGGTTCGATTCAACTTGAAGAGTGCCATTACAAACTCTCCTGTTGCATTGATCCTTGTAAATTTAGACGAACATTCTTTAAAATTGGCAAAATCTAGGGTTCTGTTCCCCCGACTGAAATGTACATGTGGAAATTGGTTCTGAAGAAGGAGACATTTTCTGCTGCCTTAACTCTCAGATTAGCCTCAGTCAACAGCTAATTTCCTACAAAAAGACTATTCAGCCTGTGGCGGCTAATCGGTGAAAATTAATCCACATGAATTAATCATAACTTGGACAATCGCACCTGTTATTGATCACTGGAAGCAGGAAGAACATCCATACGTGTACTACAATGATCATAATGATGAGGAAGATGAACTTGGCCCTAATAGCCTTGCAGAGGTAGATGACCCGATCAATGAGCATCAGGATAAAGTGCAGGAAGAGCAACAGAACGAAGAAGGAAGAAATGGAGTTGGTGTTGATCAGCTCTATCACGTTGCTTTGAGCATGTTCCTCCTAGAAAAATAAAAACATTAAATGGAAACTGTGACCAGGTCTGAGGATAACAATACATGTACTACACTGTACATGTAGCTGTTTTTTTTAAAGTTTTAGCCTGAAAATAGAATATATTTGGTTTTAAATTGCACATTTTTTTTAGCAATTAGTTATTCAATTAGTTATGTCTTTGTATCTTGTTTGTCTTTGTACCAAGTTTTAGGTTGATTTGAATCCCGAAATTGTCACATTTTGTAAGTGAAGAAGACCATATAAAATTTGTAAAAAATCATTAAAAAATTATTACATCTTCGTGATTTAAAAAATCGCATTCAGATGACGTCATGATGATGTCACACATTCAGCATTTTTTTCGTACGTCTATAACCTATTAAACATATTACAAAAAGAAATATTAAATTCACATTTGATGTTTGGGAAAAAAAAACATGTCCCTAAGTGTCTAACAAGTTTCAACCCAATAGGACTAGTACATTAGAAGATATAAATACACCAATTAGGTGACGTCTCATGGCTAATGATGACGTCATCGCGACATCACTTTTGTAATACACATCTTATTTAGTTGTTCTTTGTGCAAAGTTTCAAGCTGATCTGAAATAGAGAAAATGTTATATAAAAAATTCATTAGAAATAAGTTAATGACGTCATGGTGACATCACTTCAAATGTTTGCATAATTTAGATTATCCCGGCAAAATTCGCAAAAAAATAGCATTCAAATTCATCTTGCTCGTGGCCGATTTGAAGCGTTTAGCTCCCAGCAGTCATTCTTGTTGTTCATATTTGTTTTCAGACTTTCAAATTCCATGCCAAATGTTTTGGTTTAGGGTTATTTGCGCAAGAATCTTGTTTTCGTTTTCATGTCTGCACATTATATTAGGACTTTCTGCATTCAAAAACTGGATACGAAGGCAAGATGTAAGGTTTTTGTGTGTACTTTTAAGCTGCGAACAGCAGCTCAACAAATCGTTGTCTCTCTCCGATAGTTTAGTTAGTTAGTTTTAGTTATAGTTAGTTGTAGTTAGCTTTCGCTAGCTTTAGCTCAATCTAGCTCTAATTAGTTCTAGCAAGCTAAAACAAGCTCTCCTGTTAGCTAATTAGCTAGCTAGCTAGTTTTAGGAAGTTAGATAGTTAGTTAATTGCAATCCGGGTTTGGTTTCAACTCTGAACATTTCTTTTTAAATCAATTCGCTTTATCTTAAACATGCTTCATTTCATTAACTGATTTTGCCTTTTTGACGTGCCAAAAAGAAGTGGGAAAGTGATAAATTTAGTTATTTTGTGGCTGCTGCTTTGTGGCAGAATCTTGCGAGAAAAGTTGTCATGTACTTTGCAAATGGAACGAAGACACTCTGTTGAATTCTAACGAACAAATGAATTATATGAACCGCTTTCGAATTCCTTTACTTACATATCCCAAATGATTGGTTAATGGTGAATTAGAATGACCAAACATTAAAAATTGAATCCTTGAAACTTGCAATCGCATGCTTTTATATTTAAATTGAACGACTTTATTTTTTTAACTGAATGTTGATGTCAACGTGAATCAAAATTCGCGCGAAAATGGGTGATTTGCCATCCAATTGGCTACCAAATCTGTTAAAACTGACCGGGTAAACCTATAGTTAATGTATCTTACTATCCACCAAGTTTCATGACGATTTGACCTTATATCTTAGATGTGTCTTAAAAAAAATCACCTTTTTGAAGATGTCCATCACGATGATGTCACACATTATCCCAAATTGTGCGTGTATTTCTATTACCTATTAAACCTATTACAAAAAGAATTATGTAATTTAGCAATTTTCGTTAATTTTTTTACATGTAACACATCCTTGTCTATGTGCATACAAAGTTTCAAACCAATCAGACGTGTACTTTTGAAGAAAAAGGCATCTTTAATGTGACGCCACATGACAAATCACAGGCTAAGGCAGCGGGGGGGGGGGGGGCCCCCCTCAATTTTGTGCCCTTCTTTTGTTAACGAGTGCCCTTTAATCTGAACATTAGTTTTGCCCTTAAAAAAAGAAAAGTTGTGACTATTTTTGTACCATCGGCCCTCACGAGTGCCTTTTCTTGAATTTCGAGCATGTATCACCCTGAAAAGCACCCTGTATTTTCCGTTAGTGTGCATAATCGTCGGTTTTGGACAGCTCCTCCCCTCCACTATGTGATTTTACGAAGGCCTAGTGTCTGGAGAAAAAATTGTGTCTACATTTCAGCACGGATATGCAAGTTCGCTTTTCAAGAAATTTCACATGATTACGTCATCATGACAAAATTGTCTTCGATAACCATCTTCGGTTGGTCGATCAGACTTTGTGCCAAAGTGGTAGGGTGGAGGAAAAACGTGTACAAAATCTATAGGGGAGGAGTCCGAAAAAAAGAAGAATAAAAGGAAAACAATCTTAACCAAAACAAGAGCTGTTTGACCCATGGACAAAGGCGGCATGCAAAATACAGTATGGAATGAATATGTTACTGTCAGCAGAATTGTTGGTGAGGTTCTTTCTGTAATCCGGTTCGTTAGTAAAAACTTCATACACGCGTGCGCGCCACTGATAACTAGCGCCCATTGGATAAATGCTCAAGGTGCGTTAACTTCCAGTTCCATTTGTGCTATATGTTACACCGTGTGAAGTACACATGGTTGAATTGAAAGATGACGTCTCACTAACGAACCGGATACAATTGCTTATTATTTCTGAAGAGAAATCATTCAGTTCTTGCAGGGTAGTCTGGTTCTCACCTCCTTAACAGACTGTATGTAGTGGCATAGCAAGGTCATTTTTTTTTTAAGGGGGGGGGGGAGACATAAAAAAGGCCCTATAGCCCATCCGTGCTGAAAAGGTAAAAGGTTTTCTTCCACCGGTCACCTGGCCTCCGTAAAAAAAAAAGACCAAAAAAATCCCCACCAACTGGGGGCGTGTTTGGACACATTTTCCAATGGGGGCGCTGTTCAAACCAGACGATCAGGACACTATAGTAATAGTATAAGACAATAGGGTAAGGCCAAAAAAAAATAGTCGGTCTCTGGTCAGACCGAAGTTTCGGTATTGATGGGCGACGCGTTTTTTTTATATTTTGGTGGCTTTTTTTTTCAAGCTTGAATTGTACAGACAAGGTGGGTACTATTTTGCTTTTTTGTGTCCTCGTTATACATTGGTGTCCTCCATAATTTGCCTTGGTGCCCTTTATCATTTGCCTTGGTGCAATTTCCCCATTCCTTGCAGACTTGGCTAAGTCTGGGTTGCGCTCGGTCTGTGCTAGCCTTTCACCAAGGCCATCGTGGCTTAACTTGCCCGCATTCAAAGCGGCGAAGCCGCGCAGCGACAAGCGAATGGCGAAGCCACGAGGGCCTTTTCTAACTTGTCGAGAAATTCTTATGTTTTTCTTTATATCACGATTTTTGCTACCCCAAAAGGATAGCAAAATTCCAACCAATCATCAGCCTTTTAGTGCATGCGTGGCTACTACCCGGACGCGTCGACGCGCCCGGATGCTTGCACAAAATTTAAAAACAAAAAATGCGAGTCTAGTTTTCCACGAGATCGTGACCGCGTAATTGTTCTTACATTATCTTATTTTAAAGGGAATATACAACATTTGCAAACATCGAAAAATAAAACTACCAAGTTTTTGCGAAATACCTTAATAGGATGTTGGTAAATGACAGTCTAAAGCATCCTGTAAAATTATGGCACCTGGTATACTGTCATTTTCAAGAAAAGTGGTATTTTTGTATCAATTTCCAACGCTGATCGGCCGATCAGCGTTGGAAACAACTGTTTTTTTTCTCAAATACTGGCCCCAATTGACCATTGCACTTGTTTGCAATCGATTACAAACCTATGAACGGGTACGAGCCAGCTAGACTGGTTCCCTGACCTTACAATTCCCCAATGTATGTAAACTGCTCTGTTTCTTCTTATATGGAGTCAGGGAACCCGACTACAGGAAAATGATCGTTTTTCTTGGTTTTTATAGCATTTTCGAACCCAAAACCTCCAAAAAGTCAGTGTAACTATATTTGCTTTATATTTCCAACCCCCCAATTCCATCCATTTCTGAAAATTACAGCAAAAGCAAATGATGTATATTTCCTTTAATATACTTATAAAAGTATTTCAAGAAATTGTTTGAGTGTATGAACTTATTTTTTATCTGAACTTACAGTTATTTGCTCTTACGTTTTCCTTACTCACCCTTCTTTTAAAAATAGAAGCGACTAGGCAAAATCCGCGTTGTGATTGGTTAACCTTCAGCACTCATCTTATTTGCATAAAAACTATGAATAATTCAACAACATCAAGTTGGGAAAGGCCTCGTGGCTTTGCCACTCGTGCGTGCGTGCGTCTTTGCTCCAGTCGCTTCGGGTCTTCGCAACTCCGCCGCTTTAAGCCACGATGGCCTGGGCGAAAGGCTAGGTTTGTGCCTAAATCCACTCACAGCGCATATCGCATACATCCTTACAGTATATAACGCGCGCTCTTATGCGTCGAATCCGGACCATCATGTTAAAAACGTACATGTACATGTTATTTTCAAGTGATGCAGCAACTTTAGCACCACATGTCAGTGCACAAGCTCTGCAATACATGCACACACATGTACGTGTAATACGCGTGTTTTACAATAGGGAGGTTTTGCAAGCGAACGGATACGCTTACACTTACGGTTAGCTATCCGTATCCGTATTTTACTTACGTGTAGCGAGCGAGATATTCGTGTCGTCTGCACGTTTAGCGGATAGTGAGTGGCGTATGACGTTATACGTGCAGACGACACGCATATCTCGCTCGCTACACGTAAGTAAAAAACGGATACGAATAGCTAAACGTAAGTGTAAGCGTATCCGTTCGCTTGCAAAACCTCCCTAATGTATATACAGTGTGTGCGCATTGTTATACTGAAGCGGCACTGAAGTGGAATGCAGGCTGAAGTGTACCTTGTCGGGCATCTGGAAAGGCGTAAACTAAGTGATTTTCGCTACTTTTTTTTTTAAGATACCGACTTCAAGCAATTCCGACTTGAGTCAAGTCTACATTCCTTGGTGCTCCTTGGTACAAAAATTTGAGGAGGTGCGGCAATAGAGGGCGCTGTTGTAGCTTCCGTGTTAATTTGAAGAAGAAAAAAAGGTTGACGCACATGATTAAAATCGACGCGCGCGTTGACGAGTATTTTTTTGTGGCCTAACAGCTGTTTAAAAAAGGCACTTGTGTACAGAAAGGCGCTCTTGGCAAATATTCGGGGGGGGGGGGGGGGGGCTCAAATTACCCACTCCACCCCTCCCCCGGCTATGCCACTGTTATGGACCAGGAACCAGTAATATTACAAGTTGATCGAAAAGCTACCCAAAAAGCAGTCTTTTAAATAGCGTTGCCAACACTTAATATAGAACAGTAGTTTTTTTTGGGTTGAACTCAAACAGGATTACACAATAATTTTCATTTTACAAGAAAAGACATTAAATATTCTTTATGTACAGACAAACATTTAAGGACAATATTTGTGACCTGCCATATCATCATGATTAATCACCCCCACCTTTGACTTTTCAAGTTACATACATCATGTTAAAGCGCAAACAAATAGTTTTCCAATGGTACCAAATTAATTTCCGTGGCTAAATTTATTCCAATGATATGCCGCAGGAACTTCAACAGTGTCCTGCCAAACCTCATCTCGAGAAAAACGGCTTTGAGAAAAAAAAAGATACACTTTACACCGCCAATGGCAGGGAAAAAATGTCCTTAAGTTTTTTAACATTTGAGGGTATTTTTTCCTAACAAAAATGCATAGTGTGAATCTTGGATGCCTTGGCTACTCAGAAATTTATACAAAAACAGATCCAGTGTCAATTGTGACACGATTTTTCTAGTGTATCAGAATTCAGGTGTCAATTACTCAAAACAAGGTTTTGGGAGACATTCCTAATGTTGCCACAGTATAGGTCGCATTTAGTATTTCAACAATATTGTCGTTTTTCACAACACTTTTTCACCAACTGACGTAACAAACATAATCAGCAGATATTAGATGTTGAATACTTACTCCAAAGGAATAAGAAAAGAAGGCAAAGATGAAAAAGTTGATGAAGTCACAGAGAAACATAAACGTGTATATCCATATATCACTTCCTGCATTGTAGGTAGTGCCGAGGAAGTTGTCAATTTTTTCTTGAAAATAATTCCTGAGAAAGAACCAGAAAATTCAAGAACAAATCAAAGTAATTGACAAATTAAACCCTGAGTCATTGAGCTCTTTGTGATGAGCTTCCCTACCAGGGTACACAGATATCGTGAAAAGAGATTTCCTGACTTTTCTATGACTTTGCCTGGACAAAATAAGGGCTTTCCATGACCAATCCAAAGTGTTTTCACATATATAGGTTTTTCTAAGTAACAGATATTTTTCCACATGTTACATACATGTACTTGTGGAACTTGGTTTCTGAGACCAAAGTACTTTCCTATGATCTGATCTGCTTTCCTCCAAGACAAGGATTAAATTAATATTTTTTCTCTTTCCTTCTTTTGCTATTCAAGTAATCATTTCTTTTTCATTCTGTACTCCTTTGTAGCCATTTATCTGGAGTGGCACTGGGCCTTGTAAAACCAGGGGAAAAGAAAAAAAATGTTGAGAACTAGAGATTTGCACTTGTTGTTTTACAAACACAGGGTGATCGGGCAGACAACTGTTTCATTGGACATTGCCCAGTTAACTTCTGATTTTTGTGAAGGCAGACCAGAAAAGGAATCGCTAAGTTCAGCCGTCAGAGTAGAATGGTTTGATTTAATTTGAAAGAAAAAAACACCGTCTTTTCGGGGTATGAATAATGTCAGTATCTATACATTTTAAGTACAAATACATGTTATTTCTGGTTTGATGACGTCATCAGAAAAATGTCCAAAAGCATGGTTAGATATATGTTCAAAATTAATTAAACATTTCTAGTGTATTTATTAATGACACGTAACTCCTGGTTTTAAGACGTCACGGCATTTGGAAGAACAAGGTCAAAATTGTACAGGATATCATTATTTGTGCTATGAACATAATCATTAGAAACGGATCAAATAATGGATTTCAAAAAAAATTATCAATTTTTGAAAAAATTCTCCTTTCAATAACATCCAGCATAATGATTTTGAAACCTTGCATTTGGAGTTGTCCGAAAAATATCTAGGGGCAATTTGGTAAATTTTGACAAATAACCTAAATGTCCAAATTTCTACCTCTTTTTCTCTTCTTCTTCACTGCCTCCCTTAGCATCTTCCGATGTCTTTGTCTCATCTCCATCCTTGGCAGTTGCTGCATCCTTCTCCACAGAAGGTTCTCCTACTTCTGCATTAGATGTCTCGGACATCTCTGAAAATCCGAACAGATAAGGTAAACAAATGACCAAATTGCCCACAGCATGAACCTTTTTATTATTATGCAGGCCTTTTTTTGATCAACTTACCCGTTTCGTTGTCACCCGTATGTTTTAACTTCTTTTTTTTCTTTTTTCCTTTCTTTGATTCTATATCATCCACTTTGACACTGCCTCCCTCAGCATTTTTAGAAGTCTTTGAGTCATCTCCATCCATGGCAGTTGCTGCACTCTTCTCCCAAGAAGGTTCTACTAGTTCTGAAGCAGCTGTCTCCAACTTCTCTTAAATTCCGAACAAATAAAGTAAACAAAATAATGACCAAAATTGCAGGAACCTTTTTATAATGCAGGACTTTGATATAATTAACTAACCTGTTTCGTTGTCACCTGTATGTTTTGACTTCTGCTTCTTTTTCTTCCCTTTCTTGCCGTCTTCAACATCAACTGAGGCGACCCCAGTAGCGCCAGCTGGTTGCTCCTGAGCTTTAAGGTCTTCCAGGTTCGGCATTACCTCATAGTTGTGCCACAGACCATGCCTCTGTGTGCGTTCAAGATACGAGTCAGGGTTCCAGATTTCAATGCAAACATTTGTGGCATTTTTTGCAAAAGGTGAAATGTAGTCAATAACAAGTCCATTCAAAATAACAAAGAGTGAAAACCGATAATGGACTATCTTTTGTTTCAGTTCATTTGAATAGGTTGTGAATAGACCAGAGACTGGGTGATAACTGACTAAACTGCCTGATCTTTTGTAAGCCAATGTGGCGGTAAAGTACGTTATCAAAGAGATATAGCAAGTGCACTTCTGCGTTCTTTGACACTTAGATCCAAGGAATTCTGAGGGTGCCTCATATGCACCCATTAGCTAAAAAAAATAGTGAAAGATTACCATTTTAATTTGATAATAAAATGGTAATCTTTTACTATTTTTTGTCAAAATGGTCAGAAATTGCCTCAGATTGTACCACAGAGCGTCTAGAATCCAAAACCGAACCCCACGCCTTTAGGCCCCCCCCCCAAAAAAAAACATCTCCGGTTTCTGGTATGCGCGCGCGTAGCCGTAGCCATGCGCGTCGGCAAAATGAAACAAGTTTTTTATTATGAAAGATGAGGTCTCAAAACCGCCAAACTCACTGGTTTGACTGGAATCCTGCTGCTGCACAATTTTAACGTATTTTTAGATTGGGGTATGGTCGAGAATAAGCTTTACGTGGCCTCTCTGGACTCCCATATATTTGCACTAAGCTTAGTCGGGCACCATTTGCAGTCATCAGCCGACATTTAAAGCAAAAAAAATCAGGTAAAAAAAATGAGGCCTCGTCGCACCACTTTTTGGGCAAGCTCCATACTAGAAACCGGAACCTTTTTTTTGGCCTTAGGGCTTCGCACTTGCATTTATTCTGATCAAGGTATGCCCCCCCCCCCCATTTTGCCATGCGATGGACGCCCTTGGTCTCGGGCCAAGACTACCATGAGGAAGAAGCGGTGGATAATTGCAGCCAGCAGGATACAGAGGTCCAAGATGTATATATGCCTGCGGCTGATGCCCAGGATGATCTGCCATGAGAAAGGGTTCCTGGAATGGGATGCTACTTCAGTCTCTGTGTTCCAGGAAATGAAGAACCAAAAGAAGTACTTCAAGATATACACGAACTGCATAGGGAAAATGACAAATGAAATGACAATTAAGTTCACTGACTCATTACTTAAGTTCACTGACTCATTCTTTCCTTTTTCAATACTTGTTCTTCCTGGTATAAATAAGTATATCAGCTGGACATGATAATGAACTCAAACTATGCAGCCAAGTGAATCATGGAGTTCATAAAAATGCCTTTGGGGCATGTCTGCTGATCTGTTTTGGAGGATTAGGAGGGCCTTGGGAGCTCCCTACAGACTTGTTTACTTTGGTATATGGCCAATTAGTTCTACACTCAGGACTTACCACTGCAGTGCAAAAATCAAAGGGAATTTACTTTTGGCAATTATTTGAGTGAACTGATTGCAGTAACAGCCTTTTTGCGAGATTTCCGGAACGTTATTAGCAAAAAATGAATGTTCAGAATTCAAGGATATGAGGACAAATATTTCATAAAAATTCAGTTTAAAATAAACCAATTACCCCAGTGTATCTAATGACTGTTTTCCAGAATTTCTTATTCGACCACGGCACATACAGCATGGCCCAGGTGAAGACAAGTATGGGCAATGGCAGCGACGGGACACTGGCTGAGAGGAGCACGTTGAGGATGATCAAGAAGTAGCAGATCAGATGAAACTGGGAGATAATGACGTCAGCCAAGGAGTTTAAGAAACAACTTTCCCGAGGTGTTTCAGCCTTGGCATCTGCATCTCTGGCCTCGGCATCTGCATCTCTGACCTCGGCATCTGCGTCTGTGGCATTGCCATTACTACGGGAGGCAGAGATTCAATTGAGATGACATGTCATGAAACTGGACAAGAAAGCAAATCCTGGGGGGAAGTTTACCAAATGTTGGCTTCGATTTCAACTTCGGCTCAATCTCTGGTTTTAGAATAATTATGATGTTTTAAATTTTCACACACAATTTTACATACTGAATAAATTAAAGGGACTCTACGTCCTGGAAAGCGCCCAATTGGGCTACAACACAGGTTTTAAACATAACATTATTAATCAGAAAGAATTTTAAAGTAGGATATAAACGTCCACACAACCATCCTTTAACATTTAGCCATTTTTGTTTAATTCTTGCGAGAACGAATTTTGGGAGTCAAAATTTGAACTCTAAAAGATCGAGACGTTCCTTTCGCACATGTTTCACCAGTGCATCGCTTACTGTGGTCTATGTAATAGATCATGTCATCTAGGTCTATGAAGTCACCCTTGCAGAATGATGATTCAGTTACCAAGGACATCGACCTGGTGCACTTCAGATGTGTCACACAGGGATCAATTAAGCGTATCCTGCGGCGTCACTTTCAAAGGCAGACAAATTGTCACACCAGAGTCCATACGCATTGACATACTAGGCCAACTTTACCTCAGGCATTTGGCTTAGAGAAGACGAGAGGTCTTGTTTGCTACTCTGTCTATCATGGATAAAGATCAAGGATGACATGGCCAAGCTTGTGGCAGACTGCGCAGTGTGTCAAGAAACGCATGCATGCAGGTACGACAACAATTGCCCCTCCCCCCCAAAAAACGAACCCAATTTTTTTTAAAGTGACGTCGCAAAAAAGGAAGGCACTGCGTAAACCACCATCTACATGTATTGCTAAAAACAATTGGTCAAAGTGGTCAGAACTTGCCTCAGATCGCACCAGAGAGCATCTAGAATTCTACAATTTCCAAGGCCCTTAATCGGGCACCGATTTTTTTTTTTTGGGGGGGGGGGGCTCCCTAAAATTGTGTTCTGGAACTGCCCTTGGAACAGGGTATAAAAACAAGTGTCAAAACTTGTTGAAGAGTCATTTAAAACCATTAATTAAGGGTCGCTTACGTTACTCACACAACGTGGGTGTCAAGTCTAGCGCAAGACATACTTCTGGTTATGAGAGATAAAATTATACACAACCTACATACTGTATCGCATAATTCTATTTTCTAAGAAGCGAGATGAATTATAGGGAACTATTTTAAGGTACGCGTATGCACACTGCAGAATAAACCACTCATTCATCAGCTATGGTGGAAACCAGAACTCCCGTCTCTGCTCTCCTTTATTTTTGCTGCTGCAATATCACATCTTGTCTGAGGAGCGGCTCCATCACTAATACCAATAACCGCATGCATCATAAAGCACGTTGACAGTGCGAACAACAAAGGTTATTTTAACGTAACCTTTGCTGGCCATCGGGACGAAGGTACTTCTTTTGGTCGATCGCGTAGGGGGCTGTTTTGTGACCATGACCAAAAAAATGTTTGATTGAACCACAACTGTCATTCAAACAGAACCATGCTACACAGCGCTACATGATCTTGTCCCAGAACTGAACACCCAAACGGCTTTACCCGAATACGAAATCAACCCTCAACATTAATTTTTAGATACAATATGTGAGCGCGAGGCGTGTATTTACGATTGTTCGGCATGTGAGTGTGTGAAATGACTCTGGGGCATGTGGCACATGCTGGAGGTGTGACGCTTGTTTGTAGTATTCATTGCCATTCACTTTGCATCAAAGGCATGCCATCATGCAAGATCGCCTGTGTTATTTTGATTACTAGGCAATCTATAGATAAGGTGCATTGCACCACCATTGTACAGTTGTCTAGCTGGTATAGAGTACCGAAGTGTGACGTCATTTAGAACCAGAAGTACAGTGCAAAAGTATAGCGTTTTTGAAACGACTGACTATGGCTTCGTCTTTGGCTTAAGGAGATTTTAGGCCCCCAACTTCTGGAACTCCAGCTACATTTTGTTGCCTGTTATGCTTCAGGAACATTCAATCTGTTGATATGAGGCCAAAAGTTAGAATATTTTTTATTTAGTTTGCCTCTCAGTGATTCAGAAGTCGGAGGCAAAGCCGAAGCCGAAGACGAAGCAAAGATTTAGAAAACCCCCATAGATATAGAATACAAGTTTTTTAATTCTTTATCTATTATGCAAACGAATGGAGTATGCGCACCTGTTGGTTCATGGCACGGGCTGATTCACGCGCTAATGTCTTTCACACACATTTTGTGCGCGTGACGTATTCACTTCGGTACTCCCATAGATATAGAATATAACGTTTCTATAGGCATATCTATGGGTACTCCATAGTCCAACAAAACCTTCAAGTTATACATTTGAAATATTCCATTGCTAGGTCGGGGGGGGGGGGGTTCATGCATGCAGACATATGTTTAAAAAGTACAGGGAAGGAGGGGCACTTGCCAAATTAGTCAAAAGTTCTTAAAAATAGCATTAGACTACATTAAAGTGATTAACATTGTTCATACAATGCACAGGTATTTGCTATTCTATACATTAATATCTTTCTGTAAGTAATAACTACCAACTGTAATTCCATCTTTCAAGTCTATGAAATTGAGGTTTCTTAGTAACTGTACCGTGCTTGACGAAGGATTAAAAAAGCAATATGTTAAAATTGTATCCTAACTTTTTTCGGTCTCAGAACGCTCCTTGAAGCATTTCCTTATTAGGAAATACAGCCAAAATTTTGGCACTGATTTCAATGTTTTGAATTTGTTTTCCTACAGAGAAACTCCCCTTAATTTATGTATATTACCATCATTCAGTACAAAAAGGACACTCGTTAAGATGTTTAAGCAGCAAAAAACGAACAAACGAAAATCAAACAACAAATCAAAGCTCGGCTTACGGGGGTCTTTTATGAAGCGGTTCCGTTTCACTCTCTTCTCGTCCTGCTTGCTCACCCGATGTGGTGGCTTTATCTTTCTCCTGTCAATTGACAACAAAAAATGAGCTGCGGGTTTCACTGTATGCTGAATAAAGTCTTTAGTATAATTCACACACTTGATCTGAACATATATTTGTTCATGTGTGCATGCAGGGCCGAATTAAGTATTCAGTAGGCCCTTGGCGCTGGCCCCAGTGCTCTGTAGGCCCTACTCCCGCCCTAAGCACTAGCAACTATTCCACAGCGCTGACTATTGGATAATCTGGCCCTGTATTTGTGTTTGCAAATGTGGAAAATGAAATCGCTATGCTCAAGAAAGAGTAATTGTGTCTGCACAATAAACATGATCGGATTTCAAATAGCACAATTTTCTCTGATACTTTGCCCAACTTTTCTGCTAACCATTAAGAAATACCATGAAATTGGGCCTGGGGAGCCAACATCAAGGTTTAATTTGCTACAATCTTTGGACTACAGACACTTGCATTTCCACCGTCTAATTCCTGTTTCTTCATCTCATCACGCAGTTTGTCCATTTTAGATACCATGTCGCGAAATTCCTGTGAGAATTTATCTATGATGTTCTGGATCTTGTTGCAAATGCCAGCTGGAAAAAAGTGTAACAAGCAATCAGTAGCAGCTCAGAAAAATAAAGATGAAACGGTTGGGGTTCTGGGATTTTTCAAAGGGGGTGGCATGCTGAAGTCAACATTAAATACAAGTACGTATTGACTAAAGTAATGAACACAGATTTGTTAATTCATACAAATTCATACATTCAGGTCCGTGTCAATTCATACATTCAGATCCAGGACTACCAAGTTTTTCTTACAAGGTGAAAACAACTGACAAGAGTCACACCTAAGGGGGGTGCTAGCTATCCCAACCATCCACTCCCTCCAAAAAAATCACGTAGTTAATATATATCTGTTGGCCTTGTCAGATCTGTAACGATAAGTCTCCTGATGATGAGGTGGTTGAAGACAAAGAGATAGTTGAGTAGCTGAGATGAGATAAAAGAACCAAAAACATTCTCTTTGTATCATGCAATTGCAAATTCATTTGAGAGAATTATTTTTCACTGTTGAGTCCTATTGTCTCTGATTTCATCATTTTGTCTAATGTCTACCCCCTTGCTCATCGAACCACATTAGGCCCTAATGGAAGCAGTCATATTACACTGCCAAGATGGGTGGGGGAAGGAGATCAAAACACACATTGTTTGCCTTCTTCCTTTGTACCATCCGGTTTAGCGTCAGGCTCCTGATCACTTAGTTCCTCATCGCTCACATCCTGGAACATGTAGTAACCCCCCTGGCCTCGCACAGCTGCAAATACAAATACAGTTGACAATTTGATAAATAAACAGAGAGAAACACCTGCTCAATGAATCGCATTGGCTCAGAACAGACTAAACTCTATTTATTAACCTTGCGCAGAGTGACCTGCTGCCCTTTGGGCCCCAGGTAACCGTATTTTTTTGAAAAAAAAAATAAAAAATGTGAGGGCCAATGACGGTCACCATCCGTCTAATCCTCATTCGACCCTTGCCAAATAAGCTGGTTCAATGAACTTTGCAGCCAGGGCTACACCCAGGCCGTGTCAACAAACTTTAGACCAGGCCTCCTGCCAAGTCTCATTGAAACATCAACAAAGACCTGTAACTTGACACAGTCATCTCCCTTCATAACTGCATACCACAGCCGCAAGTCAATTATCTTTCCAGCGCACTGTCTGGCAACTGTCTGGACACTGTCTGGCTCGTGGCTTTTTGTTGTATTGCTATGAATAGGGTCTTGCGTAGTCCTGCTGCCCAAAAGGCAGCAGTTGACGAGTTGTTGCAAAGTTTTTTTTTGTAAACGCTGCGCAGGGTTAAAGTTTGAGATATCAACTCATCACAATATTCTAATGAAAAAAAAACAACCCTGTGTATGTGACTAGGTAAAAGTGAACTGATCTTTCCCAAATTACACACTACATATACTTTTGTGAAGCTGCCAAAAATTGTACATCACCCTTGAATTTATCAGATTCTGGTTATTGTTTCAAACTTATTACCTGAATGACCAATATTAGGCAAGTTTAATCACTTACTTCTCCACTCAAACATCCTTGAAAAGTTTGTTTTTAAATTGTCTGAAAAGTGGATAAATATTTAATAAACTCAGTCACACTAGTCTTAGACGATGCAGAAATCACTTGGCCAAGGCTCTTAATAACAAACATGTCTATGTGAAATGCTTGAGCTGCTATAGCCGGTGGCTTTCATAGTGTACATGTTTTGTCCGGCCGTATCCATATGATTTGAACACGGTCCAACAAACAAGGAATACAGATTAGATAATTTACCTTCATCATGATATTCCGGTTTCTTCCACTCTACTTTGCTCTTGAAATCTTTTTCTTCTTCCTCGATACGAGCCGCCCTGGTAAAAAAAAAAAAACTTGCATAATGCCACTAAATAGCAAATGGTCTTCATCTACACAGTTGCTAAAGCCCCTGTCACACTTGTCCGAATCTATAATTCCGTTCATAAACCTATCTGAAATATTAATTCGGACACGTTCGGAGAGAAATGTCAAAAAACCAGCCAGAAATGAAAATACACCGATCTTAATCCGGTCTTATTCCGGATCTAATAAGTTGCTATTCCGATTGCAATCCTTCTATATTCAGAACCTCTCCGATCATTACCGGACATGCCAAACTTTGAAAAATTCATTGATCTCCAGACCGACCGCTTTCCGAACGTTCCGTTTATATTCCGTTCGTCTCCGTTATATATATGGTATTACATCATGGTAATGCGGTATATCATCGGATAAAGTGACATCAAAGTCCGTTTTTTGATCGGCATTACAATGTGGGTTCGGAATGAACTCTGAATACATACGGAGGCCTGTTCCGTACTCTTCCGTACCTATTCCGCATTGCAGCGATTGGCAACGAATGAGTACAGTGTGTATTCCGTGCATTCCGTGCATATTCCGTGTGTATACCGGATTCCGTCCGTATTGAGGTTGCCGCGACAATTCGGAGAAATTATTAAACAGGTTCAATAATTTCTCCGAGTTCCTCAGTGCATCACCGAACGTACACGAGTATATAGCGTTGGAAAACCGAGGAAAACCGAGGGAAATCCGTTTGAGTTCAGTTCAAACCGATTAAACACCGAATCCAAAATGTTTTACTCGGAACATGAACGGAGTGACGATTCGGACAAGTGTGACAGGGGCTTTATATAAATTAACCTTTTTTGTGAAGGTGAATAATCATACTGCCCTACGGGTGAAGTCGTTAACAATGTGTGAAGTCGGCACTGAAGTGCCGTAAAGAAATAAGGTGTAAAGTCAGCAAATAAGTGAGGAATTGAAGAGTAATTCTGCTTCTGCTCGTATACTGTGCCAGTGTTGTAGGTCTCGAGACCGGTCTCGGTCTCGAGACCACTTTTTGCTGGTCTCGGTCTCGATCTCGGGAGCTATGGTCTCGGTCTTGGTCTCGGTCCCCTTTGTTCTCGATTTTTTGGCTGGTCTCGACTCGAGAGCAGCCAAAATGTCGACATTCGAGTTGCACACATAAAGCAAGAAAGTACCAATTTATGCAATAAGGGCCAACCATTTTCGGGGATTGTATAGTTTATTAGTTCACCCATGAGGGCGTTAACTTAAGTTTTTTTTATCTTTAAAATAAATGAGGTGCTCCAAATAAGTGACATTTTCGACCCCAATCTTATCTTTAATGTGGGATAGTATTTTGGAGAAAGAGTTCATTTTTCTACCTGATTTCCAGCAATGAATTCACACACTCTTACCAGTTACCACTCACTGTTGCCATGATTGTGCATGATAAGACTCCATTTTCTGGCTGCTCATTTGAAGCACCCCATTATTCCTCAAAAAGCAAAATTCCAGTCAGAAGAAAATAAAAATTCATATCTGACTACCGTACCACCTCTCAACTTTTGGGTCTAGGCCTACATGTACAAGTCTATATTCCATGACTGAAATTTTAAAAAATAAATCAATATTTTCTTGCTCCCAATTTTTGGAAATCAGGTTTACAAGGAGGCTCAATGAAATAAAGTTGCATTTAGTTATCCGTTAGTAGTCGTAGCTAAAACCAAGGGGTGGCTGTGGAGTAGAGGGTCCGAGTTCCTATAACAGATGAAACATCCATCTTTAACGTTCAACATTGCAAAAAAATAGTACAAATGGTCGTACTCCTAAGTTAGAGTTTCTTCATCAGATTTACAAGTCTTTATAGTAGTTAAAAATATTTAAAAAGTGGCAACAACATATGGAGTTCGTCAAATTAGGTTGTGTCCTTCTTTAAATTAGGTTGTTTCCAATTTTTTTAATTGATTGTGACAATAAAAAATTCTGTTGCTATGTTGTGATTTAATGTATGAAGCATACATGAAAAGCACTCGCATGACACAAGCAGGTACAAGTGATTCCTAGCTTTCAATCACTTCCTTCACATCCCCATCAACATCATCACCTCAAGAACAGACTGTTCAGCTGTAATTATTGTCTTGTTTTCTTTAGATTATTGTTATTTATTTTCCGCGGTCTCGGTCTCGGTCTCGGACCATTTCGGCCTCAGTCTCGGTCCGCCTTGAAGGGGCTGCACCCGATTTCATCAAACTCTTCGTAACTTACGATGCATCGCAGCGCTGCGACGCGTCGTATCTCTACGATGCGTCGCAGCTGCGACGCGTCCTGCAATCCATTTCACTAAACACGTCGTAAGTGCGACGCGTCGTAGGTGTATTTTTAGCACAACTCGGTGACTGTTTTATGTCTTTAGTCAGCGTACAGTAAATAGTCGTCTGATATTCAACAAAGAGTCGTCGGATCTCAGCTCGAAATTTGTTAAAACGTAAAACAAAATGGCGGCCGTGCGATGCAATTTTGAAGGAAAACAAACTCTCATTGGACTGTATAGCTTCTTTGAAATTTCAACTCTAATATTCCGGTCTAATTCATAATTATTCAATGAATTTTCTATTTACAACTTAACACACATTGCCTCGGTATTATAATCTCGTTAATGTAATGTTTGTGGCATAAAACTGGCTTAGAAATGACTCTTCTTATTTTGCGACGACCAATAGACACGTCTTAACTTGCGACGTGTTTAAAGCCGTTGTCAAGGAACTTACGACGCGTTCAACACGTCGCAACTTTCGTGAAATGGAAGATACGACGCGTCGCGAGTTGCGACGTGTTACACGTCGCAACTCGAGTTGCGACGCGTCGCAGCGCTTCGTGAAATCGGGTGCTGGTCTCGGTCTCGGACTATCCGGTCTCGACTACAACACTGTACTGTACTGTACACAACGCCCAGTTGGACTATCTCGGTACAGTGGTCAAATGTGGCATGTGAGCTTAGATTCTTTAGTGGGAGCGGCTAACTACATTCCTAACATTGATGTCATCCAAGGCCGACTTGAAGACATTCAGGTCTGGTGTGGAGGGGATATCTTCTGGGATAAGATTCCACTCTGGTATAGATCTTGGGTACCGTGAAATTTTCCGGCAAGCTTTATTGAAACTAGGTGTTCTATAATGAGTACTTTCCATTCATACGACGTGAGTGGTGCGAACCTTTATGATGAAACTGTTCAATCATGGGCGTCGCCAGGTTTTTTTCTAGAGGGGGGCAAAAAAAAAAATTGCCAAAAAATGCTTGTATTTCTCAACACATTCTCGATTTATCAGTTTTAGAGGGGGGCAGGGACATTTTGCCCCCCCCCCCCACTCATTAAATTTACAGCACTTTGTCTTCGCGCCTCTTTTTTTTTTTTTTTTTTTTCCTTTTTTTTTTGTGGCTTTTCCAGGGGGGGGGGGGCAAGTGCCCCCCTTGCCCCCCCCTCGCGACGCCCATGTGTTCAATGTTGCTTGAGATCAAACATTGAGTTTCCTTATAAATTGTTGAGTCTGGCTTTTGTACGACGATTCTCTAGGGCATCCCATTCCAAGTTTTCCACTAGTGCTGTTGCACTAGTTTCGCTACTGTAATCTTTAGTGACAAAGCGAGCCGCTCTCCGTTGCACTCTTTCAATGGTGTTTTTGACGAACCAAAGCCTTATACGCTAAAGCTTTCACATCAAGAGCAGCTGTAGATGTTTCTACGAAGCTGCCTCACATGAAGACAACTGGGGACTTGTGAGTGACTTATGAGATTTTGTGGGGACTCGTGAGGACTTGTGGTGGACTTGTAGTTGGCTTGAGTATACCACCACCCATGATTTTCCATCAGACTCCGACTTACTTCTTCTTGATTTCTTCAATTTCTTTCTCCTCTTTTCGACGTTTATTGAGTACTCTGGTTGCCAGCTCTTCTTTGATCAGTTTAGCTCCCCTACAAATCAATCACAGATTCACATATCAATGTGCATAACATTTCTGTTATTTTCTAGATGATCAGGTACGACCCGATCACTGTTTTAAAATCGTTAGAAATCTTTGTTAGTTGGGCTGTTGGGTTGTTTGTTTGGATGTTTTTCTGAAAAAAAATCTTGTAACTTTGAACAAACATCAACCTTTATCTCAAAATGCGTATATTACTCCGATGTTATGATGATGTCATCAGGTATCAAATTACACACGATTTCAGTTGAAAAAATAACAGCGTTACTGCTGAAACCCTCAGCCGGAGTTTGTCGAAAGGGCAAACTGACATTCCAAACTCAAATATCATGTGTAAGTAAAGTGATCATGCAGAAACCATTAACTCACCATGGTGACCTTGACCAAAGTTAGTTGAATTTAAAATATAGACATGTAATCAAAACAAACCAAATTTTATTCAAAACTGTTCACAGGATTATAATAGAACCTGGTTAAACTCGAACTAGAACCCCGGTTGGAAGGATACATATTGTGATGCCAGGATGACGTCATCAGGTATCAAATTACAAACAACTTAAGGTTGACGTTTCAAATAATAATTAAATTTGGAACACATAAATTTTCAGATGAATGGAATAAATTTCTCATTTTGTTTAATGTTGTAGACATAGTCTTAAGCAATATGTTCGATTCCCTCTCACAAATCCTTTTGACCTTAACTTCAGGTGTTACCGGAAGTGCAATGAGAAGTGCAAATTATGGAAGTGTTCAGTAAGGAATGCCAAACACCAAAAACATGACATAATTACCGAAAGGGCGGCATCTTGCGGCACATCAAAGACAGCTGGCCTTTCTTAATTTAAAAATGTTCACATTTTACCTAATTGCTCACAGATATTCCCAAAACAGCCACAAATAACTTTTCAAGGTAAAAACATCACATCATCATCACAGTTCTTAATACATACACTTACACACTGCTTGTAATGTTTATATTTACTTCATGATGAGTATTTAAGACTTGCACTAGACTTGAAGCTGGAAGTTATGAGAGCTCACCGTAAAACAAACGTGTGTGTATTGAAAATATTACTAAACTACAGCTAAACTACAACGGAGAAGCCGCCACAGCTTACAACGAGGCTGCCAAATTATGTAAGAAAATCAAAATTAGTGTGAGATCTGATTTGTTTGAAGAAAAATTACTACTTTTGTTAATGTATCAGTAATTTAGGTAAAAACAACATAATACTTTTAGCCTGCAGTGTATTCACTTGCGGACTTTACAAGAAAATGGTGAAAACCATCCTGCCTTAAATATCTGTGTAAACAGGAATATTAAACAGAGACATTAAGGGACAGCAGAGCTAGTGAATGGACAAGGTATAACAAGAGTGAATACCTATGGAATTTGGGTCCAGTAGAGGATTAGATCTACAGGTCTGCACTAGTACACTTGTGCATGTAAAGGTCAACGCACGGTGCTTGTCTGAAGTCCTTCATTCTACTACAAAAAAAAATGAACCCCACCCCCATCTCCACCTGAAGCCCATTTCATCCATTCATTTTTATGTAACGAAAGAGAACAAATGTTAAACAGGTTGGGTAGGGAGGAGTGCGTCTGCTTTATATATGACAACAACAAGATCAACTTGTACAACATCACCCTATCACCAAACCTCATCCCCCCATGTAAAGGTCCTTGTAAATAAATGATGCTCCTACAATGTACATGCAAATTACATTCCCACTAGAGTACAATAATTAGTTACATTAATATACTTAAATTAATATTTGTAATTTAAATAAGGATGTTAACTGCAAGGCCATGTTACTTGTACCTCATTTGAAGTTGTAGAGCTGAATTCTATTTTTTTTTAAATAAAAAAGCAAAAAAAAGAAGCAAACAACTGTAACATGTCACTTTGACCGGATAGACGGACGGACGCCAGAAATTGGTTCACATTTTGGTTCGCAGCTCGCCAACAATTCAGGGACCCCCTCTCCCAGCTCTTTTAGGGTTAATCTGCAAAACCAAACGTCAAGTCACAGTGGTACTCTAGACTGACTTACTCGGATGCGAGTTTCTGGTAATCCTCCTGGGAGGTGATGCCAACAGACTGGAAGTAGCTACTGGTGAAGATACGCTTCTGAATCAATAAGAAGATGAAGAGTGCTATATCCCCTGACAAACCTACCTTGTCAACAGGCAGTTGGCAATCAGTGTCAATATCCTCTACACCAAGAAAAAACAGTACAGAAATAAAAGAGATAAACTGCTGCAAACCAACTGCTTACTGACTGAATCAGTTGACCTGAAATATACAAATAAAACAAAATGAGATGGCCTAATATTTCAATCTTAGCACGATCTTCATCGGAGGTAAATGACCAAATAATGAGAATTTACTACAATGTACCTTTATTTGAGATTTAATTTTTTTGCATGGAGGACACGCAAAAGTAAGCTTTGCGCTGATGTGCAGATGCTGTGGTTTGTGCAGACTCAGAATAAAAAAAAAATGAATATGCAATTAAACCACTAATTATTGTATACAGCATGTCTTGCATACTCGTAATTGGTCACTGTTATCCGCTCCATTCAAAAGTACCCCCTCATCGGCAAAAAAAAAATACAGTTGGGGGTCAAGACGCCATTTGGCCTGACTGCAATATTCTGCCGCGAAGCGCGGCCACTGCGTGTACATAGAACAAAGTCCCTGGTGTACGTGTGTCACACACAAGGAACGGTGCGCGCGTCAACCAGCGAAATGTATGTGTCCCTCCTGCAAAATATTTTTTATTACACAACTATCTGGGGTACCTTGTTTGCTTTCATATAGGGCATTTTTTATTAATACCAGGCTGGAGTAGAGGCTACTATTTTTCCACTTGGTACAGGTTTCAGATTTTATTTTCCTTTAAAAAAAGATCCTCCAGTACGTAAGCCCGTTCGTGCCAGATTTTAAAAGGAAAAAAAAAATATTGCGAAATAACGCAATAGTATTGCGAAATAACGCAATAGTATTGCGAAATAACGCAATAGTATTGCGAAATAACGCAATAGTATTGCGAAATAACGCAATACTATTGCGAAATAACGCAATAGTATTGCGAAATAACGCAATAGTATTGCGAAATAACGCAATAGTATCGCGACATGACGCAATAGTATTGCATAATGCAATACTTATTGCGAAATAGAGCAATACTGTTTGCGAAATAACTGAACGCAATAGTGTTGTATACAAACTTCAAACTGGTGGTTCAGTTTGCCCTTAATTTGTCCATTTTGATGAAATGTAATTGAAATTCCTGTCCGTCATTGCGTTTTTATCCATTGTGCTCTTGTCGTGGTACGGTTTTGCTTGAAAGGGGCGGGGTGCTGAAAACCAGAAAGCCTATGTTTGATCTTTTCAGAAAACGTTGCCATTTTAGACATTTCTGTGGCATTTTTGCCCGGGGTGGGAAGGGGCAACACATTTTTAAGGGCTTTATTATCTTTTCACACCCCCCGTATTGAATCATGTGCTTTCTGAGTTTTTTTAAACACAGCCGACTCAAATGGCCACATAGCACGAATGCGTGCTGACAGAAGAGACCTGAATGATTCCCTCGCAACTACAAGTACTGCGGTTTACCCATGCACTTGAAGGAAACAAACTTTAGAATGTTAATAATTACTTGAATTTAATGGTGCATCCACAGTGCATTCGTATTGTAACAATGCAGGGGAAATTGTACTGATATAGTGATACGTTTTGAGGAATGGTTGTTTGGGTTGGGAGGGGGGATGCATCAATAATACGCTCAATATTCCACCACGCTGAAGAAAACTAATACATTTAAACGAATGATAATTACATAAGAATGATTTTTTCCAACTTTAAAATGTTTTCCCCTCAATAACCCCCTCCCAAAATTACATAACCGGTCCATTCAATAAAAGGATGCCTTGCATCAAGAATCACCAAAGCCGTATAATGATATGAATTAGAAAAGAGTTTTTTTGAAGCTTGTTAAAGAACTGAATGAATTTTTAAAAGTTTTTAAAAAAGAACTGTACTTTTAAGTCTCCATTTGTTCTTAAAGCTAAAACGTGTTTTATGGGGGTCATTAGGCAGTGGTGGGTTATGGGGATGGTTGGGATAATTAACCATCATCTTCCGTCTGGAAAAATGCCAACTGGGCAGAAAATCCGAATGTTCCCTAAGATTCGTGAAATAACAATCTCAGTATACAATCTCTAGTCACTGCTTTAGGTCTTTGGTCCTATTTACTACTTGTCCTCCGCTAACCCCCTTTACAAATCCAGGATCCCCCATGCAGGATGGGTTTTATGCACCATAAAAACTTTATCTGTCAGAAAATATGACGTGAGAATTTGCCTATAAGTAAGCCTACAGTAGGCCGAAGTAGGCCAATAGGTTCAACCATTCGGACTCTTGCATTTTTTTTCAAAAAAAACCATTGGGTTTATTGAACAAAAACTATTGCGTTATTTCGCAATACTATTGCGTTATGTCGCAATACTATTGCGTTATTTCGCAATACTATTGCGTTATTTCGCAATACATTTATTGCGTTATTTCGCAAAACATTTATTGCGTTATTTCGCAATACTATTGCGTTATTGCAAAATAATTATTTCGCAATAAGTATTGCGTTATTTCGCAATACTATTGCGTTATTTCGCAATACTTTTGCGTTATTTCGCAATACATTTATTGCGTTATTTCGCAATAGTATTGCGTTATTTCGCAATAGTATTGCGTTATTTCGCAAAACTATTGCGTTATTTCGCAAAACTATTGCGTTATTTCGCAATAATTTTTTTTTTTTTTACTTTAAAATCTAAAACGAACGGACTTCCGTACTCCAGAGCCTCAGATCAGAAAAGAAAAAGAAAATTGCTGTTATACAAGTAGTTTCCGACTGAAAAATAACGTTTCTAAGATAAAACTTTGACTTGTTGAAAACAAAGCAAAAGCTGAAGGGACAGAGAATTCGAACCCGGGACCTTTGATCATTGGCCAGCCTGCATAACCACTGGGCAACGGCGGTGGTCGACCAATTCCTGCATTATATACTTTCACACATGCGCGCGTAGGTAAAAGGCTACAATCATTTATAATCCTATAACCTTGATTCAATTCGCCTGAAAAATGGGTACCCTGTACTATTGTGTAAATATAATATTCGCGTCCCGCCTATGTATATGGAGATCAATGGTCCCGCCCATGGGACGTCGTTGCTAGGTAAAAGGGAGCCCTCTTTTTGCGTCTCTTTTTCCTTTTTTTTTGCTTGTCGGAGGGGGGGGGGGCAAGTGCCCCCTTGTGACGCCCATGGAAATCAGGCTTTCAAATCTTCAAACACAATTGGCAGACAAGAATTCTAAACAATCAAACCAAAGGCATCACAGTAAAGACTACAAAATACCTACTTATTTTGTACCTACTTAAGTACGTCTGTAGACAGCCTGCACCGAAAATCTGTATCAGCTTGCAGCGGATTCCACCCAGTGACTGCTCCATGTAGCCACAAGACATAATCTGTAGACCCACCTTCCCGAACATGACAAACACGTTATAGACCAGAAGCCCATTCCACCTGCAAACAACAAAGAATATTCTTTGGGAACGCCAAAAATTATATAATGAAGGCCTCCTATTGTGCTTATAATCCGTCGCTATAATTATAAGCAGTTACTCTGCAACACAGTTTGCACAATGGTTTTGCCACTGAATAGGGCCTCGTGAGTGTACAGTGATTGTGTGCCTCTAGATTTGATATAGATTTGACATTAGATGTAATTAGTACCTAATATATATGCAGCAGTAGCTAATTGTGGTATCGAATCAGGATACAGGAAGAAAGTTTCCTATCCAGGGTTTACGATTGGAAACGAGGTTGGACATAAATTAAGCACTGCATGGGGACGAGGATGGTCACTTGGTTGTTGGTCAGTCGGTCTGTCGCCGGTAAATTGACCAAAATAAGACCCATAAGTTTCCCACCAAAAAAGTAAAAAAAAAGAAGAAAACACAATAAATCAAATACTTTACAAAACTGTTTGTAACAATTCGGAAAGACGTTTATAAAAAAAATTGTAAATGGAGGCAAAATATGTGCAGTAATGTTATAGTCACGTGATATTTATCACAAATTGCCATAAATCTAGGTATGCATCTAAAGTCTGGTGTTGTGCTACATTATGAAAGGGGAACTCCCAAGTTGCACGCAAAATGTGACTATAGAGGCCGCTGTTCATATGGGTCTGTGTAAAACAATGAACAGCGCAGATTTCATGCAAGACTCAGACGGCCGGAGCTTATAGTGCACTCGCACTTGTTAATTCTTTGTGATGTCACGCAGACAACAACAAGAAGCTGGGACTTTCATTTTAGCTGCAAACAGCAGCTCATCAAATCATCATGTCTCTCGGTTATAATCCGTTCATTAGTTAGTTAGTTAGTTTGTAACAAACATTGACATTTTCTTGTATTGCTCCTACAAACACGTACTTTGACCGATTTCAATCACGCTTTGTCAAAGTATCAGTAGCCAAGCCCAAATATGTCAAATATGTCAAAGGTAATCATGGGGTCAAGTTCAAAATAATGTCGAATTTCAAATAAGCTCAAATGACAAAAGTATCGCCGCCAACATGCCGGACTTGATCAAACAATATAAACGTCCAAAGTCGACCTAGCTTTTCGACCAACCTCGTTTCCATAGGTGCGAACTTGCCGCGTCAAAAGTTGGTTTAACCCCTGGAATTATGTAATTTAAATGCCCCTTAATGTCCTCGGGACATTAAAAAAATGTATTCAACGCAGGACGCAATGCAGAAAGGGGCACTAGGTCCTGAAATCCCCCAAAAATTCATGTTTTGGATTGTTTACTCATCCAATTTCAAACATCTGGAAATTTACCAGCACAATGTCTTACAGTCACAAGAAAAGACGGAAAATAAACCCACCCTAGTTTACTACATATCGGACACGACGGAGTACAAATACGTTTTTCCTATGTCGTTATCAGTCAATGTACACGTTGTTTGCCTACACGTACACAATGCAGCACCATTCATCAATGGCCAATCATCAATGCACAAAATGTGGTTTCTTAAGCGTTCGCAAAAGGCGAACACTTTACGGACTAGCACCCAAATAGCTAGACTTTTTGGGGTTGCAATAGTGGACTCCGAAAGGCGTTCTCGCACGCATTATACGGGAATAACACAAAAACGCCCAGTTTTTAAAGGATAGTCGTGTGGATGTTTATCCTACTTTTAAATGTTCTTTCCGATCAACATCATTAAGTTCAAAGTGCATTTTGTAGCCCAATTGGGCTGTTCCGAGATGCAGTACCCCTTTAACATTTTGAATATTTCATTTTGTAGAATCAATCCTTTCAAACAAGAGATTTTGACGTTGAGTTTTGTTTGGCAAGGATTTACATTAAATGTACGTACCTCAGTCTGCCGTCCTACTACAACTTAAGATACAGATTTTTGGGGAGAAAAATGAGGCTTTAAGAAATTATATCAGGTATCACGTAGTCGTGAAAAACCCCAAACAAGTTTGTAATTGGACTTAGTTAAGGGACACTGGGTCCTGGAATCATTGACCGAAATCATATTAATCGGAAAGAACATTTAAAAGTAGGATATTAATATCCACACAACTACCCTTCAAAAACTACTCGATTTTGTAGTATATACTTGTGTTATTCGTGCAAGAACGACTTTAATTTCGGGTTCCCCTTTTGTGACAAAGACCCCCAAAAGTTGGGTTGTTTGTGCTAGTTGTAATTTCATCCGTAAAGTGTTCGCCTATATTGCAGACGTGTAAGAAATCACATTTTGTGCATGGTGATTGGTCACCGCTATTCGTGAGCACAGTGCTGTGTTGCCTGTGTACGTATATGAAAACATCCGATGTCCGATGTAAACAATCTTTTTTTCCTTTTGTCTTCTCTCAGGAACGGTAAGACATTAGGTTGGTTTCCTTTCAACCAGATGTTTGAAATAGGATAAGTAAACAATCCTGAAATATGAATTTTTGGGGGGATTTTCGGACGTAGTACCCCTTTAATGTGACGTTTAAGAGCGCGCAGTACACTCTTAATAGCCAGTCAGCGTCGTTTACGTTTTCCTCACGGGTTAGTAAAGGAACGCGCATGCGCCTAGCTCGTCAAGGCTGTTCTTCGTCTGACGTACAGTTATGAGGTCTGAGGTCAAAATGGGTCAAATTTCAAAGAAGCTCAACTGACACAAGAAGCGCTGTCAACATGTTTGCCTTGGTCAAACATTAAAATAATCCATGTGACCTTGTCATCTGACCTACAGCAGTACAGCTGTGGGGTCAAATATCAAAATAAGGGGAACACGCATTCGTTGGCCAGCAGCTTCCGAGATCGGATCGAGCTTGTTTGATCTACATAAACAAATATGGACAAGGTGGGGTATATGCCGCTGATCAGACCACACGATGGGGGAGGGGAATTGAAAGAGTTCTTTACCATTTGATGACTTCTTTTTTGCATTTGACAAAGTTAAAAGAGCTATTCGGGAACAAGCGGTAGGAGAAGGCGGTGTAGATGAAACCAAAGACGGAGAGGTGGATGGCGCCAGCCAAGAGAGTCATTGCTAAGGTCACCCACATCACATGCTCAAAAACAAAGGTCTGATAAACAGAGAATAATGTTACCATTGATGAGGAAACTAAAATACAATCTTTAAAATAATATCTACCTTAGGGGTGTTAACAACTATCATGATGTGACATGTATAATGATACTGGGCTTACGATTCAATGTATAAAAACAATATAAAATGACAAATACAATAATTACAGTTTCATACCAAAATCATGATAATTTCAGACTTAAAGAGAAAGTAACGTAATAAGACAAGTTTTTGAAGAACTTAAACTTACTTTTGCTTCACGATACGACCTGAAATACAAGAAAAGACAATTACATCTGGTAAAATTACAATTCTATCATATCAACTGTTCATGATTTTGACTTTGCAAATAACAGCTGGAAGCATTTTTAATGGGAGTTCAATTAAAGTTACCTATTTATTTTAACATTTCTGTTCTCAACGTCACCACACTCGTCATAGTTGTCTCCCCCTCCGTACGTCCTGCCGTGTTTCTTCTCTATGCGGAACACATGCAGCTGAAGGCAGACAAATAACAGCTGAAAAAAGTCCGCTGAAAAAAAAGAATGGAGAAAACTTGGCAACATCTTTTTTTTAAAGGTTCATTTCACTCTCTCATATGTGAATAACTGTTTTTCTCTTGCACCCACCGCCAAAACAGTGCACTGGGAAGGTCTAATCTCCACAACATTTTGTGAAGAGATCAAAGGTGCACAAAGCATCGTGGGGAGCTAACTGCCTCATCCAATGCATGTAAATTCTGTGCGCACCTGTCATGTATGCGCAGGTTGAAAACTAGGACTAATTAATGAAACTTATTTGGATGGAACAATTTTTTTTTCTTCCTCGTTACTTTGTCAGCAAAATTAATTTCTTTTCTATATCTACCTCATGTAAAACAATGCCAATATAACAAAGAGAAAACGGCAGACATGTTTTTGGTGAACAAATTTGGAAAGACGCCGAGCACTGAATCTCATTCATTTATTCCTATACAAATTTATTCGTATACGTCTCATACTTCCAATTTCACACAACGACTGCGAATAATGATTCGCTTAAAAAATTATCTCAAACTTAAAAGGTTACATAATTATATGTAAAGAACCGACAAAATTCTCACAGTTTTAACGCTGAAAGCGTTGTTGGAATTATGGTTTCAAACCATCCACTTACCTGATAATTAATCAACCATGTCTCAAAAAGACAAACCATTAAGGTTCACATGCACTGAACTGTAGAACGTTAAAGGGTTGCACAAATAGAAGGTGTTGCTGCAAACATGGCGATCGGTATCTGTCCAGCATTTCTGCTGGCATTCGGAGGCCACAAAAACCCGGGTTTTTTTTAAGAGGAAACGTGGTTGCATCCTAGCATACCGACGGAAGGTGCAGGCCTTGCTCCATGCCTTTAGCTTCAGGAGGGTAATTTTTTTGGGGAGGGTGGGGTAAGCGAGGTTCGAGAAGAAAGATAGGATGCGAAATGTGCAGTTATCTGAGGAAAAGCGCTGGAGCGTAACAACGACATTAAGTGCTCTATTGATCGTACATATAGTGGGGCTGTTGAGTGATACGATTGCGCACTTTGTGACTAAAGCATGAAACTTCTCATGATGGTTCTTCATGCCATGAAGAAAATTTTCAGATATGGAGACATTTCATATTTGACCTCTGGTGACCTTTGAGAGGTCAATGAACTTTACATACATTATTTATACTAATTGTTCTTGAAAACGCCACTTTCCTATGACCCCAGTCTATGTCATAGGTATTCAGACAATGGAAATAATGATCAGATGTGAAAAAAATATCATACTTGACCTCCGGTGACTTATATATACTGTATTTATAGTAATTTATAAGATAAGCATTTTAAACCTCAACTTTTTAAGTTAGGTGTTCATGCTATGAAAAGCATTTTCATATGAAGGGCATTTCATATCTGACCTCTGGTGACCTTTAAGAGGTCAATGAACGTTGTATGCCCTATTTATAAATATTCATAAGATTTATTATTCAAAACCCAACTATTTCAGGAACCAAGTCTAAAAATTGGCTCTTTGTGATGTGAAAAGCATTTTTAGATATGGGGACATCATAATCTGACCTTTGGTACCCTTTAATAGGTCAGTGAACTTTATATTTATTTGTCAAACCGCCCTTTTTTTAATGACCCAAGCCTCAATATTGCAAAAGAAAGGTATTGCACGTACTATTATACAGTCATGAATTCAAATCCCACAAAAAAAATTGGGGTGACATCTGACCTCCATTTTCCTTTTTCAATTGGCAGACGCAACATGTTGCGACTGGGATAGAAGACTGTTCGACTTTCTTTACAATGTAATATGTACAAATTGTCTGACAATAGTCACTCTTTTGTACTTATTACACTCTGTGGTATCTAGATGGACTTGGGTCACCACATTTTAAACATTGTTACCGAGCCCACTGGTCATTGAAAGAGTGTGATTCTTGTCCAATGTACCTCTTGTATTGTGTTGCGCCCCTGTCTCTCCTTCAAAAAAGGTAAATGGAGATCAGAGGTCATAACAAAATTGTCCTTGGGGTCTGAATTCATGGCATTGACTTAAATGCTCAGTCCCATGGGACCCTTGCGCTCCCCTGTTGTAGACAACCACGAATGCCCTCACGGTAAGATGCTCGGCGTTCGGCTGTTGGTGTAGGAAGGCCGGTGTCCTCACGAATTTGTGAGATCCACTTCTTTGGAGGTCTGCCACGAGGTCTTGGGTTCGTGAAGTCCTGCCGGTATGCTCTAGCGACATAGCTGTCCGGTGGCCTTCTCGCTACATGGCCAAACCACTTCAACCGCTTTCGCCTGATGACTTCTGTGATCGTGAGTTTCACTTTCAGCTGTTCCCGCACTGTGATGTTGGTGTGTCGATCTCGGAGAGTCACTCCGAGGATAGCTCTCAGACAGCGCATTTCGAAGGACTCCAGCTTACGCTGCTTTGAGGGTCCATGTTTCTGCAGCGTATGTCGCGATAGGAAGAATGAGTACTTGGAATAGTCGTACCTTTAAGGGGGTACAGATGTTTCGGTTATTCCAGATTGGTGTTTTTAGTCTCCCGAATGCTGATGAAGCCAGGGAAATTCTTCTTTCTATGTCTTCAGAGCTGAATGGTACCATGCTTCCGAGGAACACAAATTTACTCGTGGAGTCTAACTGTATCCCATCCAGAGTGATTGTTTCATCTGATGGGGATGAGATTCTTCATTTCGCTCCATTAATTTTCATGCCCCATTTCTTACATGCTTCATCTAGCTGCTCTGTTGAGAGTCTGAGTTTGTCGAAGGTGGCTGCCAGCAGGGCTGTGTCGTCCGCATATCTGATGTCTATGCAGCAGGAGTCAGTGAGGTTTAAAGAGGCGTCTAGCTCTTTCAGTTCTTTCATGACAAACTCGAGGAAGATGTTAAATAGCGTGGGGGAGAGACGGCATCCTTGTCTTACTCCTACCCTCACCTCGAACCAGTCCGTGATTTGACCCTCTATCACTACTGCGCACTTGGTGTCGTTGTACAGACCTATATGATGCGTACTATCTTCGGGTCCACCCCAATGGCCAGCATCATCTTCCAAAGGGCTTTCCGCCAGATTGTGTCGAAAGCCGCTTTGAAATCGATGAAGTCGAAGTGCAGAGGCACGTTTTGTTCTCGGGCTTTCTCCATCACTTGTCTGACAATGAATATTGCATCGACAGTACCTCGACCCGGTCTAAATCCAAATTGGCTTTCTCCTATTGCTTCTTCCGTTTTCCTATTCATCCTGCTGAGAAGAACTTGACTAAAGACTTTACCAGGTATTGACAGTAGAGCAATGGCTCTGTAGTTTTCTGGATTTAGATTGTCTCCTTTCTTGTGTATAGGTGTAACTAGCATTTGTGACCAGTCTTTTGGCGTTGTTTGGTAGTCAAGATGATACTGAATATCTTTAACAGCATCTTCAGCGTCGGTTCTCCTCCCGCTTTTAAGACTTCTGCTGTGATGGCATATATACCAGGGGCTTTATGTAACTTCAGCTTTTTGACTGCTCGGAGTATTTCTTCTGGAGCTATTTCTGCTGGGATCGTCGTGTCTTCATCTGATGGGGCTGCAGGTATTTCTTGTAAGGCTTCTGGCTCATGGGGAAGCTTGTGTTGAGGTGTGTACAGAAGTGATCTTTCCAGCACTTTAGAACTTCTTCTTTATTAGTGTGGGTGTTACCTTCTCTGTCCTTTACTGCGCTCAGCCCTTTTCTGGGTCTTCCTTCAAGTTCTCTGACGCTCTTGAATAAGTTATGGGTGTTGTTATTTCCGAAGTCTGCTTCCAGTTGTTCTATCTTGCGTTGGAGTAGAGTAGAGCTGTTTTCTGCTGTTTGACTGCAGCTTACACTAATATATTAGCACGTTTGTAGTTTTCCCGGGTTTCTATGTTCGTTGGAATTGTAAGCATCTTTAGTCTGGCTTGTCTGCGTTGTTCACATGCATCCTCTATCTCTGGTGACATGCCTTCGACTCGCTTGCGCTTCTTGAAACCAACTACTAGTTTAGTTGTCTTTAGCCTCCTTAAACCTTGAGTAGATTTCCACACTGTCTGATTCTAAGGATAGTAGTGGGGCAAATCTACCTCCAATCTGGGCTTCAAAAACTCTCGTCAAGTCGTTATTTGCTATTAACCTTCCTACATCATAGCGCTTTGGTACTGTTCTGGGTCTTTTCTGTCTTCTAGGGGTTATCGCAAAGTTTGCAAGAATCAGAAAGTGGTCTGATCCTAAATCAGCTGAATGGTAGCCTCTGCTGTTTTTAAGCTTAGATTTCCAGGCTTCCTCAATAATGATGTAGTCTATTTGATTTAGCGTGTGGCCATCGGGTGACATCCAGGTTGCTCTTCGCTTCTTTGTGTGTCGAAATAGGGTATGGGAGATTACAAGACCATTTATCGCACAGAATTGAAGTAGTTGTGACCCTCTTGTATTTGATTCACCAAGTCCATATCTACCCACTACTTCAGGCCATGTTTCCTGCATGTTAGATCCGACCTTTGCATGGAAGTCTCCAAGGAGCATATAAGAGTTGTTCCTTGGCAGGGCGTTGATTTTTCTCTGCAGTGAGTCATAGAATTCCTCTGATATCTCGTCACTGTAACTTGAGTCAGGGGCGTATATCTGGAAGACTGTCAGGGTTCCATCTATAGTGTTGAACGTTGCACTCATGAGTCTCTCTGAGTGGCATTCATAGGATGTCATGCTGTTCGCAAACTCTTTCCTAATAATAAGTGCGACACCTTGTCTTCTGATGTTATCTTTTCGGCCGGATTGAATAATGAGGAACTCTCCGTGTTTGAAAGATTCCTCGCTGTTCACATTCCAGTGGGTTTCTGATACTCCTAATATGCTGATGTCATATCTTGACATTTCGACGACCAATTGTTCCAGAAGGGAATCGCCGTTTAGTGTTCTCACATTCCATGTAGCGAATGATGTTACCGGGAGATTCTTCGCACCCTCTCTCTTACGAGTGCCCGGGACTGAGGGCCATTTCATAGGTTGTGCTGCCATGGGGAGTGATAAGCTGAATACTTGGGCACTTGCTAAAGGAATTCCCAAGAGAGCGTGTACAGATGGTCATTTCTGTACTAACGGCACGCTACTATGCCGCGCAGTGGTGATTCACCTGTCCCTGAAGTTACCGTTGGTTGTCAGTTAAAAAAACAAAAGAACTCGTCCGCTTCCTTCAGATACTCAGAGTACCTACTGCTGCTGCCCCTCGCCAGTTTTACTTTTCTGCCAAGACAGTTTACCGGGGTGTGGCTGGGAGCTTACTCTTCCCTTCTTGGAGCCACTGGCGAGGAGTAGATGGGCCAATCCGTGTTAGGTCCATCTTAGAAGTGGGTGTTGACCAGTATGATTAATAGGCTACTATAAGCCGCTACAAAGCAAACTACTAAGCAACTTCGAAGCAGCCAAGCAACTAAGCAACTACAAAGCAGCCAAGCAACTAAGCAGCTACAGGGCAGCCACAATGCAGCTGCTAAGCATGGCAAGCCCACCTCCTACACCCTAATCATGACATGCTGTAGAATATCTTAACAGACCAACTAATATCGTTCGATAACGAAAAGAAATATCACATACAATGAGAGCCCTTACCGAGAATAAAATGTCCCTCTGGAGGTCTGACATAGTCCGGCAGATACAGCCAGGTGATGAGTCCCTGTGGCAGCACGTTTGTAAATCTGTAATCTGCAACACGGGTTATCCAAGAAATGTAAACACATGGACTGACTGACTGACTGACTCCCCCCCCCCCGACCGACCGACCGACCAACAGACCGACTGACTGACTGACCAAGGCATGGTTGAGACACCATTTTAAATTTGCTGAAATGATCTTGATTTGGAGTCACTTTTTATGCTAAAATGATGTCTGAAAGGTTTTTAAGTTACACTAATTCCGTTTTATATACCGTTAAAATGGTAGGTCAAAACACCTCGGTGGGTAGACCCGTGATGAACGTGGAATTGTATACAACTAATAAATGTTTGTGAGTGCAATGGTACGAAAAGTTTCATGAGGTGACATGAAATGGAATAGAACATATCATCTGTCACCGAATTAAATTATTCTTTCTATTGCACGAACGTGAAACATTCATTATTTGTTTTATGTAACACGTGAATAAATTCCTTTCATCTGTTTGGTAGACTTTTAATAGCCAATTTATTCATGTTAAACTGTTAAAAAGTTCGGCAAGTTCATCTATACTACAATTACTACAACTAGTGCAGGGCCAGTTGAAAATGTGTCTATTTGGAGGGGCAGAGAAATGCTCATTCAAACAACGCACATTACATGTTGTTAGCTTTCACAGGTTGAACGCACATTTATAGGTGAAATGCGCACTTTGTACACGTCGCCATCCCCTGGCACTGATATTTACCAATACTGGACTATGGTATCGTCCTACAGTAAAGGTTGCTCAGTCAGTCGCTTACAGTAATTGTTGCTCAGTCGACGACAAAATGTGTATACCCTTGAAGCCTCTCACGTCCTCGCACGCGTACAACCGTGCTGTGCCGTCTAAAATGTGCTTGTTTGGGAAGCGCAAATTGCTTTGCCGCAGGTATTGGTTGCATGCTTGCAGAGTTTTTGAGAACAGAATAGCGCAGATATTACTCTCCCCTACTTGACAATGGTATTGTCCTGCAGTAAAGTCGCTCAGTCGACTGCAAAAATAATGTGCCCGTGCAGCCACCACGTAGGTGTACATACGGTAACATGGTACGCAATGCTATTTTTGCAGCCTTTTTTTGAGAAACACTCGCCCAAACAATTTCAAACTTGGCACAAACTTTGACGTGAGTGTGCGTTCAACCTGTGAAAACAACACCACTGCATCGCGTGCGTTGTTTGCACGAGCAGTTCTCAAAAACTCTGCAAGCATGCAACCAATACCTGCGGCAAAGCAATTTGCGCTTCCCAAACAAGCACATTTTAGACGGCACAGCACGGTTGTATGCGTACGAGGACGTGAGAGGCTGCACGGGTATACGCATTTTGTCGGTGACTGAGCAACAATTACTGTAAGCGACTGACTGAGCAACCTTCACTGTAGGACGATACCATAGTCCAGTATGGATAAATATCAGTGCCAGGGGATAGCGACGTGTACAAAGTGCGCGTTTAACCTATAAATGTGTGTTCAACCTGTGAAAGCTAGCAACATGTAATGTGCGTTGTTTGAATTAGCAGTTCTCTGCCCCCTCCAAACAGACACATTTTCAACGGGCCGTGCACTAGTCCTTATTATATAACTGACATACAGATCCTAGTCATTTGATTGGTGGAACTCACATTACATGACATTCGTTATTGCTCCCATTCACGTCGCGGCTCAAAAAGTACTATCCGTCCATGGGGAATGGGAAATATTATAACACCTCACCCACAGATTCTGTGTCTTGATTGGCCGAGAGCGAGTCACATGTTACTTTCTAATTTTGCTATCTTTCTGTGCACGGCCAAAAGTACTATGCGCATAGCAACAAAAGTACTATGCGCATAGCAACCAAAGTACTATTTCCACGACGCGGTATTTGTGTGCAAATGCATGCTGGTGTGCGCGTTGCACGTTGTGCGTAGCGCGTATTATTCGAAAGAGAGCGCGCCGCAGACTTGGGTTCAAACATTTCGTGAAGGGGTAGTTTTTAAGAGAGAAATACATTTTCCACCAATTTTGTATTGAAATTGAAGTTTATTTCAACTGTGTTCAGATTTAAATAATTAAAAATATTAAAATCAAGCAGAATCTGTGGGTGAAGTGTTATAAAACAAATATTGAATGCTTTATCTCGTGGTGAAGTAAAACTAGCCTCCCTCGGTGATCCATGGACCATTCTATTTTCCCTCGGCTTCGCCTCGGGAAAATAGAATGGTCCATGGATCACCTCGGGAGGCTAGTTTTACTACACCACTCGAAGCATTCAATATTTGTATACTATTCAACAGTTAGGATCATGACGCGGTATTTGTGTGCAAATGAATGCTGGTGTGCGCGTTCAGCGTTTCGCGTAGCGCGTATTGTTCCAAGAGCCAGCGCTACAGCGTTAGGTTCAAACGTTTTCGTGATGGGGTGGTTTTGAAGAGATAAATAGATTTTCTTAAGTTTTGTATTAAAAAAAGTTCAAATATATCAAATGACAAGGATCTATATGTAAGTTATATAAAACAAATATTGAGTAGCTTTAAATTGTGAAATGGGAGGAATATTATCGCTCGGTAAAATCTGGACTTTTCCAGTTCACTCGGCTTCGCCTCGTGAAATAGAAAAGTCCAGATTTTACCTCGCGATAATATTCCTCCCATTCCACGCTGAGCCACTCAATATTTGTATATTATAACACCTCACCCACAGATTCTGTGTCTTGATTGGCCGAGAGCGAGTCACATGTTACTTCTAATTTTGCTATCTTTCTGTGCACGGCCAAAAGTACTATACCCGTAGCAACCAAAGTACTATACCATTAGCACCCAAAGTACTATTTGCACGGCGCGGTATTTGTGTGCAAATGCATGCTTGTGTGCGCTTTGCGCGTTGCGCGTAGCACAAATTGTTCCAAAGAGAGCGCGCCGCAGACTTGGGTTCAAACATTTCGTGAAGGGATAGTTTGGAAGAGAGAAATACATTTTTCACAAATTTTGTATTGAAATTGAAGTTTATTTCAACTGTGTTCAGATTTAAATGATTTAAAATATTAAAATCAAGCAGAATCTGTGGGTGAAGTGTTATAAAACAAATATTGAATGCTTTATCTCGTGGTGAAGTAAAACTAGCCTCCCTCGGTGATCCATGGACCATTCTATTTTCCCTCGGCTTCGCCTCGGGAAAATAGAATGTCCATGGATCACCTCGGGAGGCTAGTTGTACTACACCACTCAAGGCATTCAATATTTGTATACTATAATTCCAGGAATCTCTGTCTGTCTGTCTGCCTGTCTGTCTGTCCGTCGATTATCTCCAGAGCCGGGCACCGTATGAAGTTGAATTTTGGCAGGCATACTGCTCGGGACACCAGAATGTGCAGTGCAAAGTTTGAAGTTGTTTGGACGAGCGGTTCTCGAAAAAGCTGCAAAACAAGCAGCATTTTTTTAAGCCTCAACGTGGCAGATTATATACCTAGAACACGCGCAGTCTTTTTCAAATGTTTACGTCACGTTTAAGCTAAAGTGCGCGTGCTTGATATGACGCAACAATAGAAAAAGGATGGGCACAGAGTATTGTTCAGAGTATTTCTGGAACTCACGTACGTGAGTAGCACTGATCTCTATATAAAGACTGGATAGCGGATACGCATACAACATTCACACAGAAGACTTTGCATATTGACCAATTCGCCCCGGTCTCACGAAGATGGCCGCGTATAATACGAACGTTCTACGCGTAAATACGCGCGCGTTGTATCAACAGTTGACGCGCATTTTGGTCACGTACAGCACATATTATGTTCTTCTAAAGGGATTTCATTTCCGTAGTGATTATCATTGCAAAACGCCGTAAAAGTGATATTTGCGGTATTTTAGTAACCACGACGTTAAAAAAAAATTGCAGTTAACCTTGGTCAGTGGTGGTGGTCAAAATATAAGTCAAGTGAACCGCGACGTTACAAAAGAAATCATGCTGTCTATAAACACGGCAACTTGTCCTTTGTAGATCACCAGCCGGTCTCACCAATATGGAGTCAAATTCGTACATTGTGCGGCTCTTTATTAGCTATCCAGTCTTTATATAGAGATCAGTGGTGAGTAGCTGCACGGCACATGCGTTTTGTAGGCGACTGAGCAACCGTCACTGTAGAGCGATACTATTGTCCAGTATGGGTGAATATCAGTGCCGGGGATGGCCTGGCGACATGTACGAAGTGCGCTCAACCTATGAGTGTGAGTTTAACCTGTGTAAACAACACAATTAAATCGTGTGCTTTGTTCGCATGATATGAGCATTTTGAAATTGCCCCTACCGAACAGGTGCATTTTTTGACGGGCCCTGCACTAGTCCTTACTATAATTCCAGGAATCTGTGTCTTTCTGTCTGTCCGTCAATTATCTCCAGAACCGGACACCGTATGAAGTTGAATTTTGGCAGGCATACCGCTCGGGACACCAGAATGTGGCAGCATATAGCTTAGAACAAAACACCACGCACTGCCGTTCTTTTTAATTGTTAACGTCATGTAAAGCTTAAGCGCGTGCTCAACTATGACGCAAACAATGCAAAAAGGACGCGGGAACGCGCGCGTGTACTGTAGGGCGATACCATTGTCCAGTATGGGTGAAAAGCACTGCATACCATGTTTCCGTACGTACGTAGTGGCTGCACGGGCACATTATTTTTGCAGTCGACTGAGCGACCATTGTAGGCGGTCGAACTTCAAACTTGGCACAAACTTTGACGTGAGTGTGCGTTCAACCTGTGAAAACAACACCATTAAATCGCGTGTGTTGTTTGCACGAGCAGTTCTCAAAAACTCTGCAATATGCAACCTTCAGCGGCAAAGCAATTTACGCTTCCCGAACATGCACATCTTAGACGGGCACTGCACTAGTCATATTAAATGTTTGCAAACTGTTCAACAGGTTGAGAATAATCATATTCAATTCATCTCGATTGAAAACAGCGCCACCACCAGCAGCAGTGACACCGTGCAATGGAAGTTCTATTCACCCAACCTCGTGCCCAGTGGGTACGATCTTGCAGCGCCATGTTGTTTACCATCATGCCTTGCGCGATCGTAACCCCTAGAATTGTGTAATTTAAATGTGCCAAAATACGGTACATTATAATTAGGGCTGCAGTTTATCCATTTTATGTGCCGACGCCATCTTTAAAATGTGAAAAAATTGTGATTTTTAAGAATCAATCCTTTCAAACACAACGTTTGGACGTTGTGTTAATTAGCAAAGATTTGTATTAAATGTAGGTACCCCTTTTGTGCCTTTACAACCACAGATTCAGGTTTTTTTTAGCAAAAAACGCGGTTGACATAATCCACATCGTACAGGCATCGCGACTTTTGAATCATATTTTTTTTTTCGTACGTGACGTTACGTGCAAAGCTAAGCACGCGAGCGCGAGCGCATTATGGGCGCGCCCGGCGTGCAATCTTCGACATTCCCGCGCAGTATGCTGTGAATAGCCATTCAGCGTCATTTACGTCATCATCACAGCCAGGGGTTAGTGTAAGGAAGGAACACGCGCCCCTGGAGTCGAGGCTGCTATTCACCGTCCAATAGAACTTCCATTGCACTGTGCGCTGCGCGCCACGCGCGCGCCGTGTGTTGGGACGATTAATTCAATGACATGCGATCAACGATCCACCAATCAGATGACGGGGATTTATTCAGGTGTTGTATAATATCCTCTACCGCCTGAAACTTACCTTTTCTCGGCCTTTTTCTTTTTTAAAGAATCCAATGTACAGCTAAAAGCAATCGTCCCTCGCTTTAGTTGCTAAAAGGTATGACTTTTGTTAGACGCGCCGTAACAACACTTCAATTTTGTCAAAAGCAGTTATATTTGGTATTGAATAAGGCACACGATTTCAACTTTTTACTTGCTACGCAAATTTTCGGCAAATTCCATTTTTGGCAAATTTCTTCGAAATTACACACCCTGAACTCGCGTGAAGGCAATTATAAATTTCTAGGTAAGTATTCAACCTGCATACGAAATGATGTACCGCGAATCGATTTCGCTAGGTTCAAAATAACACAAGAGCGTGGCGTTGTATATTTTACCTGAATAAGTCCCCGTCATCTGATTGGTGGATTGTTGATCACATGTCATTGAATTATTCGTACCAACGCACGGTGTGAGAGCCAACATTGTGTCCACGTTAGAGTTAGCGATAGACGCCTATTTAGGAGCCGTTCTATCGCAGATTGTTGAAGGTCGAGAACAAGACTTAGTCATCGCCTCCGCGCGAAGAGCGTTAAGCAAGGCTGACCGCAATTACCGCGTTACAAGGCGCGAGCTCTTGGCGTTGGTGGTCTTTCTGAAACAATTTCAGCAGTACCTGTACTGGCGTATAATTAACATTCGGACAGACCATGGAGCCTTGCGATGGCTTGTAAACTTTTGGGATCCCCAAGGACAAACGGCGAGATGGTTGCAGGTGATCAGTGAGTTCTACTTCACTGTGATACATCAAGCAGGGCGCTCTCACGCGAATGCAGACGGACTATCACGGATGCCTTGCACTCAATGTGGCCGAGAAGAGGGACAACAGGCAAAATGTCAACCGACAGACAACGATGAAGTGAAGAAAACAGAAACCCCGTCGGCGGTATCTCACTCAAGAGTCGTGACCGCATAACCGACCCTGAGTTCAGAAGAGTTGCGGAAGGCGCAGCTGGAGGAAGATGGGTGATAAAAGCAAAAGAAGAACATCACCGAGAACCTGACTGGGCGGATATGTCTGCGTTGTCGTCCAGGGCGAAGACTTATAGGCGCCAATGGGGCCAACTTGAAGTCCGCAGTAGTGTTCTCTGCCGGAAATGGGAGTCAGACGACGGGTGCGAGGTGAGATGGCTCACGGTGCTACCAACGAAATACCAAGACGAAATGGTGAATCAACTTCATGGCAACACATCTGGAGGACACTTGGGCGTTAGGAAAATCTTGGCTAAGGTTAAGGTGAAACTCCACTGGGCTGGAATTTCGGCAGAAGTTCGGTCCATCCTTAGGCGATGCAATGTCTGCGCCCGTAAGAAATCACCAACAAAGACCAGAAAAGCTCCCCTGCAGCAAAAGATGGTTGGAGGGCCTATGGAGAGGGTCGCCTTTGACGTAATAGGTCCTTTACCGGTGACCGAGAGAAGGAACAAGTATATACTGGTGGTGGGCGATTACCTGAGTAAGTGGACAGAAGCCTACTCGATCCCGCACCAAACGGCTTAAACAGTAGCCAATAAGTTGTGAAAGAGTTTGTGAGCCGGACAGCCGGTACGGTGTGCCCGAGGTTCTACACTCCGACCAAGGTCGTAATTTTGAGTCCCAGGTCTTCTCGGAAATGTGTCACCTACTTGGCATTGAGAAAACGCGAACGACGCCGTACAATCCGAAGAGTGATGGGATGATTAAGCGATTCAATCGCATACTGGTCACAATGGTATAACTTGGTGGCTGGAGATTTCGGGTGCCTGCACAATCCGACAAAGAGGAAAGACTTGTCTCCTAAATTGCAGTGCCGATGGGAGGATCCTTATCTCAGTGTGCACAAGCTGACTGATGTCATCTTCCAGATTCAACGGAAAAGGGAGGGAAGATGAAAGTTGTGCATCGGGACCGCTTGAAGTCCTACATAGGAAATCCCCTCATCTAATGCAGACATGCTCAGCCAACAGCAGGAAAGCGGAAGACAATTCCAGCGAGCAAACAGAGACGCCTACGACAGGGAGGCTATTTCCAACTCCAACCGCCCGTCCTTTCACCCCCAGAGTGTCACCAGAGGGCAATTACCCTACCCAGGTGACACCACCGATTGTGATTCCAAGTCCCAAAACCCCTATGAAGCCTGAAAACTTGGAAGGGCAAACATGCACTACTGAGTCCCCATTACCGCGTCGGAAGCAGCTCGCCTCAGATCGGAACAAATGGCGGTCTGCATGCCATGAGTCAGTGGATCTATTTGAGGCTGCACGCACCCGCGAAAGAGAAGAGCGACGCCGCCAACTACATGTGCGACAGAACCAGGGGCCTCCTCCGGGTGACGGCATCCCCTGCCTGACCTGTGGGAAGCACTGCGCCTCCGAGTTTGGGCTCCGTAGCCACCAGAGGAGTCATCAGAGGCGCCCGTATCATCGCCATTATTTTTTTCTTTTATATTAATTTCCTTTTGCATTGGGGGGGACGTCGTCATCGTTTCGATGGACACCCATAAATAAGCAACTAACCGCGTCGGAATCCCCCCCCCCAGACATCGCAGGGTGCCACACAAGGGATATCGCTAGATGTGAAAGATTGTTGTGAGAGTGAGAGAAGGTGAAACGCACGTTAATGAAACGCACCCCTTTTCCATTTTCTCTACAGAGTCTACACATATTCGCCATGGGCTGAGACAGTCAGTAGAAATCCAGAGATGAGGTGGACCAGGACCACACTAACTAGGTGTCCCAAGTGCCATGTGAGACCTCATTATTGAGCATGGGCTGCGATTGTACTACTGGTTGCTGCGCCCACAAGAACAATCGCCAAGACAATTTGAAGGCGCACTATTGCGATTGTCACCCCGACTGCATGAATGAAGTGGGCGAGATCAAGGGCGAGTCTCACGAGACCCGCGAAGAGAGAGGCCGAAGGGAAAGCAAAGCCGAATCCAAGGACAAGGCCACATCGGACGTCATGTTTGAACTAAAGCGCGCGTGCTCAATATGACGCAAACAATGCAAGAGAACGGGCACGCGCACGTGCATTGGACCGTTCCCATGAAATATGCAAATAAGTCGAGCGCATGCGCATTACTACCACTGGTTGGCAGAGCCGCAGCCGTCAATGCTGTTTAGCAGTGGTGGAGTACTGGTTCAACCAAAACCTGACGGTCTGGGTGTCAATCAAAACTGTAATCAGGTCCTTGTCCGAGATTTTAGCATCTTTTTCACAAAAACCAATAGATTTTGTATTCTGCTGAACTTGGAAAGTGAAAATTTTGTGGGAGTTTTATCCTTTAGTTCGGGACTCATGTCAAACTTTACCGGTGACGGGCCGCTACTGCGTGGCCACGTGGCTGCGCTAATTGTTGCACGCGCTTGGGGATTTGAATTGTGACGTACCTTCCATAAAATATGCAAATTAGGTAAGCACATGCGCATTAATAACTTTGGTTTGGTTGTGCGTAAATTAATGACGTCATAATACAACTCCGGACGTGCGCCAACAGAGGCAAACACGCCGCACAGCCACTAGTATGGTTTGACATGAGTACCTAAGTAACAGATTAAACTTTTTTTAAATGTTACTTTCCAAGGTCAGCAGACTAGCAAGTCAGTTTGGTTTCGTGAAAAAGATGCTGAAATTTGTTCGCGTCGAAACAATGGGCAACTGACTGATGAAGTGAAGACCGTTACAGCGCACTGTGTGTGCTGAGGTGGAAGTTTTACATGACCCCAGAAATGGTGATAAACCTCCTCAAATTGAACAAGCAATATTTAAAACGGTGTCTGGCCAATTGATACGAATATTATTATGACAAGCCACCTATGGTGAGACCATTTTAATTTGTACTGTTTTAGCTAAAACTGTCTGAACACAGCCATACTAACTGACTAAATTTGGCTGCACACAGGCTTAGCCATCATCATTGTTCGATACCATTACTAGCACACTCCCGTAAAAAGTGGTCCGGCAACCATTCAACACAAAACCCCAAGCACTGTGGGGTTTTGTGCACAAACTTCATAAGTTGGCTGATCACACTCAATTCGGCAAAACCGCAATCCTCATCATAAAGAATAAGTTAACCGGACCAACTTTTACGAAAGTGTGTTTCTAATGGGTCCTAATTTGCCTAACAATAAAAAAACTTCCCCCAAACGCAGTGTAGGCCTACCATCTCAAGCACACACAAAAGTTTGTTTATGGTGTAAATCGAGGGTTTACTATTGTTCCTCTTCCATTTTCTTTTGTATATACTCTTTTTGCAACAGCTCTAATTGGTTTTGTACACATTTTCTATTCGAGGTTGTCCTCGATTAAGTTTCTGTCCTCAATTCATCGATGATGTTGCACGTTTGTGCCCTCAATTTACACCAAAAATACGCATCCACACAGCCAGTCAGTCAATGGACATCATTTGGCCAAATGGCACAAGACACACATGAATTACGCCAAACTTGTGAAAAACCTTTCCTTTATGGGTGACACTGTCAAAGTCCCTGTGTCCCCTAAGTTTTTCCCTAATGAATAATTGAAACTGTAATTCTCAAGGTTTCCTCTGAGTTCGGGAAACCCCGATAATGTCCTAAACTAAGCCTTTCTGATCTGGCTTGACTAGGCAAGTTAGCCTGTTACTCCCCCTTAACAATAATGACGAAGGATTTGCACTCACTGTCACAGTACCAGGGAGGGCGGCCTAGGGCGGCGGCATAGGTCACGGGTAGTAGGATGATGAGGATAATGGTGTAGAATGGCCAGAACCATTTTCTGAGCTTCTTCCTGCTGAGGATCAATATAGGCAGCATCAACACCAGGTAAATGACTGAGAGAATGTCTAGACGGACCCCTGCAACAATCACAGTGGTGATGCAACACATCTAGAATGAGACAAGGGTAAGAAAACAATGAGAATAAGATTTCAAAAGATCAAAAAAGAAGTCAACTGCCCATCCTAAAAAAAGGAAGTGCCAGTTAAACACGTAAGCGAATCTATAAATACATTTTTATATTGTTTAGATGAAAAGGCAAGGGAAAGTTCTTGAAGAAGTCGATCTGCACTTCTGAACTTTGAAGGACGTATGAACTCTGGAAAGAATTGACAAATTTGATCTTGAAAATGACAAGTGCTGTCTTCAAAGCAAACTCTCAGCAAGGCACTGTATTAGTATAACGCTGAATCATTGATTAACTTGCCTTCGTGCATGATACTACTAATATGTTGAGAGAATAACTTATTTTTAAGGACTGAATTTATGACCTTCCACGTGTTATGAATGTTGTTCTTTTCCTTCTCAAACTGACAAACATTATATCGCTTTTTAGAATTTCGTAAGAGACTAGTCAAAATATTCTTATATTTGAAATATTTGAGTTTCCACATGTTTGTCGGATTAGCAATGGAATGATGATATAATTAATTTTTCTTGTTAATTGATTTAAGAAGAAGTTTAGTAATCCACGGGACAGTTTGGTTAGAAATGGACTTTGATGTGGGCTTATGTAATTTAGGTGGAATATTTTTATCAACTTTATCATTGAAATAGTCAATAAACAAATTAAATGCATGATCAGGATTATCACAGGTAGTAATGTTAGACCAGTCGGTTGTATGCAGATCTTCCTTAAGCCTCTGGATATTAAAATGAGTGAATTAACGGGAACCAACATAGTTAAAATGATTAGAGGAAGCACTAGATTTATAAGAGGACATTATCATAAAAATTGGTAAAAGGTCTGAAATATCAGACAAAATTATGCCCGAGTTGGGATATGGTAACACATTCGTAATAAAACTATCAATTAGCGTAGCAGAAGAATCAGTTATTCTAGTGGGCTTATCAATTAATGGTAAAAAAGAATAGGGAGTAATGAGATCAGTAAAAGCCTGTGTGCTGGGGGCTGTATGATTGAGTAAATTAATATTTAAATCCCCAAAAATTATACAATTTTTGTTGGAAGATGTCATTCTACAAAACAAATTTTGAAAAGGTGGTAAAAAATCAAGTTGACTGACAATTGGAGGTTTATATAAGACGCCTGTGATAATATCCTAAGTTTTGGAAAACGAAATTTCAACAAAAAGAGATTCTAAAACATCTTCAGAATGGGTAAGATCCTGTCTAATTTTAAAATCGAGGTCACAGGAAATATACAGAGCTACGCCTCCACCCATTTTTCCCTGTCAGTAATTAACAATGAGTTTATACCCTGGTAAAAAAAACCACAATTATGGGGATATGTTTTCAGCCAGTCTGTTTATTAACAATGTCTGTTATTAACAATGAGTTTATAGCCTGGTAAAAACTAATAATTATGGGGATATGTTTTCAGCCAGGTTTCAGATAATGCGATGACCGAGAACTTACATTTCAATGTAAGCAACAAAAGTTTAAGTTGATCGAAATGTTTTTGAAGACTCCTAATATTGATATAAGTAGAGAAAATCCATCACTATTGTTGTAGGTCCCCGAGAACTGTTCACTAGAGTAGTAGTGTGAATTATTAAATAAATGGAAAGGATTTATTTGGGTCAACATAATCAGGCATACTTTACTTTACAGGCACACACAAAACAAGAAGACAAGGACAAGCAATTCAAATACTAAACAATTAGGTTAAGTGATTGAAATGAGCACTGATAATCAAATTATCCTTTTTAAAAGATACACCTTTAGAGATACCTTTTTAAAAGAACAGATACACGACAATGTACATCAAAAAGAAGTTATGCATATTTTTTTTTACTAGTCGCGACACTCGCAACCCTTGGTGCAGGAAGGGCCACGAGCAACTCAACATAGGAACTAACAAGTCCAACCATGGAGCTTCAGCTACAAAAAGTTGGCCCAACCAATTGAATTTGTCAGATATCTAGTTTATTTGATTTGTTGAGGTCGTCAGCACAACCGATTATGATGCGGGCACCACTCTTTTTCCGAACTTCGATGCGTCCATCTTGGGTCCAGATTTTTTCCACAGTGGGAAGAGGTCTGGCGGTGCTTAGCCAACCTTGTCGCACCTGTGTCAAACTCTCATGAACGATTTTTTTTTTCCTTCAAATTTTGACCTCAGGCGGTAGAAGGAAGACGTGTCGTAGTCCAAAAATTTCACGACGACAGGTCTGGAACGAACCTTTTCAGACTTATCCCGGCGCGAACCGATACGATGGGCGCGGTCGATACTGTTCAGGCCTAAGTCCAGGCCCAGGTGGTGTTGCGCAGCGTCGATAATCTTTCTGTGAATATTCTCAATCTCCAGCGATGCTGGCTCAGGAATGCCGTGAACAATGAGCGTATTACGGCGGCTGTATTGTTCTTCTTGTTCGATCCTCGATTCAAGATGGCGCACATCATGTTGCAGTTTCGCAATGTGTTCATCTCTTTTGGTGAACTGGAGCTGCAAAGCCTGGTGCAGGTTGTGAGATATAGCGTCGAAGAGGGCAGAATGATAAGGTCAAGAACCGCCTGGGACTTGAAGGCCTCAGATATAGCAGTAGCTAGGGCTATGGGGTCAATAAACGCTTCAGGGGTAGACACTGTTGCTGTCGAGGCTTGACGTTTTGGCGGCATATGTGCAAGTTTGACAAGGTTCCCAATGTCTTCAAAAGAGCAGACTACCGGTATGCCAGTATGGCAGTGAATACTCACATGTTGAAGCAAGATAAAACAGGTCGAACCCTCAGTTTAACTGCTGTGAAGATTTTGGAAAAAAAACCCTGCCTCAATACTGTCCAGTAAAATGTGAACTGTCGGAGCCGATTCAAAACACGTCCGTTCACCACGCTCACATGACGCTCAATGTTAAACGTTTAACCATTTTACAAAGGATGATGTCTGCCCATTGAGCAGACGGACGTGATCGACACGATTAATGAACAATGACAGACGTAATTAACAATGGGCAGTCATGAAAAGGTGAAAACATTACTACACTACTCCATTTTTTGTAAGTAGAATCTATAGTCATTGTTAATTAGTTTAGTTTATATGTATTATGTATGTTGAATTTCATCTTTTGTTTAAACCTCTTGAAAAAATTGTAAACGTCAGGTTTATAATGTTTTCATTTCAACATTTCAACCTCACAATCTTAAAAATGGCACTTCTTAAATATTGCCTGTTTGGACCACATTTTTCCAAAGCAGGATGGGTATTCCCCGATTAAAGTTAGCATTGAGTGCCACTGTTATATGCTTAATGTGGAACCAGTGAGTTTGCTTACCTCCAGCCCAAACTTGTAGAAGAAATAGTTGGCCAGGAATTTGATGCAGCTGACAAGGCCTTTGTCGGCCTGCTCCTGCTCGATTTCCTCAAAGATGACCCCCTGTGTGGGCCGCTTCAGCCCGTTGATTTGGTAGTACTGCCTCTGATGAAGCTGGACAATGCGCCACAGGATCATGGTCAGGATGATAAACACATCACCCTGAAGAAAAAAAGATGGCACTAAGCAAAATTATATGAACGGATCTCTCTGCACAAATAAATGACATTTTTGACCTGTATCAATAGAGCATCGTGAAGTATACAAGTAATTTTATTCTGAATGTGCACAAAGTCATAGTGTCTTCGTGTGAGTGTCCCACGTCATGGGCAAAATGCATTCCTATGTCTGTTTCAGTGGTCTTCCCCAACTCTCCCTTTCTTAGCGTTGAGGGGGTACTTGTGCACGGAGCCTATATCAATTGAATATTCACAAATTTCAGATCTTATGTATATACTCAGAATATCACTTGAATTACACAGAATCAAAATACAAAAAAATCAAAGTAAATTTTCCTCTCAGCCAGAATTAATCCACTTTTAATAAATTGTTTCTTTTTTAATGTCTAGTTTCTGTTATCATTTCATACTTTACTTACATTGATGTTAGTTGAAGATCTTTGCCCCTGTCTCAGACCAAACCACTCTAGCTTGCTGAACGTTTCCTGGATTGTAACATTCTATTAGGCCAAGAAAAAAATCTTTTCAGTAACACCTAAACATTTTTTTTTTATCCCTTGGTCTTTATACTTACTTTGTTCTTTTTGGGACCCCTTGAGGAGCCAAGGGAATCAAAAGGATAAACATGGTGGTCTCTTAATGGTGGTCTCTCTCGCCATGGTGTCCCATGTGAACACCATGAACAGCTACTGTAACCCCATGGCACCACCATGTGGTCTCATGGTGGTCTCTTTAAATACCATGGTGGTCTATTAAAACATCATGGTGGCCCATCTGAACATCATGTATAGTTAAAGTAACGGCATAGTGTCCCACGGGACCACCATGGACAGCTATTGTAACAACTAATGGCACCACACCATATAAATCACAATGAGCACCAATGATGCCCTTACCATGCAGCTGGTTTGGAATTGTTCCAAATGTATGGAGCCCACTTGGAACACCATCTTGATAATGATGACCGCGGAGACCCACAAAGCTGAGATCTGGAACACACGGTGAGTACGCTTGGGCCCTGGGATGACCCAGGGGATGACCGAGAAGATGAGGGGGCTGGCCCAGAAGATGAGGAGGACGACGCAGACGAGGAGAAGTAAGACACCATTAGCTGCTGTCATCTTCATTGAGAAATATATTTATCAGAATATAGTGTGAATTTCATTTTGGACATGATGTTAAAATGAAAAAAAGGCATGTCCAAAAACAAAAAAACAAAAAACAAAACAAGACGAAGAAGAAGAAGAAGAAGAAGAAGAAGAAGAAGAAGAAGAAGAAGAAGAAGAAGAAGAAGAAGAAGAAGAAGAAGAAGAAGAAGAAGAAGAAGTTGAGGAAGAAGAAGAAGAAGAAGAAGGAGAAACATATACAAAACTGGAGGTTTGCGTTTTGATTTAATCATTTATGATTTCGATCAAATGCATCCTTCAGAGATCGATAGATTTCAGAACCATTCTATTAACACATGACGTCATTATATTAACACATGACGTCATCAAACATTTAAAATTAAATACTTACATGGTTAAGACAGATTATGCGAGATAAAGTGAAAAGAACTTCTGAAAAAATAAAAATAACACAAACGTGTATCTGTATATGTACATGTATTAGTGACATCCAACCTCCGGGTTGTTGACGTCAAATATATTTAGGGTGGTCATCATCAATAATGAAGCTGACACTATCATTTTGGCAACAGTGATCCCCAATAGGTACCGAAGGATGGAATTTAATTGAAAAATAAAAAAGTCTCCCTACAATCACTTTCGGTCCGATGACCTCATCATCATGAAACTTTTCAAAATATTTTTTTCATTGTCCAGAAAATGTTTAACTCTTTTGACAAACAGTTTTTCAATAAAAAAGACTGTCCTTGTTGTCCAGCTAAAGGGCGCCCTTTTGGGTGATGACGTCATCATGACTTGTTTTTAGTCTACCACTCCTCACTGAACATTTTTTGAATTAATATTGCTGTTGTAAAATGCTTTTGAATTCAAGTAATTTTTATCATTACACTTCCGGTAACCCCAGAAGTAAAGGTTAAGCGGTTTTGTGCTCGGGAATTAAACATGTTGTCTGAGGCATAAAATAATATAGCGCACGGACGCGGTCAGACGTGATGCATCTGGCTCTAGAAAAAAAAAAGCTTCATTTTTTGTGTTCCCGTCATTAATTTCTCACTGAGAAATCACAGCATCGTGGTGGTGGAAGATAGATGGCACAGGGACATCTGGGAAAGAATTTCATACTGGGCCACCACTCGTTTTCCTAAAAATGACCTGAAAAGTACCTTAAGTCGTAAATCTGATAAAGAAACACTATTTAAGGAGTGCAAACATTATTTTATAATACTCAACTTTTTCTGTCATGGCCCACAGACTTTGTGCAGGAGGTCTGAGTGGTGGCCCACTATGGAATTCTTTCCAAAAATATGGAGAGTGATGCCTTAAGCGATTCTTGAGAAAACGAAGGTAAATCAAATCGCTTTTTGTGTACAAACCCCTCAACGGAACGAGCGCGTACAGCATAATTATGGAAGAGTCTGATAACAACGTGCACTGAACTATGCGCCCAACGGGAGTGAGTTAGGAACACCCCGTGAATTGATTGGAGATTCACGCAAAGTTTCCTCCTCGCTTTTTGCAAATACGAGATGACAGAGGCGAAAATGGACTTCGTCACTGAATGAAGATGTGATCAAATGCTACTATAGGTTTTCCCGGCCACTTTCCTAAAATGTTCATTCAGTTCTGAATATCGGTCATTCATTTTCGTCTGAATTTGAGAATCGCTCTGCACACACGTTTCATTTTCGCTACCAGAGCATTCGATTCCATTCAGTTCAATCAATTAAGTAATTGACATGATTGAGCACCACTGTATGTCCATTCAGATTAATTTACAAGACTTCTTTTTCGCTTTTAGAGGGCGATTTCAAACATTCACCATTCTATTTAACTTTTAGTTTAATGCCATCGGCACCAGATACAAATAGGGTTTTCTTTTTTATTAACCGTCAATCAAATTAGTTGTACCTGAATTCAATTTAGAAAAGTATGCTTGCGTACATGAATGCACAGGTAACGTACTTGGCCGTCTGTTTCTCAAAACAGAATGCACGGGCATTATAAACGATTGAACTTTCGTTGGATTAAAATGGGATTTAAGACGTGCATTCAAATTCAGACGAAAAGAATGACCGATTTTCAGAGTGAAATGAACATTTCAGGAAATTGGCCGGGAATATACTACTATCAAAGGTGTGGCATATTGAAAGAGGACGCACCGCCGCTAACAACTACATCCAGAAATTGACATCACTGAGCAGCGTCTTTGCGACCAAAAACGAGTGATTATCAAGAACTGTATGCTCGACGAAGGTACGTTATAGGCAGAATACGTCAAGACATGGAAAACTTGTTTCCTCCAAGCACTGATGCTCACCGGCAAAGGACCCCCCAACACCATCAAAAAAATCATTGTCACGGTCATTGAAAAGGGAACTGGGGAAGACACAGTACGTTTTGTTGATGCCGAGTTTAATCTCCCCCAAATGTGTCTTCGTCTACGAATATACCAAGCTCCTAAAGTAACAATCACCTCCACGAGCTCAGTGACAAAGTTGTAAATGTACTTAGAGAGGTACAAGTCATGTCGTTTGAGTCCCGACATAAGCTTAGAAGATTTCCTACAAAAAAAAAGTTGGAAAGGCCACAACCAAAGATATAAATGCAATCATCACCGCTCACAAGAAAGGTGATAAAAACCTGACTGGAAATCAACCGCATTATCTATGCTGCTGCACTAACTGCGTCTAAACATCATGATGCGGTAATTAAGCCAGCAGGTAATAACCATACCAGGTCTAACCAGTCACCAGCGTGGAAGAAAATAATACAGAGGCGCATTGAAGAGTTACGAAGAGAAATTGGCCGCCTGTCTGCGATGCGTGCGGGTAAAGTCCGTCGCACAGAACGTGACGCATTGAGGCAGCGTCGGAAAAGTATGACTTTACACCCGACAAGATTAATGCTACCTTTGAGGGAAAGAAGATGCGAGTAAAGGCCCTTGTGTATTCGAGAGAAAGAACCTAGAGCTTTGCCATATTAGCTGTTTCCCGACCCTAATACTTTTCCAGTCTATCATCTTCATTTGGTGGGAACGTGTCTTTGTGCTAAGGTTGCAGAGCATGCTCAAAATTGCCAATGCCAGCCAAATCTTGATTTTCTTTAAAACATTTTTTTGTGGAATCTGTGTACATGACCGTTTGTCATAATTTCAGTGAAATGTCAATGAAATCTGGCCCTCAAATTGCTATTTGCAAAGGAGTGTAGGGATAATTTTTACGATTCGTGGGAATGACAATGCAGCATACAGGATTGTACAACATGAACACAGTGCATGCTAGGCAAGTTCTCTGCAGTGTGTGAATGGACTGTACAGTCCAACGGAATATATTTGGCAAGCATACAAAGAGTCCTAAATTCCCAAGTTCGTGTCCAAGTCCAAGTCTTTGTAGATAGAGTGAATCCAAGTCCGAGTCCAGCAAAAAGTGGTCTCGATACTGCACTTGAGTCCAAGTCTTGAGTTTGGGTTTCTGATAACAAGTGGATGAATTACATGTATTTATGATGCGGTGCCGCAGACTCAATCATACACATTGTATTACACTGTATTAATAGCGCATAAGTTATGGTACATTACGACTGCACTACATGTACAATACGACTGTATAGAAGCTGATACATTACAACCTCGTCCCCAGGGTGTAGAGCAGTACGCACCCACCACTACCTGCTCTCTCACCCTAGTATTGGATCATTTGCATTTGAAACAGTTTTGAACACGTATGCAAATGAGGAATAGCCTGGTGCCTGCATGTGCATTACATTAGCGTTTGTTTTTGTAAAAACAGCTTAAATTCGTCGCACCGTGAGTTACGAAAACACGATTGTTTTCAAAGTTAAAATGTTACAATCTTATCCCGCCGATATGCAGTATCATATTAATATCAGCAAATTGGAAAGGAAAGGAGTATTTTTGAGAAGGCATGGATGTTATAATTACAATGATCGTGAAAACACGTAATGCACGTTGAAAATAACAACACCATTACTAGCCAATTGCGGTATAGAATTAGGATACAGGAAGAAAGTTTCCTATCCGAAACGACGTTGGAAATAAAGTAAGCACTGGGTCATGCTATTAGCAGTAACTCGGGCCATTAGAATCCAGTCCCTAAGCCAGTCTAAAAGGTACTTGTTCAAAACCGTCCAAGCACATATTTATTACGATCATTATGATGTTTGCCAAACAATATAATTTAGCAAAGTAACTGAGAGTACCTTGTTGCTTCACATCATAAGATGTTGAATTTTCAGGGATTCAACAACTACCATATCTACTGTGTCAACCATACACACTCCGATACCATTTACTGTGCTTAGGCTTTTTCAATTTCAGCAAGGGAAGAATAGATGCTCAATGCCTTTGCAGTGTGGGGTTAATTGCAAGATACTTTGTTTTAATTACTTTCCACCAATGATATTGGTGAGTGTAGATATAGTTACCATTATGTCCATTACTTTATTAAATCCCCGGAGTGTGCAAGTTAATGGGAGCTGAAGTCTGAGCAACATTTTATGAGCCCGATGAGCAGGGGTTATAATGATTTTATAGATGGCATTACCTCTCTGGTTGCGACCGTAATGGTGGTTAACGTGACTACTTTGTTCATGTGTATCTCCAGAATACGCCAGATGGTTGACACTGCTTGCTTGTAGTGAGTCTTGTAGGTTTTGGCAAGATACGATTTCATCTCAAATAGGGTCTTTCCTACAAAGGTGTCGACAACATTAATTCCTCTAGTTTATTTATTTTTTATCTGAATTAGTAATCTATATTTTCTTTAATCATTTAAAACAAATAGGCAAATGTGTTTCGTTTTGGCTTTTCTATCTCAAAGAATACTAGACTACGTTCAGTGCTAACTAGTGATGTTAAAAGCCTTAGGTTGGTTCTTTCTATGGCTGTGAGCTCTGGTTTCTCGGACACACTGAGCGAAAGCCTACAAAAGCAATTGCTGGTTTAATGCATTCGGCCCACTGTGAAAATGTACAGTAGAACGTCACTACATCGAACGGGATGGGATCCTTCTGGTGTAGCGTGAATTTAGGTTTCTTTGAAAATCGGACTCATTGGTAATACTGCGCATGCGTAAGTATGATAATTAGGAAAGTGACTGGTCACATGAGAGGGATTAACCAATAAAAGGGAAAAGGCGTCCGATTTTCATAGGAGTCGGATTTTTATGTGAAACCGGTACGTGTTCGTTACAGTAATTGTGCATATATAAAGCAAAATGTTAATAGTTTGAGAATGTATAGTGCAAATTATGCTAATGAGACAACGTTTTGGACATACCTATCTTACTGGTGTGCGATGGTCTATCCACCTTAATACCGCCCCCATTTTCAGTTGTCTTGCTCTCCCCTCCAGCTGCCTCGCCCTCCCCTCCATTTCCCCTGCCCTCTCCTCCAGCTGCCCCGCCCTCCTTTCCATTTGCCCTTCCCTCCCCTCCTGTTGCCCCGCCCTCCCCTCCAGCTGTCCCGCCCTCCCCTCCTGCTGCCCCGCCCTCCCTTTCAGCTGTCCCGCCCTCCCCTCCAGCTGTCCCGCCCTCCCTTTCAGCTGGCTCGCCCTCCCCTCCAGCTGTCCCGCCCTCCCCTCCTGCTGCCCCGCCCTCCCTTTCAGCTGACCCGCCCTCCCCTCCAGCTGCCCAGCCATGCCTTTCAGCTAACTCAGCCTCCCCTCCATTTGCCATGCCCTCCCCTCCAGCTGCACAACAGCTACAGCAGCCACAGCAGCCACAGCAGCCACAGCAGCTACCAAATAAAATCAAACAAAAGAGAACAAAGGCAAAAACTTAGGTAATTGAAAAGAAAAGAAGCGACGTGAAGTAATAGTTTAGTGCACATTGAATGTATATTTGCGAGTGGAAACCCTCGGCATTGGTTCTATATATCCGAAAATACGTACAAAAATGGTTTTGCCCCTCACTTCCTCCCCCCCCCCGAAAAATGAATTAAAATGAAAAAAAAACACAAAAAACCCAAAAAAAAGAAACCAACTGTAGAGTCTGGCACCGCTACTGGTCCTGAGACAACAACTTTGATACATACAATCAATATCCGGTATTACTCTAAAATGTGTCCCCTTTCAAGTAAAAAGAAATACATATGGGTAAATATGACATAAGACTACTGTTGATGTGGGTCTTACTGTTTAGGAGCTACTTGTTCTCATTAATTTCGGGGGTTCTTGTTTCCTGAAGTAAAGAGTGTTGGATAAAGACTAGTACATACTGTCCGTGAAAAGAGCATTTTGGACTTTGGGTGTGGCTGGTTCAGTATACCAAACCAATGGAAAATCTTAAACCCTTAACCAACACATTCCTGACTTTGATTATGTTGTTCTTACTTTGAGTGGAAGAAGTTAAGATAGATCACGACAATGATGATGAATGCTGCCAGGATTGGGGCGTCTGATATGCTCTCATCACGAAAACCTATGTAGGTCAATCTAAAGTCAGCAAGGAAAATATGAAGGTTGTGCAAAAAAAAATCATGCATTTATTTCTATAATTTGAACTGAAACACTGCCAAAATGGTTGAATATGAACGGATGGCTAATGGGAGAATCTGAAATTAATCATGTGGTAACTTGAGGTTTTATAAGATATCTCGGAGTTCAATCTCGACTTCATGCTTGTTTTCATTTTGAATTCTTCCCTCGGGTTTCCTAAGACACTTTACTACAGTAGTGAATGACACAGTACCATTTACAAAAGAGAAATTACAATGTCAACTTATAATTACCAAACAAATTCCACTCAGTTCCCAATTCGAGGAAAAAGGAACAATCTCACTTATTATCAACTGAATTACAGGAAACATGTTATTTTGTCGAAAATAAACAAACATGAAAAAATGTAATCGAAACATAAACCACAGGGATTTTTTAAAGATTTAATCATAAAAGGCCTAACGAACTTACAGTTTTTCGAAGATGTCTGTGCCGTTGGTCCAAATGCCAGGGGAAGCTTCAGCAACCTGGCCGATATAGATGAGGAGGAGGACAATGGTGGAATACACAACCACCACCCAGGAAAAGACGCAGATGAATTTTCGGAAGCAATTAATGGACCACTGGAAATAGGAAAATAAAGAAAAATAAACATAATATAGGCAAATTTACATGTTGTTTTTCTGTACCAGTAAGCTAATTTCTGGAAGTAATGTTCCACCATGATAAGATATTAACTGTGTTACCAACTGCTATATCAGTTTTGAACCAGCCACCTCACCCCGGCAGCTCAGAGGTTCAATGGCAAGACATCTGCAGTGTAAGTAGAATGTTGTGGGCTCCAGTCCCGTCAGAACAAGCCTGTGGTTGGGTTCCAGTCCCGTCAGAACAAGCCTGTGGTTCCCCCCTCCAAGTTCTTGGACATATCCAGTACATGCATACAGTGTTTTGGAATTGTGTAGGTGTGGTATATTCCCCGAAAATTGTATGCAAAAGTACTCACAAAAACGACACAACTTTGTAGTAACTTCATGAACGTACAACTTGTATTTTCCTGTTCCACGCAACTCCCTTTTACATTCGTAACACTGGAGGGCGCTATATCACAAATGCATGTAGACACAACATCTCCCCTCCTCTTTAAGAAAGAACTTGAGTAACAACTATTAAGCAAAATTAGCAACAACATGAACAAACTGTGAATTTTGTGTTTCAACTTGCAAGCCTTATTCTTCTGAAAGCCCCAAGTAACTTAGCAAAAGTTCAGAGTCCCCTAGTGAGTAAATATGGTGAATCTAGTGTCCGATAAGATTTAAGTGTCCCAATTACATGAGTCCATATTATCCTGGATTTGGTCATTTAACTGCTTGACTGATGGAACATGTGTATGAAAGGGTCTGGACTACATGTCATAATCTTTTGACCACACTGGGGGATTTCGAGGTCTGGTTGAATGTCGAACTTGACCATCCCCGGCCACAGGCTTGTTTTCTGCTGTGGAATTTTGAATGCCATTTGAGCTTGAACCCTGTGACATAAATTCTACAGGGCATAGACTTAGCTTTGAAGCGTTCCAGACTCTTCCATCCTCTAACACATAAGTAAATGGTCCCTTAGTGTTGACAATCTTCTGTGGAGTAGAGAATTTGGTTGTCCCTTTGTTTGGTCGTTTCACGCGTACAAAGTCTCCTGGCTTGAACTTTGGATTAACCGCACCACGCTTTGAGTCAGTGTAGTTGCGAGATTTTTCCTGTCTCTGTGCAACACGACTGCGAAGTTCAGCATCATCCTGCTGCTGTGGTTTATCGTGGCGAATGTTCACACGCGTGATCAGCTTCCGATTGTGCAGTAGTTCGGATGGTGACTTCCCTGTTGTCTGGTGTGGCGTTGAACGATAGGCAGTGAGTAGTTCTACAACTGCCTCTTTCCACCCTCTCCTCTCCTGTGAAGCAAGCTGTAGGGTCTGTTTGAGAACCCTATTCCAACGCTCTACTTCCCCATTTGCCCTTGGGTAGTAAAGCGATGACTTGTAGTGTTTGATTCCGCAGTTGTGCAGAAAGTTCTCAAACTCAGATGAAGTAAACTGTACTCCGTTGTCAGTGACAATTTCATTGGGCAGTCCTTCGCGTGCGAAACCGTATTTAGCATCGAAATGATTGTGCTAGAAGTGACAGTTCGAGCAAATGCAACTTCTGGCCATTTGCTGTAGTAATCGATGAGAACTATAGCAAATCTACAGTCCTGAGGACCCTTTTCGAAAGGTCCGGTGATGTCAATCGCGAGTTTTTGCCAAGGTCCCTCTGGCAACGGCACAGGTTGAAGTGGAGCAGTCCGAGTTCGGGCAGTTTTGTCATTGGATTGGCAGGTGAAGCAGTTGCGTATGGCCTCTTCGACCATGCGATCCATGCAAGGCCACCAGTAGCAGTCACGGAGGCGTTGTTTACAGCGTACGATTCCCTGGTGCGCCTCGTGAGCAAGTGAAATCAGGTTGTTCTGCAGACTCTCTGGTATCACGAAACGGTCTCCGCGCATGAGACAGTCCTCTACGACTGAAAGTTCATCGCGAATCATCGAGTATGGCTGAAGTAATCCATCAATAGCTTTCTTGTTAGGCCAGCCATTGATGACATACGAAATTACCCGCTGGAGGGTAGGATCTGCTAAAACCGCTTGTTGCAGGTCGGTTTTGTTCACCGTAGTGTTCAGCAACAGTACATTGATTGACTGTATGATGACTTCCTCGTCATCATCTTGAACTGGGACGAAAGTATGTAGGGGAAGGCGCGTAAGTGCGTCGGCTACTTTGTTGTGAACACCTGGCTGGTACTCTACATTGTAATTGAATCGTAGCAAGCGAGCAGCCCAACGAGCGATTCTCATGGACTGACGTCCTGTTCCGCGTGTAGACAGGAGAGTGGTAAGTGACTGATGATCAGTACGCAGAGTGAAGTGGCGGCCCCATAGGTACTGGAACCACTTCTCACAGGCCCAAACACAGGCCACGGCCTCTTTTTCACCAACAGAGTAGTTTCGTTCAGCTGTGGTGAGTGTTCGTGATGCGAACGCGATAGGTGATTCAGAGTTTCCTTTCACCTTTTGTAGTACGGCTCCCAGGCCGTAAGCAGAGGCGTCAGTAGACACGATCACTGGCAAATCAGGATCGAATAAGCGTAGTGTGACACAGTTAGCGATGAGTTCTTTCACCGTGTGAAAGCTGTGTTGCACATCCGGCGTCCAGGAGAATTGCACATCTTTTCGAGTGAGTGCGCGTAACGGCTCGATGACTGTGGAGTAGTTTGGTACGAACCGAGCATAGTACGATGCTAACCCCAAGAATGAGCGTAATGTAATGACGTCAGTGGGGCATGGCGCGTGTAGAATTGCCTCAACGTGGGAAGGGTCAGGCTGTAATCCGTTACCTGACACGACATGTCCGAGAAATCGTAGTGAAGCAACGTTGAACTGGCACTTGTTTGTATTCAGTGTCAGTCCAATGTCCTGTAGACGTTGGAGCACTGCAGTGAGGTTCTTGTCGTGTTCTGCCTGGTCACGACCGTAGCATACGACATCATCCAGGTAACACTGAACCCCTGGTAGTCCAGCCAAAACTGTGCTCATGAGTTTCTGAAAAGCGGGAGGTGCTGATGCAAGTCCAAAGCAAACTCGCTTGAACCGGAAAAGTCCCTCCGGAGTAATAAATGCAGTCAAATCACGCGATTCCTCTGCAAGCAGTAGCTGGTGGTAGGCAGAGTTAAGGTCGAGGGTAGTGAATACCGTAGCACCCCGAAGTTCGGAGAAAAGTTCCTGTATGTCGGGCAGTGGGAATTTGTCGATGACGACTGCCTGGTTGACTTGCCGCAAGTCCACACACAAGCGAATTGCGCCTGATTTCTTGTACGACACAATAATGGGCGATACCCATTCGCTCGCATCAATTCGCTCGATTATGTCCTCGCTTTCCAACCGCTGTAGTTCTGCTTTGACTTGATCGCGAACTGCGAAGGGTAGTCGCCTCAACCTCTGTTGAGTCGGTGTAACATCAGGTCGCGTCTTGACACGATGTACAAACCCGCGAGCCAAACCCACTTTTCCCTTTAGTAAGTCAGGGAACGAAGCGCGAATGGATTGAGCATAGGCCTACTGTTCTGTATGTGCAGAAGGTTTGCTGGTAGATGCAGGTGTAGTTGTAGGTGTAGGCGTAGGTGTAGGTGTAGCTGTAGGCGTAGGCGTAGTTGCAGGTGCAGACGACACCTTGTGAACTGGAACGTGCACTACCTTGTCTTGCTTGAGTGTAAGCGAAAGGCTGCGGATAATGTCCAGCCCAAGGATCGGATCTCCAGATTCTGCGACGTAAAATTCTGCTGGGACATGATGACTGTCACCAAGGCAGACTGAAGTGCGGAAGCATCCCTTGATGGCTATTGGCTCATGGGAGTAGGTTGTGAGCTTTGCCCGAGGGGGTAGTAGAGCCTCGCGTAGGAAGTATTTGTCGAATGTGACAAGTGGCAGGATGGAAACTGGTGAACCGGTATCGAAAATCATTGGCACCTTGATGTCGCGACCCAATGTGAGTGTACATGTGATGGAGGCTGACTGAGATGTACCTACACTGTTCACGGTAAGTACATGTAGTTCAGTGTCACTATTATCATCCTCAAAACCTAGCTGTCTAACTTGTCCTGAAGACTTACACACACGTGCAAAGTGCCCCATTTTGTTGCATTTGGAACACTCCACATTCTTAGCTTTACAGTTGGGAAAGTTTGCTTTGTGGCTTGGACTTCCACAACGATAGCACTGTACTGTAGGTGTGCGTTGTGTAGAAGTAGAAGGGGTATTGGGCTTACCATGTCCCTGTGCGTGTGAAGTACGTGGCTGACGACGGGGCTTTGAAGCACTTGACTTTTGCTTGAGACGTGTAGCATGCACAGTACTGTCCGAAGCTTGGGAAGAATCGAAGCTTGTAGCACTGTTGGAGATAGACTTGGACTCGCGAAAAGCTGACTCCATTTGTTGACTTAGTGTCAATGCAGATGACAAAGTCAATTTGGGCTCAAGCAGCAATCTCTCGCGGATCCTTGAGGAGCATGTTTTCTCCACAGGCTGGTCACGAATCATCTCATCAGCGAGTGATCCGAAGTCGCATGTCACCGCCAGTTGACGTAATGCAATGACATACTGTTCCACAGGCTCATCGGTCCGTTGAGCCCGCTGCCGAAATCGGTAACGCTCGGCGACCACATTCACCGTCGGCTGGAAATGAGCCTGTAATCGGGCGAATGTGTCAGCGTACGTAGGCTGGGTTGGAGCGGTTCCATCCGCACTGGATGACGGCGAATCCGTAGCCGAAGTAGTAGTAGGCAAAGTTCCAAAAATCCGCTGACCTTCAGGTCCCAAACAGTGCAAGAGCAAAGCCCGTTTGCGTTCATCGGAGTATTTCTCAGCCCCGCTAGCAATGATGTATGTTTCGAACAAACCACGCCATTGTTTCCACGGCAAAGGCGGCGTTCCTGGGGAATTAAGGAACGGCGGAGGTGGATGCAAGTGGGCCATCCCATCCTCGTCGCCAAAATATGTGGTATATTCCCCGAAAATTGTATGCAAAAGTACTCACAAAAACGACACAACTTTGTAGTAACTTCATGAACGTACAACTTGTATTTTCCTGTTCCACGCAACTCCCTTTTACATTCGTAACACTGGAGGGCGCTATATCACAAATGCATGTAGACACAACAGTAGGTGAAGGTCAAAATGATTTATTAACAAAAACCTCGCCCAGCCAAAGGTTTCATCAAGTATTTGGATCTTAAGTCTCTGAAACTTCATCAATGGTCTCAAAGGGATCCTGACACTGGAACTGTCAGTTACTATAATGATTTTCATTTTTTTTTGCGGGCATGGTTACGGCTCCTTACAGTAAAGCATGGCCTTGGGTATACATTGCATATGCTTAATTTTAGGTGAAGAGCTTATGTAGTAACACTCACCAAGAATACGTTGGCAATGAAAAGAAACATCACCATGTGGCAAATCGTGAAGATGTCCACCGACTGCTGCGTGCTGACAATGAGGAACATGACTGCCACCAGGAATATCCAATACTTGGACAGGATGCTGTCAGACTTAGTCTTACTGTTGCCTTTCTTGTTAAATTCACCTCTTTTCCCTCGCTTCTCGGTAAGGTCACCTCTTTTCCTTCGCTTTTCAATGTCTGAAAACCAGAGAGGAAGACATTTTGAAAGTACACAAATTTCAGCGTATCAAATTAAGACGTCTTTTACGAGGCACCGTACAATTGGCACACAGCCCAGAAAAATGTATACAAACGCGCACTCAGCGCCGTGAACGCACGAATTTCAGCCCTTTTTTGCCTGCACACCAAAGTGTGAGTATCGTGTGCATAGATTTGTGCTTGAAAACCAACAATTCAGTTTCAAATGAGCGAAATTTGTATTTTCTTTACATTCTAATGTCACAATGCATGTTCTCTGCTACCGATGGGCTAGGTGTTAGTTTATTTCATATTGACGAAAGGAGTAATTTTTGGGTGAATTATATTCGTTATCTCAAATTTTAATCACCGTGTGTCCGCGTTGATTTTATTGCAATACGACTGTTTCATGTCAGGTGCAGTTTGGAGGCCTAGTTCACTACACAGCTGTATACACTAGCCAGGCGTTCGGGGAACCTGATTAAAATATAAGAGCAAAGATCGAATATTGGGAACCTGATTAAAATGTTAGAACCACGAATATTAGGAATTGAGAATATTAGGAACCAGTGTTGTAGTCGAGTCCTCCTCATCCGAGCCCGAGTCCGAGTCCGAGTCCTTGAGCAAAGGACTCGAGTCCGAGTCCGAGTCCTTGTCAATTTTTGATGTCCGAGTCCGAGTCCGAGTCCGAGTCCTAAAGGACTCGAGTCCGAGTCCGAGTCCTTATGTATCAAATTCAAGTCGCGGTTCACCAATACTATATTAACGTTTTCAAAATGTCACTATCAAATGTCAGGTGATAGAGAAGGGGTAATGGTTTTGGCTGTATGCACTATGCAATGCATTCATTATGTTTATAATGTACATTAAAAAAAAAGTTGCATTAACTTTTACCTTAGTATGCGTAGAAGCCTACAGATATTGACGCAGATACTACAGTAAAGTGACAATTACAATTAGCATATGATCTTCAGTAATTATTCTTCACATTTGTTGCTTTTCTTTATTTCCCTTTCTTACAGTAAAGGTTAAAAAACTTGTAAATAGCATAACTGTTAAACAAACTATCAACAGAAGGCAGAGCCACAGATCAAGTCTACAAAATATGTAAAGACTAAAGACGCGGCACGTTGGGCGATATTGATCATATTGGGCGTGTAAAAGCACCCACGTGCGCTAAATGGGTATGAATTCGAGCCCAATTGTATGGCGTTGATTCCATGCGGCTGAGATAGCTCCTTGTCATTGTGTCAACCATGTTAGTAATATTGAACAAAAAGTCCAACACATCGGCAAGCAACTGAATAACTGATGAATCGATTTATTTGGTGGGCAATTGGCTAGGTTAGGTTGGAATGAATCAATTGATCATTGATCAATCGGCAAGTTATTTTTGCGAGCGGCAGAACTGCGGAATTCGGTTCCACAGCAAAACCAAATCAAGGTGAAAGACATAAAATAATTGAAATAAAACACCTAAAAAAGACCCAATTTTGCCGGACTCGAGCCGGACTCGAAGCCGAGTCCTCGAGTCCTTGGGGTCCGAGTCCGAGTCCGAGTCCGAGTCCTTGAGCAAAGGACTCGAGTCCAAGTCCAAGTCCTTGAAAAAAGGACTCGAGTCCGGACTCGAGTCCGAGTCCCGAGTCCGAGTCCTACAACACTGTTAGGAACAGGGAAACTTAGGACCAGGCGCGGTTCTAGAACCAATATTTTGGGGGAGGCGTGCTGAAATGTTGACCGGTTATTTTCTCCAGACACTTAGGCCTCCGAAAATCAAGGGGGCTCATGCCATATTTTCAATGGGGAGCGCCAATAAAATCCTAAAATCATTCACACTATATTAACTAATGCACCCTTGTCACGGCTATTTCTTCTTTAGGGGGAGACCGTTCGCATTTACATCACAATACCTCTTTTTGCTAATGCACATTTCTTTTTTTTTTTTTACGGAATTCAGTTTGGGGGGATAGACAAAAATTTTGGGGGGGCTACAGCCCACCCCAAGGGCGGATCCAGAACACAATTTTTTGGGGGGCCAAAAATATTGTTGGTCTCCCCAAAAAGTGGGTCTAAAAAATTACGGCGTGGGGTTCGGGGCCCGCTTAAGGGCCCCGAAAAATTGTTGGATTCTAGATGCTCTGTGGTGCGATCTGAGGCAATTTCTGACCACTTTAACCAATTTTTTTTGAGGAAAAGATATTGGTGTACTAATTGCCTGCCTTAAATGCGATGTCACATTAAAAAATAAAAGGGGGTTTGGGGGAGGGCATGGCCCCCTTTGGCCCCCCCCCCTGCCCACCCTAGGGGGCCCCCCCTGCAAGTTAGGACAATTTTAGAAATTCAAACTTTGTGATTATAATTTATCATTGGCAACGTTATTACAATTTATGGAGCTGGAAGTTGATTCTAAGTTCTGTGGTTTTGTGAGTTAGATTGAGATTCAGATCCAGAACTATTGTAATCGATTTTGTAATTGTAATCTGTAACAAGTTCATGAGACCACACGTAATCTGACTCCAAGTGTTTTAATTTTGTCTGTTTGCCTTGATTTGTCCTTGGCGTCCTTAAATCATTTGAGCGGACCTCCTTAGATGGCGTACGGCTACAATACGTGTAAAGGTACCATTAAGAGGACACGTTATTGTAATTTCTTCGCACCATGGGAAACATCGGTCCCTCATGTCACAGCCCCCCTTTAGAGTCAAAATATTGTCTGTTGCAATTAGATTATATTTGTTGCTCATGGTCTTATTAGTAAACATACAGAAATTCGTGGGAAAAGGACAAGGGAATATTGGGTTAGGGCACAATGAAGTAATTTGAAATGTTTTGTTCACAGGTCTACGGGAATATCTTCCAAATGATCCATTTCCCGTAATAATTATAATAATTATTATCCAACAAGGGAGGTTGAGATTTCAAGGAGAATGGAAGTTGGTAATTGTGGTAACACTTAATAAGGCCCCTTTTACACAGGGCTGCGACCTTTGTACCACCTATGAGCGGAAAAAAATGGCCAGGACGCTCCATGGTTGCCTAAACCCAGAAAATCCTGTTTCTATGTAACTGCTCCAGTGATCCTTGGGCCTCCCTTGAACCACCAAAACTGTTTTTTTTTTAATTTTCATGTCGAGCTACGAGCGACCTCTGCGCCACTGAGCCACTTGCCTGCCTTCTCTGTGCTGACTCAAGGGTTGCCGTGGTCGCCGAAAGAAGGCACAGCAGTCGCCACAGCCATCGTTCAATGCACGCTATTGGTCGGCCAAAGGAGACACAAGTGTGGGGGATTTAGGCTGTGCAGATTCACTAACGACCACTGTCTGTTACTGGCGCTTGTTTAACAGTTTACTGCAAACACACATATGTCTTATGTTCATCATTTATCCAACAAACTGTCAGGACTGTGAGTAATCTTTATCCCCAGTATCAGGCACAGTTACATGTAATTTTCACATCTCTGTTAAAAGATAATATATCGCACAGTACATGAAATGCCTCCAAAGTCGTACACTGCAAATGTTATACACTCTATAGTTTGCTGTACTTGTCAACAAGACACTTTAGGTGGCCATGCATACAGTCACGCGACAATGTAGAACGATGAACTTTCGAAGTATCAAACAACACAAGAAATGATCCAAAGATAACGATAAGCGAGTATCACCCTGAATATGTGATTTGCAAATTACATGTAAGCGACAAAGAAGCGACCAGAAAGCGACCAGTACAAAACCAAAATGGCACTTCTTATACAGCTTAATCAAAGTGATCCTTACTCAGCAGGCCGTGGAGGCAATTATCAGCTAAGTTTGTGGCCTTCAAACAACTACATTTCTCCAGAAACGAAGGGATTTCTTACAATAATTCTTTACAAACTAACAAGCGACATGTCTCGTTTCACTTCCCTCCGTTGCTTGGTTACTGGAAACAGACGCCCTCCATCGGCACTTACAAGAATGTAAACAAACGTTCATTCATAAATTTTCTGTCCGAAAAAACAAGGGAGGCACAAGGGAGGCAGAAGCATCATCCAGATTGACGGTAAAAATTGCAACAGAACGGATCTATTACGTGGCGACCATTGGCCGACCATTGTGCATCCATTCTGCAAGCACGCCAATGCTTGTGCCTCCCTTCTGCCTCATTTGAGCCACCTTTGAGCAACCAACTTCCTCGGCGACCTTTTTACGACTGTTTTCAACATGTTCAAAAATTTACGGCGACCATTGCGTCCATGGCGATGTCTGAACAACCTTTGTGTACCATTTTTGAACGACCTAGGATAGGCTACCATTCATCCTCCTTTGAGACTTCAATGGCAACCTGGCCAGTTTTATGGTCGCAGAAGGGAGGCCCAAAGTTCGCAGCCCTGTGTAAAGGAGGTCTTATCTCATCCCTCACCTAGCATCTGTTGATCCCGATCCAAGAAGATCATCCAATGTTGCTGCAGGATAATCCACTTGGAGCTGACTTTTTTTTGGGTCAGGTATTTCTCTCGCTGGAACTGTCGCCGTGTTAATCCCAGCATCAATGTGAAAACCAGCTGATCGAATTACAAGAAAAAGCCACGTGGACGAACTGTTACAAAGACATTCTTTGTTCACCCTCTTTACCTGTACTTCTGACTGACTTGGACTTGTGATTGGCCTGTGACCGAGTTTTTAGTTATAATTGACTTACGACTGAATTATAATTGGACACAAAACTAGTCAGTAGATGACTTGATAAATTTTTGATGGACTTGTAATAGAGGAAATGTAACAAATGTATTCTTTGTTCATCCCGTTACATGTGTACACATCTCAATGGCTTCTGATTGACTTGTGTCTAGCTTGTGAATTGACTTGATATTGAACCACAACTTATATACAAGTGATCACCTTGGGTGATTTTTGGTTGACTAATTATAAATGACTTGTGATTTGACTTGCATTTGAAATGTGATGAAATTGAGTTTAGCTTGTGACTAGACGGTATAACACTTTGTGGCTAACCTGGATAGCGAGATGACAGCATGGATCAGTAAACTTCATCATCAGTCCATTAGAAGGCAGCTCATCATCACTGAGATCCAGGCCGTAGACAAACTGGCTCACAAGCAAGACCTGGCAATAAGGATGCCACAAAATAATTGCAGAATTTTAATTTTCTGAAACATTCAAACAAAATCCTGTTTCAACATAAAATTATCTACCTTGCAGCCCTATGCCTGCAAAGCTATCTTAAAAGAGTAAGAATGTGTTTAGTACTGAATTGTATCTTAAGAAGTTCAATTTATTAACTTTCTAATAATAAGCAGCTATGTATTGAGATACATTGTATGCACTTACAGAGCACTCTGCAGTGGTTTAAATCATATATACTTACTGGTCGTACACTTCAGGTGCGTACTGGTGGCCAACAATCTGATGTCTTTGATTTGAATCTAGGCATTCCACAGGGATCTATAATTGGACCTAAAGCGTTTATCATGTTTTCACAACCAGTTGCTCATATTATCTGATTTCATGACATCCAGTTTCACATATATGCCGATGACATTCAACTTTACATAACCTTTCATTCCAGCTTTCCAGGTGAAGCTACCGTTACTCTGCATAGGCTATCGTTATGCGTATATAACATTCGACACTGGATACCTGCAAATAAGCTGATACTCAACTAAACAGCTCTAAAACTGAATTTTTCATTCCTGCGTCTCAAAACAATCTCCCAAAGCTCTTTAATTACACGTTCCCAATCAATATAATTGAGATTGTGTCCCAATCCATTTCAGTGAGAAATCTAGGAGTAACATTTGAGTCAAATTTTCAGATTTGTTTCCACAGCGGTTACCCTCCTCGAAGCTATGCCTACTGGCCGACACTTGATCGTCTTTAATGAAAAAACAGTGTAGTGATTTCGAAACGATATTCAAGTTTATAACGCCTCACCCACAAATTCTGTGTCTTGATTGGCCGAGAGCGAGTCACATGATACTTTCTATTTTTGCTATCTTTCTGTGCACGGCCAAAAGTACTATACCCGTAGCAACCAAAGTACTATACCATAAGGCCAAAAAAAAGTCTTCGGTTTGGTATGGAGCTTGCCCAAAAAGTGGTGCAGCGACGCGGCATTTTTTTTTTTTTTTTACCTGATTTTTTTGCTTCAAATGTCGGCTGATGACTGCAAATGGTGCCCGACTAAACTTAGTGCAAAAAGCTTATTCTCGACCATAACCCAATCTAAAACCACGTTAAAATTGTGCAGCAGCAGGATTCCAGTCAAACCAGTGAGTTTGGCGGTTTCGAGACATCATCTGTCATTGAAAAAAAAAACCTTTTTTAATTTGCCGACGCGCATGGCTACGGCGACGCGCGTGTATACCAGAAACTGGAGCCTTTTTTTTGCCTTAACAACCAAAGTACTGTTTCCACGGCGCGGTATTTGTGTGAAAATGCATGCCGGTGTGCGCGTTGCGCGTTGCACGCAGTGCGTTTTGTTCCAAAGAGAGCGCGCCGCAGAGTTGGGTTCAAACATTTCGCGAAGGGGTAGTTTGGAAGAGAGAAACACATTTTCTTTCAGTTTTGTATTGAAATTGAAGTTCATTTCAACATTTTTAAGATTTAAATAATATAAAATATTATAACCAAGCAGAATCTGTGGGTGAAGTGTTATAAAACAAATTGAATGCTTATCTCGTGGTGAAGTAAAACTAGCCTCCCTCGGTGATCCATGCAGCATTCTATTTTATAAAATTTTAGAAAATTCTAGTCTATAGAATGTCCATGGATTACCTCGGGAGGCTAGTTTTACTACACCACTCGAAGCATTCAATATTTGTATAATAACGCACATATTCATGGGATAAGAGGATCCTCAGCCTGATCTTAAGTTAAGACAGGTTCATCTTCATTGCTATGAAGACGCGTTGAACACATCTAAAGTTTGGTGAAGAGTGTTTTATGAAATTGGCCGCAAGTTATTACCCAGAACCTTTTATTAGGACAACAACCTCTCTCAAAGGGAGACTACTAAGAATGGTGTATGCCGATGTAAGCAGTGGCATATCCAGAAATTGTTCAGTGGAGGGCGCTGAGGGGCTGGAACATTTCATGGGGGGGGGGGCGTCATGTAGATCAATGATAACTTTTTTAGAAACTCAAAATCTTTGTGGGGGGGGGGCAACTGGGGGGGGGGGGAAAAAAGGTTTAATGGGGGGGGCTATCTCCCCCAGGGCCTCCCCCCCCCCCTCCGTGGCTACGCCACTGTATGTAGGGGATGCTTTGAGTGTGAAACACCTCATATCCTGGTTTTTTTTTTTTTTTTCGCACTAGCTCAGCAGGCCTCAAAGTAAACTGATATGGGTTTCTGGTTAAAAATTTCCCGTAAACGCACTCCCCTATTCCCATGATTATTGGGGCTGGCCGAAGTTTACCAAATATTCATATAAGATTTTGTCAGTTTGAATATTTGGACTGTTTGTATAAGACTGCGGTGTTATTTTAATCCTATTAGGTTGCAGCGTAGCGCTGCGGTCACTAAATTGCTTTATAATATGCCATTGTCTATGGCATATTTTTGTGGCTACATGTACAGCAGTTCATCGTTACCATCCTTTTAGCATGTTAAAGTCATTATACAAATAATGAATGTTTGTGAGTGCAATGGTAAGAATAATTTCATGAGGTGACAGATGAAATGTTCCATTCCACGAGGCGAAGCCGAGTGGAATGGAACATTTCATCAGTCACCGAATGAAATTATTCTTTCTATTGCACGAGCGTGAAACATTCATTATTTGTTTTATATAACACCTAAATAAATCCTCGTCATCTGATTGGTTGACTTTTAATAGCCAATTTATTCAAATTCAAAATTGATTGCAAGTTTGACAAGTTCAGAGTTATCATATTTAATTTATGCAAACTGTTCAACAGGTTGAGAACTATCATATTCAATTGATCTCAATTTAAACAGTGCAATGTACATCACAGTGCAATGTACTTCCATTGCACTGTGCGCTGCGCGCCACGCGCGCGCCGTGCATTGGTACGAATAATTCAATGACATGTGATCAACGATCCACCAATCAGATGACGGAGATTTATTCAGGTGTTGTATAATGACAGTTATTAAATAAGGGAATAAATGTGTGCTTCGGAGGTTTTTATCACTCTGTTTAAGACCACTTAGAGTCTTGGTGCTGATAAGTACCCGAGCCGGAGGCGAGGGTAATTATCAGCACCCAGACTCTAAGTGGTCTTAAACAGAGTGATAAATACCGACGGAGCACATATTTATTCCCGTTCATAAATGCCTTTTCGGTAAGAACAAATCATGTAATTCGTTCAAAACATCCCGATTTTGTTCAACAAATTCACTTTATGCTTTTTGAAACATCCCTCTTGCAAAATAATGGAGTGTTCAGCTGGCGAGTAAGATGTAAACAACCCTTTTATGGAGATTGACGCGCGCGTATCATGTTCTGCGCGATGTCGCGCAGAACGCACCTGGCGCGGTGCGTTTTGAATTTAGAACTTTAAAATTCTGACTCCCTGGTAGTGTTGCGCAAGCCTACGTGAGGATTGTGAACGTTCAACCAATGAAACGATAAGAGGCACTGGATTTTTAGGGTCCACGTTTTATTGTGACACTGGAAAAGTGTTTAAGACCAGCTAGCCATGTCTTTATCATCCGTTTAAGACCGGCCACGTGACGGGCTCTCGACCAATAGGAATGCGTAAACTGTTTTAGGTATTTATGAATACTTTTTTAATGCAAACTATCCAGAGCGGTGGCCAATAATTATCGATCGATGCACGCCAATTTGACCGGTGCAGCATAGTTTACAACTGGTGCATATAGAACCTGATAGAGGTTCGAATATTTGAATAGGCAGTCAAGCACAGTTTTGAATTATACAAATAACGAATGTTTGTGAGTGCGATGGTAAGAATAATTTCATGAGGTGGCAGATTGAATGTTCTATTCCACGAGGCGAAGCCGAGTGCAATAGAACATTCAATCTGTCACCGAATGAAATTATTCTTTCCATCGCACGAACGTAAAACATTCGTTATTTGTTTTATACAACACCTGAATAAATTCTTGTCATTTGATTGGTAAATTATAAACTACAATTTATTTTGATTTTAAAGATGTTGAACTACCCCTTCACGAAAATGTTGGAACAAGCGCAAAGTGAAACGGTATAACGCGTGGGTATAACCATTGATCTCCATATACATAGACTGTGTATATGGAGATCAATGGGTATAATGCATGGTCGCACCGTGCATTACACCGAATAATATGTCAGGTGATCTACAATTCACCAATCAGATGACAGGTATTTATTCAGGTGTTGTATAATATACAAATAACAAATGTTTGTGAGTGCGATGGTAAGAATAATTTCATGAGGTGACAGATTGAATGTTCTATTCCACGAGGCGAAGCCGAGTGGAATAGAACATTCAATCTGTCACCGAATAAAACCGAATAACCAATTATAAAAAAACGACATCCCAAAACGATTACCAGGCAGCAGCGGATAAGCAGCGTTGAGCTTTCAAGGGCTAGCTTACGCATGGTGCATTTGTGGAGTGTGGAGACGATCAAGATACGGAGTAAGATACCGAGGAAAACCAATGTCAGCCAGCTACGGTAGGTGAGGCTCCAAACCTGAATGGAATTGAAAATCCTGCTTAGTACATAGCTGAGTACACATCATGAGAAATGCATATATTACGTTCTGGCAGTGATAAGCTTGGCCCCTGGAAGCGACAATAGGGCCAAATTTCATCTACAAGTTATTACGGATTATTAATTCGTTATTACGGATTACTAATTCGTTATTACGGATTATTAATTCGTTATAACGGATTAGTAATTCGGTTTTTTTTCTGTTGGCATTCGGTTTTTTTTCTGTTGGCAGCTGCAACAATGATTCGACTGCATAGAAGGCTTTGGACATGGGCGACGCGAGGAGGGGGGGGGGGAGGGGGCGCTTGCCCCGGCCCCCACGAAAGAAAAACAAAGAGAAAAAATTAGTAATCCGTAATAACGAATTAACTTATCGGTAATAACGAATTAATAATCCGTAATAACGAATTAACAATCCGTAATAACGAATTAGTAATCCGTAATAACGAATTAATAATCCGTAATAACGAATTAAATAATCCGTAATAACGAATTAATAATCCGTAATAACGAATTAAATAATCCGTAATAACGAATTAAATAATCTGTAACATATATACTTGCAGTGGCGCTAATGGGCTTTCGTACATTTCCACCGCGAAATCGTAAACACTTATTACGGGGTCAAAATAAGGACGGCGCGTTGAAACAAATAAAACGTCACACCGTGTAAACTGAATGGCGCCCCCAATCGCCAAACAGTAGACTTGCCTCAGTGATTTCTGTTCTCCTTTCCGGGGAGGGGCAGGGTCTTTAGAAATCATCCTGCAGACATATCATATAGCCTTTAAACACCTGGAACGTTACAGGGAAATGTCAGGGGATGTTTTGGTCAAACATTAACTATGAAAAAAGTTCAGATCATTACAAAAACCACTTCCCGTACCGCGATAATAGGGAGTCCACCTCCGTTCGCACACTCCGAGCATGTCTTTTTCACAGGAATGGTTATACAACAAAAAAGACAGGACCATTGGGGAAGGTTAAAGGGCAATCTCGATTCCGAACAAGAAACCTGATAAGTACTGTGATAATAATATGGAGTCCCATCCAACATGTAGCTGCTATTCAGCAAAAAAAGTGGTGATATGGCCAAAAAAGGCTCTGGTTTTTGGTGTGGAGCTTGCCTCAAAAGTGGTGCGGCGACGCATGGGTTTTTTTCCCCCTACTTTTTTTTCATCAAATGTTGGCTGGTGTTGCAGATGACACTTTGATCCCCTTAAGTTAAAACTCTCAAAAATATCCTTCAGAGTGGAGCTTGAGGTGACCTCAAGGCCATAAGGCTTGAGAATACTGCACCCACTTACGATCTCGACCGATTGAACATTCTTCAGGAAATTTGGATAGTTCAGACAAAATTCAGAGAAAATGGTAACGTCAGACTGGCCGTACACTGGCATACATCGTGCATGTGCTGCCAGGCTGGTCATTAGTCTGCTCCCTTTTCACACTTCTGCGTATCCTCAACCTCGTCCCCAGTGCTTACTTTATTTCCAACCGCGTTTTCAATAGTAAACCCTGGATAGGAAACTTTCTTCCTGTATCCTGATTGGATACCGCAATTGGCTAGTAACGGTTTTTATCGTGTACTTGGTGCTATTATTCACAACGTGCAGTACGTGTTTTCACGATCATTCGTCCACGCCTTCTCAAAAATACTAATTTCCTTTTCAATTTGCTCATATGATTATTGAAATATGATACTGCATGTTGTCTCGATAAGATCGTAACAGTTTGATTTCAAAAATCGTGTTTTCGTAACTCACGCCGTGCTCGCGCTGCTATGAATTGACTCTGTTTTTACCCCAGACACCGCATACAAAAGCAAACGCTAATGTGTAACGCATATCCAGGCACCAGACTGTTGCTCATTTGCATACGTTTGCAAAAATCTTGCACATGCAAATGATCCAATACCAGGGTGAGAGAGCAGGTAGTGGTGGGCGCGTACTGCTCGACACCCTGGGGACGAGGTCGGCGTATCCTAATTCTTTATGAGTTGCGCATTGACATTTTTTTTTCATACGCAGTCGTACGCAGGCATACGCATGGTACGGCCCAGTACGCCGGATAGTTTTGGGCATGCCATAGATATAGAATAAAAAGACTAGATCGGCAGCGCGTCCACACGCGCGGACTTTCATGGGGGGTCACGTGCTGGAGGAAAGATACAAAATGCGCGAAAACGTGACGAACGCAACGCCGTTTACGCGCACATTGCACCTATATCACTAACGCGTGGGCGCATCACGTAAATACTCGGCGCCCATTTCTTGCTCCGAGCGCGTTGAGCTTGGTCACGTGCTAGAGGAAAGATACATTTAGCTCCATTACATTACGTTAATTTGTTGCGCGTCCCAAGAGACAATAAAAATGGCGGAGATTTATCGCACAGTGAATGGGCGCGTGTGGACGCGCTGCCGATCTAGTTTTTTTACTCTATATCTATAGGGCATGCACAAAACTACGCTGCGTACGCTGTTACGCAGGTCATAAGTTATAAATATGCAGCGCATCAATCCTGCATCGGTCGAGCGCGGTACAAGTACGCTATGTATATTGGACGTATACATAGCGTACTTGCAGCGCAGATACAACGCACGCTGAACGAACTCACAGCGAATGCCGACGTATTGCACGAATTAGTACTGCTCGTCCTGCGAGCGGGCAGCGCGTCGTACTTATTCGTAACTTATGAGAAACGCACAGATAGCGTACTTGCGCACTGCATACGCAACTCATACGCATCTCATATGCAATGGATGCGCTGAATTCGTTACTTGTACGCTAGATGTGCGTCGCACATAGGTCAAAGTAATCAAACAATTTCGAGGTTTTGAGCGTACGGCTGCGTATTGAAAAATGTTGATAAGGAACTCACAAGGAATTAGGATACGCAAAAGTGTGCCAGGGGCTTTAGATTTTGCGCTGATTAAATAATGTTTAAAGGATCCAGATACACGACCAACGCTCCCCCAGTCTGGCTTCCAGACGCACAATCACAAAATTACAACACCTTTTGCAAACGGTGCCCGACTAAATTTAGTGCAAAATTTATGGCAGCCTATAGAGGCCACATAACAAAAAACAACTTTTTAATTTTGTCGATGCGCATGGCTACGGCGACGCGCACAGGCCAGAAACTGGAGACTTTTCTGGGGGGACCCTAACCCATTTTCACTAAGCACATATTTTCTGTGCTTATAGCCATTGCCAGGTACAAGTTTGGATGATCTACAGTCATGTATATAGCGATATCGTAACATATGTTTGACGTCTGTATACAATTAGTGTGAAATGCATGTTTTTATTTTGTTAACCGTTTGTATTTACCATCAACAGGATAAGTGCAGCAATATAGAAATGCTTGGTGATGTAAGCCAAAAGTGACATCTGTTGTTCATCCTCAGCTTGTTCCTCGCCTGATGTTGATGCCTGTTGCTGTGGCCCCTCCCCTTTCGCTCCTGAGTTACCCACACTGGAAGTAGTTGCCTCCATAGGGCCCATGGAGGATTGCTTGTCGACGTCTGCCAATAGCGGCATCTTCTGTTGTTCGTCCTCCGCTTGTTCCTCATCTGATGTTGATGCCTGTTGCTGTGGCCCCTCCCCTTTCGCTCCTGAGTTACCCACACTGTTACCCACACTGGAAGTGGTTGCCTCCATAGGGCCCATGGAGGATTGCTTGTCGACGTCTGCCAAAAGCGACATCTTCTGTTGTTCGTCCTCCGCTTGTTCCTCATCTGATGTTGATGCCTGTTGCTGATCAGAGACAAATGCAAAAAATAAATCTAGTACAGCATGCTGCAACATAAAACAAATTTGTAGACAAAGTATATTCGTTATTTGCTGAATAAAATCTGCAATATCTGTTTTCAATTTTTCTGTTTCCTTTATCAAATTAAAACAATAAAATGTTTCTAGTATTTGTTTTCACTTTTGATATAAAATTAACTGTAAACTTAGCATGGCAATTCTTTCTAAATTTTAAGCAGATTTGAAGCAGTGCGCATGAGTTAGTGAACAAAATGATATTCCTAAAATCATTTTCTTTTTCAATACCAGTTACATGAACTGGATATGTAAAATGAAATGTAGGAAGTCTAAATGCAATGTACATCTATGTATGTAAATTTTTGTGACAATTAGGCTAATGTGATTATACTGTAAGTTAGTAAACGCATTTTGCATTATTATGAGCAGCATACCAAATGAACTGTCTATATATTAGTCATTTCTGTTGGAAAACAAAAATATTAGTGGGGGGAAAATATTTTACTGTTATGTTTAACTTTCCAAAATACAACAGAAACCACAGGTGTGAAATATGCAGCAAGAAGCATATGGCACGTCCCGACCTCCTGGGCAGTATGTTACAATGTTATAGACAGGCAATAACCAAAATACTGTATTAAGGGAATAAATGGGTCTTTGGAAGGTGTTTAACACTATGTTTAAGACTGGTTGGAGTCTGGAATGCTGATAAATATCCGAGGCGAACATTCATCAATACCTTTTCGGTCAAAACTCAAAACTGTGTGGTCCAAAAGTCAAAACAAGTCAAAAATTAAAAATTTCCAAAGATTTTGTTCAACAATTTTACTAGGCTATTTTTCGTAACACCCCTCTAGATATATATTGGACTGTCTAGCTCGCGGGTAAGACCTATACAACTCCTTTGATGGAGATTGGCGCGCACGTCGCGCGTACTGCGTGATGACGCGCAGATGCAGCTGTGGTGAGTGCGTCATTAATTTAGACTATACAAATACGGCATGGTTTGAGGGCAAGTAGTGGGAATTACTGGTCCCGAGGTGTAGGTCAGCTTGACTACCTACCGACGCGAAGTTATATTTAAATTGTTCATTAGAGAATGTCATTGTTCATCAGAGGAGAAAACCCTTCAGTTACCGTACCAATTCCTAAAATAAAAAAGGACTAAATAATGGATTATTAAAAGTTAGTATTTTAGTAATACAGAAATATTCAAAAAAGGTCCGAAAATCATTACCAATGCCTCTTACAGGGAATACAACTGTCTCGTAACCTGTTTTTTTTTAGGGGTAGTTAGATGTGAAAAAGGGTTGCGCACTCAGCATCCGTGCTGGAAAGTATAATGTTTTTTTCAACAAGACATTCGGTCTCGTCAAACTCAACAAGGGAGGTGGGGGTGGACATAAAAATACTAGAGAATGACCAACTTTACCTTTTACAAAATATATAGCTAGCAAAGCAATGGTTCTAAACAGTATTAAAAATATTCTAAAAAACATAATAATGCATGTTGAAATACTTTTGAATTAAATGAGGTAAACGGGCATTGTTTTATTCTTAGTGGCGTGGACCATCTTCATATGTAGGTGCCGTTCATATATTGGATACTATTGAACAATAGGAGGCAGTCTTCTAGGGGTTGGAGCATCACCGAAAAGGGGCACTTGCTCTGTAAAAGGCATCTTCCATCCGTCGGTGCAGCAAGGGTATCCAGCATTTGTGTTTTTTTGGCAAAAACCCTGCTGAAATGTTGACACTTTTTTGCGCAAACAAGGTCACTTGTGAAAAAGTGTACTGCACGGGGGGGGGGGGGGCAATTCCCAGCAGGGCCATTAGTAGCCTTTCGCCAAGGTCATCGTGGCTTAGAACGACGAAGTTGCGAAGACCTGAAGCGACTGGAGCAAAGATTAAGTCAGCACGCACGAGTGGCCTGATGCTACTAATGCGGGCAAGTTAGCCATGATGGCCTTGGTGAAAGGCTGGGCTATTAGTATTAGCGGCTAACAACTTACCGGCTCATTGACCCGGCATCGGATCAGAATGGCCAAGTAGAAATAGAACATCAGCAAGGCCGCTGGATTGACGTAGACCCACCAGCGTTGACCGCCGACGAAGGTGAGCGTCCACGGCTCATCGCACTCTGTAGCATCGATTATAGCTTTCAGTCCAAACAGTCTACAGTAACAAAATGAGCATTAATAGTCGACAGTAATGATTTCAGCAATTTCGATCAGTGATGTAGTGCCTTGATGCTGGGCCTTGGCCTTAAGGCTGCCTTAAGGCTGAATTTTAGGGCCTTGGCCTTGGCCTCGAGGCTTGAGGGCAAAAGCCTTGGCCTTGGCCTTGAGGGTTCAGCTGGGGCCTTGCAATTTTGAGTCAAGGCTCTTCAAGGCCCGTAGATTTTTGCATTTTCCAGATAAATCTGTTCGAAATTTTGCTGTTACCATTTTAATCGTATTACCATAGAGGAGGGAAGCACCCTATAGATTTGTGTGTTGGGCACACTTCCACTTTTGTAGCATCACATTTTGTTACCATTGTAGTAGATTTGCTGCAAAAATATTCCGTACACTTGTGGGGCTAATGAGATGATCACTTTAATTGCATATAACTATGGAATAGATCTGATTGGTTGTATATGTCTCCCTGATAAGTGCTAAAGATTTGCATGTATCTGTTTTAGATAATGCTGATATTTCTGACCATGTGGGGCCAGCAAATAAAAATTTCCCACATTAGTTTCTTGGATCCCCCTTTTGTTACACTTGGGAGAATTGTGTGTCAATATAGAAGTAAATCATTATGTTGTTTAGTTAAACCATATTGAAGACCTGAACTTATACTTTAATAGATACAGTGCAGTCATAAAACGGTGTAGGCCTATGCGAGCATGTTGATTGCAATTAAAGAAATGTTGCTCTTCGTAACGAGCAATTCGTGATGATAAGGGCAGATCCAGGGGGGCCAAAAGGGGCCATGCCCCCCCCCCAAAAAAAAAACGAAACCATTTTTTTTATGTGACGTCGTAATGAAGGCAGGCTATGAGTACACCACCATCTTTTCCTCAAAAAACATCGGTTAAAATGGTCAGAAATTGCCTCAGATCGCACCACAGTGCATCTCGAATCCATTTTTTTCCCGGGGCCCTTAAGCGGGCCCCGAAGCCCAAGCCGTAATTTTTTGACCCACTTTTTTGGGGGGAACCAACATTTCTTTGCCCCCCCCCAAAAAAAAATTGTGTTCTGGATCCGCCCTTGCGTGATGATGTGTCACTCATGTGACTATAATTAGCTCTATATCAGTGGTCTTTTAAAAACAGGGCCTTGGCCTTGGCCTTGGCCTTGAGGGTTAAGCCTTGGCCTTGGCCTCGAGGCTTGAGGGTCAAAGCCTTGGCCTTGGCCTTGGCCTTGAGGGTCAAAGCCTTGGCCTTGAGGGTCAAAGCCTTTGCTCCAACACTGATTTCGATGTTTCTTTTAATCATCACTGAGCAATACATGTATGCTTATTATTTTCTGGCTTGGGTCTCAATCCTGCAAAATCCTCAAACTACCTCGTGGACATTTTTGCATGGCCATCACACTTTACAAGCTGGTGACGTAAAACTGTTAATAAACTTTTGATCAGTCAGTCATTTATGTTTCTTCGGTACACGGCACTCTTCTTTGATGTGGTTTAAATGTTCAATGTACAAGGAGAAAGGTACAAACGCCTGTCAACAGGTATTAATGAACTATATGTCATTTAATTGCCAATATTTGGCCCAATTAAATTATTATAATGATGTTTAATTTCATCCAGTATTATGTTTACTGGGGCATAAAAAAGTGTATCCCCATACCGATTACTTTGACCAATATGATTTTTCATGTTGTTATTATTATATGAAAAGTGCAATGAGCAAAGCTGGTATGGTGAAAGGGTATTGTGTAATTCAGGAGTTAAATCAATACAATTAGAAAGCATGTAAACTAAGTTTTAGTGTCATAATTAAAAATCCCGTGGGTAGGCTATTGTGTGAACTCTTAGCGCATGAATTGTGGCCTTTAGAGAAATGGGCATGAGTTGTGGCACTACGGGTAAGGAAAGTGTATTAGACTCTTTTTTAATAATCTTTTTTAATTTTTTTTTTTTACAGATATATACTTTTTACAGATATCCTTCACAAGTGCAGTACAATAACAATATAACATGGAATGTAGTGAAGATTTTCCCTTTTTAACATACTCACTCAAAATTGGACACCTTATTAATTTGTAAAAAAAAACCCTCAAAGATGTATCAATGGTGTCTTCATTTGTTTACAATATTGACGGAATACAATATTGATATCGACAGAATTTACAATATTGATAGAATATTGACTGTTATTATAAAACTGGATCTATGGTTAACCATCATCTCATTTTGCCAAGTAAAAAGTTTGGACACAATTTCAAAGGAAAAAAAAAGGTTCCCGACCTTGCAAACAAGTTGTCTGGTGAAAATACCTCCTGAAAGAACGGGAATTGGTAGAGGTACAAGATGAAGATATGAGCTCCGCTGACCACCATCCAGACCATGCATACACGGTTGAAACACCGACCCAATGATTGGTAGCATGACCAACGGGTGACGACAAAAAGGAAGGTCAGGAAGTACAAACCGGAGATGAGGGAAGGACAGATGACAGCTGCAAACGCGCACAGCAGCATGGCCAGGAATGACCGGAGACCCTCAACGATTATGGACTTGTGTCTGGTTTGGCATTCCACCACATCCCCAGTGCCCGTGGCTTCAGAGCACTGTTGGAAGACGATGACGGTGACAATAAGAACCACTGCATCAGGGGCCACGAGGCGGAACCCTGACGCAAATGGTGACTTGTCCAGCCTAATTGTCAGTGAAAAAATATTCCAAACAGTGAGTGAATTATGTGTACATGGGAACATCAAACAAAAATATCAGTTTGCATGCATGCTGACTGAATTAATTTTGGTACAAAAGTTTTGGAAAAAGTTTTGAATTTTCCCTCAAATATTGAACCTCTAAAAAGTGAACATTGATATTGAAATTTTGTTGAGAAGTCGGACTATGGCTGCTTCTGATGTGCTTGGATATACTGAAATCCCGCGACCCGAGCCCATTTTCATTGCTCTGCTTTACCGAAAAATCCCTTCTTACAGTAAAAGAAAATTCTGTACTTATGGTAAGCGTATTTCACGAGTTATGTTCTCTCGTACCCCCCGTCCTGCAAACAGGGCGCTGGGAAGGGCTGATGGGCTTCACCGAATCTTAAGTGGGGATGGCATTCCGGGCAATTTATCATGATCCACGTATGAAGCATCTGGCTGCAGCTGTTTAAGCCCGCAGTTAGCCATTGGCGCAAATAATATCCGAAAATTTTCTCATCAAAATGCATGCATTCCATACCGGATGTGTTTTCTTTTTCATTGCGGACCATGTGGACAAAATTTTGAGCGTCGCATAATATGCAATTTGACCCTTTGCGAATTCAAAACGGAGCCTGAGCAAGTGATGGGAATTGAGCATTTACAAAACAGATAAGGTTTACAGATTTTCCTATGATTTTAGTGAATGGGAATAAACGAGTGAACACTCTGTCTTAACGGCTGTTTAAAACCTTGCAGGGCCGTGGCCGTGACTTGCAGGTCACGTGAAATCTATCCAATGCAGAGCGTAAATTCATCAGCCCTTCCCAGCGTCCTGTTTGCAGAGGGGACGAGTCAACGAGTAATTGAGAAATGTTGGCTTCTGCGCATGCGTGCATGCCGTAACTAACATGGGCGTCGCCAGGATTTTTTCTAGAGGGGGGCAAAAAAATTTTTGACCAAAAATGCTTGTATTTTTCAACACATTTTCCATTTATCAGTTTTAGAGGGGGCAGGGACATTTTGCCCCCCCCCCAACTCATTAAATTTACACCACTTTGTCTTCGCGCCTCTTTTTTTTCTTTTTTTTTCTTTTTTTTTTTTTTTTTTTTTTTTTTTTTTCAGTGGGCAAGGGGCCCCCCCGTCGACGCCCATGGTAACTAAGGATTCTGTGATTACAGGGTTTAGCACAGAAATTTTCTGCTAGCGCGGTAGGCAAAAAATTGCGATCGTATTAAGTGCGGAATTCTGTGGTTAGCAGAGCTGGGCCACGAAATTGGGCCCAGAATCAGAAGCTTTTCCTGCGGTGGTGTCTCGCTCACACGCATGCTGCACACGTTCTAAGGCGCGTGCATTTTGGTATTCCTATGTCGAAGGAGCCCGGAGTGCACGTGTACTACCTCTGAGAGCGACTTGTGCGAGCGCGCACCAACGCAGAAAATGGCTACTGGGTCCACTGTACTAATTCAAGCCCCATTGAAAACAGTGTAAAATCAACAAAGTTCAGGGCCAAGACTAACATGCAAGCCAACATCACTGGGGTTTCTGAAACAAAAAATTAAATTATTGTCTTGTCTTTCATCTTTTCATTTCTTTTTAATTTTACGTACATTAGCCAATTACATTTTCAAATATTCACACCCAAATAAAATCACCTCCCGAAAAGTGATAGTTCCCGAGCCTGCATGTAGCCATTTTACAAGTGGCACCCTTCCACTTTCACAGGCAAATAGGACCCATTTTTTCATCCGTGATTTTATCAAGCCTGCCCTCAGATGGAAGCCCCAAATCCAGGGAGTTGATCCTTGGGTATATTTAAACAATTCCACCGTTTTTAAAGCCAAACGGTCTCCGTTTTCAAAAGAAATTGTGGGGCACTTTTTATGCTAATCAGCTGGAGTAGAAATTCTCGCTTGAATTAGTTCAGTGCACCCTGCTGAAGGATTTGTCAATATAACCAGCAGTACTACACATGCCCATGAGAAGTGGCTTCAGTCAGCCATTTTCGTAAGTGTACACACATGTAATTGCCGCACGTCCGTATTCAAGAGCGGATCGGGGGGGGGGGGGGCCAAAGGGGGCCATGCCCCCCCCCCCCAAAAACGAAACCAATTTTTTTATTTTTTTTATGTGACATCGCAATAAAGGCAGGCAATGAGTACACCACCATCTTTTCCTCAAAAAACATTGATTAAAGTGATCAGAAATTGCCTCAGATCGCACCACAGAGCATCTAGAATCCAAAAAAAGTCGGGGCCCTTAAGCGGGCCCCGAACCCCACGCCGTAATTTTTTTGACCCACTTTTTGGGGGACCAAATTTTTGGGGGGCCCCCAAAAAATTGTGTTGTGGATTCGCCCTTGTCCGTATTCAAGAAATTCAGACATGGCTCTAAAATATAGTCGTGTTCCCTAACGTGGCGCACTTCGAAGCTTATACCCGACTTTCCTCGTTTAGTGTTGCCAAACCTCTTTGTTGACAAACCTCAAATTCATGCAGTGAAATACTAGTACAATAAGTGAACAATAAGTTCAGTTTCATAAAGTTTAATCCGAAATTCAAAAACGGTACCGTCCGGAAATTGGGTACAAATTGGCGGAGTGTTCCCTAACGTGGCGCACTTAAAAAAATCTTGGAAATTTCCAAATTAACACTTAAGAATTTCTGTAAACTTGATAAATTCTGATAAATAATCTCTACTGACATACCCAGCCAGATGTTTGTCAGAAAGTTATTTTCTTATTTTTCAGGGCATTTTCAAAGGGTTCACTTTGCACTTGAAAATAAAATCGGAAAATCACGCCAAAATAATTGTTCCTTCTAACTTTGTTACGGGTAAATAAACTCGCGATTTATGAACAGGACTGTTTAGAACTTGATGAAATTTCACTTTCTGTAAAATTTCAGTTAGAACTTTTGCTCTAGGTAGGCGCTACAGGCGAAAAATCAAAGTGCGCCACGTTAGGGGCCGCGCCACGTTAGGGTACATCAACAATGTGTACAAAATATATGAATAAAAATTTGCTTGAGGTAGAAAGACTTATCCTGTCTCTTACCTCTGAAAGCCAAGCTGTCTCAATAGTGGCTCGGTTCCATTGCCTAGGATAAAAAAACCCAGTCAAATACCACGTCATCATGGAACAAGAATGATTCTCACTGTTGAATAGTATTTTCCATTCCCCGTTGGCGGATGGGACTTTTTGAGCCCCGGGTGAATAGAAGCAATGTCACGTAATGTAAGTTTCACCAATCAAATGACAAGGATCTGTATGTCAGTTAGGCCCCCCCCCCCAAAAAAAAAATACTCGGTCTCTGGTTAGACCAAAGTTCCGGAATTGATGCGGCGACGCGTTTTTTTTTTTTGGCTTTTTTTTTCAAGCTTGGATTGTACAGACAAGGTGTCCTCATGTACATTGGTGTCCTCCATAATTTGCCTTGGTGCACCCTCGATCATTTGCCTTGGTGCAATTTCCCATTCCTTGGTGCTCTTTGGTAAAAAAAAAAAATTGAGAAGGTGCGGCAATAGAGGGCGCTGTTGGAGCTACCGCGGAACATTTTGAAAAAGAAGAAGATTGACATGCATGATTAAAATCGACGCGCGCGCTGACCAGAGACCGACTATTTTTTGTGGCCTTATATAACATTGAATATTCCAGGGCTGTTTGATTTAAATCATGTGATTTAACTCCTGGCATTAAATCACGATTTTAATCACTTTAATGAAAAGTTTGTTTAGGGGCCTAAACATTCAAAATAACAAAAGTCAAGAAAAAGTGAAAAAAATCACATGGTACATTTGTAGATGTGTGCTTTTAACACTTTGTAGTGCCCAAAACTGCCTGCTTTTTTCACTCACTATTATTCAAATTAACTGTTACGAAAGCATCCCTTTGTCATTGTTCATCCATTATTCAAATTAACTGTTACGAAAGCATCCCTTTGTCATTGTTCATCCAGGTATTTGGGACTGACTTTATGAAAGGACTTGTGATGGACTCAAACACAACTCTGCTAAGCTTTTTAACAATATTTTGGTCGGTTACTTTTTGGATAGCTGCAATGGTCTACTATACCTACCTATTTTTAAAACAAATGCCGAGTATTTTATTAAATGAAACTTATGGGTAGCAGGTCAAAATAGTTTTGCCCAATTTCCTTTAAATATAGGTCTCCCAATTTGACCATTTAGTTTTTGAAAACTGTTGGGATATGTCAACTAAGGCGATCATTTATTGGGGTTTAGCATTTCTTAAAATGTTGTTTATGCTGCCTCATATTTTTGTGCGAAATTTTGAATTGTTTTGGTTTTCTTTATTTTTAATTTAATGCTTACTTATATACTTTGTTTTTATCGAGGAACTATCTTGTACCCTTAAACAGGGTACACGTTTTACCAGGTTTTACCATTATTGTGCTAAATTCAACAAGATTCTGCAGAATTCGAATGAACCTTCGATATCCTATTATTATCATAGTGCACCCTGTAAACAATATTCAAAAATATCTTTAGTAGAGGCACAAGTTTAAACTTATGGAGTTATTTACTTACATGCTTCCAATTCATGACAGAACGCTACACCAGGGCATAGCCACATGACTATTTGAAATATGACCTGAGTGACACAGGCAAGGGAGGCCAATATGAAGAGGAAGGTCAGGTATATCCTGGTGCTCCCTTGGTTAAAAATCTTGGTCCCTTGGATAAAAAAAAATCAACAAATTATCAACAAACGATGCACAAAACATCAACCAAATGTTGGCGCAATAAATGTATTTGCCTGACTGTATGAAATGTTGCCTGAGTGAGGAAGGCGAGGATATGCGAAAGATGAGGCAGGTATACGCGCTCCCTGTACAAGTATCCCCCAATGGTAAAGGGAAAAGGCAACACTTTAGTGAGGTACCTTATCCACAAAAATGCCAAGGATGGTTACATGGTGGACAATAATAGCACCATTTTTTACTCCAAAGCTTTGCGCATGTGTTCTATAAATAGGCCTACATGTACATATTCATGAAGTCATCTGGTCTTTTTCCTTGGATGTGTAAAGACTATAAGATATCAGTCATCCCAGGAAAGTGAAAGGGGTCGGTTTCCAGTTTTACATATGGTGAGGTTGGGATCTCGATCATATGGCTCAATTAAGTGGATCTTTGCATTGACGAGGCTGGTGTTCCTGACAAGTATGACATGAGGTCAAGGCTTATGAGTTCGTATAATTTTGGCCACTAGACAAAACCAGGAGCCAGAAGTCTTGCTTTCTTAATGTCTAAAGTGGCAAGTGTGAAGGTAGTTGACAATACCCTCGCCATGGATTCTGGTAATAGGACTTGTTGCCCTTTAAAGATGATGGCTCATGTCTGCCCTGTGGAGCCAGTAGAGTCGTAGGTCGGGAGAGAGATCTTTGATAGAGGTCTGGCCAATCAGAGTAGATGACTCTTTGCAACTCCGATGTACAGATGTACATTGTTATGAATACACTGTAAACAAGTTGGGCAAATATGGGTTGTTGATTTTACCAATGCTGGTCGAATTATCAACTGCCTATACTAGCACTCTTGGGCAAATATTTTCCAATAGTTTGACAGTTTTGACTCAATTCAACCCAATATAAGGTAATTTCATACCAATGCTGGGTAAATTACATTGCCCAACAGTGTTTTGACCATCCAACTTTTTTGGACAGTGTACATTACTCGCGCTTACAGCAAAATGGCGCATTTTAAGTTTTTGCCCTTTTTTCTCCATTATTTATAGCTATTGAACACATTTTGGTTGCTTTGAAGTTCAAGAAATACTCCAGTATGTGCTCTGGGAAGGGGATAGGCTGTTAGAGGCAAATGCGATGGGTTTACCTTCCTGGGTGATACATGGACCCAATCCTCTTTGAGATGCATCTTTTTCAAGGATGATTTCTAGTGGGTCTTAGAACTGTAGGCAGGACTGAGGTGAGATGGAGTCTAAAAGAAGCTTGAAGGGCCTCTTGCCAATTTCTATAAGCGCGGTAATATTTTGACATTAGGCCAGGGAACGTGCATCTCGTCCTTTTGGAATAGGAGGCAAACAACAGTTAAACAAATTATGAACAAAATAAGTATCAACACCAATAAACGCTCATGAACAATCTTATCAGCATCTTACCGGCCATGCTGCGATTGCTTGGGGCGGGAACGAATGGTAGCTCCAAAACGAAGAGTAGATACACGGCAGACCAGGCACTGTAGCGCATTAATGAAGCTGTCATGAAATGCAAGATGAAAAAAAAACACCCATAAAAAAAATACTTAAGTTACTTTTCGACAAGTTGAAATTAAAACAATATGAAATAACAAGTATCATGACGATACATTTTTCAATTAGTCGAAAACAGTATTCACCTACTTTTGTAGCAGTCTAGGTTGAGCTCAATCCCTTTGCAGATTTATATTCCCTGTTATTCCCCAAGAAATATTTAGTACCCTCACACATATGCATGAACGCCCCCACACATACAGAAGGGGGAATTTGTCACGAACGAAGAACTGATCTTTTTGAAGTCACTCTATACATAAGAATGAGTTAACCTGCAAGTTTTGCTATTCCTGACGAACCACAGCCATACTTTAAATTTGTGGTGATACCATGTGGCAGAAAATTATACTCTTAGATTTTCAGTGTTTTTTTGAAAATTCTGTAATTCTCAATGTATCTGACAGTACCCACTCTGCCAGACATCAGAAGACTGAAGGATCTCAATTGCAGTCAGGGGATCGGAAACTAAGAACCATCAAACCGTGTAAGCTGAAACTCTTGCGACAAACTTGAAGTTTGGGCTGGAATGCTGGGTTAGCACTTATAGGTGTGTCAATATGGTGGAAGGCAATAGTTGAGTGAGAGCCCAAGTAGCTCACTGGGTGGGAGACTAACCATTGAGTGAGGAGACCCGTTGGACTATCTGGAGAGGATGGGGCACAACACGTCACTAATGGAGAAACCGATGACTGCACTTGGGGCCTTGGTTCTCCTTGTGCGGAGATACTGTAGTAGTAGTAGTAGTAGTAGTAGTAGTAGTAGTAGTAGTAGTAGTAGCAGTAGTAGTATAGGCATCTGTCAGTCCTGGGAGACTATGGAGTCTGTGCCACTGGTGGATAAGCCGAGCCAGGAACAGCGTCTATATATTGTGGCTATATAGCCCAATGCTGGATTTGCAATCTCTACCGCACTATGCAAATTGGAATCTCGATGCTGGTGTGCCTGTCTTTCGCTGGAATTTTCTGCGGGCTCTCTAGCTGCAACAGGCCCAGGGAGTCTTCATATGTAGAGAGTCACCCTTGCACCTCTTATCTCCAAACACATCTATCAGATGCAATGCCTTTCGTGTGTCAAAACTGCCAGCGCATTGAGATCGCATACGCATATGTCTTTATACAAAAAGCACAGCTGAGGTCTCCCAATCAGCCTCTTTCCAGTTGCAATTAAGCTCTCCATAGAGAAGTCTTAAAGGATGCGGACTATGTTGCTCGGCCATTAAATGGAAAGGCCTCTGCTTGAGTAAGGTGTACATTGAGATTGTCCCTGCCCTCTCAAGCACTTTCTTGTTGGGTAGTTTATCCCTCAAGGAGATGCCCAAAATGCGCCTCAGGCAGCACAAGTGGAAGTATTTGAGTCTTATTTCCTGCTTCAAGCGCAGAGTCCATGATTCGCTGCTGTAAAGCAGAGTGCTCAATACGCAGTCGTTGTACACCTGGACTTTGGTGTGCTTGGTGAGTTTGCTGTTGGACCAGACTCATTTTAACAGCCTTGATGGATGGTGACGGATTCTGATGGACGGTGGGTGCTTGATGCCCTGGTCTATTACCCGTGTAAGCCCAATGTTCCTACAGGAATCTGCAAAGCTGGTTCTGTTGGTCGCCCTATGGGCGGGTAGTGACGTCCTCGTCGTCTGCAAAAAGGACCCATGCTTTACCCCACTGATGCAGATGTCAAATTGCTCCGATGTAGAACAGTTGCACACAATGGTCCCCTTCATGTCTTTATGGAATGATTTCACGATGGTCAGCAATGTCCGAGGGCGCAACTGATCTTGTCCAAGCTTTGGAAAAGGCCATTCTCTGCTAATGACGTCGAAAGCCTTGATGAGATCTATAAGGCCAAAAACAAAGTCTCCTCTTTCTGGTCTGCGCGCGCGTCGCCGTAGCCATGCACGTCGGCAAAATTTAAAAAGTTCTCTTTCAATGTGAGATGATGTCTCAAAACCACAAAACTCACTGGTCTGACTTTAATCCTGTTGCCTCACAATTTTAACGTGTTCTTAGATGGGGTTACGATCGAGTATAAGCTTTGGATGGCCACTCTGGGCCTCCATATATAGTGCACTAAATTTAGTGGGGCACCATGCAGACGGTTTTGTAATTTTTGTAATTGTGCGTCTGGAATCCAGATTGAGGGAGTGATGGTCGTGTATCTGGAACCTGTAAACGCTTTCTAATTAGCGCAACATGTAAGATAGCAGATGATGATCAGCCTGAGCCTGTAAGGTCATGCACGATGTCGATGTCGCTGTTTCTGACGTTACCGTTTTCACTGATTTTTGTCTTGACTTTCCAAATTTCCCGAAGGATGTTCGTGTCGGTCGAGATCGTAACTAAGTGGGTGCGGATTTCTCAAGCCTTATGGCCTTACCGGGGTCACCCCAAGCTCAACCATTACCGATATTTCTGAGACTTAAGTATTAAGGGAACCAAAGCGTCATCTACAACATCAGCCTACATTTTGGCCTAAATGATAGAGCGGCTTTTTCTGCTCTCTAAAATTCGCCTGTAGTTGCCCGAGTGAGGATACCATGTCGATGGTGGAGATCAAGCTTGGCTCTGAACACACACCGCGATTCTGGAAGGTCACTTTCAGCCAGAACCTTGAGCCTCATTTAAGATAACTCGAGCAAAGAGTTTTCCCATGATGCGGGGAGAGATATGCCATTGTACTTGTTGCGTTACCCGTGTCGCCCTTGTCCTTAGAAAGAGTGACCATGTTGTCATCCCTCATGTCTTGCAGTACTGTTGTGTCTTCTTTCTTCCAACAGTGTGTTTGAAACATATGAGGCGCCATGTGTAAATAAATTATTTAACAAAATTATTTAAATATAATTCATTATTTATTATTTAACTCAGTTTTTCTGCTTATTTAGGCTTATCTATATATAATGTATTATTTACATATACATTTCTTCTTGGACAATTATATATAAATAATTGTTTGGCAGTTTGCATTATATGTTAATAAATTTATTTGCCACTGCATTATTTAAACATATAATTTTCTGCAAACTATAATTATTCATATATAATTTATTTGCAACCTTATTAGTTATATAATTTGTTTTGCAAACTTTATTTATATATATTTTGGGCAACATATTTATTTACAAACAATTGTTATATAATTTATTATTTTTTTAATTTTTTTATAATTTATAATTTATTATATAATTCATTATTTATTATATAATTCATTATTAACTATATGGTGGTGGTCTGAACCATCGATTTCAATGGATCTCCATCCCTCGTAAACTATGGTGGGCACCTTCTCGGGGGTGGTGAGACATGCGGTTACTGTATAACCCGATGCGGGATGCACAACTGCGGGACCAGACATCGCATGTTTAAGTTTGTCCATTTTGGGCTTGCTGTGGTGGGGGTTGTTGCTGTTGGGCTTTTCTCTCTTGCTTTGCGCTGGCTTTTTGGCAGCAAGTCTTGCATGCTCAAATTGGTCAAAGCCTTTGTGGCAGGTGCTGCGCCATGCTGACCTCTTTGATGCTTGATTTTCCCAGTTGTCTGTAGGGACTGCCCATGTCTTGAGATTTGCCTTGAGGACGTCTTTGTACCGTTTCCTTTGGCCACCTTGTGATCTCTTGCCAGATGTGAGCTGACCACAGAAGATAGCTTTTGTCATCCATGCACACAAGGTGGCCCGACCAGCAAAGCTGAGCTTGAGTCAGAAAGAACTCGATACTCGATACAGCCGTGCAAGAGTGTTGAAAGTGCGGCTGCACGGTAGACATTGATCTTGGTATTCAAGCGGATGTCTCGCTTATGCCAAACGCGATGTCTTAGTTTCCCGAAGGAAGCGCTTGCTTTGCCAATTCTAAATGTTACTTCGTCATCGAACATGGCATTTTGGGAGAGCATACCTCCAAGATAGCAGAATTTTTCGATGGCCTTAATTGAGCGGTGTTGCATTTACAGTGATGGCTGGTGCTGTGGGTGAACTTCCAGGTTTCGGTTGGAGCAGAACCTCAGTCTTCGTGAGGCTGATGGTAAGCCCGTAACGGCGTGGAGATTGTGAAAAATGATCAACAATATACTGCATGTCCTCAGGGTTGTGACTTACGAGGGCACAATCATCAGCACAGAGGAGATCCCAGACCAATAGTTTGGATGTCTTCATTTTAGCCTTCAAGTGCTGTAGATTGAATACACCACCATCAGTGCGAAACTGGATCATAACTCCCCGGGTGCAGATGTTGAAACCATCCCGGAGCATCAAGGATGAAAAAAGAAACAATGCTAAAAAGCAATCAGGCTAGAACACAGCCATGCTTAGTGTCATTGGTGACGGGAAATGGGGCAGACGTAGAGCTGCAGCTCCTTACACGGGCGACCATACCATCGTGGACGGATTTGATGACGTTAATGATTTATGCTGGGCAGCCAACCTAATATACAGGAGCTTCACATGCCTCCTCTGCTAACTGAGGCAAAGGCCTTTGTGAAGTCAGTACAGACCATGAAGAGACTTTTCCTGGAGCTGGCGGACAGAAAACATCATGTCGACTGTGCCACGCCCGGCACGGAATCCACATTAATTGACTTTCTGGGGGATATTGTTAATAGCAGATGACTGCAGCCGGTCGAGGATGAGACAGTATTTTTTCTGCTGTAGATAAAAGTGAGACACATTGGTAGTTATCGGGGCATGACCTGTCACCTTTGCGCTTGTATATAGGAACGATCACTGCGTCCTTGACCGCTGAGCACTGATTCATGGTTCCAAATGGTATTAAAGAGCCTGGTGAGTTGATCAGTCAGGTTGGTGCTACCCTACTTAAATATCTCCGAGGGAACGCCATCATCGCCGGGGGCTTTGCCAGCAGACATCTGTTTGATTGCCTTTGTGGTTTCGGCTGTACTTGGTCTCTAGGTCTCTGATTAGATGACCATCATGCTGCGAAGTGAGGTGCTACCTCGAGATGTTGGACCATAGGCAGCCATAAGACCAGCATGAAGGTTCCTGAGGTGCTTTGTGTCCGTTGCCATCTGGATTTCCTCTGCCCTAGCGGCCCACCAGCAGTCTTTTATCAGACGAAGTTTGGACTGTGTGAGTCTTCTGTGCTGAAGATAGGAGGCATGTTTGTCCAACGAGTTTCTATCGTCAATCCAACTGAGATGAGCAGTGTGAATTGAACTAAGTGGACTGTTAATCTGCAGGTCGTTCTCATTCAACCAATCTTTGTGGCTGCGTTTGGCAAAACCAAGGACGTCAGAAGCAGCCCCAAAGATGCCCTTCCGTAGGCATTCCCAGGCCGCTTCGACATCATTGGTGGGTATGTGTCTAGCTGGTCTAAGACAGTATAAGTGGTACTGAAGTTGGTGCCTTACATTGAGGCAGTTAAGTGGTTACGGGTTCAGTTTTTTGGCAAATATGTGATGATGCCTCTTCACTGGAGGTTTGATCTTCAGAGAGATTTTGCTCCGGACAAGCCTGTGACCAGACCAGCACTCAGATCCTCTCATTGCACGGGTGTGTTTGACATCGTCCCAGTCACATTATCTAGTTATGACGAAGTCTTTGATATGTCAATGTTTGGAGCGTGGGTGCATCCGTGTTGTTTTGTATTTGTCAGCCTGTTGAAAGATGGTGTTTGTAGTGACAAGGTCGTAGGTTAAGCACAGTGTCAGTAACAGGGTGCCGTTGGAGTTCTGCTTACCAATGCCGTGATGTCCAATGACGTTCTTCCATGCAGTATAGTCTCGTCCAACTCTAGTGTTGAAATCACCGTACAAGATGAGCTTGTCATTGTGGGGTACGGACTGAATGATTGCTGTAAGATCGTTGTAGAACTGTTCTTTGTGCTCCTCTGGATTGGTCATAGTTGGAGCATATGCACTTATAACGGTGACGTGGTGTTCACTGTCGAGATTGATCCGTAGGGTCATGAGGCGTTCACTAATGCTGGTTGGAAAGGCATCAAGGAGGTTCATGAGTTCAGACTTGATGGCGAAGCCGACACCTGCGACGCGAGCCTCGTTCTCCAGCTTGCCACTCAAGTAGAACACGTAACCTGAGTCGTGCTCTTCAATGTGGAATGAGCTTGGTAGCCGGGTCCCGCTGAGTGCTGCAATGTCAATCGCGCAAATGTGCGGCGTTCGAGACGACTATATCACTGTGCTGTGTTACGGTTTCTGTAATTACATTGAATTATTCACCCCTTCAGTTGAAATAGACGTGTCTTATAGAGTCTCAGGCTTCCAGCCGCACAATTTTTAGAATGTTATTGTTTCTTTTATTATCATTATACGTAAGCCTGTAGTTCGTGCAGACGTGCCCAAGTACGTGGTGCGATCCAGGGATATTTTCCTCATTGTTATTTGATTATATAAAAGGGTTAAAACCACGATAATACATGACTGCAGCACATTTCGTTGCCGCTACGCTGGAGGGCTGGTCCATTTACATGTACATCGAGCCATATCGTTTGTTAAGAGCCGTGCAGTTTCTCTACCTGTGGGACGTGTGTGTTCTGTGCTGAGCGCTGATGGTGGCTTCACCTGTCGTCGGGCAGACGTCGTGTCGGCGTGCTGGCGTAATACTGACTCGACTGGATGCCGTTCTGCTGTCCTACTGGCATGACTGGTTGTCGTGCAGAGCTGGGTGCAGAGGCTTCGCAATGATGCCAGATGAATGCCACCACTGACTTATATTGGCACATGGAGTTTGTAGGAGAAAGCATTCCCCTTTCACCAACCAGAATACACCAGTTCGCTACCTGCACATAGTTTCGTCAGTGGGTCGACACCGTTCCCCGGGGTGTGGCCGCCGCTGTGCCATACCGACTGCTTGGAGCCATATGTGCAAGTTGAGTGCTGCGTGAGGACAATGTAGCTGAGCCACCTATCTTAAACAAACAGGCACGACCGCACAGTTACAGAAGTACTACCACTCCACAGACACCCCCAAAAATGTTTGGGCAACATATTAATCACAAATAATTGTTTGCAAACTATAATTGTTTATTATATAATTCATTATTTATTATGTAATTCATTATTTATTATGTAATTCATTATTTATTATGTAATTCATTATTTATTATGTAATTCATTATTTATTATGTAATTCATTATTTATTATGTAATTCATTATTTATTATGTAATTCATTATTTATTATATAATTTTGCGCCACACGCATTATATATAAATAATTGGTTCGGTGCGAAGCGAACAAGGCCATGTAATGGTTTTCAGAAAACCATTACATATTATATAATGGTTTTCTGAGCTAAATTATGAAACTCGCCTTCAAATTACCTACATTAGGACATGCCTATGTTTTAAATATTCATATCACATAGCACACCAGAACACCGCACTTGCACTTGAAAACATGCAGTATTGTGTATTTTGGGGTGGATCAGAATTATTGTTATTTACGCCCCGAAAGCTACTGGAAACGACTCTCAAGTAGTAAAACCTTGTCTCGATTAATGTAAACTAGCGTATTTCAAGTCAACGATTCATAAAAATCACGGAGAATGCACAACGCTCGCGCTAGCGAAGCTACGATGGTCATATCCAGACCTGCCAACCTTTGGGATCGAACAACTGTATTCTTAATCTTCAAAAGTTGTATTTGTCTTTAAAAAAAAAAGTACTTTTCAAAAATATGCATAGACGGGTTACTATAGCTATAGTAACCCGTCTATGCATATTTTTGAAAAGTACTTATATATAGGTTTTCCCGAACAATTTCGGAAAATGTGCGTTTGAGTTTGTAAAACATAAATTCAATTTGGCGCAGAGTTTGAGAACGACGTACATCCTGATTTCATTTTCGCAATAACTAGCATTCGATTTCATTTTGCGTCAATCAAATGAATTAATGTGCATAACGTTTCATTTAAGGGATTACAAATACGTGATTAGGCTTACGGTTTGACGTATGCGTTGCCGATTATTACGAATGTGCAATCCAATTCGCAGAAAATCGATTGTCTATTCTGACACAGGCTGAATTGAACATTCTTTTTCATTTGTTACAATTTAAATTCGCATTTGCTGCATTCAGTTGAAATAAATTATACAGGCCTATTCAAATCATGATACAACTTTGATTCATTAATTAATTATTCATTAATTAATCAATGTATGTCTTATAGATCATTAATGTGTTTGTTCTTATATACGCAAAGACCTGTGTGAAATGTAGGCAAATGAAGTGTGAAAATGATATATGATATGACCAATATGAAATCACTCAAAATAATCTTGTAGCCATACTGTTGAGACGGTAAAGGGACACATCGCGTGTCATGTTACATGGGATCTGCATGGGGACTTTTTGAATATTCAAAAATTCAAACATTCAATCAACCACTCCTCAACTGTTACTTTAACACATAAATGATTTCCAATGCTTGACCAGGCAGACGTTAAATAACACTGCGAGGGAAATCGGCTGCACAATTAGCGAAAAAGATTGATGATCAATTAAAAGGAAAACAGGATTGCGGATGAGCCTTCGATTTCGCGCTAAAATGAAATGTCAATACACTAAATGCAGTGCACATTCGGGAAGTCGTATGCTGAATTTTTACGACTGAATGCACTTTCAAGGAAAAAGAATTATCATTTGTTAAATAGAAACAGAGATTTGGAACGTTCATTCTATTTCGCACGAAAACGAATGCTTCTTTTACAAATTCATGTACACATTGTCCGAAATTGTCCGGGAAAACCTATAATATACGAACTAATGAATGTGGCTGCAATGCTCCATTTTTAATAATCTTAATTAAAGTTATTAAAAAAAAATGACAAGAGGTCTCCCTGCGGGTGGTAAACCCAATCAAACAATTTGCATGAATAAGGATATTGATCATATACCTATGGAAGTGTAGATAGGACATGGTTAAAAATAAAAAATAAAACTAATTCGTACGTACGAATTACTAAACCGTACGTACGAAATACTGATTCGTACGTACGAATTACTAAACCGTACGTAAGAATTGCTAAACCGTACGTACGAAATACTAATTCTTACGTACGAATTACTAAACCGTACGTACGAAATACTAATTCGTACGTACGAATGACTAATTCGTACGTACTTAGAATTACTAAACCGCACGTACGAATTAATAAATCGCACGTACAAATTACTCAGTGGCGTAGCCACGGGAAGGGGGGGGGGCGTGGAGGCAGTGGCGTAGCCAGGAATTTTTCAGTGGAGGGGGGCCGCTGCTGGGGGGCTGGAACATTTCATGGGGGATGTCATGTATATATATATATCAATATATATATATATATATCAATGATAATATTTTTTAGAAACTCAAAATCTCAGTGTGGAGCGACTGGGGGGCGGCAAGGTTTCATGGGGGGCGTCACCCTTCGTGGCTACGCCACTGCGACAGCTAGCCCCCCCCCCATGCAACCTTGTCCTACGAATTACTCAGTGGCGTAGCCACGGGAAGGGGGTGGCGTGGAGGCAGTGGCATAGCCAGGAATTTTTCAGTGGAGGGGGAGGCCGCTGGGGGCTGGAACATTTGATGGGGGATGTCATGTAGATCAATGATAATATTTTTTAGAAACTCAAAATCTCAGTGTGGAGCGACTGGGGGGCGGCAAGGTTTCATGGGGGGGGCCGTCACCCCACGCCTCCCGTGGCTACGCCACTGCGACAGCCCCCCATGCAACCTTGTCCTACGAAATACTCAGTGGCGTAGCCACGGGAAGGGGGTGGCGTGGAGGCGGTGGCGTAGCCAGGAATTTTCAGTGGGGGAGGCCGCTGGGGGCTGGAACATTTCATGGGGGTGTCATGTAGATCAATGATAATTTTTTAGAAACTCAAAATCTCAGTGGGGGCGACTGGGGGCGACAAGGTTTCATGGGGGCTGTCACCCCACGCCCGCCCTCCGTGGCTACGCCACTGCGACAGTCCCCCCCGCCCCCATGAAACCTTGTCCCCCCCCACTGAGATTTTGAGTTTCTAAAAAATTATCATTGATCTACATGGCGCCCCCAATCTGAAATGTTCCAGGCCCCCGGCGCCCCTCCCCCCCCCTCCCACTGGAAAATTCCTGGCTACGCCACTGGAATTACTCAACCGTAGGTACGAATTACTAAATCGTACGTACGAATTACTAATTATTTCGTACGTACGGTTTAGTAATTCGTACGTACGGTTTAGTAATTCGTACGTACGGTTTAGTAATTCGTACGTACGATTTAGTAATTCATACGTACGGTTTAGTAATTCGTATACCATTTAGTAATTCGTACGTACGGTTTAGTAATTCATACGTACAAATTAGATTTATTTTTAACCATGTCCTATCTACACTTCCATAATAAACAAATAAGGCACAAGTGGGCACCTTCGCTCGTACCCCCCGCCCTGCAAACAGGACGCTGGGATACTCTGATGAGCTTCACAGAATCTTGTGAAGGAAGTGGCCTATGACCTATGTATAAAGCATCTGGCTGCAGCTGTTCAAGACCGCAGTTAGACAATGTGCGCAAGTGCTATCCGAAAACCTCCCATAGAATTGCGGACATTCCATACCGGATGGGATTTCTGTTTTATTGACAATTTTGAGCGTCGCATAATGCAATCCGATCGTTCATGATTCGAAACGGAGCCTGAGCAAGTGACGGGAATTGTAAATTTACAACGCATATAAGTTTTACAGAATTTCCTACATTGTTACGATTTTGAACGAGAAAAAAACATCTCTAAACTGGAATAAAAGAGTAACGAATCAGTCTTAACGGCCGTTTCAAACCTTGCAGAGTCATGACCTTGATGACGCGCAGGTCACTGGTCACGAAAAATCCAACTAATCAGAGCATAAATTCATCAGAGTATCCCATCGTCCTGTTTGCAGGGCGGGGGTACGAGCGAAGTGGGCACCATGTTAAAGCTGTAAGGCTAGTCTGGTTCCCAGACCAAAATATTCTGACTATTCCTGATGAATCTTAGGTCTAGGTACCGGTAGCCTCCAGTAATACATTTTCATACAATTTACGTCACGTGACTAAAACGGGAGGAATTCCTACTTTTTCCGAAATTTTCTGAAGTTTGCCGAATTCGTTTCGTCGACAATTAGATAGCGCCCGAGTATTTCCGATTATAATATAGGTTAACTGCTAATTGCTTATTAGATTATCAACTCATTTGAGTTGATAATTGATATTCATTACTTTCATTTAGAAAACTTGAAATTCAATGACGATTTTGTGCATCAAAATTACTCGGGATCGCATGGGCGAACTTTTTGCTGCGTCATGTACAATTTTGAATTTGACGACCGTTACCGAGATTTTCCAAAACTGGGTCTTTATTCGGCTCCGCCTGCTAACAGTGTTCTATTTGGGTGCCTAGTTTTGAAGATTCCAGATCAACATTAGTCAATGTTATAACATCAAACTGTATTACCATAACTGTATGATATTACTACGAAACAAGATATTTATTTAAAAATTTGATCAGAACATTAAAAGCTAAAAGTGATAAAGCGAATCGAAAAGCCGACCTTTGAAAAAGGGCCATCAATATCGTCATGTTTATTTTTAGCCACGGAAGCTGCCTAACCTACAATTTAGATGTGAGCGGCCAACCTCGTACGAGGTTGGTGAGAGTCGGGAATAATTGTCAGGTCTGGGAACCAGAGAACGGTAAGGCCAGGGCTAGTAGCAACCTCGTTCCCATGGGTACGAGATCTTGCAGCGCCATGTTGTTTCCCATCATGCCTTGCGCGATCTCAAGTTAGTGAAGGGTGCAACCCTGCAAAAAATTCCCATAGACACTAGTGCTAAATGCGCATACTTCAAAATTCTTTTTAAAAATACTCAGAACTCTCACAGCTATTCAAGCTGCACAAAAAAATGATGCTCAATGTGTCATCTTTCATTTTCTTTTCATTTTTGGGTGGGTTGACCATTGACATTTCGAGATATTCTCACCCAAAGAAGACGACCCCTATTTTCCCAAAAGCAGACAAGTAGCTATCTTGAAAAACGATCCCTCCACAACATGGCAAAATAGCGCCACTTTCGAGCCCAATAGCATCCAAAATGCTCAGAATTGGACGCCTCAAGTCCGGGCCAGAGGTTCATTACCATATCTCTTTAATTCCCGAATTGTATGGCTCTCAAAACTCTTCAATAAAAAATATTTTGAGGGTATAACTTTTATTCATGAGCTGGGCGAACGGATTTTTACGTGTCCGGATAAGCGCGTGGGACTTGGCTAAAGGCTACGGAAAGGCGTGTCCGTCCGTACATATTTTTTTCTCAACTAAATACACAGCATGCATGTACATTACATGTACATGGATGTACATTACTGGATTATTTTGCAATTATATGAGAAGGAAGTAAACTCCAAAGAATAACATTGCCTTTTAATTGAATATTTAGTGTTTCATCAATTACTCATATATGGTTAATATGGAATTCTAAACATAAATTAACATTAACAGAGGTCTCACCAATCAGAAGCACAGATCCAACCCCAAAATAGAAGATGAGCCCGGGCAGCACGCGGCTCTTTTCTTTCACAGCGCCGTCCATTTTCCTTTAGCCCGATTCACTCATCTAGAATCAGAACAATCGCCGTAGTCCGCCTAGCGTTTCCAACAGGGAAGTTTCCAAACAATTGGTATTCCAATGGCAATTGAGTACTATAGGAATATCAATTACTGAAATGACACAGCGTCTGCATTATAAAAGGAACAAGTTCAATTTGTGCATCCGAACACAGCGCAACTTATTAATCCGTTGAGAACTCCTAGTTTGTGATACGCGTATGGGGCCTAAATGATTGATTAAAATCAATCATTGTGATAAAAAGGGTCACAGATTGCCCATGGGAAATTCCAAAATCGGTTCATGATCTTATTGCTGTCAGATTACGGATCAGCCAAATATAGTTTTTAAACTAATCGGCCAAGAATAGACGCTGGGGAAATCCATATACCAGTTGATAAGCTTATTTGTTGTTACATGTGGATCGCACCATAAAGAACCAAATTATTCTTGATCAGCAAAACAGTTTTAAAACAAGCTAATTCATTTCCTTTAATTCCACACGGAGATTATACATTTTTCTTTTTAATACCAACCAGTTAACCGATAGATTATTGTACTTTCATGCTACTTCGCTTCGCTCATACGTATAAAAAAAAACAGTTTGGTTTTACAGAACGCCATGGAACGAGGGACAGAAGACACAATAATTGCATATTCAGAGTTTATTATATATGTACACGGGGGCTGGTCTGCGCACGGGCACGTAGTATGTCCAAAACTCGAATCATAACAAATAATCAGGTAAATAATGAAAAGCAAATATTCCTATTTAGAGATTGTTTTAGCTCTTTTGAGTACGTGTTACTCTTGTAGTACCACATTGTAACCCACTGCTGTGTTGACTGCCAGATGCGAAAAACCGCAAAACCATTTTTGGAAAAGTGGAAACGTCTATATCTGAACTATGCAACTCAATACTCTCAGGCTAGACAATTGGCGTCGTTTGATATACAATTTACAATTTAAAAAAAACAACTACATGTACATTTATACATTTTCAGACTTTTCTGGTTTTTATATTAGGCTGTGTAAGCACGTCATCAGCTGAAGAAATTGGGAACTGATTTGAATAGTGAATAGAAACACAAATTTGGAAACGATGAGATTGCACTTGCACAAGCTAATAGAATTGCACAAGCTAATAGAATTGAATAAAATTTATTATCAAATTCATACATCAAAGTTGATCATTCATTCTTATTAGTTTCTTATATAAACTGAATGATCATCTCACAAATTCATTCTGTAATTATTTCAAGGCATAATGATCGGGACGCTTTAATACAGAATATTGTCAAAAACCCCTTACAGCCGATTAAAACTCAGCACAGATACAGTCATTGTTGGCCTGTCAAGACTTGGCTCCGAATACTATCTCTAAGCAACGAATTACAATTTTACATTGAACATTTATTTTCGACAATTGCGAAAGTATCATAACGTTACTGCTGTTATCACTAGTATCACAAAACGAGCCAGTGTTTACTCTCCTGCGTAGACTTTGGAATGAATTGTGGAATTATCATTCCGACACCATTCAGCACAGTGAAACAACAACAGCAACGTTTCAAAAAGAAGTTGATGGTTAGATCTGCATGTAGTCGCCACTATCCCGCTGAACCTGTTAAGTTATACTTTTGTACAACACTTCCACAATTTAATTAAGAGCTAGAGAGAACGAGCTTGGGCCTAAAAAGAGCCTTTGCGTTATTTGAAACGGAGATTCGTTGCAGAATTAAACTAATCGTGAGAAAATATTCATAAACCTGCGTTAGCATATTGTCACTTGATGGAATTGGAATCTGATTAGCCTATTTATATGTAACATAATAATAATAATAATAATAATAATAGGTGTTTGTAACAGATTACATGGAATCATCTGGGAAGTGGGAACTGGCCTTTTTTCCTAATGTATATGAATTTGTTTATACACTTTTCGAATGTCATGTTAAAGGCAAAATACAACATTTGCAAACATCAAAAAATAAAACTACCAAATCATTTTGAAATACCTTGCTGGACTGTTAGTGAATGACAGTGTAAAGCATCCTGTAAAATCATGGCACCTGGTATACTGTCATTTTCAAGAAAAGTGGTATTTTTGTATCAATTTCCAACGCTGATCGGCCGACCAGCGTTGGAAAAAAAACTGGCTTTAATTTCAAATACTGGCCCCAGTTGACCATCGCACTTGTTTGCAATCGATTACACACCTATGAACGGGTACAAGCCAGCTAGACTGGTTCCCTGATCTTACAATTCCCCAATGTATGTAAACTGCTCTGTTTCTTCTTAAATGGAGTCAGGGAACCAGACTACAGGAAAATGATTGTTTTTCTTGGTTTTTATGGCATTTTCGAACCCAAAACCTCAAAAAAGTCAGTGTAACTATATTTGCCTTATATTTCCAACCCCCCAATTCCATCCATTTCTGAAAATTACAGCAAAAGCAAATGATGTATATTCCCTTTAAGCGACCACAAACCTTTTATTTTCTAGTCAACGAGAACTCAAGCCCATTGGGCTTATCCACTCCCATCCTGGAATTCAATTCAGTTCAAATGAATTCAATTCAATTCGATGTATTTATTCTCATTATGTAAAACCTGTAACTTCCAGTGAAGAAACTGCAATCTTCCAGTAAATTTTAAACTAGGTCCAAAGAGAAACAAAAGAAACTGTTAACACCATGCAATAATTTATTAGTCATTTAATGACTCCAAATATTTTTGATTTCAAGGCGTCTCTTGGATTATCTATCACACAACTGCTTTAGCAACTGAATTCCCACTCCATTAACTTATCGCATAGACCTCTCTACACCTGAAGTCAAAAGCCTATTGTGTGTGCGGTTGTATGATCTAATTTTTGCACAAACGGTTTGCGGGGTGAATATCATTACATGTATTTATCGTACTTAGCATCGTATACAACTAGCTTGTCTGGGAATTGCGAAATATGAGGATTGAGTATTTGGAACCCGACATTTCGTTGTGTCTGAACAAAAAAAGCATACATTGTATTTCAAACTGAGAGACGTATATAGCCTATATACATATAGTATCTGTAAGCACTGTGTAACTCCCGTCCTCTTTAACCAATACATCAATGATATTCGTTAAATTGCTGCAAGAAATCGGATCATATCTGAAGGTTTGTAAACGAATATTTTGGTATCAGACAGAAAATGTTGGACTACCGGTGAATCTACATCCCCCCCGCTAAATTCAATAATTAATGAATACATCCAATAATAGCCGCAGCTGCGGTGACGACTGTCAATATCTAGGTTACAGAGTCCATTTTAGTTGGAATTGACATAATTGCTACACATTAGTTCTTATTTGGAATCGTCGAGGTGGGTAATCACTTGAATCTAACCATAATATGGCGACATTTATAGAAATACTAGAGCAGTGCACTCTGACCTGCTCATATTAGTTGATTTCTGTATTCCTTAAGCGGTGCTGGAGTTTTTTCCACCCCAAAAAGGTTGGTTGAAGACCAAAGTTCCGGAATTGATGCGGCGACGCGGCTTTTTTTTTTTTTTTTTTGCTTTTTTTTCAAGCTTGGATTGTATACAGACAAGGTGGGGGTACTACTTTGCTTTTTTTGGAGTCCTCATGTACATTGGTGTCCTCCATAATTTGCCTTGGTGCCCTCGATCATTTGCCTTGGTGCAATTTCCCATTCCTTGGTGCTCTTTGGTACAAAAATTTGAGGAGGTGCGGCAATAGAGGACGCTGTTGGAGCTACCGCGGATTATTTTTGAAAAAAAAAGGATTGACGCACATGATTAAAACCGACGCGCACGTTGACCAGAGACCGACTATTTTTTGTTTGGCCTAACCTGGATAACATCAGCGAAGTTATCCTCACTTTATATCGGTGTTGGCGAAATAGGGCAACAAAGGTAGGCCTATGTGTGGATTAAATGTGACGTAGGAGGATGGAGAGCTTCCTCCTGTGAAGCCAAAGCTGTTAAAAGTCGGCAATAAGACTGTATGTAAATAAGGGAAGAAAACCTTTACTTCGTTCTGAAATGTAAACACTACTGATTGGTCGGGGGGGGGGGGGCTGCCAGTTATACTGTAGTTGACGGACGGAGCTAATTAATATAGCGTGGACATACAACGTGAGTACCAGAACCCGAAGTGACTATTCTATTACATTGAATGACTTAAATACACCTCGGCGAGAACCTGTGGTATGTGAAGGAATGCAGGGTCTTGAGCACAAAATACACGGGAATATCCATTCTTAAGTTTTGGATGTTGCATTTTGGTTATGCCTTAATTAGCTTTTAGTGAAGGTTTCGCTCTTGTGCTCAACATTCTAATTAAAGGTGAATAATTAGCACTAATTAGGCCATTCTTAAGCATGGAATGCACGGGATTTCTCATTCTTAAGTTATTGGTCATTGATAACTTGAGTTACTCGAACACTATCTTTTCGCGTTGGAATCGTGCTTGCGTGCGTTATTCTAATTAAAAGTCGATTTTGGGGGTCTTTAGGCGGTACCCCATCCCAACGCACGGGGTGTGACACTTAAGAATGACGATTTTGAAGGTTGGACACCCCCACCTACTCGCTGCCACCATCAAACCTTTTGTGTGCGATAATTAAACCTCACTGGGCTCTCGGACTATCATGCACGGTGAGGATTTTTGCGGGCTAGGGCACATACATCTGCAAGGGTCTGAGCCCAACCATGGAGAAATAAGAATGACCCAACATACAAAAATAGATCGTTTTGATGTTACTTGTCTTTTTTATTGTTCTAGTTTCACCTTATTTAGTATTAGTAACTTAGGTTTCACGTGCACCTTGTTAATAGTATAAACTAAGTTACAGATGGGTGTTGTTTCATCTTCTTGCCACGCATGACTGCTCTAACAATGTCTGGTCTACTGTGTGTATCTATTCTAAACGTATTGACCAACCCGCAAGCCGTCGCAACATGCGGGCAGTAAAATTCTAAGATCATTGATGAGTGTTGTGTTGATACTAATTTTGTTCATTATTTGTTGATAATCTGTTGATTGCTTCGATGGAATATAGAGGACCGGGATATATCCGATATCTTTTTTTTTTTTAAATGTGCTCTCCTTGCCTGCCTCACTCTCGCAATCTTTCAAGAGTGTTATGTATTTTGCTGATAGTTGGTTGATATTTTGCTGTTTATTGTTTCCTAATGTTCCAGGGAGGACCGGTATATGTGCTCCATGCATAAACAGAGAGGGCGCTTTTTAATAGTTTTTATGAACAGGACACATCACGTGCACATACTGGTATAGCGCAGAGCATATGAATGTAGAACGTATTTTCAGTTAACAATTATAAGAAGTACTATCGACGCAAATTTATGTAACTTTTGGCATAGTTTTTCAGATATCGCATTTATTTCATTTGTGGCAAATTGTCAAAACAGGCAACGGGCAATGACACATTTAGAAACCGTGAGCTTCACGGCGTGAAGTAACATGTTTGCAATTCAATTCTTGGCACTGAAAATAATGGCCACACTAGTTGCCCTTAGAGGGGCACTAGGTCTTGAAATCCCCGAAAATTTTATGTTTTGGATCGTTTACTTATCCTATTTCAAACATCATGATTTCCATATCTGCCCATCACTTGTCAACCTGTGCACAAACCCTATGGGACTGGTCTGAATTTTTTTAAGTGTTTTCTAAGTAAAACTTCACAATTTGTCCTTGCTAATTTTGACTTTTTAGGACATATTATCACTTTCTGATGGCTGATAGGTCATTTGAGGGGAAAATTACTGATGGCCAGATGTGAAATCTTTAATTCCCATCTGGTTCAAAGGAAACCAACCTAATGTCTTACTGTTCCCGAGAAAAGACAAAAAAAAACCTGTTGTTTACAACAAAGTACGAACACGCTTTTCCTGTCCTTTTCACTTTCAGGCAATGTATACTTTCAGGCAATGTACATGTACATGTACGTCCAAAAACTTTATCCGTGTTGAAAGGGTCTCGACACCATCTTCCAATGGGGGCGCTGTTCAGAATGTATATGTCATGGCTACAGTAGACAATAGACCTTTCTTTTGTTTGTAAACATTGGCGCCATTTTATATGGGCTGCCGCAAGCGCATAAATTGAAGCCGTGGTTGGCAACATATTTTTTCCAAAAAAGTCCCCATAACGTCCTCAATACAAAGTAAAAAGGCATGTTTAAGAATTATGTTGTGGCTTTGTTAACAATGTTGTATTTCCATCAATCTAATAATATTTTGGTTATCTGTAATAACTCTTCTTCATCTTTGCAGTGTTGGACCTTCCATAGTATTGCAACCCGTGGTTGGCAAACTGCGTAGAAAGGTCTATAACTACCGCTATTCGCGTCGCGTCATTCGCGCCAATGGGCGCCACAATAAACAGCTATACGGCGTGGGGTTCGGGGCCTGCTTAACCCTAAAAGGGCCGGGGGGCGGAATCCGCCCCCCCCCCCTCAACATTTTCCGTGATAGCCTCTAAAAATTGTTTTTTCGCGACCCGAGCTGTTATGACTTTTTAGCCTCGAGCTTTGCGCATCTTTTGATACCAAAAACATAAAAATCGGACCACGGGTTGCCGCGTAGCGAAAAATTTTCCGGCGCTACGCGCCGTGAAAACTGAATTTTCGCATATACGTCGTGTACACAGAGCAGAATTGCCATGCGCACATATGAATAATTAATTAGCCATTATTCCAAAACCCTTTGACCTATAGTCATGAAATTTCTTGGGTATGTTTAGGAAGAGTTGCTCTATGCATGTGCTGAGTTTCAAATATTTTCGTCACTCGATGGTCGAGATCTTAGGGGGGGGGCGGAATCCGCCCCCCCCCCCCGGCTGAGAGATGGTCAAAATAACCCGGCCCCTTTAGGGTTAAGGGCCCCGAAGAATTACTAATTCGTGGGAACGAATTCGTGGGAACGAATTGCCAACTCGTGCATCCGGGAACGCGTTAGTGTTTCGTGGGAACGAGTTGGTAATTCGTGGGAACGAAATAGCAATTCGTGGGAACGAATTAGAAATTCGTGCGAACGAATTAGCAAATTACAAAAAAAAAATCCACTCTGTCCCTTCCCGAGCTTCATATGAGTTGCATCGCTTTTATTGAAAACTACCCTGACGCAGTTTCGGTCAAAATAAAATATGCCCACCCCCACCGACAAGTGAGTTGGTCCACAAGTTATCGGAAGCCAACAAAGCAGTGCAAATTCTAAAAGATAAAATTATGACAAACCTGTCTGAACAAGTACACACAAACAACTATTTACGACCAGTCTCCAAATGCACTGGCATCAAGCAGCAATGTGTACGTGTAGACAAGTTATTTGAAAGGATTTTTCGACGTGATACGTTTTGGGAAAGGTAAGCGCACGTAAATTTGAAATCATAATTTTGCCGGGGACCGATTTTTGAACGACTGATTGAAAATTTGGTAACTGAGTAGTGCATAATACAGACTTTTATCATAAGTTTCATGATTTTTGCTAATTGGTCGTGATTGGGCTTTAAAAACTTAAAAATCACGAGTCATCAACTGATTCGAAAAATCGAGATAAATGTATCAACATTGCAATGCTATTCTGAGTCGATAATGATTCGCAATATTTTCATGTTACATTATGCTGTGAAGATGATATTTTTGGATTTTTTGTTCTGAACATTCACGTTAGTTTCAATTTGTTTTCAGTCAGCATACACACAAGTGGCGAATTTCAGGATTTCCGGAGGGTGTGTTTGTTTAATCAAGTCCAATATTTTGCAAGGAGTTGGGAGGGGATAGAAAAAGCATTGAATTATTAAAAGACCACAAATCCTAAAGCAACGAATCACGATTGTCAATGTTGAGTGAGGAAATTATTTGTGAATTTAAAGAAAGTTCTTTTTCCACCTTGAAGTTAATTAAACAATGATCATTTGCAAGTCGTCCGGGGGGGGGGGAGGGGGTATAACCACCCAACCGTTTGGATTGGCCTTGTATAATTATGCAAGGGCGAATCCAAACAATCCATCTTTACACGACCAAGTCGTATAGGCAATATTATAGGAAAGTTCCAACTTACAATTTAATTGGTTGATTTCTGGGCATTCTGCCACTATTGTGTTTGACAAGGGTACGCGTAATCTTACCAACAGCTGTTTTCGTGGATAAATTGATATTCGTGGAAACCAAAGATGGTACGATATGTTTGGACTAAAGCCAAAAGGTTGAACTTACAGTCAATAAGTTACCGCTCTCCTTGACCCTTTAGTCAGAGTAAACACCGGGGAGGGTCGAAGGAACAGGGCATTGTTTACGTCCCGTAGGAATTGAACACGTGTTTTTTTATGATTGGAAGTTGTTTTGACGTAAGAGGTGCACTGCTGGCACAGGAATACCTCTTGGAATAATAGATAGGTCAATTAAGCCCCGCCCAATGGTATTGACCAATCACGGCCGCGATTAATGATCGACAAATGTGTGCACGTGCGTATGCATGACGCGCACTGCTATCATGCAAGTGCTGCATTGAGGAAGCACACGTGATGTTGCCCACGCGCGTAGTGGGCGGGGTCTAAATGGATCGGTCTATTAACTCGCAGGGTTCGATGTAATTATTCAACAAAATAAAGGAGGAAAATGATAATGTAGAAACCAGTTTTGGCGAAAATCTTTGGGAGTGTTCCTCGCTAAATCAACAAACTGATGTCATTGACTGAATTGCTTCTCAGTACTCACTTTTAACCGCAATTCAGTTTTCCAAAAATCCCAAAACACAGGTAGGTCTAATTACTTTTCGCAAGAAAAACGTTCATTTATCATTTTGTAAACTTTGATATTTACTTTTAAGATTCGAGCAGGAAGAGTACAGAGTCGTGGCTTAATCTTGTCAACAAACAAAAACTGTGTTTGGACTTTTGGCTTTAAAAGTTCAAAAACACTGTCAAGGCTATATAGGCTGATTGATAAGAGGGTCTCTACAGTGTAAATGTCAGTTCTGTGTTATACATTTTTTTATTCGGACAGTTTTTCTTTTGGAGAGTCGACAAGTCAGATCCGAGACTATGAAGACTCTGTTCTTGCTGGTGGTTTTGGGTGTGGCGTCCTCATCCAACGGACAATTTGAGGTACGTAAAAATGTGTTGAAAGTTTAATTACTTTGATTTTCTTCTTTAGTTAAGCGCTCTAAAAATGTTGAACCCCAACTTTCAAACGAAATTCTAAATATAACTGTTCTTATATCTTGAGATTACAGACCCATTACAAAGTCTCGCCAAAAACAGACCAGGAACTTGAGGGGAAAAAGGACTTAATTGGGCCTTAACTGTTTACACCCGGGCGAAAGTCTCAAGAAACTGAAAAATTCTGAAACAGTCTTGCTTCACTGCTCTTTTATCACCAAGTGGTGGCGTCCTAATTCTAAAAACCAAAACATCTGATCCAACGCCAGCGGCGCGGCGGATAACTTGAAATTGGACGGCCTGAATTTTAGGTTAAGTAAAGTCATTATTTTTCTCTGTTTTTCAAATTTTATGTTTTGTATTAAGGCTGTGCGTGTAGTGGAAATGGAAACAGCTGAATGACATTGACATTCAAATTGGAAATAATGAATCGAGACGCCACTTCAGCGGCTATTCCTTCCTCCATGGTTGAGACAAGTCTATCTGTCAATGGAGAGTCAATCATGCAATGCCGGTCAAGAACATTTTTTAAGTAGGCCATGGAGGAATATTCCTCCATGAGTAGGTTTACTTCCTAACAAAATCTGAAATATTTCTTAGATTCAAAAAGGTGGTGTCAGGTTGCAAGTTGCAACATTCTTTCTCTATTGTCCTTTTTATAGCTCCATGTTCTAACAAAATTGGAAATGTTTCTCAGTCCCAGACTCATGTCTTTCCAACATTTTTGCAATGACTGACCTTCATTGAGATATTAAAAGAAGTGGCATCAGGATGTTGAACTTTTTTTCCCCAAAACCATTCAATATTCAGAATTAAAACCCCAATGACTGTGTTCCTTAACATGTGCCAACACTTTTTTTGGGTTTTCTTTGCCTTCATTTGAACAGATACCTGAGCCTGAGGAGGAATGGACAGGTAGGCCCTAAATATTGGTTGCAAGATCAAAATCGGAAGAACTTGAAATAAATTATGCATGACCTTTTAGTTTCAGTTTCACGCTCTATTGAACAGAAAATGAACGGTGGAATTTTGTTGGTTCTTAGGTCCTATGCCACCATGTCAATTAGAAGCCAATGCTGCCGAACCTTGGGATGTCCTGCCCGACTGCGATGAGTCCGGATTCCACGTCCCCAAGCAGTGCAACGCTGACCGTACCTTGTGTTGGTGCGTGTCCCGCTGCGGTGACCCGTTCATGGAAACCAAAGGCGGACCGGATATCGTCTGTGGTAAGTGACGAAAAAGCTGGGAGAGCCCCTGGAAAGCGTGGGCAAGCCAATGCAGTGATAGCAGTTGCTGTCAACAAAAAAGACTCCAAGCCTGTCTTGAGAACTTCGGCAACGTTACCCGGGAAATCCCGCGCATTCCTCACGCGTGCTGTATTCAAGCTAATGAAGACCTGGGATGTTGGCATTGAATTTCCTGGGTACGCTGCCGAAGTTCCCAAACTTTTGATTATCTTGTTCATACTACTGCTGCATTAGCTTGACCGTGCATGCCGGGGTCTGGCTGTATTGAAGGAATTAGAAAACAAATAGAGACTTGGATCACGACTAGGAGAGCCCAAAAACGTCTATTCTGTTTGAATATTCGGTTAACTCTAACCCTGCTCAATCCAACAGGATCCAACTATGTTACTTACCTGCTGGGTCCTGTTGGATTGAGCAGTAAACCCCTTGGATATATTCCTGTTGGATTCAGCAGGCAACTGAAAACATTCAGAGTCGGATTCTGTTGGGTACTGGTAAATAACGCCAAGTTGGACTCAAGTATGGATCCAGCAGACAACAGAAAAATAAGGCACAGTTGGATTCTGTTGGATTGAGCAAGCCAGTCATTGTGTATGTTCAGGTACCCAACAACTTGGCAAGTTGGATTGTGTGGGACTGTGTTGGATTGAGCAGGAAACTCATATGAGTAACCGTCAGACTCTGTTGGATTTAGCAGGGTTGTCCTGGGGAACTGCTATTCGATCCAACAAAAAGCTATTCAAATATTTGGCTAATTGATAGATTATTCGGTATTATTGGGACAGCCCTGCCATTGAGGGGGTGCTTGTACATGGAGCCCATTAGGGTGCACACCGGTAAATAGGCCTAAATCCATCCGCCCAGCTCATGAATAAAAGTTATACCCTCAAAATATTCTATATTAGAGAGTTCTGAGCACCGTAAAATTGGGGAATTAAGAGATACGGTAATGAACCTCTGGCCCGGACTCGGGGCTTCCAATTCTGAGCATTTTGGATGCTATTGGGCTCGAAAGTGGCGCTATTTTGCCATGTTGTGGAGGGATCGTTTTTCAAGATGGCTACTTTTCCGCTTTGGGGAAAATAGGGGTCTTCTTCTTTGGGTGAGAATATCTCGAAAAGTCAATGGTCAACCTACCAAAAAAATGAAAAGAAAACGAAAGATGACATGTTGATCATCATTTTTCTGTGCAGCTTGAATACCTGTGAGAGTTCTGAGTATATTTAAAAGAATTTTGAAGTATGGGCATTTAAGCACTAGTGTCTATGGGAATTTATTTGCAGGGTTGCATCCATTAGGTTTTGAAAAGTGATTGACTGGGGTGGGACTCAAACCCACGACCTCCAGAAATATTGTATCGAGTCTTCACATTTTTTCCCCCCATAAATTCAGAGCCAGATGACCCTCCCTGTACAAAGGAATTGGCAAGCGCCGCCGGCACCCGGATGAGGTTCGGTAAATTTAAGCCCCGTTGCCACGACAACGGATTCTACCATCACACGCAGTGTAGGGGGTCCGTTTGTTGGTGCACGGACCGCTGTGGTAACCAGATTCCATCGTCCAAGCACAGCATCGGGACAAGGGGAGTCTGCGGTATGTATAAGAGAATAAGCTTTGGAGGTGTTTATAGCTATAGTCCATCATTTGCAACTATCTAAAAAGTAACCGACGTAATTATTGTTGACAAACATACTTGGTTGAAAGATAGTAAGGGGACTATATTATAAACTCCTTGTGAAATTACTCTCTCTGGCAAGCTATCATTTTGAAGAAATCAACGAAAGAAGGCCTTTCCAACGGCGCGTCTTTTTTAAAAAATTCGGCGAAGCGCGCGCAAGCGTTGGCACCATGCACAGACGCACGTGGCTGCTATAATTTGTCGGATCAGTGCGCGATCGGCTCAGTGAGAACATGTCCTGGATGCTGAATTCAGGCCCAATTCAAAACATGATTCAGCAGCTTTTGATTTGGAATCGAGATCCTAGAATGCTGTTTTTCTCAAATTATACAACTGAAGCTGACCTGAAACTTCCTCAGGTTAGTTGTTCAGCACCCTTCTTTAGATTTTGAACACTTTTGTTGCTTCAAACGAACAAAATGCACAAATTACAAATGGTACCTTTAAACACTCTGTTTAAGACTGGTTGGAGTCTGGAATGCTGGTAATTACCTGAGGCCAAGTAGAGGGTAAACATGTTCTCATTGGCTTATAAGGCCAAAAAAAAGAATAGTTCTGCTTCCGGTTACCCGACCGACCCTATTTTTAGGCTGCGACCCTAAAAGTTTTATCGGCAATTCCCCCCCCCCCAAAAAAAGATTGAATAAATAAAAATAAAAACCTTATGTCTTGTCTGTCTGCACAAAATACCTCTCAACAACCCTTTTGCATCAAAAATGCTTGTATTTATTGTTTTCTTACTTACATTCGCTATTTTTTCAAAAGAAACCTCCGTTATTTTTACAAATTCGCTGCGCGATTCAACTACTTCGCAATTCGATGTCTACGTAATAAGCGCAATGCGGCGACGACTGGTTCCCGCCGCGCCGCGCAGGGGCCAATTATGAACATGCGGTAACTAGTCTGTGCACGGCTATGCGATCGTTAGCGCTAGCATGGCTATGCAGGCGCAGGCACGTGCTCTGTCAACTGGTCGGACTCGACATCGTAAAAAGGCTGAGAAAGACATCGTAAAAATGCCAAGAAAACACCGATGGAGAAAGAACATTTTTGCAGGTTAAATCACAGATTTGATCTAGCTTGTCTGTGTATGTATTTTCCATGTTCAAGAGTTCATTTTGAGATCGCACTACTCGTATTTGGAGTGATACAATGCAGCGTGTTTCCTGAAATGTTCGACCTGTTGGCCGCAGGCCACACATGTACATGAACAGTGCATCACACACTTCAGAGTTTTGGCCAGCTCCCCTTCTTGACTAGCGTTGTGCCTATGGTGCGAACGACCTGAATTTCCCACAATTTTTTTTACGAATTATCGAATGTAAATATATTGACAATAATTAAGGTAGGTTTTATTCACTTTTTGTGGCCATTTTGTGTATAGCTTTTGTAGTGCAATGGAAATAGTTCAGGCTAAAACTTCGCATATAATTGAATACCCCATTCAATCTGCATAAAAAAAAATTGGCAAAAAATTGTTTTTTTTCCGACCGACCGACCATATTTTTGAAAGGCATGTAATCGGAAGCAGAACTATATTTTTTTTGGGCCTAATACGACCACATACTGACACAACAACAAATCGCCAAAGAAAAACAAATTTACAACAGCGAAAAAATGTCCAAAATTCTGGCAACTTTTTCGTGCTGAAATAGCTGTAACATTGAGGTTTCAGCCTGAAATGACATCACACTTTTGCTCAACGAATATAGAAATTTGCATTAGCATAAAAACCTAAAAATGGCATCAAAATACCCTTGAAAATGGCAAAACTAAAATTGAAAATAGGTTAAATGGGACACAAAGGTGGATTTTCAAGGATTGCATTAATTACATCAGAATTAAAAAATCAGAGATGTTACATGTACCAGGGACAGGGGCAAAAAAGTGGACCCCAAATTTATAGCATAAAAACCTAAAAAAAGGTACCAAAATACCCTTGAAAATGGCCAAACGAAAATTGAAAATAGGCTTAAATGGGACACAAACGTGCATTTTCAAGGATTGCATTAAAAAATTACATTGCATCAGAATTGAAAAAAAATCACAGACGTCAGATGTAACAGGGACAGAAAAAAAAGTGGACCCAAATTTATAGAATAACCCGATAGGGAAAAGTCAAACGACACTGTGATAATGCATACAGCGAAAGGGTAAAGAGCACAAATAAAATCTTCAAAATATCAAATATCACTCTATCAGCTGTCCAAAAAGTTTTAACGCCCCAGCCCCATGCGGACTCCTTTGTATGCAAATTCATGACTTAATCCAGCTCCGCTTGTTTTTGGTAAACACGTTATCCGTGGAAATTGGGTCGCAGTGTCAAAAGGTCAAGTTGGGATTGATTTGCCAGCTTGAGTCTCTGTAATTGATGGTATAAAAATGTGTCATTCCTATGGTCCATGCAGTGTAAATTTTTTGATGCGATCCTAGAAAATGCACCTTCGAGTCACATTTAATCTTATTTTGGACTTTGGACCCTAAATTTATAGAACGATCGACCCAAATAGATTATAGGGGGTAATGGACCTGTTTTTGGCATTCATATCACAATGTTGAATGTGAAGGCATTTAGGAATGTCGGTTCATATCCAGAAAAAAAACCCCGTAAAGCTCAAAATAAAATTGTTCTTTTTTCTAGCAACACAAAAGTTATTCACTTTTTAATGCGACATCGACCAAAAAAAACCCCCCAAAAACCCATATTTAGTTATTGAATTTATAGTACTTTGCAATTCCAAATTATTGGCTGCCTGATAATAATTCCGTTCTCGTTGGATAGGCTGGTTCCCGCCCCACAATAAGTATTGTTAATGTATGGACCGGGGGCTAGTCACCTCTCAAAGCGTATTCTGTTCGTGCTCAAAATGAAAACCTTTTTTCCCCAGAGGGTTACAGACGTCCAAAAAAAAAAAAAAAAAAAAGGAAGATTTTTTTTGTTGGAATGAAATATACAAGGTGAAAATTTATTGATAGAACAAAAAAAAAGATTAACTTGTTGGAGAGTATGGGAAATGCAACTTTAAATTGAATAGACCTAATTAAAGGGAATATACAACATTTGCAAACACCAAAAAACATAACTACCAAATTATTGTGAAATACCTTACTGGACTAAAGCATCCTGCAAAATCATGGCACCTGGTGTGCTGACATTATCAAGAAAAGTGGTATTTTTGTAACTGATTCCCCGACCTCTATCGTGTCTATAGATTACTCTGTTTCACCTTTAGTGGGTCAGGGATCCAGACTACAAGAACATGATTGTTTTTCTTGTTTTTTTTCCCAGCATCTACGAACCCATAACGTCAAACAAGTCAGTGTAACAACAATTGCTATTGAAAGGAAGGTTTGCGGAAACACCATGTGCAAATACTTCTCAACTAAGAGAATGGTTCTGAAAAGAACCATTCAGTAATTCTTAAAATTACAGCAAAAGCAAATGTTGCATATTCCCTTTATAGGTCACACATGCGGTGTTGCAATCTAATTTTGTCTTTTTGAATATTCATGATCTGATTGTTTGCGTTTCTTGATGTGTACAGAATGCCCAAATGACGACTACGCCTGGAAGTGTACTACCAACCCATGTGACCTGGAGACTACTAGATGCCCCGCCCACCCCGAGGCGGTGTGCAAGCCCTCTATGTGCGGAGGCTGCGTCGCCAAGTTTTATGTTGAAGATAAGGAAGTTGGGTGTGCCTTGCCAGATCCAGAGACGTTGCGTATGTACACCGAAAAAACAAGGGTTGTGTTTGAAAAAAAATGTTGTGACGGTCTTGTGTTAGTATTGTGAAGGTCTGTGATTGTCTTGTGTTGGTCTTGTGATGATCTTGTGATGGTCTTGTGTTGGTCTTGTGATGGTCTTGTGATGTTCTTATGATGGTTTTGTGAAGGTTTTGTGATGGTCTTGTGATGGTCTTGTGATGGTCTTGTGATGGTCTTGTGTTGGTCTTGTGTTGGTCTTGTGATGACTTGTGATTGACTTGTGATGGACTTGTGATTGACTTGTGATTGACTTGTGATTGACTTGCAGCTAACTTGTGATTGACTCGTGATTGACTTGTGACTGATTTGTGATTGACTCGTGATTGACTTGTGATTGACCGTGATTGACTTGTGATTGACCGTGATTGACTTGTGACTGACTTATGACTGACGTGTGACTGACTTGCAGTTGACTTGTGACTGACTTGTGATTGACTTGTGATTGACTTGTGATTGACCGTGATTGACTTGTGATTGACCGTGATTGACTTATGACTGACGTGTGATTGACTTGTGATTGACTTGTGACTGACTTGTGATTGACTTGTGATTGACTTGTGATTGACCATGATTGACTTGTGACTGACTTATGACTGACGTGTGATTGACTTGTGACTGACTTGTGTGACTGACTCGTGATTGACTTGTGATTGACTTGTGATTGACCGTGATTGACTCGTGACTGACGTATGACTGACGTGTGATTGACTTGTGGATGACTTGTGACTGTCTTGCGAGTGGCTTGTGACGGGCCTGACCAGAACCCTAATGTCACATCTTTGCCATCTCGCAGAGTCCCGATGCACTGACTACAACGGCAATGAACACGAACCCGATGAAAGATGGAAAATGGACAAATGTACGCAATGCGAGTGCATGGATGGGGAAGCGGTCTGCATGTCGCCCTCGTGTGCGGGTCCGCCGATGGGCTGGGAATACTGCTCGGTCAAGCCCGGGATGGAGGACGTCTGCTGTCCAGACTTCGACTGCGTAGGTGGGTACCGATTTGGACATTTTGCTTTCAGAGGTTGGCTCCCTGTGGGAATAAGAGACACACAAAGGGAGAACAACAGATCCGTTCAGTCCTCGGGAGTTGGGTCTTTTGTTGGAAACGGTCCTCTGTAGTAGGGTTGTGTGCTTAGTCCAAGGGAGAGTGTTATATTACAGGGACAAAGGGAAATTAACACAAAGCATTGTCCTTGGGAGTATAGTAAAACATGACTTCGTGTGCTTTTGAGTACCCCGTGAATGGGACATGCACACCGTGTGCACGTTCTGGATGGCGCAATTCTACTTTGAGTGCGCAGAAAGACAGCGTGCCTTAGTTTTAAGAGGAGTAGAAAGTTGCACAAACAAACAAAATGTGTTCCTGAGATAAAATTCATCTCACAGACAATTGAAACGGATGCCTTAGTTAAATTTTCAGTGTCGTTGGTTCCCATCTCAATGTTTAGAGTCATATTTTTGGCTGTTTTCAAGATACTAAAAAGGTTCATTCCCCCCTCGAAAAAACCCCCCATAGAATAACCCATTCTATTTTAACCAATCATGAACTGTACACTGAGTTCTTCTCTCCCCTCTGATAGGTTGCCTGGACTCTGATGGAAGGACCCATTATGACGTAGGGGAGACATGGAGCGAGGGTGGTCCCAGCAGCTGCAGTCTCTGCACGTGTAACGACAACAATGATGTGTCCTGTGTCAGGGAGCGCTGTCCCGGCGTCAATCGCTACATCCCCCCTCTCTGTCGATGGGTCATTCGGACCGGCGAGTGCTGTCCGAGGGACGATAGCCAAACCGGCATCATTTGCGACGAACGTGAGTTATTCTTGCTGCGATTAAATCTGCGTTAAATGGAATTTTCAGAAATAATAGATTTGCAGGATTAGTATGTTATACTATACAAATGTTGAGTGGCTCAGCGTGGAATGGGAGGAATATTATCGCAAGGTAAAATCTGGACTTCTCCATTTCACGAGGCGAAGCCGAGTGAACTGGGAAAGTCCAGATTTTACCGAGCGATTAGATTCCTCCCATTTCACAATTTCAAGCCACTCAATATTTGTTTTATATAACTGACATATAGATCCTTGTCATTTGATATATTTGAACTTTTATTTTAACATAAAATTGGTGGAAAATGTATTGCCCTCTTCCAAAACCACCCCTCCACGAAAATGTTTGAACCCAACTCTGTAGCGCTTGGCTCTTTAGAACAATACGCGCTACGCGCAACGCTGAACGCGCACACCAGCATGCATTTGCACACAAATACCGCGTCACGGAACAAGAATGATCCTAACCGTTGAATAGTATTTCCCATTCCCTATGGGCGACTTTTTGTGCCCCGGCGTGAATGGGAGCAATAACGAATGTCACGTGATGTGAGTTCCACCAACCAAATGATAAGGATCTGTATGTCAGTTATATAATGTCTAATTTGACCAAAACCAAATTTTGCCAAATTGGAAAACGGTCTCTCTTCTCTGTTTACAGCCATCTCTGCCTGCGAACCGGGCAGCGTCGTGATGCAAGACTGCCCCTCGGATCTCTGCCTGACAGCGACCTGCGACGGACACCCAGACGCGACGTGTAAAATCAGCCACTGCGGGACGTGCCACGCCGTCTTCTACGACGGCGACGGCGCGAAGGTGGCATGTCAGAATGAGCCTGCAGTCGTGGGTATGTATACATTGTATAAAAATGGTCAAAATCATGTACGGGTTTCGCTGGGACTTTTTCATACCGCAAGTAGGGTAAACCATTCTGCGCTCAGAACGCACCTCGATTTTTCCAAATCGCTGCCGGATAAATCTGTATTCTGACCAATGACGGTGCATGGTTTAATTATATACGCTGTGAGCTTGCATAAATTTACATAATTCTAAACGATTCTCTGTCTGTGTGTAAACGTTTACTACGCGATACTAGTGTTGTGTGTGCTTTCTGTTTCCACATTTTTGTGTGTTAAAATAAGCCCCACACTCCGGAATCCTTCAATCTATTTGTCTCTTCTTTTTGCAATCTGACATAAGTGGCAACGTTTTTCATCTTGTCTAGAGTCGTATGTCGAGCAGTGAAAAAAAACCCCATTGGATTACAAGTCACACTTAACATAATCATTATTATTTTAACTTCTGGGAAATGAAACCAAGGATTCCTCAAAAGCACCCTAGGCACTGTAGCTCGCAAGCCTGAGCGTATGCGGCCTCGTGGTTAAGGGCATTGGATTACGGTGGTCTGTGGGTAAAGCTGCAGGTTGTGGGTTCGAGTCCAGCCCGGGGTCATGGTGCGTGTGCCCTTGGGCAAGGCACTTGGTCACTCATTGCTTCTCTCCACCCAGGAGTAAATGGGTACCTGTGAGGGCAGAGATGGTTATTGTGATTGAATTAGCTGCCTTGCGCCTAACAGGCAGCATCCAGCCGTATACTCCCCAGGGAGCTGAGATGGTATATGGGATGTTTAATTGGCCCAATGATCAGGGGTAATAATATTGTAAAGCGCTTTGATCTTAGTTAAAAGTGCTATATAAGAAACTGTTATTATTATTATTATTAAGAAACCTGTAGAGAGAAGACAGTGAGAAGAAAATACAGTTTTAGAGGTGGGAGGAAAACCGCAAATTGATGCTCTGGGGAGCCGCATGGAATCAAGCAGGAATCAAGCAAGGTTTTTGAATTGTTGGTTATGTTTTTCTCATCATAGAGGCATTGTGCTCTGGATCAATGACCACCTGTCTCGTGTCCCCGTGTGACGCCGGGGCAGTCTGCCGTGATTATCCCGAAGCAGCCTGTCACGTTGACCTCTGCAATCAGTGCGACGCGTTGTTTTTCAACGAGAGAAACGAGCCGTTGGTTTGTGGCGAGATCAGAGGTAGACTTCTGATTTCACGAAATAAAGCAAATTTGTTTCATGGTAGTTGAACTAAAGTTTCTGATTGGGCTTGTGATTGACTTGTGATTGCTTGTGATCGACTTGTGATTTGACTTGTGACTGACTTGCGAGTGGCTTGTGATTGACTTGTGATTGATTTTTGATTAACTTGTGATTAGCTTGTGATTAACTTGTGATTGACTTGTGATTTGACTTGTGAGTGGGTTGTGATTGACTTATGATTAATTGTAATTGACTTGTGATTGATTGTGATTGATTTGTGATTGATTTGTGATTGACTTGTGATTGACTTGTGATTTGACTTAGGACTTGACTTGTAATTTGTATGCATTGTTCAACTTGGGAGGTTAAAGCCAAAAAAAAAAAGTCTCCGGTTTCTGCGCGTCGGCAAAATGAAAAAGTTTTTTTTTCAATGAAAGATGATGTCTGAAAACCGCCAAACTCACTTGTTTGACTGGAATCCTGCTGCTACACAATTTTAACGTGTTTTTAGATAGGGTTATGATCGAGAATAAGCTTTATGTGGCCTCTCTGGTCTCCCATAATATTTGCACTAAGTTTAGTCGGCCACCATTTGCAGTCATCAGCCGACATTTGAAGCAAAAAAAACAGGTAAAAAAAAAAAAAAAGCTGCGTCGCCGCACCACTTTTTGGGCAAGCTCCATACCAGAAACCGGAGACTTTTTTTTTGGGCCTAATTTCGAATGACATTTGATGGACTTGTGATTTGACTTGATTTCTACACAGCCTTTTTTAACTTGAGAAAAATGGCATCGGTAATTCTCAGCATCCAGACTCCAACCAGTCTTAAACACAGTGTTTAAAACCGGCCAAGCACAACCAGTCTTAAACACAGTGTTTAAAACCGGCCAAGCACAACCAGTCTTAAACAGAGTGTTTAAAACCGGCCAAGCACATATTTATTCCTTATTCAAAATCAGGTTTCCACGCTTCCACTGCAAAATGACAATAAAATACTGAACGAGATATTTGTTTGCAGAGATGTGCGATGAGACTCACGCTGTCGGCGACCATTGGGAAGAAACCTGTATGACCTGCGAGTGCCATCAGAGCGCCCTCATTGCCTGTATACCGCACGAGTGTGGCCTGGCCCCGCCCCTGCCCGACCGATGCCGTTGGGCTAAGCGAACCCCCGACGAGTGCTGCCCGTCAAAAATGGTCTGCGAAGAATGTAAGGAAACACACTTTGTGTTTTGAAGATGAAGACAAGAGTGGAGTGTCACGGCATAGTGGTCAAGAGCACCGGACTCATGCTCTGGTGTTTCAGAGGCAAAAATGGCATGGGTTCGAGCCCGGGCCCAGACACTTGTGCCCTTAAGCAAGGCACTTAACCATTATTGCTTCGTTCTTTGGATGGGAAGTAAAGCCATAGGTCCCATGTGTTGGGTAATGCAATGCACGTAAGGGAACCCAGTGACACTTTTGGCTAAGAGATAACATTTTGAGCACTTTTGAATAATTTCAGAAGTTTTATTATTTTTGTCTCTGTTTTTGTTCTTCCAGCACTATCTGACTGTCCATTCAGCGCATCGGTGGCGCCGTCTTGCCCAGACGACCTCTGCGACGCAACCTGTGAAGGTCACCCCGACGCGACCTGTCTCATCAGCAGATGTGGCGGCTGCTCTGCCAAATTCTTCGATCAGAACAACCAAACGGTGCAGTGCGAGGGTGGAACACTGCGTAAGTGAAAGTCGGATTCCGTAAAGTCGGTCACGGAATCTAGAAAGGTTTTTTTTCTGCGGGCGGCCTCAGATCGACCTGTGATTTGCTTGGGCCGCGACGGAGCCATTTGCATCAAGTAGAAACGTCATGCTCAGGTAACAAAACCGAGAAATTGTGTGATTGGCCGGGAACTCGTGACACAAAGTAAACCCAACCATGCTCATGCCACCCATGACGCGACAACGATGCCACGGCATTGACGGGATCATATGACATCTTCAAAATGGCGGTGGGCCGGTTGATAACAATGAAACAATCCTCCAGGGACTCGTCTGTTCATTCGACCATTTCAGCCGCACGCTGATTGGCTAGTACACGATGAAATAAGATGATCAGGACGCGCGCACGATGCGTAACTTCACACAGATCGACTGCGATTGATACCTGCCTTTCAGGAACACGTTCCGTCGCGGCGCAGAAGTTGAAATTTTTTCTACTCTTTTGATTGTTTTTGATTTTTAAGCGCAGACTGATGCCGATCGTTTTTATTTCCATAGTGATGACTGGCTAGTGTGTAATAAATAGGCTCCTAAGTTCAGGCATGCAACTTTTCCTCGGATCCGCTGATTTCCTCGTTTTTTTAACTTCTCATGAAAGCCATACAAATTGAAAAACACTGTACAAAGTCATGTAATGTTTGGAATTTCCTCGTTTTTTCTAAGTTCCCAGTTGCATGCCTGTAAGTTTCCAAAGTAGTAAAAATACAGAGTGAGTAAAAAAGAACGAAACCCAAATGTCGGGACTATTGTTTTAGTGAAGTTCTGCATGTAGCACTTTCAAAATCTAGGATATGAAAGCCCCATTCATAAGCTTTCTTTTAGTACAAGAATCATTCAAATCACTACTTTTTAAGTTACAGAGTTTTAAACACAACCGCCATTTTAAAGTTCTGTCCACGGATCACAAAAAATGTGTGCGTTCTTGCAGCAAAATGAAAACACATTACACACATCCTTATGTGATTTGTTTTCGTTTTGCTGAAAGAACACTGAACTTTTTGTGATCCGTGGACAGAACCTTAAAATGGCGGTTGTGTTAAAAACTCCGTAACTTGACAAGTACATGAGTGATTTGAATGATTCTTGTACTAAAAGAAAGCTTATGAATTGGGCTTTCATGTCATAGATTTTGAAAGTGCTACATGCAGAACTTCACTAAAACAATGGTCCCGACATTTGGGTTTCGTTTTTTTACTCACCCTGTAAAGTAAGTCAAAAGCCCATATGGTCCGTCGGGTCGATGTTTATCTCCGGTTTCCTTGGCCTGATAAGACTGAGGATATTTCAATTCCATCTAGATAGGATGCTAGTCCATCACTACATCCATTTATACTCCTGAGTGGAGAAGTACCAAAACAGGATAGGAATCCGGGCGATTCACAATGCAGTGCGCCACCAAGAGTTTGCCATTGAGGGTCAACTTTTCAAGTTTATGGTCGACAAAACACAACCCATTTGAGTGAGTGTCAGTAGACAACTTAACAAGATAACAAGAAAAGAAAAGGGTAAACAGATACTCGAATCATACGCTTACAAAACTACTGACCGGAAAAAACGAACAATTTCAAATGTACCACGCTGCGAATTTGTCAACCATCTCCCACAATGCACTGGGACAAATAACCTTTGTGGCAAACTCTTGGTGGCGCACTGCATTGTGAATAGCAAAATTGGTCACGGTGTCATATGAAAATCGGACTCGTATGAAAATCGGACCCTTTTCCCTTTTATTGGTTAAACTCTCTCACGTGACCGGTCCCTCTCCCAATTATCTATGTATGAGCATGCGCAATACCACAAATGAGTCCGTATTTCATAAAACCTAAATTCGTGCTACAACGGAAGGAACTAATTTTGTTTTGGAAAAGTCCGGGAAAAGTTATGGAATTTCATTTCAGATTGCTATGGGAACCCTCGTCGTTTTGTTTTTTCTGCAAGCGCGTTTTGGTATTAATCCATGAAACATTAATTACAACGCCCTTCTCAGAGAACATAAGTGCAATGCTATTGAGTAATTTTTGGGGATAATTTTCGTTACGGGCTTCAGGAGTGGAACCCAAGTGCCCCACTGACATCCCAGTGATGACCTGCATCGTGTCGCCGTGTCCGACGACGTGTGAGCATTACCCCGACGCAGTCTGCCACGTTGACTACTGCCAACCCTGCACGGCCGTCTTCCATTGCCCGTGCAACAATCTGCTGGATTGCCAGGAGGAAAGCAAGGAAGATACTATCGGTGGGTGGAGAGAGACGATTGTGGTAAAGTGTCTTGCCTAAGAACACAAGCACCAGTTTCCTCTATAATAATGATACTACTGATAATAATAAATATTACCCGGGATTGGGCACTTGGGAGACATCCCCATAGACTTGTGCATTTCAAAACTTTTCAAACTTAAATGTGCCCTAACCCAATATTCCCTTGTCCCTTTTTCACGAATTTCGGTATGTTTACTAATTAGACCACGAGCAACAAATATATCCTAAGTGCGACAATAAAATTGTGCCTCTAAAGGGGGGCTGTGACATGAAAATGTCTCCCTAATGACCGATGTCTCTCATCGTGCGAAGAAATTATTGGAGTCTTATATAGGGCACTTGTCTACTAACAATGAGGCACTCAAGGGGCTTATAACTATGTCTATTTGAGACAGGCAAATATAGTTGATGAAAATTTGAGACCATTATGAAGCACTTATATAAGGGTTTACAAGGTGCTGTGGTGCATTTTGCAGCCACTGCCAGAAACACCGGGGCAAACCCCTTCTCTTAGCGATAAGTGTTATGCGCATTAGACAACGCAAGGGACCTACGGCTTCCGTCCCATCCAAAGGATGAAGCAATAATGGTTAAGTGTCTTGCTTATGGACACAAGTGTAAAGACCGGGACTCGACCGCACTCTGCTGATCAGAAACACCAGTCCGGTACTCTTAACCGCTCGGCCATGTCACCTACATTTTTTCTCAAATACATAGATTTGTCATGGGCACCTTTTCAAACTAATGAGACAGGTTCCCATTGATATACTCCTGGATGGAGAGAGACAATTGGAGTAAAGTGTCTTGCCTAAGAACACAAGCACCAAGTTCCTCTGTCACTTGCAATTTTGCCCAATTCCTGTGTCACAGGCACCTGTTCATCAGGCAATAAGACCACTTTTCTGTAGCCGAGATCAGCGTAATCTGGTCTCTATACCCGCCCAGGCACCCATTTATACTCCTGGGTGGAGAGAGACAATTGTAGTAAAGTATCTTGCCTAAGAACACAAGCACCATAATCCTCTCTCAAGTGTATTTTTCCTTAACTTCATTTGTCTCAGGAACCTTTTCAAACTAACAAGACTTGTACCCATGTATATACTCCTGGGTTGAGAGACAATTGTAGTTAAGTGTCTTGCCTAAGAACACAAGCACCATAATCCTCTCTCCATTGTATTTTCATCTCAACTTCATTTGCCTTGGGCACCTTTTCAAACCAACAAAACAGATACCCATGTTTATAGTCCTGGGTTGACAGACAATTGTAGTAAAGTGTCTTGCCTAAGAACACAAGCCCCATTTTTCTCTGTCAGGTTTCGAACCCACGTACCACGCACTTGAGTTTGACCCTGTAACCATTGAACCGCAGCACTCTATAAACACCTTGGAACGCCTTAAGCCTACTTCAATTATTCCTCATTACTCTGTTTTGTATTCAGAGTGTAAGGATTCCTCCAATAAGAAACATGACCTGCACGAGACGTGGATGGAGGGCTGCAATGAGTGTATTTGTGAATCGACGGGAATCCCAGCATGCCGAGCAAAGACGTGCGAAACCGGTAAAGTTGCCATTGTCGGGCGAGATCAAGACGCATTTGGTGGAAAATGACCCACTTCATGCAGCAAATTGATTCAATCTGACAATCGTCCATTCCTAAATACCTAAGACAGTTTTACCCATTCCTATTGGTTGAGCGCTGTCATGTGGTCGGTTTTAAATGGTTGATAAAGACATGGCTAGCTGGTGTTAAAAACTTGTCCAGTGTCACATGAAATCTGGACTTATGAAATCTGGTGCCTTTTACCATTTTATTGGTTGAATGTTCACAATCCTCATGTAGGCATGCGCAATACTACCAGTGAGTCAGTATTTCATAGTCCTAAATTCACAATCCTGACAATGCACCAGTACAGCTGCATTCTGCGTCACATGGAGCAGTGTACACCAGCACAGCTGCATTCTGCGCCACGAGATGCAGTATATGTGTGCCACATGGCACAGTATATGTGCGCCAATCTCCTTATATTTAAGGAGATGTTTAGGACTTCTGGCAAGAGGGACATACCATAACATAGCTAGAGGGGTGTTTAAAAACACATGAATTGACAATTCTGAGCAAAATCGTTGAAATTTTATAATTTTTGACTTGTTTTGACATGAAGACCGAAAACTTAGATTTTTTTGACCGTGAAGGGATTTATGAATGGGAATAAACATGTGCTTAGCTGGTAGTAATAAACAAGGCTTTTTGGTTTTCCTCCACAAAATCAACACTTTCGATCTCTGGCTGTGCTCCGTGATCAGACAGGGGTCATATGACGGCAGCTAGCTAAGGTGCCTTTACATGCCTTCAGCTTGACATCGTTGTAGCCGCGTCCTTTGCAAGTCAGCTTCTCAGCTGCGAGTAAAGATGATTAGCCCCCAACTTGTTATAAACTTCAAGTTTATAAAGGGCAAAACCCGGTAATGAATTGTAAGCGTGGACTTCTTTGTTTGCCACAGCTACCTGTGAGGGGGGTCATCGAGTGGGCGAAACTTGGGAGGAGACCTGCATGACCTGTGAGTGTGTGACATCTCTGACCCCCGTCTGTATACCTCATGAGTGTGGCCAGGCCCCGCCCCTGCCCATCCGATGCCGTTGGGCTAAGCGAACCCCCGACGAGTGCTGCCCGTCAAAAATGGTCTGCGAAGAACGTAAGGATCACTTTGAATTTTCAAGGGAATGCGCACTTAACATTTGCTTTTGTTTCCATATTCAGAAATAAATGGGTTTGGAGGATAAGTATGTCATAGCAAATATTGTTAAACTGGCGCGTTTCACGTTTTGGGCTTGTTGAAGTTGGAAAACCAAGACAACCCATCATTCATAAGATGGAATTTTGGTGTCGGGGTGATATAAATCAAATGAGGTTTTTGCCCTTACACCGACGTATCGGTATACTCAGTGTGTTACCTCCCGAGCGAACGTTGGAAAAATCACTCGGGTGGGACTCGAACCCACGACCTCCTGCTTTCTAGTGCAGATGTCTTACCACTCGACCACTGAGCTAACAGAATCAGTTGGCTGGTTCGAATCCGATGTACATAGCAGTGGGTACTGCATTAATTTATAGCATGTCACGCATGTGGAGTACCCAAATTGTGTGCAGTACAGTGCTAGTCCCAATGCGAAATGAGTGACCTTGTCACCCAATTTTCCACGACTGCAGTAAATTGGTAGCTGGTCAGTGCAGACCTGAAGCAGGTGTTGTTGCGAGGGCTAAAGGGACAAGGTAATTAATTGCCAAAAAAAGGCAAATGGTGAAGTTTGTTACCAACCAACCAACCGACGGAGAGACATGAGTACTTGTAGAGCTGCTTTCCTGCAGCTAAAAATCTATAATCGCACTGTTTTTTTTTTAACAAATCGTATTAACTCATTTTGGGTACTTTTGAGCATATTGAGAACTTGATTTTTTATTCGTTCTTCCAGCGCTATCTGACTGTCCGTTCAGTGCGTCGGTGGCGCCGTCCTGCCCAGACGACCTCTGCGACGCGACTTGTGAGGGTCACCCCGACGCGACCTGTCTCATCAGCAGATGTGGCGGCTGCTCCGCCAAATTCTTTGACCGGAACAACCAAACGGTGCAGTGCGAGGGTGGAACACTGCGTAAGTAATGGATACAATGTGTAAATCAAGTTTGTCGACAGTCACTAGAACTAAAAGGCGTACTAGGGTCATTTGTTTTCATGCATTTTGTTCGTTTCCAATAATAACACCCCTCAAAATGCAAAGAAGAATGTTCCAAACCTGACCTGTTGAAGTTTCAGCTCAGTGGATGTTACACTTTTCGAGAAAACAGTGAAAAGTCATGCACAACTTTTTGATCACGGAACATGATTTCGTCAATAGCACTCTTTTTTTTCCAAAATCAGTCGCAATTAAAAATTGCTGGACATCACCTACATGTCTTGATGTCTTCTGAATGACAGCAAGCCAGACGGAATCATTTCACGGGGTGTTTAGTATCAGTTCGATCGTTAATCCAAGTAAGCTTCTTGATATATTTGGTAGGTTACTTTTGGGATAAATGCAAATGATTCTATACGCCTTTAACCCTAACTCCCTAGGCCTTTTTGCTAGGATGTGGCCTCAATCCTGCAAATTCCTCCGATATTTCTTGAATATGGTCCGTGGAGGGGTGACCACTGCCTGAATCCTGCAAAATCCTGCGGCAGTGACTGTCAATATGTTGAGGCTTGGACAGTGACATCCTGGAGCAGTACGGAGGATTTCTAGCATAATCCAGGCCTATATTAATGCATGGCTGAGCAAAAAGAACACAAGGTCCAGCCCAAGACCTTGACAAAGTGCCTACGAAATCAGTAACGCACTTTTGCCATGTAGCCTCGATCCTCCAAATTCCTCCACTTATCGGGTGAACGCAAATAGGAGCCGAAACACATTCTGGGCAGTTGTCAAGCTACGGGCCCCGTAAGAGAAAACCCACTTTTAGCTCATGTCACTTAGTTAGTTAGTGATGTTTGAAACAGGACTGTTTAGGAACGACGGCAGGTTTTGTTTTTCTTGATTTGTCGCAACAACGATGATGAAACAACAACAACACGCAAAAGGAAAAATAAAGATGGCGATCACCACTACACTATTCAGAGAGGCTGCAAAATGTTTACCGGGAAAACAAACATTTTTAGGAAGTCAGGTTGCTCTTACAAACCCCTTATTGAACACTGCTCGTCAAAACCATAGAGCTATATTAAATTACTAGAGCGCTAACTCGATGTACAAAGTAATGCCTGATGGGCGCATCCATGTTTGTGCACAAATTTATGGAGAACTAGAAATTTTGTACGGCTTTTGTACGTCTATTTGCATATCTGGGTTTGTATTCCATGCCGGTGCGTCATCGAAGCTGATACGCCCAAAACCGAAACGCATGATCAGCAAATGAGCATTTCATTTTGCTCTACGCAAACGGCGCTACGTGTGCGCGTCCCTCCGCTGCATATGCTTTTCGGCGTGACGTTTTTTGAACCGTCATGACGCGCTTAAGTTGTTTGCGTATCTTCTACTTGCGCGTTGTATTTAGAGTACACTTTTAAAATTCAATCCATCTTTTTTGATTGCGTACAAACACGCACATGAATTCAAAATGTCTGCGCCCAGAGCGGCTTCAAAGCATCTCCGCACGCAATAATGAGGAGTTGGCGCTCTAGTAATTTAATACAGCTCTATGGTCAAAACGTAGCCAGCCCCCCCCCCCCCCCCCGACAATTCACTCACGAATTTCTCTTTGCATTTTGAAAACTCCGGATTTCAGAAGTGGAGCCCAAGTGCCCCACTGACGTCCCCGTGTTGACGTGTTTCGCGTCGCCGTGTGACGTCAAGACATGCGATCATTACCGGTTCCCCGATGCAGTCTGCCACGTCGACTACTGCCAACCCTGCACGGCCGTCTTCCATTGCCCGTGCAACAATCTGCTGGATTGCGAGGAGAAAGGCAAGAAGGATACTATCGGTAGGTTCAGTCTTTTTTTTTTATTTCCAAACCCCAAACATAAAGATGATTTTTCCGAAATTGCTTATTGTTATAAAAGTTGTCGAATTTGAATACAAGCTTTCGGGTAACGCAAAGTTGACAATGCACAGATGCAAAATCCTTTACTGAAAATGTTCATCCCACGGTGAGAAATTCTTTAAGTCTTGAGACCAATTGCAGTAATATGGCTATACCAAACATCACTGAATATTCGGCCATAGGCCAAAAAGAAAAAAAATAGTCGGTCTCTGGTCAACAAGCGTGTCGATTTTAATCACGTGCGTCAATCTTTTTTTTCCAACATGTTCCGCGGTAGCTCCAACAACACCCTCTATTGTCGCACCTCCTCATTTTTTTTTACCAAAGAGCACCAAGGAATGGGAAATTGCACCAAGGCAAATGATCGAGGGCACCAAGGCAAATTATGGAGGACACCAGTGTACGTGAGGACACCAAAAAAAGCAAAATCGTACCCCACCTTGTCTGTACAATTCAAGCTTGAAAAAAAAAGCCACAAAAAAAAAAAGGCCGCGTCGCTGCATCGATTCCGGAACTTTGGTCTGACCAGAGACCGAGAATTTTTTTTTTGGCCATACTGAGCATCAACCTTGGCTCCCGATTTTTGTGTTCAAAACGTACCGAACATTGATGTTGAAAATTGTCAACAGAAGAGCGACAAGTGGCTGTTATTTCCCCAAGGAATGGAAGGGGAAAGCCACCCATTGCTGTAGGTAGTAAGCTCAAAACTGTGTAATGGCATAATTCAATATTCGGCACCTGTTCAAAGTCAGCTTTCAGTAACCACCAAAGCTTGCAGGGTGAAGTTCTGAAGGGCGCTATTTATTGAAAAGTGAGTACCGGAGCACCAGCAGCCTAAAATCGCTATACTGAACGATCACTATTACGAACAATTGTGTGGATGCCGCTGTGTTCGTTATAGCGGCGTTCTGTCGGCATGACTTCACAGCTGACATGTTTAGTTGATTTTTTTCAGATTTAACATGAATTGAGTTATAAACTTCTGCATATACACAAATCAATAAAAGTAGACAGCGTAACGTTTCAAACGCCGGCAGGACCTTTCTCAAAAGGCAAAACGACATTTATGGTTTTTTTTCAGAATGCAAGGATTCCTCCAATAACAAACACGACCTGGGCGAGACATGGATTGAAGGCTGCAACGAGTGTACGTGCGAAGAGACAGGTATCCCAGCATGCCGAGCTAAGACGTGCGACGCCGGTAAGGGTGATAATCAATGCTCCGATACCGCTAAAGCCCTGCCAACTGCGCAGGTTCTCTTCTGTTTCATTATCCGCTTTTTGCCATGAGCTCGTTCAAACTTGAAAAGCGGGCTGATTTATACTCGTCCCGCATTTATCCTATATATCTCGGGTATCGCAAAGAGTGCTTCCATGTGATATGGCTGTCTTTATCGAGCTCAGAAGTTTTTACATTCAGCGGCTATTCTGTACTTGCAGGGTGAGTCGAAAAAGCGGAACCCAAACCCCCAAATATACATACAAAAAAAAAAAATAATATGTAGCACCCCAAAAAAAAAAAAAAATCTCACTGGATTGTTAGGGAATGACAGTCTAAAACTTCCTGTAAAGTTATGGCTCCTGATGTGCTGACATTTTCAAGAAAAACTATTTTTCCAACACTGGTCGGCCGACCAGCATTGGAGAAAACTGGCTCTTTTTCAAAAAGTGCTCTTAATTTTTTCATATTTAGTTCGTCTGCATTTTCTTTGCAAATGATTACACACCTGTGAAGACTACAAGTCTGCTAGACTGATTCTCTGATCTTACAATTCCCCAAAGTCTATAAATTGCTCCGTTTCATCTTAAGTGGGGTCAGGGAACCAGACTACAAGAATAGGATTGGTTTTCTTGGTTTTTCCAGCATCTACAAGCCCAAAACGTGAAACAAGTCAGTTTAACAATATTTGCTATAACATACCAATCCTCAAAATCCATTTATTTCTGGAAATTGCAGCAAAAGCAAATGTTGTACATTCCCTTTAAACGCAATGACCCTAAAACCTGTCTCGTCCCCCAAAAAAGAAGCAATTCGTTGTGTGTTCTGACTGATTGGAACAACAAAGAAAATGGCCCAGAATACTTGTTTCAACAACTGTCAGCAAATGTAGTACATAATATCTTTATTATTAAACAACCCTGCTCAGGCAAACAATATGATTTATAAAAATAAAATCTGCTTAATTTTTAAAAACAAAAGGGCCTTCAAAAGGACTTTGTTGAATTTTTAACGTTTAAACTGAGATTTTATCGCTGGTGATGTTTCAAGACAATTGTGATGACGATTCTTGAAATCACATTTTTGGACAAGAGAGGTTTTAGGGTCATTGTGTTTAAATGGTGATATTCTTTGAATGGATTGACCAATTTTAGGTTTTATTTTCCATCTAAAAGTAGCTTGTTTAATTGGCGTTCCAGTCATTTTTATTTTTGGTGCTACATATTTTTTTAAATAGGAAATATAATTTTTGGAGTTTGGGTTTCGCTTTTTTTGACTCACCCTGTATAAGACAAAATGATAAGATAAGAGAAAAACGATCAGACAAAATGAAGTAACAGCCACAATTTGAAGTACTCACTCTGCGAATTTTCTCAAGTTGAACACATTTAAACATTTTATTTTGTGGTGCACAATTTACGTAGCATTTCCACAAAAAAACCCAAAATGGCGTAAAGTCTTCAATCTTTTCTTAAGCTCTTAACCTAGCCACCTGCGAAGGGGGTCACCGCGTGGGTGAAATTTGGGAAGGATCCTGCATGACCTGTGAGTGCTCCCCCTCTCTGAGCCCCGTCTGTATACCCCATGAGTGTGGCCGGGCCCCGCCCGTCCCCGACCGATGCTACTTGGCCAAGCAGACTCCTGACGAATGCTGCCCTAGCAAGGTCGTCTGTGAAGAAGGTAAAAACTAAGTCGCGGAGCTGACTTACCAGCGAATCCCGACCTTTTTGGCGATTTTGAGATTTTGTCATTTTTGTGATTTGTAAAGGTTGCTCTTTCAAGTATTTATGCAAAAATTCTTAATTCTTGTCTGGATTTTGAGATTTGGAGCCCCCCATGGCAAATCAGTCATAATAATGAATACAGAATTTGACGTAGTGACGATTACGAATTTTTGCTGGTAACCATCTGATCTACGTTCAAAGTAGCAACGAAAGATGTGCTACTGTGGTTGTCAAAACGTCACGTGAAAGGTGACTTTTTAAGACTCAATTCAGTTTGCACTTATTTATTATGATCAAAATAACATTGCACGCTATATATATATGCCTAAAAGTTAAATAAACTACATGTAGTTCAATGATATATTTTTATTTGACCGTAAATATATTCCTCAGTTTATCAAATTACAAATTCTCCCAAAGTTGATTGTTCTTCACACTGTTTGTATGCTATTCATCGGTGTGTCGGATCGCAAGTTTATGGAATTGATTGCAAGTTTATCGCAGAGGTGCGTGACGAGCTTCTTCCGTGAAAACTACGCATGGCATAAGTTTGACGCCCTGTCTCGTGAAATGGGCAGCTGCTATCTGAAAAATACGATGATGAACATTTTACAAAAATAAAGAAAAAAAATTCAAGAGTTTTGTTACTGTTTGGTTGCCAGCTCTTTCACTCTGTCGCGAGGGTACCGCGGTGGCGCCATCTTGCCCGGACGACCTCTGCGACGCGACCTGCGAAGGTCACCCCGACGCCACCTGTCTCATCAGCAGATGTGGCGGCTGCGAAGCGAGATACTTCGACGAGAGCGGACAACGGGTCCCCTGCGGGCAAGGGCTAATCGGTAAGTCAAACAAAATTATTCTCTTGTAGCAGTTTTTGAATTGCCCTATTAAAACAGAATCAGAAAGATTTCCCAGTTTTTATTCCTTTTTGAGAAGATGAATTTTGAAGAAAACAATCTTAGGGAAATTGTCAGGGAAATTTCACAAATTTCATGAAACTTTCATACGATCCATATATCCATGATCAACAAAAAAGTTGTACTTCATAGATTGTAGTCTTAAGGCTGACATTTGACACTATTTTGACATTATTTTGACAGCTTTTGACAAGATTTGACAAGATTTTGACAAGATTTTGATAACAGTCTGACATCATTTTGACAACATTTTGACAATGCTCGTATCCCCCGCAAAGCCATCCAATATATAATTCTTCTTTATTCGACTTGTTTTCATTACTAAGTATCCCAGCCAGTCTGCCCGGAGGACACGCCCCCGGTAACGTGCCTCATTGTGTTCTGTGAACTCCACCCGTGTGTGAACTACCCGGACGCCGTGTGTCACATTGACTACTGCCAGCCGTGCGAAATAGTCTACTACGATGAACTCAACCAGAAGATCGACTGCTCAGTCGAAACTAAGGTGGACGAAATTGGTAGGTCACAACAGTGTCAAATTAGTGGTGGGGTGGTTGTTGGGGGTGGAGGGTTGGGGGTGGTGGGTCGGGCAGGGAGGGGCCCTTTTAGTGGAACACATCCCATCTGTGTAGAACAAATTTTAAAATTAAGACGTAGTAAGAACGGAGGACCCTAAGGCCTCAGTCAGGTCAACCTTGCGACGACACAGATCAGTCGGCGACTGACTTCAGCTGTGCCTGAGCTACGACCGCTGCATTTGCTGATTTTTGTGTAACTTAGCAAAAATATCTTGTAACTGGGACGATACTAGGACGATTGGTATCAGTCGGCGCTAAAAAAAAAGTCGCAAGAGTACAAACAAATTCAACAGTGCCTACAAGAAATATGATCTGACTGTTGGTGACTAGCCTGTGTAACAGCTAGGCACGGCAGGGGAACAGGATTGAATTTTTGACTGTCTGTGACTGATCAAACAAAGGAGGGTTCATTAATGTATTTTGCAGAGTGTAAGGATTCCTCCAATAACAAACATGACGAGGGCGAGACTTGGATGGAGGGCTGCAACGAGTGTACGTGTGAAGCGACGGGTATCCCAGCATGCCGAGCTAAGACATGCGACACCGGTATGTACACTCGTCATGGCAAATCTTTGTTGGTCTGAATTTTGTTCAACAAACTGGTGGCAACTCTGCCAATTTTGGTGAAATGGAAAAAAGCCTTAATTGTTTGGTGTAAATATCCTATATTTGTGGCCCCTTTTCCAAAACTAGACATTTCTAGAGAAATTGGTTCATTTCAGGCATTGTTGTCTTAAGGTTGACAGTTTGACACTAGTCTGACAACATTTTGACAACACTTTACTTTAACAAGTTTTGACAGCTTTAGACATTTTGACATTTTTTTTCTTTCTCCAGCCACCTGCGAAGGCGGTCACCGAGTGGGTGAAACGTGGGAGGAAACCTGCATGACCTGTGAGTGCGCCCCCTCTCTGAGCCCCGTCTGTATACCCCATGAGTGTGGCCGGGCCCCGCCCGTCCCCGACCGATGCTACTTGGCCAAGCAGACTCCTGACGAATGCTGCCCTAGCAAGGTCGTCTGTGAAGAAGGTAAAAACTAAGTCGCGGAGCTGACGTACCAGCGAATGGACCATTTTGGCGATTTTGAGATTTTGTCATTTTTGTGGTTTGTAAAGGTTGCTCTATCAAGTATTTATGCAAAAATTCTTAATTCTTGTCTGGATTTTGAGATTCGGAGCCCCCCTGTGGCGAATCAGTCATAATAACAAATCCATAATTTGACATAGTGACGAATACGAAATTTCGCAGGTAACCATGTAATGTAAGGTGTGCGTTCAAAGTAGCAACAAAAGATGTGCTGCTGTGGTTGTCAAAATGTCACGTGAAAGGTGACTTTTTAAGACTCAATTCAGTTTGCACTTATCTATGATAATCACAATAATATTGCACGCTACATGTAGAATGCATAAAAGTTAAACGAACTACATGTGGTTGTGTGATATGTTCTTATTTGATCGTTAACGTATTCGTCAGTTTGTCAAATTACAAAATCTCCCATAGACGATTGTTCTTCACACTGTTTGTATGGTATTCGTTCAAGTAAATGATTGTTATTTTAGCTGTGACAGTATTTTTAGAGTTACGGCAGGATTCCGCAGAAAGTTGGGCAAATGTATTTTCATTATGATGGGAGAGGCGATTGAAAGACCTTTTTTGACCAAAATAAAACTCTTATCCAAATAACCATCGTAAATGCTGTTATTATCCTCGACCAAGATGTTTAAATTGTTTAAAACGTTGCGTAGCTTGGCCTTTTGTGAAATTGATCGCAAATTTATCACGCAGCTGCGAAACCAGTTTCTTGCGTAAAGCATAAGCATGGCTTAAGTCACGCCCTGTTTCGTGAAATTGGTCGCTGCTGTCTAAAAAATGCGATTATGAAAAAAATAAAATAATAATTTCAAGAGTTTTGTGACTGTTTGGTTGCCAGCTCTTTCGCTCTGTCGCGAGGGTACCGCCGTGGCGCCGTCCTGCCCGGACGACCTCTGCGACGCGACCTGCGAAGGTCACCCAGACGCCACCTGTCTCATCAGCAGATGTGGCGGCTGCGAAGCGAGATACTTCGACGAGAGCGGACAACGGGTCCGCTGCGGGCAAGGGCTAATCGGTAAGTCAAACAAACTTATTTGTCTTGTAGCAGTTTTTGAATTGCCCTATTAGAACAGAATCGGAAAGTTTTGCCCAGTTTTTATTCCTTGTCGTGAAGATGAATTTTGAAGAAAACAATCTTAGGGAAATTGTCGGGAGAATTTCACAAATTTCATGAAACTTTCATATGATCCATATATCCATGATCAACAAAAAAGTCGTACTTCATACATTGTAGTCTTAAGGCTGACATTTGACACTATTTTGACATTATTTTGACAGCTTTTGACAAGATTTGACAAGATTTGAACACGATTTTGATAAGTTCATTTTGACATCATTTTGACAATGCTCCTATCCCCCACAAAGCCTGCCTAATGGTTAAGTCTAATATTCGACTTACTTTCATCTCTAAGTATCCCAGCCAATCTGCCCGGAGGACACGCCCCCGGTACCGTGCCTCATCGTGTTCTGTGAACTCCACCCATGTGTGAATTACCCGGACGCCGTCTGTCACATTGACTACTGCCGGCCGTGCGAAATAGTCTACTACGATGAACTCAACCAGAAGATCGACTGCTCAGTCGAAACTAAGGTGGACGAAATTGGTAGGTCATGACACTGGGTGGTTGCTAGGGGTGGGGTGGTTGTTGGGGGTGGAGGGTCGGGCAGGGAGGGGCCCTCTTAGTGGAACATATCCCATCTGTTTAGAACAAATTTTAAGATTAAAACTTAGTAAGAATGGAGGACCCTAAGGCCTCAGTCAGGTTGACTTTGCGACAACACAGATCAGTCGGCGACTGCCTTTTTCAAATACAGGCATAATTTTTTTTTCTTCAATGTGCCAATTAGGCCAAGCTTCCATGTAATCCTCTCCCCTACTATACACCACAAGCCTGTAGACTCCCATTGGCCAGACCCTACCCACTCCGGAGTAAGGAGTGTTGAAAGACAGAAGCCAAGATGGCGCCTAATGCCTTTGTGCAGTAATGCGAGATCTTAGTGGCCAACCCCTAAGTGCCGCCGATCCCTTCGTGTCAAACCCCCGTGCCCCCAGGAGCCCAGACAGGTTGTAAACAATCCTTGGCCATGTGAAAGACCTATATCTTGTGCATGTACAGGCATGCCAGGGTTAATGACAGTATAAACACGTGGTGATAAAATTCTCCATGTGGCCATTCCACGTAAAGTTTTTGGGCTTGATCCATGAAGGGTTTTTATTTTGCAGAGTGTAAGGATTCCTCCAATAACAAACATGACGAGGGCGAGACCTGGATGGAGGGCTGCAAGGAGTGTACGTGTGAAGCGACGGGTATCCCAGCGTGCCGAGCAAAAACATGTGACACTGGTATGTACACTCGTCATAGCAAACCTTTATTTGTCAATTTTGTTCATCAAACTTGTGGCAGCTGTGCCAACTTTGGTGAAGTGAAAAAGCTTTAATTGTATGGTATGAATATCCTTTATTTGTGACCCCTATTCCAAAACGAGACATTTTTAGTGCACTTCAGGCTTTGTTGTCTTAAGGTTGACATTTTGACACTAGTCTGACAACATTTTGACAACACTTAAGTTTGACCACTTTTTGACAGCTTTAGACATTTTGACATGATTTCGAGAACATTTTGACATTTTGTGAACAAATTGACATATTGGCAACACTTTGACAACATTTTGCAACATTTAGATAATTTTTTTTTGACATCATTTTGACATTTGACAAAATTTGGACAACACTGACATTGTGACAACTTTTGACATGATTTTGACATTTTTTTGAAAACGTTTTTAGAATTTGGTATGATTTTGACAACATTTTGGCATTTTGTGAACAAATTGACATTTTGACAACACTTTGGCACTGTTTTGGGGAGTGTGTGGCCTAGTGGTTTGGGTTCGTGACTCATGATCAGAGGGTCAGGGGTTCAAATCCAGCTGCTGGACATACATTGTGTCCTTGGGCAAGCCACTTCACTCCCACTTGCCCCTCTCCACCCAGGAGTATAGATGGGTACCAGCATTAGCTGGGGAGTAACCTGCGATGGACTAGCATCCCGTCCAGGGGAAATAAAAATATTCTCATCAGTCGTTTCATGCTACTGAAACCAGAGATAAACGCCGGCCTGATGAGCCACATTGGCTCTTGACAGACTTAAATTTACTTTTTACCTTGACACCGTTTTGACAACAATTTGACATCATTTTGCAACACTTTGACATCATTTTGACTTTTCAATTTAAACATTTTTTTTGACAACACTGACATGTTGACAACTTTTTGACATGCTGACTAAGTTCCTCATATTCTGTTGCGTCAAGTAATTTGACTCATCCTAGAACAAATTTTTTTTTGTTTTCGTTGTCAAGATCCAGCGCCCCAGTGCAACCCTGACGAGTACCAGGAAGGCCCGCGAGGTGTCCAGACTCTCCCCCGCTGCCTGAAGAACGGCCAGTTCTCCCCCAAGCAGTGCGACACCTCCGGTCACTGCTGGTGCGCCAATCCGGACGGTTCCGTTGCCACCGAGCAATTTGACGTGCCATCAGGGAAAGAGTTGGTCTGTGTTTCAGGTGCGGCTGAATATAAGATCTCTATTTGTGTTTTTCAGATGGGGGTGGGGGTGGGGGATTTGTGTTTTGTCACATTGGGGGTGGGGGGGATTGAGGGTGGGGGGGGGTATTGATGGTGTGCAGGAATGCTAGAGGGCTATAGATCGCCTGCTTATTTCCTTGTATATTTCTCCTTCAAAAAAGTTCTAAAAATTTCCATCTGTAAAAAAAAAAAAAAATTGAAAAAAATCGAGCAACTGTTACATTTTTGGATGTGGCTTGACAAATGGTAAAATAGACAAAAAAGAACCAACTCTAGCATTCAGGCATGCAACTTTTCCTCGGATCAGCTGATTTCCTCTTTTTTCACTTCCCATGTGTGCCATTGAAAATAGAAAAACACTGCACAAAGTCTTGGGAAAATTTGCATTTCCTCTTTTTTTGGTGATTTCCCAGTTGCATGCCTGAGCATTCCGAGTAGCAGGCTTTTCAAAAATTACTTGCAAAATTGGAGATAAATATTTGACTAAAAAATCTGGCCGAACAAAATTAAATTTTCCCCCAAATTCTACTTCTACAGGGCGAGTAAAAAAAAAAAAAAAAAAAAAAAAAAACCCAAATGTTGGGACCTTTGTTTTAGTGAAGTTCTGCAATCTAAGATATGAAAGGCCAATTCATAAGCTTTCTTTTAGTACAAGAATCATTCAAATTACTTACTTACTTTCAGGTTACGGAATTTTAAACACAACCACCGTTTTAAAGTTCTGTCCATAAAAGGTGTTCAGCAAAACGAAAACAATTTACACACATCCCTATATGTGACTTGTTTTCGTTTTGCTGAAAGAACACTTATCTTTTTGTGATCTGTAGGCCGAATTTTAAAACGGTGGTTGTGTTTAAAACTTTGTAACTTGAAAATTAATTGAGTGATTTGAATGATTCATGTACTAAAAGTAAGCTTATGAATTGGGCTTTCATATCCTAGGTTTTGAAAGTGCTACATGCAGAACTTCACTTAGACAACGGTCCAGACATTTGTGTTTCGATATTTTTTTTTTTAAATTTTTTTTTACTCACCCTGCATTTCAAACTGATTCTCTCATTGGAACAGAGCCGCCCTGCCACAGAGAGCTCCTGAACAACAAACACAAGACCGAGAGGGGAGAGGTCGTGACCTCTGACCCCGTCTGCAGCTCCACGGGATGGTACGAGCCGGCCCAGTGCAGTCCCGCGTCCGGCGAATGCTGGTGCAGTGAGAGAGACGGAACGGTGGTGATCGGTTCCATCAGACGGCAAGGGGAGCCGCTGGATTGCAGTATGTTTGATACCGGTTTTTTTTCCCTTTCAGTTTTGGTTTTGTTATTGTGAGTTGTGGCTAACATTAATAAAGGTAGAGTGTATCATTTGCAGCTGTCCAAAAAGTCAATTACTGTTGAAAAGCATACTTGGTAAGACTAGTAATGGTACTATACTCACCGTGAAATTCTTTTTTTCTGGCGTGCTGTCATTTGAAGAAAACAAAAGACACATTTTTGGAAATTTCTGTTAGTAGATGGGTTTTTTTTTCATTATGCAGCAAACGTTGAACGCAAAGTAGATTTATTTTGATGATAATCCGACGCATTTTCGAAAATTTTGATATTGCAATATTTCGATGATTAAAAAATTGCTATCGGCGATATCGATATCAATATAATCGAGTGATATTTATATATCGACGATGCTTAAGTACACGTCTTTAGATTTGGAACAGTTTTGTAGCTTCAAGCGAACAAAATGCACAAATGACAAAACAATCTACCCTACCTTTAATACCCTTGTTTATGAGCAAATTTGAAATGATTGACACTTTGTCAATCTTTGTAATTTTGTTTTCTTTGTTATGCATCAGATGCACAGTGTCTCGGTGATGCAAGTAACATTGTTGCCAGCATAGTTTGCTCCAAGCAGTACAACGGTTGCCCTAGCGACGCGTTCTGTCACATTCCACCCAATCACACCAAGGGCAAATGTTGCTACCTGCCATCAAGAGCCATGCGTGAGTACAGTTTCTTTTTCTTTTAAGGGAACACACTGTAGGTACGAAAAAGGTAAAGGGGGCGAACCTGCGTTCACAGGAACGGAGTGCCCATCTCTCTTTCAAAGCGATTGGGCCAGACTCAAGTCCATGTAATGCTGCTGTGGGGGGATCGCCACACCTCCTCCACAGCGAGTCTGTTACCTTCCCAGCATTGAATAATGCCGGTACCCATTTAACACCTGGGCTGAGAGGAGTAATTGAGGTAAAGCGCCTTACTCAAGGGCACAACACACATGGCCACGGCGGGGCTCGAACCCACAACCCCACGATCATAAATCCTGTGCTCTACCATTAGACACTTAGACCACACGTGCCAGGATCATTTTCAATTAATACATTATTCAGCATAGCCCTAGCACCTGAATTTTTTTTGGGTCGATGTCAACTGCACGTTGTTTTATTTCTGCCTGATTGTTTAAAATCTTTTGTTGTTTATTTTTCAGCTTGATTGCTTGTAGACAGATTCTGAGCAGACTTCGACAACGTTTTCGTTTCCAATTATATGGACAAGTAACTGTAATACACAAAAATCTTAACCTTAAATCGACTTTGTTTGATGTTCGTTTGAGTGTTGATGTGATCATTAATGTGCCTAAATTTGTAGTTGTAAACATGAAGGGTAATTCCAAATGGTAGATCTAGCATTGCACAAACCAGAGGACTGACTTTTGAAGTTCAGCGTAGAAGTACTTAAAATTTTTTGTATGTAAACCCAAAGTGGCTATATACATGTACTACTTCTTAACATTTTTTTTATGAAAGAAAAATAGATATGAGATTGAAGTGTGCTTATTTACTGCATATATAACTTTTCCATTCTGCGATTCTTTGATCAAAAGCAATGTACAATTTTTTTTAAAATATCATGAAATATCCTACTTGATTGTAAGTAAATAATAGGATCAAGCATCCTGTCAAATCGCTGCGCCTTGTATGCTGTCATTTTCAAGATAGAGGAATTATCGTCATTTTCTCTGAACCAGTTCATGCTGGGATTATTATTGTGACAAGAACGGAACGAGGCGTGGGATTATTTTTCACTTCACTTCAAGCCAGGCTGGTTGAAGCCATCACCCTCGGGCAGCACACTCATATTTCCGGCCTCGCTTGCTGCGAGCGGGTCGCTGACAGATATTTCTGGCCTCGCTCCCTGCGTGTTTATTTGTCATCCGTTTCAAATACCACAAAACTTTGGCATGTGAACATGGCCTCAGGCGCGAACTGGTCAATGGTTATGACCAAACCATCGCAGGGGGAAAATAAACTGATCGAATTCGTGAATGAGAATTATTTTCCTGGGTGGCAAATTGGTATCATACCACATGAGGGCGCAAGTCAAAATGTATTAATGAACATTTTGGAAGGAAGAGCTTTCAACGGAAACCCTGCTTTGAATCAAGAAAAAAACAAAGTGTTTTTTAAAAAAATTTTCACAACAATTTTCCACCGAGCTGAAATTTTGATTGTTTACTTTTTAATAACCTGCTTCAGATTTTTTGTAATGTTCCTCGAAGTGGCAAAAATATGTATTTTTGATTGGCAAATGGTGCACATTACCTTTTAGTTAGTTGTTTGTCGTATTTTATTGTGGTATATTAAAAGTTACATTAGATTATAAGAGTTACATTAGATTTAATGAAGAAAAGTGCTTGCAACAGTAAAACAAGATTTCAGCCAACTGCAAACAGAAAGAAAATTGAAGAATCACACAGGTTTTTTTGAAATGTGAAATTTATATTTTTTTCAGTCTCTTTTATTTGGACGTTTTGTAACAAAATTGTTTACTATTTTGTTTGCTAATAAAGGACGAGTTATCATGGACAACAAATGTGTCATTTTGTGTCAAGTTTAAAGCTACGCAGAAACATTTGCAATTACCGGAAAAGTGCCTACTGATTTAATGACAGAAACTTGTCTCAAAGTGAAGATGGGACTGTTATGAAATACCCTGTGAAATTATTCTGCCTGAAAAGTTATTGTTTGGAAGCAAAACTATTATTCAAGGCGTTTTTAAAAAGTGTGCATGTGGGCACACTTTAATAAACATTTTTTGACACTGCGTACATTTTCTCCGTTTTCTCAAAATGTCCATTGAGCTGAAACTTCAACATGATAGTTGTTATGCAACTTAGGATCTTGAGCAATTTTGTTGCTGCAAACATAAAAACTGAAAGTAATTGGCCATTTCGGCAAACAGCCTTTTTTTGGTTAAGATTTGTTTTTTCCCTTTGTTTTCTTCTTTTTGAAGTTTGAAGTGACGTCACGATGACGTCATTACATGACATATTACGTCATATTAATTTTTCGAAGGCCTACATCAACAAAACTATGGCCCAATTGTGTTGTAACTTGGTATGTAACTACGTTAGGATGTGTAATACATATACATGTAACTATCGGTTTATAACTCGACTTGAACATGCATTAACGAAATGCCGAAAAAAGCCAAGTGTTTGTCCACAAACATAAGTAAATCTAGTGTACACTGTATCCACATTAGATAATACTCCTTTGGGTGGACAGAAACTGGAAATAAACTTGACTGAAAAGATCACCTGGTATAACAATACAAAAGCTCTATGAAATTATTTGTTGTTTAAAAGGGACAAAAGTCTGGCGGTGTTATGTCTCTGGCGCCCTCTGTTCAGGTTTGTTTTCTTCTACGGGCTCCTCGTTCTTCGTGTCTTTCCTCTCCCAAATCTGAAAAATTACAACAACAAAGACAAAATGCAAGAAGTTTAACTACGTTCAGTGTGATGCATGCATATTACAGTCTGTGATCATCCAACTTGGCATTTACCAATTACTTTTTTTTGTATCACCAAGAAAAGAAAAGTATGCGCATTTCTGAATGGGTTGTGATTAAGATATCATGAACGAAACAATATCGTACGGAATACATCCATTTTTTATTCAAACAAATCTGTAAATGGTTGGTGATTGTCCAATGTCTCATCTGTGACCCTCTGGCAAAACTGGCCAAAAAAATTGCCAAAATGGGCCAAAAAATGGCAAATCTGGGCAACACGTGGCAAATCTGGCAAAAAATGGGCAAGACGTGGCAAACTGGATAAACATGGCAAAAACGTGGCAAAAACAAGAGTCAGTTACAAAGAACCCAAGTATGGACATGGATTTTAATGTATCCTACCGCTGTGCCACATGTGATTTACCTGTATGTATGCTTCTGACAGCGTGATCATCTGTGGTAGGATGTCGGCTACGTGCAAGTCCTGAATCTCATGCCACTTGCCTGTACTCTGAAAGACAATAAAAACAACATCCAAAATTAACCCATTGGCACCTGTAATACATTGTATTACATTGTGTCTACTCACTAATGAATACATAAAACCATACGAGTGTCCAAAATCTTAGTAATGGTGCATAACAACTGCCCTGACGAACATTCAGCTTATTTGCAGTACATACTATTGATTTGAGGGAAAAAAAGTGAAAGCGTGTGCCCAATAATTTTGTTTTGGTCTTGTACAAGTGGATTCAGTTGTTGGAGCGTCCGATTCGCAATTTGCCATTTCACATTTTGAGTTGTTAATAAAAATTGGTACTGATTCTCATTCACATAGAGTAGGGAGATCGAGGTCCAAGCGGATGGATAATCTTCACAGTAATTAACAAACACTGTTAAATTATAAAAAAGTGTGCCAGCAGGCACACTTGTACAAAGCACCTTTAATTATTGCTTCCTTCAATATTATACCCATTCAGGCGGAAAAATTTCGCAAGGTGTTTGGTACAAGTCCTATCTTCACTTTGAGCAAGGATTTTCTCATAAAATTGTTGGGTTCGTATCTGGGTATAAATCACCAATGTTTACACGTGCCTTTAATTTCGGGTAAATGGGTCATCAGTGAGATTAACGGGGATGATTGTGTCTTATTCTACAATTTTGAATTAACTGTGCTGAGCCTAACAAATCTGGGCTTAAGAAATGTGTGAAGTGCAAAATTAGCTGGAAGTTTGGCCATCTCGCTTTTGGGACTTACTTTGTGTAGTACATGGACCTTGTAGATGCCTTTTCCCGAGCCCGGCTCCCCTTCATGTACGATGTTGGCGATCAGGTCGTAGCTGGTGTACGGATTCCTCTGACGGACCTCGGCATCGTCCAAGAGAAACTCCGTGAAATCCATGTTCCTGAGGGGAAATCGTTGGTGAATAGCAATGTGAAAATTGTTTTGTTTACATTGATTGTAAGTTTAATGCCCACGTTGGCATCAAATTTGTTGCATAAGTTACATCATCATCACTGGGCGGCCGCAGCCGAGATGGATGCAACCAAACTCTTCCAAACTCTCTTGTCCGCCATGGCCGTGGCGATGTCATCAACGTGCTGGCTCACATCATTGCATACAGTGTCAACGTAGTTGAGGGGTCTCCTCCCTCTGTTGGGGCAAGGCAATCTCCTGCAGATGAGGTCAGAAACAACTTGCTCTTTGGCTCTATCCGATTCGTTAGTAAAAAACGTCATACACGCATACACCACTGATTACTAGCGCCCGTTGGATAAACGCTCAAGGTGCGTTAACTTCCGGTTCCATTCACGCTTATGCTACCCCGTGTGAAGTACGCATGGTTGAATTGAGATGACGTCACACTAACGCACTGGATAGCAACAGCCAGCAAGGCAAGCTCTGCGTTGTGCTACTGTAGTTGAGATAGGTGGGATGCTGCCGTATATTTCCGCCTTTGTCTTATGTTCCTTCCAGGAAATAGTTTTGCGCTCTCATGAGGAGGCGAGTGTCGGTGCCATCTAGTTACAACTACTAGTTACAACTACTAGTTACAACTACTAGTTACAACTACTAGTTACAACTACTAGTTACAACTACTAGTTACAACTACTAGTTACAACTACTAGTTACAACTACTAGTTACAACTACTAGTTACAACTACTAGTTACAACTACTAGTTACAACTACTAGTTACAACTACTAGTTACAACTACTAGTTACAACTACTAGTTACAACTACTAGTTACAACTACTAGTTACAACTACTAGTTACAACTACTGGCCTTTGAACTTTTGGAGACATGCACATCGGCTGCCAAGTATCGGCCACATATTGAGGCTTCAAAAACAGGAAAACAATGAAATGTTTTACTCACTTGACAGGGAAGTTGACAATCGTTCTGTTCTTCTCAGTGAAGAAGAGGTTTTTGTTGAAGCGTTTCACGCAGAGTATAAGATACGGGGGCAGTCTGGTAAGATGGAATCGCTTGATGGTTGAATCCTTGTACGTCTTGTACTCCTGTTTTGCGAGAGATAACAAGAAATTGTTGCAAGATACAGAAGTATAGCTGAGCTGTAATTGAACTGAATATTTAGGTTCCCCACAGATGTCTTACAATGAAAGTCCATGACTTTTCCAGGACAAAATTGGGGCTTTCCAAGACCAATTTGTACGCTGTTTTTGGCATCTTAGGAGCCTTTTTTACAATACACCGGCCAGTCATCACACTGAGGCAAGGGACGCCACTCCCTTTCAGCCTTCCAGTTTGACACAAGACCACTGAGCACCACAAAAGCATCACAATGGTGCACTGAACATGCAACAAGTATAGAGCATGCATGCATAAAGAGGACGTATGGTAAACTGGAATGCAAACTGGAAGACGGTCATAGCCAAATATTAAGCATCATCACGCAGGGGGTTGTGCAGGATTCCATGACTTTTCCGCGCCTTTTTTTTCTTGGAATATCATGACTCCTTATAAACTACCAAAATTTCAAGATTTTGCAGTAGATTTTTGAGTCTTACTTTCTCCGTCGTGCCGTCAAACTTGGCCAGGAGGGAAGACAGCGGGATCTGAGGGATGATGTTCTGTTCAAACTCGTCCTTGAAAAGCGGGGCCTGGGGTATGTCCAGCGTCAGGTACAGGAAGGGGGTCTCCGAAACGGTCTCTGCCAAAAAACAAAGGGTTATATTAAAAAGAGAAAGTTGGCGGTTGCACCTCACAACCAATCACGCGGATTCGAACCCGCCACCCCTTTCAACAGAGGATTCGAACCCGCCAGTGTCAAATTCCCTGATTTTTTCCCTGACTGGAAAAGTGGAAGCTCATTTTCAAAGTTTTCCCTGATTTTCCAGGGTGGCTGGAACCCTGCGTAGGTTATCCCGGACAGTGAGGATTCGAACCCACCACCCCTTTCAACAGAGGATTCGAACCCGCCAGTGTCAAATTCCCTGAGTTTTTCCCTGACTGGAAAAGTGGAATCTCATTTTCAAAGTTTTCCCTGATTTTCCAGAGTGGCTGGAACCCTGCGTATGTTATCCCACATAATGAGGATTCGAACCCGCCACCCCTTTCAACAGAGGATTTGAACCCACCACTGTCAAATTCCCTAAGTTTTCCCCTGACTGTAAAAACGAAAACTCATAATCAAAGTTTTCCCTGATTTTCCAGGGTGGCTGGAACCCTGCGTAGGTTATCCCGGACAGTGAGGATTCGAACCCGCCATTCCTTTCCCGTGCCTTTATACTCCTCTGTTTTGAGCAGTTCTTCCTTGTCTTTCTCCGGGGTTTCCATGGGGATGACTTTCCTCGTGGAGACGTTCATCCTTCCTTGGAACGTGGTGTAGAGGATGCTGCTTTTGGCTTTCTTGGTGCCGCCAAGCGAGGCATGCAGGGCGTTCAGAAACCAGGACAGGAATTCCACTGGATCGCCTGTTCAAAGAATAAGGATAACTACTCGTGATGACGTCATATTGATGTAAATGTTCAGCACACATCTTCAGATACTGGTCTAAGTATGTGCCGAGTATAAAGGCAATCGGGTTGATTTTAGTGCCCAAAGTGCCTTCCACAATGAAAACGTTTTCAAATGTTATGGACGGGAGTCAAAGAAATCTTAAAAAAACAACCCAAAGGCTGTTTAGGCAGGTTGCCGAAACAGCCAATAAATTGCTTTATTGGACGAATCAGGTTTGTGTTAATATTCTTTTAACGGATAGAGCAATTTCAGTAATTTTTTTCATCTAAAAGTAGCTTATGAAATTTGCTTTCCAGTCATAATTATGTTTAATACTACACATGTTTTTAAATACGAAATATATTTTTGGGGTTTGGGTCCGTTTTCTTGACTCGCCCTGTATGTGGGCAATTTTTGAGAGATTGTCGACTAACATGACTTACCCTGTTTAGTGATCTGGAATCTCTTCTTGCTGCACAGGACCACCGACTGCAGCATCTCGTGGGGGCTGACGTGGGCCTTGAAGTTTCTCGGATTCCACATCTTACGCATCAGCTCGCCGAACCGCTGCGACAAGAGGCACATGATGTCGCCCGGTGGCAACTTGATGTCGATGTAGTTCTGCTCCTCCAGAAAGTAGTCCCGAAGGGGGACGATGTGTGCCAAGGCCTGTTGATGACAAACCTCACTGGATCATTTTTCGTTCTTGTGATGGACATGTGATGGACTTGTGATGGACTTGTGATGGACATGTGATGGACATGTGATGGACATGTGATGGACTTGTGATGGACTTGTGATGGACTTGTGATAGAATTGTGATGGACTTGTCATGGACTTGCGAGAGACTTGCGATAGACTTGTGATGGACTTGCGATAGACTTGTGATGTACTTGCGGTGGACTTGCGGTGGACTTGTGATGGACTTGTGATGGACTTCTGATTGAGTTGTGATGGACTTGTGATGGACTTGTGATAGAAAATAGCAAGTTAAAATACAACATATTTTTCGGAATGAAACTCAAAAATAGCAAGGGTGACCAAATTTAAACTTCCCTTTTTTCCCTAAGCCGTCATAAAGCTTGCTTCTACTTGCTAGCAAATCAAAACGACAATAATTTCACGCTTACGTGAAGAAGTACATTGCAGTAGTCGTTGGCCTTGATGTTGTTCAGTCCCACAATGCCCGGCAGATAGGTAGTTTTGTCGTAGGCTCGAGATAGCTTGGTGTTCCTGTCGAGGCTTTCAATGTGTTCCTTCTTAAACGTTGGCTTCAATACATACTGAAAAACAGAGAAACGGAATTTAGATCTTGTGGTTGCAACCTTTTTTACCCTAAAACACACCATAAACATGTACTATTAGGGCAGTTCAGCAATGTCGGACATACATTTTGGACAAAATCAACGGTGTACGTAATAAAAGCGATAATTAAAGAGTGGATTTGAATTCTGATAAAACGCATCAGTTCCCCTCCCTCTCTGGCTGGCAATTTCAACAAGGCCAGCCCAGCCGTCAAAATAAATCCAGTGACTGTTTTTGACAGTTGAGTGCTCCCTGCCTTCATAAAGCAGGATTGACTGGCTGTGATTGTTATGCAACTTGATACGTATGCTGGTGATCCCCGATGAATGGGCCTCTCCCATAAACCAGGCGAGGCCAAACCTTGTCAAATCTAATGTACAGGGTGAGCAAAAACAAAACGCGAAACCCAAATGTCGTGACCATTGTTTTAGTGAAGTTCTGAATGTAGCACTTTCAAAATCTAGGATGTGAAAGCCCAATTCATAAGCTTTCTTTTGGTACAAGAATCATTCAAATCACTCATGTACTTTTCAAGATACGGACTTTTAAACACAAGCACCGTTTTAAAGTTCTGTCCACGGATAACAAAAAGGTAAGTGTTCTTTCAGCAAAACGAAAACAAATCACATAGGGATGTGTGTGAATTGTTTTAGTTTTGCTGAAAGAACGCACACCTTTTGTGTGATCCGTGGACAGAACTTTAAAACGGTTGTTGTGTTTAAAATTCCGTAATTTTAAAGTACATAGGTGATTTGAATGATTCTCGTACTAAAAGAAAGCTTATGAGTTGAGCTTTCATATCCTAGATTTTCAAAGTGCTACATGCAGAACTTCACTAAAAACAATAGTCCCGACATTTGGGTTTCGTGTTTTTTTGACTCGCCCTGTAGTACACTTACTGTGATGTCTTCTAACGAGGAATCGATGATTTCATAGTTGTCGGGCAGGCAGTAAAACTTGAGAGTATGTAGGTTGAGGAACACATGGTGGTTGATCTGGACGCTGTGGGTGTAGGCGTGGGACTTCCGGCCCCGCCCTAAAAAGGCGTGGCAGATGAGAACATTTTAGTAAGCCGGAAAATTTACCCTAACAAAACTCGTCCCATCAAACCCCAACGGCATGTTTTGTTGGAATCTGTCAGGATTGGTACAGTTAAAACTGACAGTCTTTTACATTGGGTTGGCACACCTCCAGAATCAAAGTCAGAAATATGTGTGTGCAGTTTCCCATATGGTGTTGGAATTTGCCAGGATGGGTATGGTTCCTAGTATTAAATCAAGCTCGGGAGTTAGGGTTATAGTACTTTGTTTTGCCATGGAAATGCTGCAGACGTGGATATAAAGTTTCATTATTTGAAGTTTAGCAAAATAGAGTTTTAGACCAATATTCCAATCAACTTTCTCTTTTCAAACTGACCAAAGTTGGGATGATAATAAAAACAATTCCACAATTTATAAAACAACCACAGGAAACTAACTAGGTGCCTTACAATAATTTCTAAAAGTGGAACAAAATAACTTTCGTAGGTGGGGTTTGAACTTGCGACCTCCGCACTGCCGTTCCGGTGCTCCGCCAACTGAACTATCCAGCCCTAAGTTGACGGTTCCCCATTTTGTCAATGTCTTTGTTTATTGGGCACTAGTCTTCTCCGAGTGATCCCCGTTTGCTATTTCCCAGGTTTGCAGCATTGCTAACATTGCTAGCATCGTGACTTTGGGCGTGATCCCCGGCTACATGGGTTTATGGCTTCTGACTAGCGCCCCTTGAACAAAGACATTGACAAAATGGGGAACCGCCAACATAGGGCTGGATAGCTCAGTTGGTAGAGCACCGGAACAGCAATCCGAAGGTGGCAGGTTCAAGCCCTTCTCCTGTCAATTTCTTTGTTCAACTTTACAACAAAACTTATTTTCATTATTCAGTTTCATCAGACCTGCAAACTTAAGTATTACATGTACCTTGAAAATACTTTCCACACACAAGGCACGCATAGACGTTGAGGTGAGATAGCGACACCGAACACAGTTTCTCAAAGTCAAAATCCAGCAAAGTCCTAAAATACAAGGGAAGAAGAAAACAGAAAGTATTATCATGAACAAGCTGAAGTTACCTCTATCCTTGGTTTGCTATAATAGGGCTGGAGTGAATTGAAGCGCACACCCGACAAATGTTTGTCGGCCAACTTCAGCTGCCGTTTTACCGCAGCCGTGATGCGAGTGACGCAAGCCTCATAGTTAGTGCAGCAGCGGTACATCAAACAGTCGTCGGGTGTGCGCTTCAGCGCCAGTTGGCAAGTTTGACTGGTGCGCGCTGTGCATGGTAATCGACCGCGCGACAATGTACAATATACCTGTTGATTGTGTCGAGGTACGGACAGCTTCTGCTTTTGTCGATCTTGGGATCCTTCACAGGAGCTAAAAGCAAAGAAAGTCAAAACGTGAACAAGAAAATTTAAATGAGGGCAGGCCATAATATAAGGCAGTGTATTTGGACCATGAACCGGTCCCCAATTGTTTTGAGTATTGTACCTGCAGTCCTGCACGGCACTGAACATGCACAGTGATTATTTTTCGGGGACTTTACCGTGAAGAATCTTTGTCTAGTTCCGTTCCCCGCTAACACTGTCATTGTGACTCTGTGTTAAAGAGACGGGAATCAGACCTGTACTTTTGGACTTTATTTCACTTAAAAAAAAATATCCCAGAGGCAAAAATTCAGAAAAAACATTCTGCAAATTAAATGTGGGATTCAATTTAAAACAATAACAGAAGACAGCCTTAATTTTGGGCACGTTGGGGTAGACCAAATGACCGGAGGGCTGGAACTCCTTTTTGTTGAATTTTGGATTTGGTCTGTCGTACTAGTTCGACAGACCAAATCCAAAATTTGAAAACAGGATTTCTTAAGTATGACAGACCAAATCCAACTTCGAAAAATGGAGTTCCAGCGCCCCAGTTGGTGGGTGAAGCTGGGGGGGGGGAGGGAAGATTCTTTCATTCATTCATTTCGGTTTTATTGTTAAAAAATGGTGACCAAAGCAAAAAAAGTCCAAGGACTTAAAATATTTGGTTTACATATTAGCCTAGGACCTACTACTAAGTACTACCACTACCACCAGTAGGCCTAATACTAGGCCTACAGTAATTTGAGTAAACAAAAAGTTAAAAAACAAAATCAAAATGAGTGTCATCCATGGTGGAGAATCAAGCCACGTGTTATTGCATGCAGCATGACCACACATACAGATCGATCAGTGGTGCACCAAAGGGGGGGGGGGGCGGGGGCTTGAGCCCCCTCCCCCAGGTTATCAAATTTTTTTTGGGGGGGGGGGAATTTTTTTGTTGTGTTAGTCCCACGATTTTACCTTGGTGATATGTATGTGGCCTATTTTCGAGTAGTATAATATAGGGGTGTAAGTGGCGCCACCAATGTCAAAGTAGTCCGCTCCTCGAAAAAAAACTTCAATTTTTTTCTGCGACCAAAAATTCTGGGCAACATTTTTTTGAAAAAAATTGAGACCCCCCAAAACCAAATCCTGGGTGCGCCACTGAGATCGATCGATCAATTGCGTTGAAGCATTAATATTGCAACTGTAAATTCGTAATAAAAAACAGCAAAGAAATAGAAATTATCACGTATTGGATGCAATACAGATTTGCAATACACAAGTTGGGTACCGAAATTCATAGCACAATCCATTGACTTCCTTTGGTTACCCCATTTTGCAATAACAATTTGCAACGAAGCATGTCGCCATATTTACCAATTTCATCGTCGCTGTCGGAGAAATCGTCGGGAACATCGACAAGTTTGCGTTTAAGTCCAACGCCGGAGACCGCCATGTTTTCAAGTGGATATCGAGGACACTAATGTCCAAAACCCATGTTGTAAAAGGAGTACGCAGTTGTCCAACAAAACTAAATTTTGTTTCTCATAAGAATCCTGGAGGGAAAAACAAATTCCATTCTCAATGCACAACTACGTCAAATACGTATCATCACATGTATTTTTAAATTAAAGACAAGATATAATACTTAATTGTGTAGCTTTATTTAAACTTTTATGAAAAAAATGAGTTAACATAAAACTCCGCCATTAACATAAAACAACATGGGGGTAACAATCCTTATTTTTTGTGTTGGCAAAGTAAATACATCTTGTACTGCATGGATTTTGTACTACCAAGCTGGTATGCAGATTCATTTTGTGCAGGCCAACCTTGTTGAGAAAGCCTTACTACTTTTGTGTCAAAATGTCGGTTTTTAGACCGTGTTTGCGATCATTCCTCTCCAAAAAGAATGCCTTTGGGTCACTGAGTGCCTCAGCGTTCCATAGAACATCTGTGAAGTATGTATTATCCAATTAATACTAAATAGGCCCTAACATTAACAAGTAATTAGTTTGTAGGCTTGGTGGTCTGGTGGTGGTGTGTGGGGGTATGAGGGGGGAGGGGTTAAAATCATTTTATAAAAACTGATCATTGCATAATATTGAAGAGACCTTTTGAAATTATTTGATTTGCTCCCCCATTTTGGGGATCAATTTATTCGCACTCAAGTAACAAAACTCACACTGTTATATATCCAGGCCTATTTATAAATTTATTTAGCCTAGGTTATTATTTTTTTTTTTATATATTTGCTTTGTTTTTGGCAAAGAAGTGTAAATAAAACATTAAAAATATCCTGTCTCCCCATTCACCCCCCCCCCCCAGATGGTAGATTTTCCAAGATGTCAGATGGATTCTTCGCATTCTGTCGTTATTTCGAGGATTACGTCGAAGTTTACCTCGTTTACGAGGCTTTACCGGATACCCTTGGGTTCAACCTCAAGTTTACCATTCATTTAATTTTTGCATTCTTTCCGTTATTTTGTTAAGCTATGCAGAGATTATCAACACTAAGGAGAGTTCCATGGGGTGCAGGCAGAGCTAGGTCGCAGAGGCCATACCTCGAGGTTACCTCGTGCTTTACCTCAAATTTTACCTTTAAAGTTTACCTCAATGTTTTACAATTAAGGTTATACTGGTTACCCCGGGATTCAATCTCGAGTTAATGTTTGTTTAATTTGCACATTCTACCTATAATTTCGTTAGCCATGCAGAGATTATCGATGGTAAGAAGATTTCGAAGAGGTGCAGGCAGAGGTCACAGAGGCTATACCTGGCGGTTTACCTGTTCCACAAGGTTTTACCGGGTACCCTGAGGTTCAACCTCAAGTGATTGCTCATTTATTGTTTGCATTATTCCCTTATTTTGTTAAGCCACACAGGGATTATCGACGGAAGGAAGATTTTCAAGAGGTGCAGGCAGAGGTCGCAGAGGCCATAGCTCGAGGTTTACTTTGAGATTTACCTAGAAGTTTACCTTTAAAGTTTACCTCAAGGTTTTACTTGTACAAGATTTTACCTGTTACCCTGTGGTTCAGGGTACCTGGAGAGATTATCGACAGTAGGAAGATCTCCCAAGAGGTGCAGGCAGAGGTCGCAGAGGCCGTACCTCGAGGTTTCCCGCGAGGTTTTCATGTACCTCGGGGTTTTACAAGATACTTTTTCTGGGTACCCTGGGGTTCAACCTCAAGTTACAGCTTGTTTAACTAATTCTACCCTGATTTTGTTAGCCATGCAGAGATTATCGACGGTAAGAAGATTTCCAAGGAGGTGCAGGCAGAGGTTGCGGAGGAGGTAAAAGCGTGGGTAGCAAAGGGCCACCGACCCCCTCACCTGACTGCCGTCCTGGTAGGCGAAGACCCTGCCAGTGCTGTCTACGTCAGGAACAAGATGAAAGCAGCCCAAGAATGCGGTGAGAAATTGTCAAAACATTTTTAATTGTATAATGGAGTTTTGCATTTGGAGATGTGAATTAAAAAAAAGAGAGAAAAGATTAGCAGTGCAAAAGTTAACCTCCTACTGTCTGAACAGTCACAGACAGTCAAACAGTCAATCCGCTCCCCAGCTATGCCTTTTACACAGGCTAGTCACTAACAGTCGGATCATATTGTGGTAGGCACTGTGACTAGTCAAATTCCATCAACAGACAACAGTTATTAACTGGTAGGTACAGCTGGCTTATCAAGCTCCTACAGTCAAAACATAGCTGTATCAAGCTCAAACAGTCACAGGCAGTCAATCCTTATGAAGGCTGGGAGCTCTTAAAGTTTAAAACAGTCCCTCGATTTATTTTGTCTGTTGATGGCGTTGTTGAATTTGTCAGTCTGGAAGGGAGATTTCAGTGATGTAAATTTAGTATGCTGTCATTTCGTAGAAAGGAGGAATGACCATTGATTCCTTACGATGGTAAGAACCAAACCGTCACGTTTTCAAGGGCAACTTATGCTTTGTGTTGAGATTAAGAATATGCATTTTCACAGTTTTCTCAAATAGTATGATATCTACTGAGCTGAGATTAGTACTTAGATTAGTTGAATGAGATTAGTTAGTATTTGAATAACCTGCTTCAGCCTTATTGTATTTTTGTTGCCTGAAATCGGCAAAAGCGCATTTCTTTTTGTAAATGTTGTCCAATATCTTTAAAAAGAAACATAGAAGTTAACGGTTTATTAGGAGAAATTCTTTTTTAGCAAATGTTGAAGTTCTCAGAGGGTGCAGTAGACAAGACTTAAATGAGAACGAATATAATCTTGAATAGTGTGACCTTTGACCCTGTCTAAATAAAGGCATCACCTCCGAGACGATCCGGGAGCCAGATACCATGACAGAAGCCGCCCTCCTCTCCCTTGTCGACGACCTCAACAAGTCGGACGCCGTCGACGGAATCCTCGTCCAGTTGCCCGTCCCCCCGCACATGGACAAGAGGAAAATCTGCGACGCCGTCTCGCCCAACAAAGACGTGGATGGCTTCAACATGGTGAATGTAGGTAGGCTGGTGCTGGACTTGCCCACGTTGCTGCCTGCCACGCCATACGGAGTCTGGGAGCTCATCAAGAGATCAGGTAGTCGTCAGTTAATCGTTGAGTGTAATGGAAGGGACCAGTAGGTGGATTATTGAACTAGTGGATCAGTTTTAAGGGAATCAGGAAATAAGAGGATAAGTGAAACAGTGGAGGAGGGAAATGGAAATTAGTGGAATAGTGAATCAGTAGTTTCAGAGAATCAGTGCATCAGAGAATAAGTGGATCAGAGAATTCTTAAATCAGTGAATCATAATAATAATAATATTAATAGTATTTATCAAGCGCACATTTTATGTAACATATATTCAAGCCGCTGTACAACAATAAAACAATAAACCGGGTATAAAAGCTAGTGTTGATTAAAATTCAGTAAAATCACCAGATAAATTAAATCGTAGAATTAGTGGATGAGTGGATGAGTGGATCAGGGAATCAGTGGGTAGGAGAATCAGTAAATCCATGGATAATTGACTCGGTAAATCGTTGGATCAGCTGATCTGTGGATCAGAGAATCTGTAAATCATTGGATCATTCAATCAGTGGATCAGAAAATCAGCAAAGTAGTCATTAGTGGATCAGATGATCAGCGGATCAGATGATCAGTGAATCAGTTGATAAGAGAATGTGTAAAGAACTTGCTATCTGAACATTATTCCTTTTGTCCTCTTATCAACCTTATAAGGAGTTGAGACCGTGGGAAAGAATGCTGTGGTGATGGGCAGGTCCAAGAACGTTGGGCTTCCGTTGGCTCTGCTACTGGCTGCTGACCAGAGGAACAGTAAGACCACCAAGACTTTCAAAGATCTTCAAATTATATCACTTAGTGTCAGTTTTTTTTATTAATGGAACAATGCTTAGGTGGAGGAGTTTTAAGTGTTTAGTTTGAAACAAGCTAGGGGCTGGTTGCCGATGATGGCCCGAGCCAGCGTTCCAGACTTTATTAATTCCAGAATTTAACTCACAAATGGATTATATCGCTTGGCATGAATTGCCATCTTTTTCGTACGAGTACATTTAAAAAAAAAACTTCACCCTTTAAACTTTCCAGCTCTCAAGATGGGTCTGAACTGCAACGTGACCATCTGCCACAGCAAGACCTCCCCCGAGATGATGCGCTACTACATGACCAACGCGGACATCATCGTAGCGGCGGCAGGGCGCCCTCGGATGATCACGGCCGACATGGTCAAGGAAGGCGCTGCCATCTTTGACGTGGGCATCAACCGGGTCCAGGACCCCAAGACGGGAAAGTATCGCCTCGTCGGCGATGTGGACTACGACGGTGAGTGCGATTCGTTGAGATCGGCCTGAAATATTCATCATGTGCGTATAGCCCGTAGTGGTGTGCATTTACGGGTAGTACGGGAACTGGGCACTGGGTACTGGGTACTGGGTACTGGGTACTGAAGTAAAACCCGGGTATCCGTAAAAGAAACCCAACCCCACAATTCAAATCCCGAAAGTTGTCTGAAGGGCTTTATAGCTTCACGATATAAAATGCCACTTTCGCGAGCGTCATCTGTCGCGCAATCAAACGCACGTAAATGTGAAATCTGTTTTGGTTTTCCAATGAGCCTGGTTTTCATTTTGAACATTTCTCCAAAAAAAAAAGGCATTCAAAATCTTTCCTTTTCATTGTCTGAGAAGTTACTAAGTAATTTGTAAAGTTGGTTACGGGTACCCGATCCCATAATCTGGAACCGGTTCCTGACATCAACGGTCGGGTACTCGGGTACGCACGACTTGTTATATTCTGAATGTGCACAAAGCAATAGCGTCTCCGCTTGAGCATCAGGCGTCGTCGGCAATGAGCTCAAATGTCTCTCCTAGTGGTCTCCCCCAACTCTCCCTTTCTTACCGTTGAGGGGGTACTTGTGCCCGAACCTCTGTACTGCCTGTTACTTACTAGCAGTGTTTTCGATATATTTTGTTTGCAGGAGTCTTCGACAAGGTTGGCCATATAACACCGGTACCCGGCGGCGTGGGACCAATGACGGTAGCCATGTTGATGAAGAATACCCTCCAAGTAGCCAAGGGCGAGATATAGGTTGCACACTAGAGGGCGCTATACACTGTGTGTATCAAGTCATGCATAGAGTTTTTAAAAAGCGGCTTATTTGCGTGTGCGATTTGATTTTTAACATTTGCTTTTTTTCCTGTTCACAGGAAAATGTTATCACCAGAGAATTATCTTCTTGAGCAAGTTGAACAAAGAAATTGAGTGGAACGGGGTTTGAACCTGCGACCTCCGGATTGCTGTTCCAGTGCTCTACCAACTGAGCTATCCAGCCCTATGTTGGCAATTCCAGATTTTGTTGATGACCTTGGCTTCTGACTAGCGCCCGTTGAAAAAAGATATTGGCAAAATGGGGAACTGCCAACATAGGGCTGGGTAGCTCAGTTGGTAGAGCACCGGAACGGCAATCCGGAGGTCGCAGGCTCAAATCCCGCTCCAGTCAATTTTTTTTGTTCAGCTCAAAAATTATTAAAATGCCCTTAATCAGTAAGCTTTCCTGTGTGGTTCGTTTGAAAAACCAGAGAATTATGACAAAGAAGAGATTAAAATTGAAACCTTTTATTGCCCAAAAGTTTCAAGACAGCTATTTTTATAAAGAGATAGATGATTTGTTTTAATTGTTTTTTAAATTGGTAAAACAAGAAATTATCTTTTGCTATTGCAAGTGATTTTGATATTTGATTCATAACAGATTCAATTTTTAATTCTTTCCTCCAAAAAATAACACCAGTGGAGAATTTTTTCCACCTAAATTATTATATATCACACATTCATTTATGCTATTTATCATTGAATTTGCAAATTGAAAATAAAAAAGGCACGAAATTGGACAGGATTGAAGAGTTAAGATAGCGAAGCGGTCACTTCGACATGTGATTGCTTTGGTACCTTGCATGAACAAGAGAGGGCGCTTTTTTGCCACTTTGGAGAGCCCAGTGGATGGAATTCACTGTGTGCGCGTACTGGTGCGCAAACAAGTATGGCGTGATGTGCACGACTTACTTTATTATAAATGTGCGCAAAGCCATAGCGTTTTCGCATGAGCATCAGGTTTCATCGGCAGTGCACTTGAATGTCTATCCCATGGTCTCCCCCAACTCTCCCTGTCTTACCGTTGAGGGGGTACTTTCGGGCGTACACATGCACCCCGAGGACCGACAGACAAAGGGAGAACAACAGATTCTTTGTTGACCTCGATCGTTCATCTTTTGTTGAAAACGGTCCTCGATCGTGCGTTAATGTGCTTAGTCTATGGGAGAGTGTTATATTACTGGGACAAAGGGAAAGACAATGCCTTGTCCTCGAGAGTTATGTAAAACACGACTGTATGCGCGGAGCCCATAGACTGAAAATCGAGGAACAAAGATTTGAAACTTCATTTGCATGAATAATTCTTCTGAATAATATTTAAGGAGATAATTAAGCCAATATATTCACACTGATTTCTGTGTTACATTGATGATTTTATTGAATATATAATATATACTTATATATGCAAAGAAAGTTGGATAAAAATGAATAATTTTTTTTAAATAGTTTATCCTTTTGCAATATACAAGCGGACATTTTAACAGATACATAACATGTATCCGGAGAACAGCTTCACCGACGAAGCCGACACAAGGTCCGGACCTACACTGTGGAACACAACACCTGCCCATATCAGAGCTCTGGACACTACTTCGTCATTCAAAAAGCAACTTAAATACACATTTATTTACAATTTCATTAGTCGTTATTCTTGGTTGTTAAGGCCAAAAAAATAAATATTCGGTCTCTGGTCAGACCAAAGTTCCGGAATTGACGCGGCGACGCGGCTTTTTTTTTTTTTTTTTTTTTTTTTTTTCTTTGCTGCAACAAGGGGGTACTATTTTTTTTTTTTTTTTTTGTGTCCTCTTGTACATTGGTGTCCTCCATAGTTTGCCTTGGTGCTCTCGATCATTTGCCTTGGTGCAATTTCCATTTCCTTTTGGTTTCTTGGTAAAAAAAAAATTGAGGAGGTGCGGCAATAGAGGGCGCTGTTGGAGCTACCGCGGAACATTTTGGAAAAAAATAAGATTGACGCGCATGATTAAAATCGACGCGCGCGCTGACCAGAGACCGGCTTATTTTTTTTTTTTTTGGCCTAACATAATATTTATTTTGGCAAATATGTACAAACACACAGTGATACACAAAAATGAATTATTACATGTATATACAAAGCCAAGGATAACCCAAAAAGCTGTTTATAAGATGGCTTATTTCAACGGGGTCCTTAAAAGAACCCCCAAAAAACAAACAAACAAACAAACATGTACATTACTAAAAAAAAAATAATTACACAGGAAATGGCAAAGTACGTTGTTGCTCAAAGCGCATGATCGAGATGGAATTAATGGCGCTAAAGAAATCCTGTATTATTATTTTTCTTCTGAAACGCATTCTCTCGTTTCTTTATTTCAAAAGACCTTTCCTTTTTACACTCTTTTTGTTCAGGTATTTAAGTATCCTTTTCTCCCTCTTTATTTGCATTATATTTTCTCGATCTCGTCTGAAAGAAAACACCAGGAACCATATACTTCTGGAATCTCTTGTACGTTTCGCTTTGCTTAATATTGATCTACAGCGTGTCCCAATAAACATTGTGCATGAAGAAATCGCTGATTCTCTATAAAAGCTGGTCAGACTAGCTAATCAACTTTATAGCATTTTCAAGCATATGGTCTTGTTTATAATTGGTGAAAAAATCATGAAAATCCAACCGTGCAAACCAGAGATATCTTTGATTTGGTAAGGCTATGCATTTTTCGACCTGCACAGTGTTATTGCCTCACTTAGCTTGTATACCAATCATTGGGCTATTGGTATTCGATAGGCAATACGTATAGGCCTATGTTGCATTATGATAAGGGTGTTCACAGATAATATTTTGGGTACATAACATTATATAATCAATTCTAATACCACTTTGAATGCCTAATCAGCTGTTTAGTCTTTGACAAAGATTTTGAAAGGACAATGAACATGCAATCTTCTTTGACAGCTGAAATATATTGGCCATAGCTTAACTACAGGATTCTAATTGTGCAGGAGGAAAATAATATAGCCTTACAAAATCAACGATATCGCTGGTTTGCATTGATGGATTTTCTTGATATTTTCACCAATTATAAACAAGACCATAGGCTTTAAAATAATATAAAATTTGATTAGCTAGTATGACCACCTTTTGAGCAAATCAGCGACTTCTTCATGCACAATGTTTATTGGAAAACGCTGTACTTGCTAGTTTTCGAGTTTCACCCAGAAAAATAGGTTTTGCTTTTAAATAAGGGAATAAATGTGCTCTGGTGTTTTTTATCACTTAATACCAACTTAGAAGCCTGGTGCTGATAATTACCTGAGCCGGAGGCGAGGGCAATTATCAGCACCCAGACTCTAAGTGGTATTAAACAGATAATAAATACCGACCGAGCACACATTTATTCCCCATTCATAATACCTTTTCGTAAAAAAAAGATCAAACTCTTCATCAAAAAATGATTTTTCGTTCAGCAAGTTCACTTCATGCTTTGAAACATCCTCTAGCAAAAATATGGAATTTTCAGCTGGCGAGTAAAGATGTAAAACAACCCTTTTATGGAGATTGACGCGCGCTGCGCATGCGCGTTGCAACATGGACGCGATGTCGCAGAACGCACCTGGGTTGTGGCGTTGTTTTTAATTTAAAAAATTAATGGACTCGTTGTGGTGTGGGTAGTGCATGCCTACGTGAGGATGAATCGTTCAACCAATAAAACGGGGTAGAGGCATGAGATTTTTTAGGAGTCCACATTTTGTGACACTGGAAAAGTGTTTAAGACTGGTCTTAAACACTTTCCATGTCTATCCATGTCTTTATCATCCGTGAAATCGCTATTTAATTCTAGTATTTTACAAATGTTATTCACTTTTGAATGAGACAGCGTACAAAACAATTGTCTTTGTTATTAATTACTAAAAGAATTACTTTCGTATTATCAAATTGAAATATCAATAAAAACCTATGATCGATATTACAAATTGCCCAACCATTGGGAGGGGTCATCATGTACATTCTTTATAAGCATGACCTCTTGGTTCGAACATGTACAAAAAAAAATGAATTTGGAGCTTACAATAATTGTAAGCCTTTGTCTAAGGCCAAAAAAAAAAGTCTCCGGTTTCTGGTATGCGCGCGCGTCGCCGTAGCCATGCGCGTCGGCAAAATGAAAATTTTTTTTTTTGAATGAAAGATGATGTATCAAAACCGCCAAACTCACTTGTTTGACTGGAATCCTGCTGCTGCACAATTTTAACGTGTTTTTAGATGGGGTTATGATCGAGAATAAGCTTTATGTGGCCTCTCTGGTCTCCCATAATATTTGCACTAAGTTTAGTCGGGCACCATTTGCAGTCATCAGCCGACGGACATTTGAAGCAAAGAAAACAGGTAAAAAAAAAAGCCGCGTCGCCGCACCACTTTTTGGGCAAGCTCCATACCAGAAACCGGAGACTTTTTTTTGGCCTAAGCATACATCGTATTCATTGATAAATATCATTAAAAACATAAACAACCGATATCACAAATTGCCCAACCCTAAGAAGGTGTCGTCATTCAAAGTGAGTAAAAAAAAGCGAAACCCAAATGTCGTGACTATTGTTTAAGTGAAGTTCTGCATGTAGCACTTTCAAAATCTAGGATACCATTCGAAAGCCCAATTCATATGCTTTCTTTTAAGTACAAGAATCATTCAAATCACTCATGTACTTTTCAAGTTACGGAATTTTGAACGCAAACACCGTTTTAAAGTTCTTTCCGTGGATCACCAAAAAGATAAGTGTTCTTTCAGCATACCGAAAATAATTCACATGCATCCCTATGAGAATTATTTTTCGTTTTGCAGAAATAATACTTACTTTTCTGTGATCCTTGGAACTTTAAAACGGTATTTGTGTTCAAAATCGCGTAACTTGAAAAGTACACGAGTAATTTGAATGATTCATGTACTAAAAGAATGCTTAATGACTGAGCTTTCATACACTAGATTTTGAAAGTGCTACAGGCAAATTAAAACTTCATTCCAAAATTGGTCCTGCCATTTGAGTTTCGGGATTTTCTTTTTTTACTTTCCCTGTGTTTGCTCTGAGCAAAGACTTAAAGCCACTCAAAACTTGGAGCCCCTCACTTCAGCGGATATGATTGCTACAAAACCAGTCACTTGGACACATTTTTAAAACTGGGATTTAGGCTCATTGGAAAGGACATTGAATAAGCTTATATTCTGGGATTTGGGTGGGGAGAAGTGTTGATCGTGGATGGATGCAGAAAGGTAGAAAACAGCCAATAAATATTATATACAAATCCTTATTGGTAAGAAAATATACAGACACAAAGCCAAACGTGTATTGAAAATAACAGGTGGTATTGTTGCAAATACGCATTTTTAAACGGCACATATTAATAGCAAGCGGTTTGATTTTTACTTGACCCTAATTTCTGTACACAAATTTTTGAAACTAGATTGTATAATGAACAGCGCCAGCAAGTGTTAAATTGTGTCATCCACGTTTCAGGTTGTTTTGCAACGTCCGGTGTAGTGCCAGGATTTTGCAAGCATGATCCCCCAAGTTGTCGACACGAGTTTACACCACTTGTTAGCATTTCAAATTAAGCAGCCCGCAGTGTAGAACACATTATGTTACACTAAGATAAAGCCAGATGTGCGGGAAACTTCAACCAGTTACTGTCAAAGGGTATTTAAGCGATGTGTGACTTGAGTCAAGACCTCACAAAAATCCTAAAATAAGTCAGTCGCATTCAGTTCTTCAATCGTAATCACTCACAAGCTATTTAAAATTAACCGTGCTTACTTTTTTTTTTTATATGAGCCTAAAACAATGCTTAAAGCAACTCAAGGTACAGGGTAACAAGTGAAATATACAAAAGAAGAGTAAATATTTATAAAATACCTGCAGTTAGGAATTAACATTGTTCTTAAAACAGGACAGATCATAGGTTGCAGGGAAACAAGCACCAGGCAAGGAATTCCAAAGAGATGCAGCACGTGGGAAAAAGCTATTAGAAAATCCTTTTGTTCTACATCTAGGTAATAGCAACAGTATATGGATGAGAACAGGCATAAAGTCGGGTTTCTCTCTCAAACATTTTGATAGGAGGAACCAGGTTGGATAGTCTCCATCCTTGATATTTTTGGTCTTACTTGTGTCTGACTTGGGACTTGACTTGTGATTGACTCGACTGAAAGTCTGGATTGGCGTCGATGTTCAGTGCGCTTGGGCCGGTGATTCTTGAGCGGCCTTTGCTGGTGGAATCGCTTGAAGTTCTATCTGCTCCGTCTGCTGCGGTCGGCGGCAGCGGCGGCACTGTCGAAGGAGCTTGGCCAGCGGGGGGAAAGCCTCCAAGAAAGCCGCTCGATACTGACTACTCGTCACGCTGTACACCAGAGTATTGATGGAGCTGTTGACGAGGCGTATGATTCCTACGCATACCAACACGTCGGTGGCGGTCCAGGAGATATCGATGAAAGCTTCTGCTCCTTTGTGAAAGGAGAACGTCATTACAAGGTTGATGATTTGTAAAGCGATGTCCGTCAAACTGAGCACGAAGAAGACAGCAGTGTTGATGACCAGCATGCGGACGACGGGGTAAACTCGACGGGTTTGGCCTGCTTGACGCTCTCGGTCACTGTGGCATAACTTAATAACGATGTAAATATACAAAGAAACAGTTATGGTAAACGTAGCCAGGTAAATCAGGAGAAGGATGACAACATACACTTGAGCGAAAACGAAATTCGTGACATAATTGTAGTCACTTGCGAGTCCATACAAAACGCCCATGACAACTGCCGCAACCCAGACGCCTGCTGATAACTTGGCTGCTCGTGACTTGCTCGCTCGCGCTCTCTGGGTTAGCGGTTGGCGTACGGCGGAGAATCGTTCGACCGCTATGACAGTCACGAAGCCGTACGAAGCAATCTGCATCGTTTTAGAAGCTATGCGCACAGTTAGGGAAGCACCTGAAGCTATGTGTGTATATTCTAATGCCCAATTTGCTGACATGCATAGAATCAGATAGGCAGCGTCAGCGACTGCTAAATTGGACAGATAGACGTTGATGATCGTGCGCATGGACTTCACTCGAATTACTACGAAGAGAAAAATAGAGTTCAGCAGGATTCCGATGGGGGCGATGATTTTGCTAAACTGACGGATTATTTTGACGTAGTCTTGCGCATGAGCTTCGACATCACGGAAAAGCTGCCTCTCATGGGCTGTCAGTCCGTCGCTATGTTCTATTGTTCCATTCATCTTTCTTATAAGAGACGTCTTGACAGGCCTGATTCACAAGTCGAAATGTATCTACATTTATAGCCGGATTACAACTCGTCTTGGGACCGAGCAATGTGAAATAAGAAAAGAAAGCGATAAACACTGGGCATGCATTATAACCAACTCACTCTTTGCGTCTTAAATGGGAATGTCGAACACTTCGTTTCAATTTCGATCAGCAGATCCAATGGAGTTAAAGGCGCTATCTCGTGAATTGTGTATTTCTAAACTCACTCCAAGGGTGAGCTTGAACCTCTGGAGCATGGGTTCGTGCAGTTCAAATTACCCCTATGGGATCTTAGTCATGTGGTTTTAACCTATACACCCTGCACCCCTACGCTGCCCCATCACGTCCCAACCCGATTCCACCCCACCCCTAAAGTTTGGCCGAAGTTATGCACACACTTACAGTTACAAATTGGATGTTGTGGTCACGTGATGTCAACTTTCGGGAAACTGATCTTTTCCGCACTGCATGTGCATCCCTTGAAATCTGATTGGTGTAAAAGTGGTGACGTCAACTGTTTAATGTGGGGAAATAACATACAAAAGATGCTTAAATGTTTTGGTTACCCGTTGGTAACTGATCTGACAATTCCCCGACGTCAAAAAATTGTTCCGTTTCTTCTGAATTAGGGTCTGGGAACCAAACATCAAGAACAGCATTTTTATCTTGTTTTTATTTTCTAGCATCTATGAACACAAAACTTTAAACATAGTTATCAGTTTTACAAAATTTGCTATAAAATACCCGTCCCCAAATCCATCAATCTCTGACAATTTCAGCAACATGCTGGTGGTTTTATACCTTTCATAAACTGAAGTTTTCGACTTATGTAAATTTTTAAGTGTCTAAATTTATGTATATTGTTTTTATGTGCACATTGGGAAGAAGAATTTCACTTTTGAAGTCTTTTAATTGTGATGAAATACAATATCGTATTGTAATGTAAAAGGAAATGCTATTTAGTACATTTAAGCATCATCCTTCATCCAACTTTTTGGAATCAATTTAATTTCCTGAACGTCAGAAGTTTCAATTAATTTTTTTTTCTCCCAGCATATTCTTACACAGTTTCTGGTTTACTTGAGACAATACTAGTGATACCAAAAGTTCATTATCCAAACACGATTGTGTTTCCTCGTTTGTACACTAGTCACAGTCACATGATGAACGATTTATTCTCGGAGAGGTATAACATAGCTACAAATTACGTGAACTTATTTTTGGCCATGATTTGGGTTTTTATTTGTGACACATGCAAAACAAGACTGTGTCTTGACCTCAAGATTCTGACCATTCAGCAGGCGTCTTTTATCGGGTCTTCGGTAACCGGGGGGGGGGGGGGGGGGGCTGGTACCATCTTCCAAAATAGGGGACGCTCTTCATAACCACCGGCCATTATGCAAACTCCGCATTATGTGCCCATTTTCAGGGCGCATTGTAAGAGTTTTAGGGCTTGATTTTCATATTCCTTGTTCATATCAGAACTCTCTATAGAAAATTAGGAAATGGTTAATGAAAGCAAATTATCCGAAATTTTCGGGCAAGTTTTGTTTTCATCTCGAGGGGGCACATTTATGCTCGAGGGGGCACATTAATGTCCGCAAAAGGGGCTCTCCGGGGGCAAGTGCCCCCACCCCCCTGTCCCCCGGTTTGGCCATTGCCAAACGATGAGTTCACGTGATGATTTTGTAGCTATATAATACCTTTCCGATAATAAATCGTTCAACATGTGACTGTGACTAGCGTGCAAACGAAGAAACACAAACGTGTTTCGATAATGAACTTTTGGTATCGCTACTATTACTATTGTCTCAAGCAAACCAGAAACTGTATAAAAAAAGCAACGACATTGACGTTTAGCAAATTAAAGGATCCATTATGACGAAATTTATGACGTGTTCTTACTGTTAACTGGTACCTTGTCAATTCATGATGAACACCGGTAAAACAAGGTAAGCATAATTTCCATCTAAACGGTTCCTTACTTCCTCCCCTGAATTGTTCGTTGTTATTAGAAATGTTGTTTTAATTTAAACACAAATTGGACACTTTGTAAGTTGAAAAGCGAGGCAAAAATGTAACGAGACTGAAGCTTGAATCCAACAGGCCTAGAGTTTCCCGGGTTTTTTTAATTCAAGATTCAAGATTTATTTATTGTCATGGTTAAAATCTACATTACATTAAAATCTACAATTAATTTAAAAAGGCATAAAATACAATGCATTGAAAATTATACAATAATTATGACAAAGCAAAACAATCAATTACTGTACACAAATACACAATTACTTTATGTACAATGCAAAACCAACCCTTTACCACTATAGGAGGTCGAGAACAGCCAATAAATGTTAACGAAAATGCTTATTTGTAAGGAACTACACAGACACACAGCCAAACGTGTGATGCAAATCAAATGTTTATGGTTGCAAATAAGCGTTTTTAAACTGCACATAATCGCATGTTTTTTTTTACATGACCTACTTTATGTACAATAATATTCACACAAGAAAGCATTAAAAACAGCGCCACATAGTTTAAATCGTGTCCACCCCGACGCTTTTCAAGATATTTCACAACGTCCGCTGTGGTGCCGTGATTTTGCAAGCATCCCCCCAACTTGTCGACACGAACTTTAATACACCACTGGTTTTGATTCCAAATTAAGGTAGACGTACCCAAAATGTAGGACAACTGAGGGCGCTGTTGCTGTGATGATAATTCAGGAAGACACTGTTCAGTTTAGAGGTTTTCTGTTCAACATTTGAACCCAAAAATGTGTTCATTGAAAACATTAATGTGAGAAAGTTTGCTCATTAGTTTACTTCAATGTTCTTACACAACCACGAATCACCAAAGAAAAGAACATTAACAACTTACAGGAAAATATCGAAAATTCTGGTAACTTTTTGTGCTGAAATTATGTAACATTGAGGTTCTGCCTGAAATGACATCACACATTTGCTAATGAATATGGAAAATTGCATCAGCATAAGCACATAAAAGGCACCAAAATATCGTCCCCTGAAACTGGCAAAACGAAAAATGAAAATAAGTTTAAAGGCAACACAAAAGTGCATTTTAAAGGATTGAATTTGTGAAAAATTGGGCCCTTTAAAGGGTTCATACAATGAATTTTTCTGAGGAACACATTTTGTATAACTTTCTACTCCTCTTAAATTAAATGAAAACTATTTGACATTCCTTTTTGGTTAATTTTAGTGAAAAAGTGCACTTCTTCAAATGCTTTTCAAGACAACTGAGGGCGCTGTGTGTGTGATCTTATTTCAGGAAGACACTGTTCAGTATAATAGTGGTTTTCTGTTCAATAGTGAACCCAAAATTTGCTTATTAAAATTTGTGAGAAAGGCTTGCTTATTGGCAATACTGCCATGTACTTACACAATTTAACAACGAATCACCAAAGAAAAGAAAATTTATGTCACAGTAAAATATCCACAATTCTACCACCTTTTTGTGCTGAAATAGCTGAAACATTGAGGTTTCTGCCTTGAATGACATCACGGTTTTGCTCGTGAATATGGAAATTAGTATTCGCATCAAAATAAAAAAGGCACCAAAATACCCTTGAAAATGGCAAATTGAAAATAAGGTTAAATGGGACACAAACGTGCATTTGAAAGGTTGAATTAAAAAAAAACCTACAAGTTGGGCCCTTTAAGGAGAATCTTCAATCCAGTTACCGTCACAGGATATTTAATCGATGTGTGACTTTTTGTCAAGATCTCACGAAATCCTCACATAAGTCAATCGCAATTAAATCCTTTGATCTAAATCACTCTCAAACTATTCCAATGTAACTATGATTAGGGTTTCTTATGCATATTTTCCCGGAACAAGTCTTCAAGGAACTTAAGGTACAGGGCTACAAGAGAAAAATAAAAAGCAGAGTAAAAACTCAGGAAAAGTGAAGGTAGGAATTGACATTCGTCTTGAAACAGGACAGATCATAGGTTGCAGGGAAACAAGCACCAGGCAAGGAATTCCAAAGAGATGCAGCACGAGGGAAAGCTATTGGAATATCCTATGTTACACATCTCGGTAATTGCAACAGTATATGGATGAGAACAGGCAGAAAGTCGGGTTTCTCTCTCAAACACTCTGATTGGAGGAACCAGGTTAGATAGTCTCCATCCTTGATATTTGTGGTCTTACTTGTGTCTGACTTGGGACTTGACTTGTGATTGACTCGACTTAAAGTCTGGATTTGCGTCGATGTTCAGTGCGCTTGGGCCGGTGATTCTTGAGCGGCCTTCGCTGGTGGAATCACTCGAAGTTCTATCTGCTCCGTCTGCTGCGGTCGGCGGCAGCGGCGGCACTGTCGAAGGAGCTTGGCCAGCGGGGGGTAAGCCTCCAAGAAAGCCGCTCGATACTGACTGTTAGTCGCGCTGTACACCAGAGTATTGATGGAGCTGTTGATATGGCGAACGATTCCTAAGCAGACCATCACGTCGGTGCAGGTCCAGTAGATATCGATAAAAGTCTCTGCTCCTTTGTAAATGGAGAACAACATTAAAATGTTGATGACATTGAAAGCAATGTCCATTAAATTGAGGACAAAGAAGACAGCAGTGTTGATGATTAGCATGCGTACGACGGGATAAACTCGACGGGTTTGGCCTGCTTGACGCTCTCGGTCACTGTGGCATAACTTAATAACGATGTAAATATACGAGGTAATAGTTATGGTAAATATTGCCAGGTAAAACAGTATAAAAATGACAACAAATACTTGATTGAAAGCCACATTTTTGACATAAATGTGATCAGATGCGAGTCCACCCAAAACGCTCATGACAAGTGCCACAACCCAGACGCCTGCTGATAACTTGGCTGCTCGTGACTTGCTCGCTCGCACTCTCTGGGTTAGCGGTTGACGTACGGCGGAGAATCTTTCAACCGCTATGACAGTCACGAAGCAGTACGAAGCAATCTGCATCGTTGTAGAAGCTATGATGAAGGCTAGGAAAGCACCTGAAGATACGTGTGTATACTCTGTTGCCCATGCTGTTGACATGATTACGATCAGATAGGCAGCGTCAGCCACTGCTAAATTCGACAGATAGACGTTGATGATCGTGCGCATGGACTTCACTCGAATTACTACGAAGAGAAAAACAGAGTTCAGCAGGATTCCGATGGGGGCGACGATTTTGCTTAACTGATCGAGTATGTCGTCGAAGCTTTGCGAATGAGCATAGACATCACGGACAAGCTGCCTCTCGTGGGCTGTCAGTCCGTCGCTATATTCTATTGTTCCATTCATCTTTCTTATAAGAGACGTCTTGACAGGCCTGATTCACAAGTCGAAATGTATCTACATTGATAGCGAGATGATAACTCGTCTCGGGACCGAGCAATATGAAATCAGAAAAGAAAGCGAGAAACACTGGGCATGCATTATAAACAACTCACTCTTTGCATCTTAAATGGGAATGTCAGAACACTTCGTTTCAATTTCGATCAGCAGATCCAATGGAGTTAAAGGCGCTATCTCGTTAACTGCATTTCTAAACTCGCTCCAAGGGTGAGCCGACCCTCTGGAGCATGGGTTCGTGCAGTTCAAATTACCCCTATGGTATTACGTTTTATACCACGAGAAACAATAACAATGTCTTGCAATCTTAGTCATCTGGTTAGAACCTAATTACACCCTGCATCCCCCACGCTGCCCCATCACACCCTACCCGATCCCACCCCACCCCTAAAGTTTGGCCAAAGTTATGCACACATTTGTAATGAGCCTAAACTCCCAAGTGTTAGCTCTATAGACCATGTAACATTTCTTTACAATTTGGATGTTGAGGTCACGTGATGTCAAATTTCTGCAAACTGATCAATTCCGCACTGCACGTGTGATTGGTGTAAAAGTGGTGACGTCAACTGTTTAATGTGGGCAAAATAACATGCAAAAAATGCTTAAATGTTTGGGTTGCCAGTCGGTTGCCCGTTGGTATGACGTCACGGAGTACATGGTCTATAGAACTAAGCCATTAAAGACAAATGTCTCCAATCCTAATTTTGTACTTTCCCACATTACAAATGAGTAAAGTAATTTGAAATAGGTTTGGGATGCGAGGTGATGAAATTTCATTTTGGCTCTTAATTAAATTTTTATTATGTTAATGATAGCCTACTGTTTCCATAAAAAAATGCCAGACTACAAAACTGTATAGTCTGCAATCATTTTAAACATCTAACTTTCGGAAACTAATTTCCTGGACGTTAGAAGCTTCAATTTCCTAGCTCTTTTTTATTTTTATTTTTAATGTTTTACAGTTTCTGGTTTACTTGAGACAATGCTAGTGATACCAAAAGTTCATTATCGAAACACAATTGTGTTTCCTCGTTCGTACGCTAGTCACAGTCACATGATGAACTGTTTATTCTGAAGGCGTTACAGCTACAAAGTCATCACGTGAACCTATTACTGTAATTGTTCAGCCATGATTTGGGTGTTTATTTGACACACATGCAAAACACGACTGCGTCTTGTCCTCACGATTCTGACCATTCAGCGAGCGCCTTCTATCGGTTCTTCAAGTTTACCAATCAACAGCTTAGGCAGGATTGTCTGCTGGAAATGACGTCGCAATTTGAAAAGTGGACTCCGATTGCCTGGCGCGCGGGGTCTCATAAGATTTGCATGCTCACATAATTATACAAAACGTTGTTGCTGAGCTTGCAGGCTCCGGTGAACAACGGCTGATACTCAGACTATACAGAATGGGAATCTGACAAAATATGACGGAGTTACAGGTATTTTCATTATTTAATTCGTCGGTCCTCGGAATGTTTGTTTTTCTATAATTCGAGACATTTATCGTTAAAGTTTTTCAACTGAACTCCTTAGGATGTTTACAAATTAGCTTCATTGAAAGGGAGCTATTTGATTCGTTGTTCTAGCTTCTAACGCCTAGATCTGACTTTCGATAATATTTGCCTGTACAGTGTATTATTAGTCTAAGGATGAGACATTTACATGTGCGGAACCACGGACGAACGTCTGATATATCCTAAAAGGCAAATTGTATGCGACACCACACGCCAGCCAATCGGAGTCGACTTTAGAAACTGTGACTCGGTTTTGTGCCGGAGGGCAATGACCAAACTATGAGTTCACGTGATGACTTTGTACCTATATAATACCTCTCCGCGAGTAAATCGTTCAACATGTTACTGTGACTAGTGTATGAACGAGGAAACAAAATCGTGTTTCGACAATGAACTTTTGGTATCACTACTATTTTTCTCAAGCCAACCAGAAACTGTATAAGAATATGCTGGGAAAAAGAGCAAGCAAATTAAAACTTCTGACGTTCAGGAAATTAAAGGATCCATTAAGATGGATCCGGGATGATTTTTAAATTGACTGCAGGCAACATAATGTTAGGGTAGTCATGCATATTTCATGGAATTGTTTCAAAATTGAAATCATAAATTATTTCATGACGCCGCATCCAAAACGTATCTCAAGGTGTTTGTAAACTGTGACGGCTAAAAGTAGGGTGGGTGTATTTGTCTTACGTGGTTTATTTATCTATTTATTTATTTATTACATTTATTTACCCAGGGTATGCCAAAACAGTTTAAAACTGGTTTCTATTGGGGCCCTGCATACAATTAACAATGACCACAAACATATACAATACAATACAATTCAATACAATGGGATAAAACATGATTTGATTAATGTCCAGTCGCGTTCATCTTAGATCTATATATAGACCATGTTACGTGTGACGTCATACCAAGGGGCAACCGACAGACAACCCAGACATTTGAGAGTCTTGTGCATGTTATGTTGCCCACATTAAGTAGTTTGTTACGACTTTGTCACCAATCACATTTCAAGAAGATACACAAGCAGTGCAGAAGAGTTTGGTTGGCTGAAAGATGGCATCCCTTGACCACAACATCCTATCAGTAAACAAATGTAATATGGCCAATATTGCTCAAAGATACCTAAAAGATATTTGATTCTCATGTTATAAAACGAAATCCAATGAGACTAATGTTTGAATGAAATGAACGCATGCTTCAGAGGTTCAATCTCACTTTTGGGATGAGCTGAGAAATACACAACTCACAAGATAGCGCCTTTAACTCCATTTGATCTGCTGATCGAATCCTGAGATATATGTATGTGACATTCCCACAAAAAGTAAGTTGGTTATAGCGCATGCCCAGTGTTTTTTTTTTCACTTTCTTTTTACTCGGTCGTGTTGCTCGGTGCCAAGACCATTTTAAAATCTGGCTGTAGATGTAGAGCCTCTTCTAGTGTGAACCAAGCTGTTCAAGACGTCATCCTATAAGAAAAATGAATGTAACAATGAGACATAGCGACGGGCTGACAGCCCATGAGCTTTTCCGCGATGCCAATGCTCATGCGCTAGACTACGACGACATACTCCGTCAGTTTGCCAAAATCCTCGCCCCCATCGGAATCCTGCTGAACTGTATTTTTCTCTTCGTAGTAATTCGAGTGAAGTCCATGCGCACGATCATCAACGTCTATCTGTCGAATTTAGCAGTAGCTGACGCTGCCTTGCTGTTGATATTTATGTCAGCAGCATATGCAACAGAATATACACACATAGCATCAGGTGCTTACCTAGCCGTAACCATAGCTTCTTCAACGATGCAGATTGCTTCGTACTGCTTCGTGACTGTCATAGCGGTTGAACGATTCTCCGCCGTACGCCAACCGCTAACCCAGAGAGCGCGAGCGAGCAAGTCACGAGCAGCCAAGGTATCGGCAGGCGTCTGGGTTGTGGCACTTGTCGTGTGCGTTTTGGGTGGACTCGCATTCGATACAAATGTCACGAATATCGTTTTCTCTCAAGTTTCAGTTGTCATCCTTCTCCTGATTTACCTGGCTACGTTTACCATAACTATTATCTCGTATATTTACATCGTTATTAAGTTATGCCACAGTGACCGGGAGCGTCAAGCAGGCCAAACCCGTCGAGTTTACCCCGTCGTCCGCATGCTGGTCATCAACCCTACTGTCTTCTTCGTGCTCAATTCAACGGATATCGCTGACAAAGTCATCATCCTTATATTCCTGTTCTTCACACCTTTAAGAGCAGAAGCTGTCGATATCTACTGGACCATTCTCGACGTGGAGGTCTGCTTAGGAATCTTCCGTCTCATCAACAGCTCCGTCAATACTCTGGTGTACAGCGTGACGAACAGTCAGTATCGAGCGGCTTTCTTGGAGGCTTTCCCCCCGCTGGCCAAGCTCCTTCGACAGTGCCGCCGCTGCCGCCGACAGCAGCAGACGGAGCAGATAGAACTTCGAGCGATTCCACCAGCGAAGGCCGCTCAAGAATCACCGGCCCAAGTGCACTGAACATCGACGCCAATCCAGACCTTTAGTCGAGTCAATCACAAGTCAAGTCCCAAGTCAGACACAAGTAAGACCACAAATATCAAGGATGGAGACTATCCAACCTGGTTCCTCCAATCAGAGTGTTTGAGAGAGAAACCCGACTTTCTGCCTGTTCTCATCCATATACTGTTGCTATTATATACCTAGACGTAGAACAAAATGATATTCCAATAGCTTTTGCCCACGTGCTGCATCTTTTTGGAATTCCTTGCCTGGTGCTTGTTTCCCTCCAACTTATAATCTGTTCTGTTTCAAGAGGAATGTTAATTAGTACCTTCAGTTTTCATGAGTATTTACTCTTCTTTTTATTTTTCTCTTGTAGCCCTGTATCTTGAGTGGCTGTTAGTCTTGATCAGGAAAAATATGCATAAAAACACGAATCATAGTTACATTGAAATAGCTTGTGAGTGATTTAGATCGAAGGATCATTTAATTGCGACTGATTTATGTGAGGATTTATTGAGGTCTTGACTAAAAGTCACACATCGATGAAATATCATGTGACGGTAACTGGATTGAAGATTCTCCTTAAAGAGGCCAATTTGCTTTGAAATTCAATCCTTGAAAATACACGTTTGTGTCCGATCTCACCTTATTTTCAATTATTTTTTCCCTTATTTTGGTGCTCTTTTTAGTTTTTTCATTCTGATGCAAATTTCCATGATTGAAACTGTAAGTCTTTCCGGGCGGAAACCTCAATCTTACAGCTATTTAGGCGCAGATTTGTTCTCGAATGTTGGATATTTTGCTGTCCTATATTTTCTTTTCTTATGTGATTCACTGTGTATATAAATACATGGCAGAAGCCAATCCATCCATTTCTCAAAATGTTTTCAATCAGAAAATTTGGGTTCACTATTTCAACAGAAAACCCCTAAAATAGCGCCCTCAGTTTTCTTGAAAAGCATGGACAATTTGTAATTGTTTAAAGAAGTGCGCTTTTTAATATATTAAAATATTTGGTGTTGATGCTGATGCAAATTTTTTTATTCTTGAGCAAATAATTGATGATGTCATTTCAGGCAGAAACATCAATCTTACAGTAATTTCAAAAGTTACCAGAATTTTGGATATTTCCTTTAAGCTGTATATTGTCTTTTCTTTAGTGATTCGTTGTTGTGTAAGTGCATGGTAGTAAGCCAATGAGCGAACCTCTCTCACATTAATGTTTTCAATGAACACATTTTTGGATTTACTATTTGAACAGAAAACCCCTAAACCGAACTGTGTCTTCCTGAAAAAGACATCACAGCAACAGCGCCCTCAGTTGGATGGACAAGCATGGACAATTTTAAATGCTTGAAGAAGTGCGCTTTATTAACCAAAAGGGAATGTCAACTAGTTTTTGTATTTTTAAGAGGAATAGTAAGTTTTACAAAATGTGTTTCTAAGAAAAAATCATCTCATGAACCCTTTAATTTCATTTTTACGCTTTTGAACTGGATGACACATCTGACATTCTCTACGTTACAAACTTCTTGACGTTTCCTACATTTGGGTACGCCTACCTTAATTTGGAATCCCAACCTGTGGCGTACATTCGTGTCGACAACTGGGGGAAGTGAGGGGGGGGGTGTCATGCTTGCAAAATCCTGGCACCGCATCGGACTTTTTAAAAATTAACTTTAAAAGTTGTGGGCGGGGGAAAGGGGCTGGACACAATTTTTACAGTAGGTGGCGCTGTTCATAATACAATCATTATGAATATTTTTGTACATAAATTAGGTCAAGTAAAAAAACAAAACAAAATTGCTGTTAATATGTGCCGTTAAAAAATGCCTATTTTCGACATTAAACATTTTCTTTCAACACAAGTTTTACTGTGCGTATTTTTGTCTAAGATTTATTGGATGTTCTTGACATGTTAGTGGTAAAAGTAGCAAACGAATTCTTGCCCAGTTCACCGCAGTGGTGGATCTTCGAGGGGGGTGGGGAGGACTACTCCCCTAGGCCCCAAAAGAAAGGAAATTTTGCAGAGCAAACAAGCACATGCCTGCTACCCCTACCCCCTCCTGGACAGCTAACCTCCCCTTGAGTCGAAGCTTGATCCGCCCCTCATCCATCCACAATCAACACTTCTCCCGACCCAACTCTCAGAATACAAGCTTATTCAATGTCCTTTCCAATGAGCCTAAATCCAATTTTTTACAAATGTGTCTAAGTGAATGGTTTTGTGCTGGAGTTTCACAAAGAAACCCCAAAATAATGGTTAAAATATTACCGTAGTGAGATCACGTGATAACTTTGTAGCAATAATACCTTTCCGACAATAAATCGTTGAACATGTGACTGTGACTAGCGTGCGAACGAGGAAACACAATGGTGTTTTGATAATGAACTTTTGGTATCACCAGTATATTGTCTCAAGCTAACCAGAAATTATTACTATAATAATCTGGGAGAAAAATAACAAGTAAATGTAAACTTCTGACGTTCGGAAAGTTAAACTGATTCCAAAAGTTGGATCAAAGGATGATGCTTAAAGGAAAAATATCATTCGTTTTTCCCTTAATTTTCAGAAATTGATGGATTTGGAGGTTGGTATTTTATACAAACATTGTTAAACTGATAATTATGTTTAAAGATTTGTGTCCACAGATGCTAGGGAAAAAACAACAACAATGCTGCTCTTGTAGTTTGGTTCCCTGACCCTATACCTTTTACAGTTTATGGACGTCGTAGAATTATTAGGTCAGGGAACCAGACTAGCTGGCTTGCAGTTGTTACAAACGGGCAATCGACAGGCAACCCAAACTTTTAAGCATCTTTTTCATGTTATTTTGCCCACTTTAAACAGTTGACGTCACCACTTTTACACCAATCACATTTCAAGGGATACACATGCAGTGCGGAAGAGATCAGTTTGCTGAAAGTTGACATCACGTGACCACAACATCAAATTTGTAAATAATGTAAATAATGTAGCATGGTCTATAGAGCTAACACTCTAGAGTTTGGGTTCATTAGAAATGTGTGCATAACTTTGGCCAAATTTTTGGGGTGGGTGGGATCGCGTGGGGGTGTGATTGGGCAGCGTGGGGTATGCAGGGTGTAATTTGGTTTAAAAAACATGACTAAGATTGCAGGAAATTGCTATAAAACGAAATCCAATAGGGGTAATTTGAACTGCACGAACCCAATATCCGGAATTTCAAGCTTACCCTTGGAGCGAGTTACAAATACACAATTCACGAGACAGCGCCTTTAACTCTATTTGATCTGCTGATCCAAAATGGAAAATAAGTTTTAATACCATTTAAGGAGCGAAGAGTTACTTGTTTATAATGCATGCCCAGTGTTTATCGCTTTCTTTCCTCATTGCATATTGCTCGGTCTGAAGAGTTATAATCTGGCTATAAATGTAGACACATTTCGACTGAAGATACATTCAGGCCTGTCAAGACGTCATCCTTTACGAAAGATGAAGGGAACAACAGAACATAGCAAAGGACTGACAGCCCATGAGAGGCAGCTTTTCCGTGGTGTATACGCTCACGAGCTAGACAACGAAAACATAATCCGTCAGTTTTTCAAAATCGTCGCCCCCATCGGACTCCTTCTGAACTCTATTTTTCTCTTCGTAGTAATTCGTGTGAAGTCCATGCGCACGATCATCAACGTCTATCTGTCGAATTTAGCAGTGGCTGACGCTGGCTATCTGATCGTAGGCATGTCGATAACATGGGCAACAGAATATACACAAATAGCTTCAGGTACTTCCCTAGCTGTGAAAATAGCCTCCAAAACGATGCAGATTGCTTCGTACTGCTTCGTGACTGCCATAGCGGTCGAACGATTCTCCGCAGTACGTAAACCGCTAACCCAGAGAGCGCGAGCGAGCAAGTCACGAGCAGCCAAGGTATCAGCAGGCGTCTGGGTTGTGGCAGTGGTCACGGGCGTGTTGAGTGGACTCACAGATGATTTCCATTATGTCAAGAATGTGGATTTCCATCAAGTATGTGTTGTCGTCTTTCTCCTGATTTACCTGGCTACGTTTACCATAACTATTTCCTCGTATATTTACATCGTTATTAAGTTGTGCCACAGTGACCAAGAGCGTCAAGCAGGCCAAACCCGTCGAGTTTACCCCGTCGTCCGCATGCTGGTCATCAACACTGCTGTCTTCTTCCTGCTCAGTTTAATGGACATGGCTATAAATGTCATCAGCCTCATAAAGCTGTTATCCTTTCACAAAGGAGCAGAAGCCCTCATCGATATCTTCTGGACCGGCAGCGACGTGGTGGTCTGCGCAGCATGCTTTCGTCTCACCAACAGCTCCGTCGATACTCTGGTGTACAGCGTGACGAGCAGTCAGTATCGAGCGGCTTTCTTGGAGGCTTACCCCCCGCTGGCCAAGCTCCTTCGACAGTGCCGCCGCTGCCGCGGCCCGCAGCAGATGGAGCTGGTAGAACTTCGAGCGATTCCACCAGCGAAGGCCGCTCAAGAATCACCGGCCCAAGCGCACTGACCATTGTCGCCAATCCAGACCTTTAGTCGAGTCAATCACAAGTCAAGTCCCAAGTCAGACACAAGTAAGACCACAAATATCAAGGATGGAGACTTTCCAGCCTGGTTCCTCCAATCACAGTGTTTGAGAGAGAAACACGACTTTCTGCCTGTTCTCATCCGTATACTGTTGCTATTACCTAGATGTAAAACAAAAGGATATTGCAATAGCTTTTACCCACGTGCTGCATCTCTTAGGAATTCCTTGCCTGGTGCTTGTTTCCCTCTCACTTATAATCTGTTCTGTTTCAAGAGGAATGTTAATTAGTACCTTCAGTTTTCATGAGTATTTACTCTTCTTTTTATTTTTTTTCTTGTAGCCCTGTACCTTGAGTGTTTGTTAGTCTTGACCAGAAAAAATATGCATAAAAACACGAATCATAGTTACATTGGAATAGCTTGTGAGTGATTTAGATCGAAGGATTTAATTGCGACTGATTTATGTGAGGATTTTGTGAGATCTTGACTAATTGTCACACATCGATGAAATATCATGTGACGGTAACTGGATTGAAGATTCTCCTTAAAGAGGCCAATTTGCTTGAGTGTTTTTATGCATCTTGTTTCCCTATATCAGTTGATTTGTAACATTGTAAGTTTTACAGTCATAATATGCTGGGAGAAAATAACAAGTAAATGTAAACTTCTGACGTTCATTTACGTAAGGAGGGATAGGGACATTAAAGGGGTGGGTAAATTACGTCAGACGTCTTCAATCCGTAGATGCACACCTCTCTTTCTTAAGAGTCCATGCAATGAATTTATCTATGGGAACACATTTTCTGCAACTTTTGACTCCTCTTAAATGCATGAAAACTATTTGACATCCCTTTTTGGTATATACTCTTATTGCAAAGTGCACTTCTTTAAACAGTTAAACGTTTCCGTGCTTTTCCAGACTACTGAGGACGCTGTTGCTGTGATGTCAATTCAGAAAGACTCTGTTCAGCTAGAGGTTTTCTGTTCAAATTGTCAGCCTAAAATTTGAACGTACTAAAACGAAATAGAATGCCCCAAAACGAAAACGAACATTTGGAGCAAAATCTTGGGTGCCTAAAAATTAAATTTGAATGCCCAAACAATGAAAAAGAAACCCCAATTTGATCAGATATGTGTAAAACATCACGCAAAATTGAATGGCTGATGAAGAAAATGATCAGGAAAAAAAATATGGAAATTGGCCGGGAAAACCTATACTTTGCAAATCTGATAGGCTATACCTTCATTAACATGCTTGACCTTTCCTCCCGGAGTTACCGGAAGGTTAAAGTTAGTTGAATTCAAAATACATACAGAATCCTCAAAATCATAAGAAAACGTATTGCTTCGAAATAACGGGGGGAATGGACGAGGAGGTAACCTGGTTTGAACATGAATCCTGGTCCGGAAATGTGACGAATTTTGTGACGTCATCAGGTTCAAATTACAAGCGATTTCAGGTGAAAAGTTGAAAAAAATTAGTTAGGACATCAACTTTTTGCACTGACTGAAGTAGGCCCTACTATGCTCATTTTTTCTGCGGAGTGGTAAATATTGCCCTGGGCAATATTTTTGACTCCAGAGTATAATGACGCTTGATCTTTACTTCGAGTGCTACCGAGAAGTGCAATGGGGAATTAATAAAACTTGAATACGAAAACATGTTACTATAGGTTTTCCCGGCCAATTTCACAAAGTTTTCATTCAATTTAACGCCTGACTCGTTCGATTTAGATTGAAATTGAAAGATCACGCAGATCGGCATTCGACAATGAAAAATAATCATTCAATTTCACTATCAGAGCATTCTATCGCCTGTCAGCTTCACTCGTCCCTATCAAAGATGCATTCATATTAAAAGTATCGCGTTGTTCATTCAATTTCGTCCTAACCAGCAGTAAGAGGTTGATCGGGCATTCGTTTTCATTAATGGGCAAACATATTTCACATTTTGTCAAAACATTTTTTAAGACTTCATACATGTCCGTACTCCTTAGCGTTAATCATATTTGATGACTTCAATCCGTAGATGCCTTTCTTTCGTAATTAAAGGATATGTGCAATGACATTTTCTCAGGAAATCTTATTTTGCAACTCTTTATACTACTGTGAACTACACATTTCACAAAAATTGTTATATCTCACTGCAAAAGTGCACTTCTTTAAACATTTTCCATGCTTTTCCGGACTACGTATGAGCGCACTGTTACTGTGATGTTATTTAAGGAAGACACTGTTCAGTTTAGGGTTTTTTTTCTTTTAAATTAATCATCGAAAATTTGGTAAACATTCATCGAAAATTTGGGAACACTTCTCTTGGGTGATTTCTTTTAAAAAAAAATTTCATGCATGTGCCTGACCGAACACCAATTTAAAGGGCACATGCAAAGTACTTTTTCAATTTAAACCTTGAACACACATCTTTTTGTCACATTTTAACCTTATTTTCAAGTTTCACATTGTTTCATTTTGAAAAGTGTTTTTGATGCCTTCTCACTTTTTATGCTGACGCAAAGTTCCATATTCATGAGCAAAACTTCGATGTCATTCCGTGCAGATATGTTAACTGGCTATTTCAGAACAAAAAGTTGCTAGAATTTCGGATATTTTTCTGTCATAAATTTCTTTTCTTTGATGATTCTTTGATTTGTCAGTACATGCCAGTAAGCTAATGAGCAATCCTTTCTCACTAATGGTTTCAATTAGCAAAATTTGGGTAAATAATTTGAAAGAAAACCCCTCAACTGATCAGTGTCTACCTGAACTCACACCACAGCAACAGCGGGCTTAGTAATTCGGAAAAAGTATGTTAACTTGTAAATGTTAAAGACGTGCACTTTGCAATAAAACTAATCAATAAAGGATGTCAAAATAGTTTTCATACATTTCAGAGTTGTAGCAAAGTGCGCAAAATGTATTCCTGAGATAAATTAATTGCACGGCCCCTTTAAGAGAGGGGTGTATTTACTGATTGAAGACATCGGATATGATTCACGACGAGAAGTCTTAAACATGCTTGACAAAATGTAAAATATGTTTGCCCATTAATGAAAATGAATGCACGATCAACCGAAGGCTATTCGGACGAAATTGAATGAACAACGCGATACTTTTAATTTGAATGCATCATTTACAGGAAGCTTAAATGCGATAGATTGCTCGGATAGTGAAATTGAATGATTCTTTTTGATTGTAGAATGGCGATCTGCATGATCTTTCACTTTCAATCTAAATGGAATTAGCCAGGCGCTAAATTGAATGAAAACTTGGTGAAATTGGCCGGGAAAACCTATATTATAAGATGGAATTTTGCGTCGGGGTGATATAAATCCAGGTTTTGCCCTTCACCGACGTATACACAAATGTATACTCAGTTTGTTACCTCCCGAGTGAAAGTTTGGAAAAAAAATCACTCGGGTGATACTCGAACTCACGACCTCCTGCTTTCTAGTGCAGATGTTTTACCACTCGACCACCGAGATCGGTTGGCTGGTTCGGATCTGATGTACAGCAGGGGTACCGAATAAACTATAGGTTTTCCCGGCGAATTTCCGAATTTTTCTAATCAGTTTCATTATCTGCCATTCAATTTCGCGTGAGTTTTGCACATGTGGTCCAATTGCAGTTTCTTTTTCAATTGGGGGTTCCTTCAATTTCATTTTCAAAACTGAAAATTTTGCTGTGAATGTTCGTTTTCGTTTTCGGGCATCCTATTTCGTTTTGGTGCATTCAAGACTTACCTTGCAGTCTTAAATTAAGTCTTTGCAACCTTTTCACGGTTGACGCATTCAAATTAGCGAACATCTGTGCGCTTATAACGTATAACCATGCTTTTCGTTTCTTATTCGTTTATGGGCAATCGCTTTCATCGTTTGGTCATTTTAATTAGTAAGATTTTTTAATCATTTTTTCCCCTATTTTTCTCCGAGGTTCATCCCCCCCCGAATTCTTGATGACTGTAAAATTTACAATGTTACAAATCAACTGATATTAGGGAAACAAGATGCAACGAAATAATGAATTGAAAGGGACTAAGATCATTTCTTTTTCACTGTTGATTTTTTCTACTTGTTTAAACGTTTGATCAAGGGTGTTACAACTGATAATGTAGTAACCAACGGATAACGTATCACCAACCGATAATGTATCACAAATTGACCGATATTGTATCACTAACCGATAATGTACCAAAAAATGACTGATAGTGTAGTAAAATTTGTATCCGATAATGTATCACGTGTCGACGGATAATGTAACTACAAAATAACTGTATCCGATAATGTATCACCACGGAACGGATACTGTATCAACCGATAATGTATCAAAAATCAACCGATAATGTATCAGTATTGGGAAATGTGTACACAAATGTTTGTTTTATGTCCGATTATCCCGCCCCACGTTTTGACCAGGGAAGGGGGTCTGGGCTAGTTGATCACCATCACCCCCATTATTTTGTATTTAGAGAAAAAGGGCAGATTTTGAGGTATTTTTCAAACTTTCCAACCGCCGAAATGTATTAAATAGTACTGAGAAAGGGAGAAAAAATACAAATAGCTTAAAATACGCTGGGACGTCTGTATCATGAACAGCAACCCCAGTGTCATGTGGTCTCCAGCAAGGCCCCCCGTTTGTATTTCACGGCCAGGACTTTTTTTTAGCTATCCCCCATCCCCAAGTCCCCAGCACAGATTTACGCTACTGTTGCAGGGGCGGATCCAGGAATTTTCGCGGGAGGGGGGTTATCAGCAAAACAATTTGAAAATGTACACAGGATTTTTTTCCGGACACTTGGCCTCCGTAAAATCCAAAACTTGGGGAAGGGGGGGGGGGGTATCATATTTCAATAGGGGAAGCTGTTCAAATTTGACAATTATTAACACTGGATTACAGAATGGTGTAAAAATACCCCCTATCTAAGCTGCCTCCTTCCGTATTTTGAACAGGCGGACATTATACCAGTAATTTTTGGGAGGGTGTCACAGCAGAGGGGGGGGGGGGGGGCATTATTTATTTTTAGGAATTTGAATCCTATTTGTTTTGGGACACAGCTGGGGGACACCCCCCGGATCCGCGCCTGTGTTGGCCTCAAGGAAGCGGCAGGCTCGTGACGTTTGGACTCCAAATGGTATGGGTTGAACAAACTGAAGTCAGTGGGTAAATAACAAATTACGTCACAAGCGAAAGGGGCCCCCCCCCCCCCCAAAAAAAAAAAAGCTGGGGCATTATTTTGTACGGTACATTAACATTGTGTACAGGATTGTAGGATTTTACCAGCGCTCCCCGTTGAAAATATGGCACGACCCCCCCTCCCCCTCATCCCCCCCCTCCCCCTCACCCCCCCCCCTCCCCTCATCCCCCACTACATGAGCAGTAATGCTGTGATTGTGTCCTTTTCAAATCTGTCAGAAAGAAAAAAATCGACTGGGGTTGACATGGGACCCATGAAGCTCGATCGCATCTAGACTATCTTCGACGATTGCCGCCTAAATCCGGTAAACTTGTTACATTGTATCTTTTGTGACAACTCAAGTTACATGATCATTTCAGATGGTAGTTTTGCTATACACGTGCCTCGCCACTCGTATGTGTTCCCGGTTCAGCGCGTATTTTGAATGTGCAAAGTTATTGGGGAAGGGAATAGTCTGGGAGACCATCGCAAGTTAAATTGAACGTATGTGTGCGCTGACGTTGCCTGACGCTCACGCGACTGCTGCTAATAGCCACATTCTGGCACATTCTGGAAGTGGTGTGGAACTTTGCGCGCGAACCAGTACAGTACAGTACGCACTTGCTGTGTCCCGTCCATTGATCTCCATACGGCGATCAGTGGTCCCGTAGTGGTAAAACGCGCCCTCTTGTGTCGCAGCACGGAGCCCATATGGAGGCCAAGTGTCCGGAGAAAAGAACTTGTCCGCATTTCGGTGCGGATGTGCGAGTGCGGCCCCCCCCCCCTTGACATCAAAAGCTGGATACGCCACTAGCCTAGGCCAGTGTTGTAGTCGAGACCGGATAGTCCGAGATCGAGACCAAGACCGAGACCTGAAGTTGCGAGACCGAGACCGCGACCGAGACCAACCCCTTCAAGGCGGACCGAGACCGAGACCGAAATGGTCCGAGACCGAGACCGAGACCGAGACCGCGGATAATAAATAACAATAATCTAAATTTAAAAAAAACAAGTCACTAATTACAGCTGAACAGTCTGTCCTTGAGATGATGATGTTGATGGGGATGTGAAGGAAGTGATTGAAAGCTAGGAATCACTTGTACCTGCTTAATTGTGTCATGCGAGTGCTCTTCATGTTTGCTTCATACCATGAATTACAACATGGCGACAGAATTTGTTATTGTCAAAATCAATTAAAAAAAGGGAAACAACCTAATTTAAAGAAGGGGAAAACTTAATTTGATGAACTCCATATATTGTTGCCACTTTTTTAAAAGCATATTTTTTTTAAATATAATATTGTTTAACTACTATAAAGTGTCAATCTGATGAAGAAACTCTAACTTAGGAGTACGGCAATTTGTACTAGTTTTTTGCGATGTTGAAACTTGACAAAAGTAAAAAGTTAAAGGTGGATGTTTCATCTGTTATTGGAACTAAACTAAACTGTTACAGGACCCAAAACTCCACAGCCACCCCTTGGTTTCAGCAATGACTACTAACGGATATTTAAAAGCAGCTTTAATTTTACATTGGACATCCTTGTAAACCTGATTCAAAAAAAAAATTGGAACAAGAAAATATTGATTAATTTTTTTAAATTTCAGTCATGGAATATAGACTGGTACATGTAGACCCAAAAATTGAGAGGTGGTCACCAGAGAGGCCTGGCTTAGGCTGAAATGTAATGCCACTTTATTTGTGTATAATGTCAATACCATTACATACACTATAGAAGATTGATGAACCATATTTGCCTGATCTATTTTCTGTTAATCTGCCCGCCGTCATCATCGCCATTAGCCTATTTGAGAATGAGGCCGACACAATAGAAGGGCGCTGTCACAAACTGAATGTGGTGGGCGAGATGTACTTTTAGGATTCATGGCTGCGTGCGCACGCCTATTTGTGTTTTGTACCAGCGTATCACCCGCATCGGCTACTATGCCGGGCGATAATACTTGAATATTTTAGTAATTTACAAGTACAACATATTGACAATATTTCACTCTTGGTTATTGTGATGGCCGTAAACAGCATTTAGCGATTAATGGAACAAAATTCTTCTCGACTCATGAAAACGCAACTGGCATTTAGAAAGGAGACGAGGCAGGCAATTAGACTCTATTTTTGTGTGACTATGGCAGTAGCTCAATTTGTGTTCATCACAGATGAAAAGATGAATACATGGCAAGTCAAAAATAAAGTGACAGTATGATGAAAGAGAAAAGAAATGGCACCCTCCATATTTGTAAAAAAAATATTAAAAAATTGGGATAAAGAACATGTTATTGAGTAGTAACTCTGAAAATTTGCATTCTCTATTCCCAAGTCGGGCCTATTTTAATAAAGAGACCACAAAATTCAGCTGTCCACCACTAATAGCAATTTAATGGTCTACGAATTGATGAATATCCATTAATAAATATAATTTAAAAAAAGAAGTTTTCCCGCCTCCACGAATAAAGTAAAAATTGAAAAGGAAAATAGAAAAAAAAATCACCAATATTTCTGGGGAAAAAAGAGTTGAATTGTTTCCCATATTCAAAACAAAAAATCTGACGGTAAAAATAATGCTTCAATCTTGATTCATAAGATTTTAATCTCAGTTGTATTTGGAATCAATGAGGATGGCTATAAAGTGCTTGTTTCAACAAACCATCCCACAATAAAAACAAGAAACAAGAGAAGGAGCAATGGTTGTTGGACTATGCCTCACTCACTAGAAAGTGAGAGAGACATGTCTATCAGCATTACACTGCAGTCACATTTGCCCTCAACTGATTCCCTACTTAATCCTAAACTGGGGCCGGGGCGAAATCCGCCCCCTCACTCTTTGGCTGGTCTCGACTCGAGACCAGCCAAAATATCGAGACCAAAGGGGAACGAGACCGAGACCAAGACCGACACCACAGCTCCCGAGACCGAGACCGAGACCGAGACCGGCAAAAAGTGGTCTCGAGACCGAGACCGAGACCGGTCTCGAGACCTACAACACTGGCCTAGGCCCACGTGGAAGTAGAGCGTCTCCCAAACCAGAGCAATTCCCTACCTCCCAAATTAAAAAAAAAAATCTTAATGATAAACTTTCTCGAGTGGGGACTTATCATAGTAAAGGCACTTATTAGACTTTAATTAATTTGCAATATTTCCACCTTTTCCCAATACTGATACATTATCGGTTGATTTTTGATACATTATCGGTTGATACAGTATCCGTTCCGTGGTGATACATTATCGGATACAGTTATTTTGTAGTTACATTATCCGTCGACACGTGATACATTATCGGATACAAATTTTACTACACTATCAGTCATTTTTTGGTACATTATCGGTTAGTGATACAATATCGGTCAATTTGTGATACATTATCGGTTGGTGATACGTTATCGGTTGGTTACTACATTATCAGTTGTAACAAAGGGGCCTTTTTACGTTGACGGTTTCTTGACGTGTAAGACATCGGGACACGTATGTTTGGCAATGGTTGTACCGTCGGGAACACTTCTCTTGCGTTATTTCTTAAATGTTTTCTTGCGTATGTCTGACCGAACACTTACCATATTCACAGGGCCCATGCAAAGATTTCAATGCAAACCTTGAAAATACATCTTTGTGTCACATTTAACCTTATTTGCACGTTTTATTTTCCTCTTTGATGGGTGTTTTTGGTGCCTTCTCCGTTTTTATGCTAATATCAGGCGCGGATCCAGGATTTCTTTAGACGGGGGGCACACTTTTAGAGCATTTTGCTCTGAGTAATAATGCGAGCGCTGAGCGCGAAGCCCTTACGGCGTGGGGTCCGGGGCCTGCTTAAGGGCCCCGGGAAATTTTGGATTCTCGATGCTCTGTGGTGCAATCTGAGGCGACTCCTGGCCCCTTTCCCCCTGAATTATTTGAGCAAAAGTTGTTAAGCTTATAAGGATTTTTTTTAAAATATACTCTTGTTTTTACAAATGTTAAGCTACTGTGTACTTCAAAATGTGCAAACCATGTATTTTCGTCTTCATAATTTCTTGCATTGTATTTAAAAAATTGTATTGACTCAGATTGTAAACTGTTGCAACGGGCAATGCGCTGTGGACCAAGGACTAATGCGAACGCGGAGCAGTGTCTTACGGCGTGAGGTTCGGGGCGCGGGACCACTGAAGGGCCCTGGGAAATTTTTGATTCCAGAGATGCTCTGTGGTGCAATCTGAGGCGATTTCTGGCCCCATTTCAGCAAAATGTTGTGAAGATTGCAGGATTTTTTTCATTATCGCTTCGGTTTGCGGTAACGCCATGTGTTTTTTTAAATATTTTTTGTTCATTGGTTTAAAATTGTACTCTTGTATTTCTTAATACAAGCCTAGTTAAGTTTCTTCTGTTCTTCACTTGATAACCAGGTATTTTCGACTGCATAATAAAGTTCTTGCATGTTATTTTGGAAAAGGAATTGGATAGGCTTAGTTTGTAAACTGTTTTAAGGATGCGTAGGGAGATCTGTCCTGAGGACTAATAATGCGGAGTGCGAATGTCTTTCGGCGTGGGGTCGGGGGCCCGCTTAAGGGACCAGGAAAGTTTTGATAATTGGATGCTCTGTGGTGCAATCTGAGGCGATTCCTTTAAGTTTATTCTGTTTTTCACTTGATAACCATTTTCGTCTGCATAATTGTTTTCGTACATTTCATTTTTGAAACGGAATTGTATAGACTTAGTTTGTAAACTTTTGCATGCTTTCTAATGTTTTGTATCAAGTTTACATTTTCAGTTTATCAAGAAGATAAGATTTTCTACGGAAATTTTCTACGGAAACTGACATGTTTTAGACTCCTTGAAAACGCGTGAAAGAAATGCTGGCAAATTGTTATTACGAAAACACACCCCTTTACTAATAGTGCGGTCCAAAGAGCAACGTACAACGTGTATGTCGCGCTCAGACACGAGCGTGTTTTTCGTACCGGTACGTACGCTCATAATGAATCACATTTCATAAACCGATATACTATGCAGGGTTACGTATGGAGTACGTACGGTGGGATCGCAGTTTATTTTGAAGCTTCTCGAGTTCCCCAGTACTGTGTCATACGGCCAGTACACAATTTTTGCAGGCCGCTGATGTTTGATATCGGCGCCGGTATTTTTGTTAGAAGGCTGCCCTCCTCCTCCCTTCCTTTTCTCTCTCCTCCCCCCCCCCCTGTTTTATTCATTTTATTTTTTTGTGGACTAAATTTGACGGGGGGCACGTGCCCCCGCGGCCCACCCCTGGATCCGCGCCTGAATATGGGTTTTCCCGGCGAATTTCCGAATTTTTCTAATCATTTTCATTATCAGCCATTCAATTTCGCGTGAGTTTTGCACATGTGATCCAATGGGGGTTTCTTTTTCATTTGGGGTTCATTCAATTTCATTTTTAGGCAGCCAAGATTTTGCTGTGAATGTTCTTTTTCGTTTTCGGGCAGCCTATTTCGTTTTGGTGCATTCAAGACTTAAATTGTAGCAGTCTAAAATTAAGTCCTTGCAACCTTTTGACGGTTGACGCATTCAAATTAGCGAACATCTGTGCGCTTATAACGTATAACCATGCTTTTCGTTTCTTATTCGTTTATGGGCAATCGCTTTCATCGTTTCATCATTTAAATTAGTACGATTTTTTAATCGATATTTTTTTCCTATTTTTCTCCGAGGTTCATTCCCCCCCCCCCAAAAAAAAAATCTTGATGACTGTAAAATTTACAATGTTACAAATCAACTGATATGAGAGAAACAAGATGTAACGAAATAATGAATTGAAAGGGACTAAGATAATTTCTTTTTCACTGTTGATCTTTTCTACTTGTTTAAAAGCTTTTTTACGTTGACGATTTCTTGACGTGCAAGACATCGGGACACGTAATATGTTTGGAAATGGTTGTACCGTCGAGAACACTTCTCTTGCGTTATTTTTAAAATGTTTTCTTGCGTATGTCTGACCGAACACTTACCATATTCACAGGGCCCTTGCAAACTTTTCAATGCAAACCTTGAAAATACATCTTTGTGTCACATTTAACCGTATTTGCAAGTTTATTTTCCATTTTGAGGGGTGTTTTGGTGCCTTCTCCGTTTTTATGCTAATACAAAGTTTCATATTCATTAGAAAACCTGTGATGGCATTTCGAGCATGATTAATGTTACACGGCTATTTCAGCGAAAAAAGTTGCTAGAATTTTGGATATTTTGCTGTCATAAATTTCTTTTATGTGGTGATTATGTGATGTGTCATGGTAGTAAGCCATCCCATAACCATCCCTTTCCCACAAATGTTTTCAATTAGCAAATTTTGAATGAATAATTTGAAAGAAAAAACCCTAAACTGAACAGTGTCTTCCTGAAATGACATCACAGTAACAGCGTTAGTCCGGAAAAACATGGAAACTTTTAAATGCTTAAAGAAGTGCACATTTGCAATAAGATTAACCCAAAAAGTGTTGTCAAATGTGTAGTTTTCTTACATTTCACAGAGTTGCGCAAAAAGAATTCCTGAGAAAGATTCATTGCACATACCCTTTAAGAAAGAAAGTCAATCTACGGTTTGAAGTCATATATGATTTACGCTAATACATACGTATGAAGTCTTAAAAGATGTTTGACAAAATGTGAAACAAGTTTGCCCATTAATGAAAACGAATGCCCGATCAACCCCTTACTAATGGTTTAGACGAAATTGAATGAACAACGCGATACTTTTAATATGAATGCATCTTTGATTGGGACGAGTGAAGCTAAAAGGCGATAGAATGCTCCGATAGTGAAATTGAATGATTCTTTTTTATTGTCGAATGCCGATCTGCATGATCTTTCAATTTCAATCTAAATCGAAGAGCCAGGCGTTAAATTGAACGAAAATTTGGTGAAATTGGCCGGGAAAACCTATACAAAGTTTCATATTCATTAGAAAACACGGCTATTACAGCAAAAAAATTGCTAGAATTTTGGATATTTTGCTGTCATAAATTTCTTTAATTTGGTGATTATTATGATGTGTCAGTACATGGCAGTAAGCCAATTACCAACCCTTTCCCACAAAAGTTTTCAATTAGCAAATTTTGGATAAATAATTTGAAAGAAAAAACCCTAAACTGAACAGTGTCTTCCTGAAATGACATCACAGTAACAGCATTAGTCCGGAAAAACATGGAACATTTTAAATGTTTGAAGAAGTGGACATTTGAAATAAGATTAACCCAAAAAGTGTTGTCAAATGTGTAGTTTTCTTACATTTCACAGAGTTGCGCAAAAAGAATTCATGAGAAAAAAAATGTCTTGCACATACCCTTTAATTAAGAAAGAAAATCAATCTACGGTTTGAAGTCATCAAATATGATTTACGCTAAGAAATACGGACACGTATGAAGTCTTAAAAGGTGTTTGACAAAATGTAAAACATGTTTGCCCATTAATGAAAACGAATGCCCGATCAACCCCTTACTAATGGTTAAGACGAAATTGAATGAACAACGCGATACTTTTAAATGAATGCATCTTTGATAAGGACGAGTGAAGCTAAAAGGCGATAGAATGCTCTGATAGTGAAACTGAAGGATTCTTTTTGATTGTCGAATACCGATCTGCGTGATCTTTCAATTTCAATCTAAATTGAATAAGCCAGGCATTAAATTCAATGAAAACTTGGTGAAATTGGTCGGAAAAACCTATATTTTAGGAAAAGATGGTGCTGTGCTACCTTTGTTTGTGACGTCACCCCCAAAAAAGAAATTGGGTTCGTTTTTTTTTTTTGGTGGAAGAGGCATGGCCCGGCTTCCCCCCTCCCTTGGATCAGCCCTTGGGCCCTTGGCACACCGTACACCCTTCCCCCCCCCCCGGCAGTAACCTATCTGGGTCCGCACATGATATTCATATTCATCGTGCCATATTTTCAATGGGGAGCGCTGATGAAATCTTACAATTAGGCATACTATTCAAATACAACATTCTCACGACTATTTATTTAGGGGAGACCGTTCGTATTGGGCCGATTTTCTTGGGGGGGGGGGGGGGGGGGGGCTAGACAATTTTATTTGGGGGATACAGCCCCCCCGTAGCGCCCCCTTCCCCCGTAGAACCGCCACTGGGGGAGTCGTTACTTTTTGTTATCAGTGGTAAAAATTGTTCAAAAATCAAGTTATTGTTTGTTTAATGGGGATCCTATCAGTGTTGTAGTCGAGACCGGATAGTCCGAGACCGAGACCAAGACCGAGACCTGAAGCTGCGAGACCGAGACCGAGACCAGCCCCTTCAAGGCGGACCGAGACCGAGACCGAAATGGTCCGAGACCGAGACCGAGACCGAGACCGCGGATAATAAATAACAATAATCTAAATAAACAACAAGACACTAATTACAGCTGAACAGTCTGTCCTTGAGATGTTGATTTTTTATGGGATGTGAAGGAAGTGATTGAAAGTTAGGAATCACTTGTACCTGCTTAATTGTGTCATGTGAGTGCTCTTCGTGTTTGCTTCATGCCATAAATTACAACATGGCAACAGAATTTGTTATTGTCACAATCAATTAAAAAAATTGAAAACAACCTAATTTAAATAAAGGGAAAACCTTATTTGATAAACTCCATATATTTTTGCCACTTTTTAAAAATATTTTGTTTTAAAAATATTGTTTAACTACTATAAAGTGTCAATCTGAAGAAGAAACTCTAACTTAGGAGTACGATAATTTGTACTAGTTTTTTGCAATGTTGAAACTTGACAAAAGTAAAAAGTTAAAGGTGGATGTTTCATCTGTTTTAGGAAGTCGGACCCTAAACTCCAGAGCCACCCCTTGGTTTCAGCAATGACCACTAACGGATATTTAAATGCAACTTTAATTTTACATTGGACCTCCTTGTAAACCTGATTCGAAAAAAATTTAGAGCAAGAAAATATTGATGTATTTTTTAAAATTTCAGTCATGGAATATAGATTTGTACATGTAGACCAAAAAATTGAAAGATGGTAGCCAGATATGGATTGGTCTGCCCCCCCCATCCCTGTTTATGATTCTCCTATCAACCCTGCATGTTTGTGTGTCCCCTACATGTTTGTTTTTTGTTCCTCTGTCATTTACCTCTGAAGAAGGCCTGGCTAAGGCTGAAATGTAATGCCACTTTATTTTTGGTTAATATCAAAACGTTACATATACTATAGAAGATTGATGAACCATATTTGCCTGATCTATCTTCTGTTAATCTGCCCGCCGTCATCATCGCCATTAGCCTATTTGAGAATATGGCCGACACAATAGAAGGGCGCTGTCACAAACTGAATGTGGTGGGCGAGATGTACTTTTAGGATTCATGGCTCAGTGCGCACGCCTCTCTGTGTTTTGTACCATGCCATCGTATTGCTCGCATCGGCTACTTTGCAGGGAAATTTACTTGAATATTTTAGTGATTAACAAGTACGACATATTGCCAATATATTAATAGTTTATTGTGATGGCCGTAAACAGCATATAGCGATTAATGGAACATAATTCTTCTCGACTCATGCAAATGCAATTGACATTTAGGAAGGAGACGAGGCAGGAAATTAGACTCCATTTTTGTGTGACCATGGCAGTAGCTCAATTTGTGTTTATCACAGATGAAAAGATGAATACATGGCAAGTCAAAAAGAAATTGACCGTATGATAAAAAAAAATTGCACGCTCCATTTTGTAAAAAATATAATTGGGATGAAGAACATGTTATTGAGTAGTAACTGTGAACATTTCACGTAATTTGCATACTCTATTCCCAAGTCGTATCTATTTTAATAAAGAGATCACAAAATTCAGCTGTCCACCACTAATTCCAATTTAACGGTCTACGAATTGATGAATATCCATTAATAAATACAATGACAAAAAACAACGTTTTCCCGCCTCCACGAATAAAGGAAAAATTGAAAAGGAAAATAGAAAAAAAATCACCAATATTTCTAGGGAAAAAGACTTGAATTGTTACCCATATTCAAAATACAAAATCTGACGGTAAAAATAATGTTTCAGTCTTGATTCATAAGATTTAAATCTCAGTTGTATTTGGAATCAATGAGGATGGCTATAAAGTGCTTGTTTCAACAGATCATCCCACAATAAAAACGAGAAATAAGAAGAGGAGCAATGGTTATTGGACTATGCCTCACTCACTAGAAAGTGAAGAGAGACATGTCCATTAGCATCACACTGCAGTCACATTTGCCCTAAACTGATTCTTTACTTAACCCTAAAAGGGCCATTCCGCAACCCCTCAATTTTTGGCTGCTCTCGACTCGAGACCAGCCAAAATATCTAGACCAAAGGGGACCAAGACCGAGACCAAGACCGAGACCACAGCTCCCGAGACCGAGACCGAGACCGGCAAAAAGTGGTCTCGAGACCGAGACTAAGACTGGTC